>CM060593.1:28420024-29040024 GCA_030578255.1 Tiaroga cobitis
GAGAGAGAGAAAGAGAGAGAGAGAGAGAGAGAGAGAGAGAGAGAGAGAGAGACAGAGAGAAACACAATTTCCTCTCTGACATAAAAGGTTGTTTTTTGCTTCAATGTCTTTTTGTTAAAGATGTCTCTGTTCATTATCATTAGCCATTAGAGAGCCATGAGAGAGAGAGAGAGAGAGAGAGAGAGAGAGAGAGAGAGAGAGAGAGAGAGGGGTGGGGGGAGAAGGGGGAAAGACAGAGAACGAGAGAGATGATGAAAGTCCATAGCCCAGTAATGGGCTCTATTTCCCCTTCCCCTCGTCCATTAAGACAGCCAAATGAAATGAAGGGAAATGAATTGAGACGGCAGACATGTGGTAAAGGAGACAAGTGGGAGAGAGGGAGGGTTCAAGAGTGAGAGAGGGGAGGTAGTTTCAAAGGTCATTACTACAGGTATGAGATGAGCAGAGGTAATAAATCTACGCACTAAACGAGGACTATCACCTTTACGAGGGAGAGAGAGCTAAATGCATGTGTACGCCATGCATATAGAGCGTGCCAAGGGAGCGTTTCAATTAGACAGGAAGAAAGGCTTGATCTATAGATACACACGTGATCACTATTCACTCAATGCATTTGCAGCCTGCTTGTTAGGAGCAGGCCTATCCTTAAAAAAACATGCGTGTTACCATGTTTTCTGTCCACTACCATGATGCCAATTTGGAATGTACCGATATTGAAATTCTGACAAATATGCAGATAATTATTTTCATGTTATAGCTGATAACTGATAAATTGCTAAATGAACGTTTAAATTAATGGTTAAAGGGGAATTAATCGTGTTCAACCCAAACAAAAACAGCCCTCCCTTCATTGCTCTGCCCCCAAAATGCATGAACATGCAATGGAAGAGTCAGAGTGCATGTCTTTTTATCATAGCTGAAGCAAAGCACACACACACACACCTGGTTTGAGAAAAGGTTTCCGACTGGATGGTGAGTGTGTGTTTTATCTGCAGGTGGTCAGTAAGATTAATAGCATCCATCAAATATAAGAAAGAATGTGTCCAAAATTCCAAAGTACCAGTTGTTATGGTACATAATTGAAGAATTAATAAAGATATCAATACATATCCATATGCTAATGCAGACACAATCATTGAACTGATATGACTAATACTAAAATTAGTGACTGGAACACAGTGTAGTGTCATATAGAATCTAATTATGAGTTTTTGTGTGAATTAAAGGAATAAGAGAGAAAAGAGACTATACATGCCTCTACACAAGTATATATTTCCATGGTAACCAAAAGTTATAGAAACGTCTTTACACAATTTTGTGTCTGGCTACAAGAAGGTAATCTGGGCTCTTACTGCACACAGAATGAGGCAGAAACCGAGTTCTTGACCTCATGCCCTAACTACACAAATTATGGTCACCTTTTTTTGACAATTTTCAATCTAAAATGGATCTAATCCATTGAAGTGCCTCTGCACCTTCTGGGGTTTTATCCAGATAGATAAACCATGCTGCATGAAATGATGCCTTGCATTAGAATATGGCCGGTGGAACAAACAAGAATAAGCTGAATGTGACCCGCAGGCTTTGCGCAGAGATGAAATGTTAGTAGAAATGAATATCCTGAAATTTCAAAATATCATATTGTAAGGATAGTTCACCCAAAAATGAAAATTCTGTCATTATTTACTCACCTTTGTGTCTTTCTTCCAAAAACAGATAAGCTAATCAGATGCTGACAATAGCTACGTTTCCATCCAAAGTTAAGAATTTAATTGAAATTGAAATATCGCATAAAAATGAATGATTAAAGCACTGTTTCCATCCACCAAAGAAGACGAAGAGAAAATGGTCACTTCTTGATAAACTGCCGCCAAATATTGCTAAGAAAAATGTAAGTTTCTGCTGTAGGAGAAGTCACTGGGGTGTTTTCGTATACATCATAAATGACATGCAGACGAAACGAAACGCAATAAATGCAGTCATGTTATCTTTGTGTACGGAGGCATCCGCCTGCTGTTTCGGAACACTGTCATTTAATACAGTTCTGGGAGGTAAATATACTGAACCACTTTGACGACAGACTTTCCTCAGACATTTCAGAATTTCAGAGTGACCAAAACTCCATATCAGATGCTGTGCAACGAGATCGATCCGCTGGTTAGTCCAGTTATGCAGTCTCATCGCAGTCACATGACTTTTTTGATGCGCATCGAGGAATTTATTTAGTAAATGTGTTTCCATAGTAGTTTATTAGCATGGTTTCTTATCTGATAAAAAAAAATGTATCTCCCTCAATTGAGTGCAATCAGCACATACTTTTTTTAATTTATGCACATCTCTGGGTTTTTTATGCAATATTCCAAAGTCCCCATAAAATAGGTGGATGGAAACATAGCAATTGGTGATAAAATGATGACAAAAGTAATTCTGAATTCATACGAAAGTTTAATAATGAAGACACCAAGTTAAATACATTTAAGTTCACATTTGTGTACACTACCACTCAAAAGTTTGGGGTCAGTAAGATTTTTTATGTTTTTTAAAAAAAGAAGAAGGCTCTTATGCTCACTAAGGCTGCATGTATTGGTTCAAAAATGTAGTAAAACTGTAATATTGTGAAATATTATTACAATTTAAAATAACAGTTTTTTTATTTTAATATTTTAAAATGTAATTTACCGCTATTACTGTGATGACAAAGCTGAATTTTCATTATCGTTACTCCAGTCTTCACTGTCACATGATCTTTCAGAAATCATTCCAATATGATTATTTGGTGCTCAAGAAACATTTATTATTATGATCAATGTTGAAAATAGTTGCTGCTTAATATACGTGTAGAAGACGTGGAACAGCGAATACGTCATATGGACTACTTTTATGCTGCTTTCTTGTAATTTTTTAAGCTTGACAGCCCCTGGTTACCATTCACTATCAGTATCTGAAAAAGAATATCATGAACATCTCCTTTTATGGTCTATGGGGGAACAAAGTCATACAGGTGTGGAACGACATGAGGGTTAGAAAATGACAGCAGAATTGTAATATTTGGCTGTACTATGCCTTTAAAATTCCTTTTTCCAATGTTTATTATTTCTTTGGCCATGTAAACACTGTTTATCTTGCCAAAAAAACACTTTTTAAAATATTGAATCACAAAAAAATTAAAGAGAGAGAGAGAGAGAAAAGAAGGACAAGACGGTCTCAGAACCTCAGGTAAGCAATATAAGAGGTATGACTGGCTGAGAGAAATGAGGACACTGGTCAGAGAAAGAGAGAGCGATAGAAAATAAAGAGAAAGAAAGAGAGAGAGATACACATGACACAGAGGTCTACTCACACTATAAGGAATAAGGGTGTCTTCTGTAGGAGGGTGATGGGCACATGCAAATGGCTTTTACCCCACCGAACGATATTGGATTCTGGGAAACCCATCTGTTACGTGGCGCCCACACCAGAGAATAATACATGGAAGACGGCGCTGGAGGAGGGTGGAAGGGGCCGGGGCAGAGGGGGGTGGGGGGGGAGGGGGTGCAGATGATAGATAGCAGTCTGAGTTTTAATCAGCACTGCGCCTCTAGCGCTTTCTGCCCGCCTCACCGAGGCTTATCCGTCAAGCGGCTCACATGACCCTAACTGAGGAGAGAGGAACTCTTTCCCCCTCATGCATACCTAACCTCCCTCCTCCCTTCAACTCCTTCCACCCCAGAGAGAGAGAGAGAGAGAGAGAGAGAGAGAGAGAGAGACGGGGGAATATCTTCTCGCACCATCTCGCCGAAACCGCACTAAAAGGCACCGGTTTTAAGGCCGACGTACAGTGTTTCAGCACGGAGGGTCGAACTGTTTCACCTTATCTCAAAATTACACAGGAAACAGATCTTACCATGAGTGATATATCATCGCACTGAAGTGTAGAGTGAAAATTCTACTTTTTATCTGCGTGTTTTTGAGATGAGACTGGGGAAATGATCTTAAAGTGAGGATGGACTCAATACAATCATGCTTATTAGCATTGGAAAGCTAATTAAAAACAAGTGAAAAAGCAGAGACATACGCCTCCGTTAGCACATGAAACAGCATCATCTATCACAGCAGCGGGGCCCGATAGCAATGAAAGCCATATCTCTGGGTTAGGTAGATGAAACGGTGGGCTGAGTCTGGAGTAACAAAGGCATATCATTTCACATGACTGATACAGCTATAAGGCTTTAATATGGTTTGGAACGCTTCTCCTCCTAATGATGCTATTACCGGCAATAACCAAACCCCCTCCAATAGCTTTGGCACAAACAGCATGCAGCCCCATAAACCAAGTCTGCAACTCTTAACCCTTTCAAGCCTTAGAAGATATTTGGTCGAGAGACACTAAAACTAAAAGAATTTGAGAGAAAAAATGTTGTGTGTACATTAAAGACTTTAGCAGTTTCCAAAAGTAACACATTGTCAAAGTAAATACTGATCCAACTGAGCTCTGGCTTGCCATTTGGTCTGTTCATTTTCTTTGCAAAATAATCCATGGTATAAATAGCACAATACACCATGGAAGAATTTACTGGGCATTTTCTTTACCAACCATGAAATTGTGAATTTATAATATTTATAATATAATATATACATTTAAAAATATATATTTACGACCAGTAATTTGCACCATTGACAGGTTTATAAAACATACATTTTATTAATTAAATAGATTTTTTTTTATTTACCTGCACGGAAAGAGCTTAATAACTCTTATATAACTGTTCAAAAGTTTAGAGTCAGAACGATTTCTGAAGGAAATAAATAATTTTATTCAGCATTAATTAAAGGATGCATTCCTTTGATTAAAATTGACAATAAAGACAATTGTAATAAAATATTTCTACTACAAATAAATGCTATGCTGTTTTCAAGACCAATAATAACAAATGTTACTTGAGCACAAAATCAGTATATTAATATATCCATATAAATGCAGTTTCATGGTAAATTTATTGTTAGTAAAATGTCATCTGCTATTTGGCAGGTTTTTTTTACAAAAAAAAATGTTTGGACTCTGCTTTAATGTGATTGTGTATTGATGCCACAGGATGAGACAACTGCTCATGTTCTGAGTGTGATTTGTAATCACATACTGTACATTTCAGGAAACAAAAGTAGCTTTTTACAGTAAAACAAGTAATCCTACACATAAAATACACTATTCACTGTTATACACAGTACACTGTACATATATTGTCTGCTTAGCATAATGAAGAATGGAATGACTCAATATCAGAGGCCTGATCAAATATCAGACTTGAATGAATGTCGACCACAATGACAACACAATAAAACAGCATATCACCTCTAAATTCAGTTCACAAATCCATTAAATTCAACATCCCTACAAATCGCTGAACATGCATCATGGAGCGGGCTTCCTAAATGTATGTCAGCCAGCTGTTACGTGCCAAAACAAACCTCTATCATACAATCCTTCATTACGACAGCCCGTAGGATCATCATATTATTCCAGATGAAATCCCTGGTGTCTAAAAGAACGATCGCTTGTGTCAGATACTGAAAATGACAGAAAGCTGCAGCCTGCTTTTTGATTCTTTCTGGGCGCAAAGTAGAACAAGTGTGCCTGCCAGGGCTGTCATTACCCTTGGCTTCAATTAACATCAAATGAACATCAAAACTAAAATAGCCTGATTTAAAGAAGCCAGCAGCAACCGAGCAGAGCGGGTGCACATTAAAGCATTTAAGCAATCGAGCTATAGGGAGAGAGATCCACTTGTTTGCCAGACCGTATGCATGAGAGGACACACACACACACACACACACACACTGACAAGACTGAGCGATGCTTTCACAAGCAAATGAAGAGGGAGGTCTTGATATTTTGAGTGGGCCTGAGGAGACAGAGAGCATGCTGCATTGCACAGACAGCGCGGTTCTCCTGGCATCGCTCACAACTTTTTCTGATAACGGCACTCGCTTGATTTTGAGCAACGACAACAATTACATCCTTTTGCTGCTCAGTGCAGTTTTTGAGTCTGACCCACGAATCCCTCAAACTCGAGCAGCCAAAACCAATCTCCTCTCAACATTTTTTATATTACTCCTCTCAGCATGCAGGAGATGTCTTTTTCAAGTGCAGCAACTTCAAAGCGAGGACGAGAGTCCCAGTGGGAACGAGGAGGAAGTAGAGAAGATAACATTGAAGTGTTTGGGGTGATGCGTGTTCGCCAAGTTCCCTCCGCTGATCCGCAGGGGAACCACTCTGAGAGGAGAAACCACATGCTTTATTTTCTTATAAAGGATGTAAACTACATCCTAATGAGCGAAAGAGACAATAAATAATTTGCAATGTATTTTTAGGAGCTGACAAGGCATTGTGGGGTCATTATGCTCCTTTTGATGTGAATTTGGTTTGCTTTTTATTATCGAGAACTAATTTACGGTGGCCGAGAGGTGCAAAACAAATTACAATTCAGAAAACAAAATAACAAATCCAAAAACAAAATAACAATTCAGAAAACACAACAACAATTAAAAAAACACAACGACAATTCAAAAAACAAAATAACAATTCAGAAAACACAACGACAATTCATTCAAAACGGAAAAGGTAGGTATATTTTGAGAATGGCATACTTGTCGCTGATTGGACGAGACACCTGTCAATCAAGCCAGAACCGGAATCAAGCGATTACTGGAAGTGCCAAGGGTAGAAAAGCGCTTCGTTTTTGGTATTTTAATCAAATAAACTGTCGAATCATCTGTACATATTTTTTCAGGACCGCATGAGCTCATATTAATTTTAATATCAACTATCTAAAAAGTGTGCATCATGCCTGACATCTATGTCGTATGTAACTTTAGAGACGGTCACGGTCCCTAAATGTACGAATATCTAGGCCAGCT
Organism: Tiaroga cobitis; assembly: GCA_030578255.1. NCBI lineage: Eukaryota > Metazoa > Chordata > Actinopteri > Cypriniformes > Leuciscidae > Tiaroga > Tiaroga cobitis. Next base: position 28,426,919 of record CM060593.1, read on the forward strand.
TTGCCAGTTACATTAGCCTATACTTCACAGGGAATCACTTAGCGCGTTACGTTCATATTCTGGTCCATCTGCTACCTGTAGCCTATTAATATAGCCTAAATCCCCAATAAGGTGGGAGTTTGGTCTTTTATTGTACTGTGTTTTGTCCATTGAGTTACTTTAATGCTACGTTCACACCGGACGCGAATAGCGCGTCAGGCGCGAGTGATTTCAATGTTAAGTCAATGCAAAGACGCGTTACGCGCGTGAAAAATCCCTGCGGCGCGAATGAGGCGTAGAGCGCGGCGCGGTAGACGCGAATACGCCTCATTCGCGCGTCAAGTTCGCGCGAATGGCGCGAATTGAAGCGTCTGGCGCGGAAGCGCGTTACGCGCGAATGATTTAGTTAGTGCTACTTGTGCATTCACGCGTTTGACGCGAATTCGCGTCTGCCGCCCGAGTTGAAAAATTTGAACTTCTGCGTCAATTCGCGCCGCGTTAACCAATCAGGAGCCTGTTTGCTGCTGTCACGTGGTGAAGTGAAAGTTTGTTATTTTAATAAATTATTTTGTAATATTACTAAAATGTCTGGTGTGGTTCTAATGCACAACAAAGCAAATCTTTCACATAAAAACTCGATTTTAATATATGAGAGATAGTACTCATGTTGTATTGAATGCTATTTATTCCGTATCTATTTTAGATTATATGAAACATTATTATTTTAATGTAAAAACAACAAACACATAGTGTATAATAAATAAAAAAATCACAGGACAGGTTTCACTTTTGGAGGCTGGCTCCATTTATTATCAAATAAATGTGCGGGCGAGGGTGAACCTCGCGCCGGGCTGTAGAGCGCGGGCTCGTCAGGCAGCGACCACTCGAGGCCGAGGCTTTACACGGCCTACGTGTCCTCGTCAGCGTCCTCACCGTTAGGTCCACCAAACCTAGCTCCTGGAACAAATGATGAAACTCCTGAAACCCTCCGGAGGGTCTGGTGGACTTGAGTACAGCGACGATGTCCCCAAGCAGCTGTTTCTGCTCTCCAGAGCATATACGAGCGGTGACTCTCTCGAATAATGCTAATGCTAATGCTCGATAAACATCTAAAAAGATGGCCGCCGACGGGTTTCGAAACTTTCGCCTCTGACGCGCGTAAATTTCGCTTCAAACTTTTTTTTTACGCGCGTCAATTTCGCCATTGACACGCGAATTAACACAAAGTGGTCAAGCATCAAACTAGACGCGGTAGACGCGAATTTGACGCGCTATTCGCGTCCGGTGTGAACGTAGCATTAGTGTCCTGACCGCAGGGTGATCCTGGACAATGACGATTGAGGGAATCCCCAATTCTGCAGCACAGCGCCGAGATATAAAGTTAAGGAAACTAAACAACCGAGAAAAATATATGTCTACTACTTCAGATTTAACGTTTGATCTGTACATCGGCATCGGGGAATAACATTATAATCTCGTTCACGGTAGAGAAAGCTGCATGTACAAAAGTAACCGTGAAGACTTCAATGTAAAAACCTATTTTTTTACAGTCTATGGTAAAAACGAATCACTTTTCTACCCTCGGTACTTCCAGTAATCGCTTGATTCCGGTTCTGGCTTGATTGACAGGTGTCTCGTCCAATCAGCGACAAGTATGCCATTCTCAAAATATACCTACCTTTTCCGTTTTGAATGAATTGTCGTTGTGTTTTCTGAATTGTTATTTTGTTTTCTGAATTGTCGTTGTGTTTTTTGAATTGTTGTTGTGTTTTCTGAATTGTTATTTGTTTTCTGAATTGTTATTTTGTTTTCTGAATTGTTATTTTGTTTTCTGAATTGTTATTTTGTTTTCTGAATTGTCGTTGTGTTTTCTGAATTGTCGTTGTGTTCCCTGAATTGTTGTTGTGTTTTCTGAATTGTATTTTGTTTTGCACCTCTCGGCCACCGTACTAATTAAATGCCTTGTGAATTGCATTGTACTGTACAAAAGGCCCGGACGTCCTTAAATGTCCTGGACGTTTTAGACCAATCACAGAAACAAAAATACAGTAAAGCACATTTAAAAAGTTTAAGCGACAGTTCACTCAAAAACGAAAATTCTGTCATAATTTACTCACCCTCATGTGTTGTTCCAAACCTGAATGGTTTTTTGAGAACTGTTTTTGTCAATGGGGACCAAAACAACATTGAACACCACTGACTTTTGTTGCACAGAAGAAAAAAAATCTTAAAAATATATATTTTATTTTGTGTTCCACAAAAGAAAGAAAGTATATTTTATTTCTTAAATACAATGATTTGGAATACAAGTCAAAATCTTGAGGCTACAAAACCTGTACTAAAAAGACTGCAAACTACTTAGTATTGAGCAATATTAATGATTTGGCTGCACTGACACTATCCGATAAGAACGAGGAAGATGACATCTCTGTTTTCTCCAGAGCTGCTTTATGGTTAAATTAAACTCATTTCATCATTGATGAACTTTACACAGCTATTGAACGGAACTATATCAACACTGTACTGACCTGAACAATGATACTATTGTCTTTTGAGAGCTGCTTTACAGCCGAATTAAACTTTGTTTACATCATTGATTACTATTTCCTGTTGTTCACTGTAAAGCTCCTTTGAAACAATCTGTATTGTATAAAGTGCTTTATAAATAAAGGTGACTAGATTACTCACTCCTGTTTTCTTTTCGTTTATAATGTCTCTGCACTGCTGCCCGTCACTTTGCAAAATATTGCAACAAAAAACACACAAGTTAAAAAGCTTTTAATGCGTTACATGTAGTTTCTGTAGTAATAACTATAAATTATGCATAATTACATGCAACTAACCCTAAACCATACCCCAATCCTAAATCCATAGTAAGTACATGTAGTTAATTATTATTACACAGTACTTAAATGCATAATTACACTAACATGGACACCTTAAAATAAAGCTCAAGCGTAAACAAAGCAATTCACACAAAATCACATAAAATATTTCCATTTTGAAAAATGTTCAATTCAAACACAACCATATTCACTTTATATATATATTGGTCTTTTAACTGTGGCATGGACACGTCCCAACTGTCCATATCCAAATCTACATTTACAGTCAACTCAATTCATTTTCAGGAAGATTTGTATCCATTTTAGCGTTCTGCATGTGTGCTAACAGAGCTGTGCTGTGTGACTAGGAGTGACATGATTTATAGTGATGGATTTTGGAGGAGGGAAACAGACTCCACATGAAGCTCATATCCTGGTTGGCGTTCGAAACGCTCTTTAAGATGCTACAATCTGATTAGAATCTACATGGAAATAAAACATGACATGCATCCATTTTCTCTGTTCTTTTTTGACGCCAACTCATTTATTGCCCATTTCTTCTGCTGTTGAATTCTTTAAGAAGGGGCCAAATAAAACAGCTTTAATGACTGAGTAGAGTTACCTGCTGCTGGATTTCTCAGTCTTAAATCTCTTCAGACAGTCACAGGAACAGCACCAGACCAGAGAGAAACACCTGAAAGAGAACAAGAGAACGGGATATAGAGATTTAGGGCACCGGGTACAGATGTGAGAGTATATACTCTCTGCCCCAGCAGTCATCCACACACTAATTGAAACTGATAAAGATGTTTAATTTTCTATTCTAGAAATACAATCTATAATACAATCGTGAAATCCATAGTATCGAACATGGGGGTAGGCGCACATAAGATTCCTTGCTTCAGCCTACCCCTTTTGAGCTTCCACTATTGTGTAATTTTAAGACTTCTGTAACAAACATGATTGTGAACAGCTCAAATAAATAAATAAATAAATTCTTTAAGAAAGAGGCTTAGAGTGAAAAGGGAAGTAGCATATGACACATAAGAATGACAACCATAATGACATTGCCACATAAAATCAAAGCTAACAAATCTATACATTATGTGTCACGATATTACAATTCAGTAAAGTTATTCAAGACTGTAATATGTGGTGATTTTTTTGACTTACTTTTACTCAATTGTTTTGCACAATTATTTTTTTAGCTTGTTCATAGTTTGGATTTTGGTCGAATGGAAATAACTCAGTGTGTGTTTTTTTTACATGCTTGCAGTGAATTGTTGCAAATCTGTTTTTTTTTTCTTCAAAAAATAAAAATTGTTGCCATGACAATATCAACACTGTTTTTTTTTACCTGATAATACAATTTAGAAAATAAATCAAATTTAGGGGCAGAAAAAAACCCTCACCCATCGCTTTTCACCCACCCTTAATTTTAACCTATAGCACACTTGTAAAACATCAGATGCATTAATAAATAATTCATTCATTGACTTCAAAGGTTCTTGCGCCTGTCAAAGAATATTCCAGTGAAGTCAGTTAAAAGAACCTCTTGTCATCTGGTGACAGGCTTTGTGATTTATAAACGAGGTGACAACAAAGAGTCATGTTTCAGACAGTTTGAAGGTCTTGATTCATGGATTACTGAAGCTTATTTTAGAGGTCAAACTCATCAGGAGGATTGCAGCTACATATCAGATATATAGAAGGAGGAGACAGAAGAAGTGCAAGAGATGGAAGAGCGTGATTTTTCTATCCCTGACATTTCCTGTCTCATGTGCTCATGCTTATTGTGTTTGAACACTTAGTAAGAAAAATGTGACAGCGAAGGAAAAGTAAAGTAGTGTGTGTGTGTGTGTGTGTGTGTGTGTGTGTGTGTGTGTGCGCCAGAGAGATTGTCCTCAACCACCCTGACAACACTAAGTGTACTTTGAGAGTGAGTGATAGCATTTATGGGTTTCTGTTAGCTGAAGTAATGTCTTTTTACTCCATCCTACAGTGAATGCTATGAAGGTTTACTCTCTTACTCCAGCAAACTTGGAGTAAAAAACAGATATACTCTCCCTTTTGTACATGCGTGTACGTTTAAAGGTCATTTGGTAATCTGGGCCCTGTTTGTTGTATATTTCTTAACAATTGCAAGATAGAAATGACATGTGCATCTTTATGAAATGTTTCAACAAAGTTATCTTTGTATTCGAGTTGGTTTCATATGCTTAAAACCTTTTAAAAAACATATTCAAGACAAATTTAAATCTAATGATTCTAAAATTGTCATGTGATGTAAGTGTACACATACGGCAGATCTTACCCAAAGAAACTTACACTGCATTCAAGCTACATTGCTTTTTCGATGCATGCATTCCCTAGAAACTGAACCCATGATTTTAGCGTTGCTAGCACCATGCTTACAGTTTAAGCTGCAGAAAGGCTTTTTGAAAATATTAAAATGACAAAATGCAAAAATCATCAAGCACTGTGTCTGCTAAATCTGTCCTCATTAATCCAAAATAATCTGATTAGTTGAAAGTTACCTGTCCACTCCTTCTCAACTCAAACTCTAAAACAACGTGCCAGTGATGGACCTTCAAGAGCAGTTTGAAATGTCGCTTCAGGCAGCGCTGAGGCCACATGTGCCATCTACTCAGGCTGACAAAGCTATGTCAGCAGGTCACCTGTTCTGTCCAAGTGCTCTGCTATCAACAGTGGTTTCCTCACCCGTCCCGACCTTCAGATTGTGCTACGTGTACAGAGTGCGTGACATTTTAAAGAGGTGACAGCAATAGCGCAATGAAACAGTGTTGTTCCCAACACATCAGATTCCTTCTATTTCTGTTATATTGAAAGCAAACTGTCTCTGGTAGACAGGAGCTCTTCCAGGCTTTCCTGACATCAAGGAAAAGCTGGCACTCATTGTTTTGGCATGTCACCTTGGAATAGACATCCAGGGTTAAAATGACCATACAGGTACTAACACAACAAATATTAGCATGATGAGTACATTACTTTAAATGTACTTTACATTTGAAATAATACAATGGGGGATTTCCCCCATTGAAACCTGGATTAAAAATAAATAAATAAAAATAAATAAAAAATACATTTTCACTCAAAGTGTTATGTCAGTGTTATATATTAAATTAAGAAAAAAATGAAATAGCATTTTTTAAAGTGGTCTGAAACTTTTGGAACTCACTGCTGCATATTGTTTTTATTTATTTATTAATTTTTCACATTAAGCTGAAAATGTATGAAAATTGGAGTGAAAAGAGCTTAATTTTCATGAAAACAATGTCACAATGTAAAAAAAAAAATGAATGCCCCTAAATATAGTCTTTATTCTCTTATAATTTAAAATATAATTTCTCCCTATTTCCTTTAAAATATATTTTCTTACTTTTTCCTTTTGATTTTGAGGACAAAATGTTCTTGACAGCCTTGTGAGTTTGATTACTGTATCTGTATGTATACAGTATGTCATTTTTGTGATTAGTTGATTGGGTTTATTTTTACCAATAGATAATCTGTAGTCAATGTTGTCTTTAATAGTATCTCATGTGTTTAGGATTACATGATGACAGTGTTGTTCAGCAGAAATGGCTTTCCAGGAATTAACTAAAATGCAGCTACGCAGTCTAAAACGACACCTGTCATTACATCAATTATTACGCAAGGCCACAGAGCTGAACAGATTGAGAGGCATTGGAGTCACAAGACCACAGTTTCCTTGATTGACCCGAGTCTTTTTAGAAGCACTGGCACAATTTCTGATAAAACTGAGAGAAAACTATATTTTACAGCTAATATGCCAAAGGTTGCCAGACACTTTGGAATTTATTAGTTGTCTGCACAGACAGAGACAGAGACAGAGACAGAGACAGAGAGAGAGAGAGAGAGAGAGAGAGAGAGAGAGAGAGAGAGAGAGAGAGCAGGGTAAAGATCAAAAGAGAACAGGGGAGACAACAGAGACATGTGGGCTTCAATCTGAATGAGTATGGAGTAAAAGGGTAAGCAATAGGGCATCACATATTTGTTTTTTGGAGGAGTGGATTAGACAGACAGAAAAAAATTATTCTAGAAGACAAATTGTCATAGCAGGATGACCACTGACATCCACCCATCATTTCCTAATGGATGATGACCCTGTAAAGGCTAAAGGTCACCCTTATCCCCCCTCAACCTGGCCTATCTAAATAGGACCACCCTCTAGTGACACAAGATGAAGCACCTCTACCCAGTGAACTCTGAAAAACAATCTTCTATAGTGGGGGTCCAATTGATATAGACTGGGAGGTCTTGGGGGGAAAAGTGTATGCATAAGAAAGAAAGGAGGGAGGTGGAGAAAAAGAGACAGAGACTGACACAGAAATAAAGAGAGATATAAACAGATATGTAAAAGACTGGCAATACAATTGTCACATGAATAAGCGTGTATATCTTTCAACGGGGTGACTTTCGGTTGTGTATATTCTTTATGTCAACACCTGTCCAAAATAGCAATCTAAAAATCCCAAGCAGATGGGCTCCTTCACTAAATGACACACAGGAGGGGAAAATGGACCAATCCATAACATAATGGAAAAACAGCCACCAAACTCAAATGTCAAGAGATCTTTCATCCAGACAATTGACTCACCTTAAAATAGGTGTAATTTTCTGTAGCAACAAATGGAACAAAAATGAGAAAGGAAAAGAAAAAGCTTCTTAACAGATTTCAAAACACTCATTTTGCCAAGGTCCCTTTTAAAGCAGCCATATTGGTTACACCTCATAATATGCACTTGAATGGGGAAAGACTAAAATCTCTAAAACTGTCAATGTTATGTTTAAATAACATATTTCATATCAGGCACACAATCTGCAAACAACAGTTCCACATGCATACAACCCAAAAGCACAAAATAAACCCTGAATACAGTATGCACATTTAACTCTTTCCCCACCAGCGTATTCTAAAAAAGTTGCCAGCCACTGCCAGCATTTTTGGTCATTTTCACAAAACACTTATGACCCCTAGAATACTTTGTTGTATGAATATCTGAACATGCAATATATAAAAAGAAAAAAACATAGCCACTGCTTTAAAAAAAAAAGAAAAAAAAAAAAGCTTGAATGTGGGTGAGTTTCATAAAAAAAAAACAAAAGACTTTTTGACAAATACTACAACATGCATAAGCAATGCTCTTATCGCTTGTTTCTGCTTCTCCTTCGCCTGTGTCTGTGATCCGGAGATTACCATATAACAGTGAAAACACGGATTGTCGGAAAATTCCGTCAATGGGGGGGAAAGAGTTAAGAGTAAGCAAACAGTTGATGAAGAAAAGGTTAGGGTTCTTTTAACTGTAAGGTGGAGCTGCAGCGTCATATTAAATAAAACAATATCCCAAATGGTCTACAAACTATCGCTTTCGCATTTAGAATCAGCACAAAATTAAATCTTGAGGAAGAGTCACACAACAGATCAGAGTAATTTAGATATAATTCATCCACCTTTATACCTTAAACGCACCCCTCTGGTCTTTATTGCCCTAGGACGCATTCACTACCCTCCCCCTTATATCAGGCCCACAATCTTATACATGTTAAGATTATGCAACTTATACCAAATGTATACATTTTTTAAAGTTTGACATCAACCCAAGTATTCCTCAATCTATTCATTATCAACAATATAACAAGAAAAAAAAACAATGTCTGTTCGTTGCAATACATTTTTTGTAAAAAGTGACTGTTTTAGTCACTTTTTACAAAAACATTAAGTTAAGTAACATTATATATATATACTATTTTATAATATAACATAATTAGTTGTGATCGACAGGACTTAGAAATATGACAAAAAACCTTTTATAATGACATCATTTTTATAACCGTTTTGGTCACATTTGGTCGGGGAAAAAAAAGAATAGTTAGCTATTATCATTATTATTTGCATTAGGCTATAAATGCAATTGGTCAAATCGGTGTCACCGTGAGCAAATGAATTGCATTCCCGCTTTAAAACGAGCGTTCGTAAATATTTCAAATAAAAGTTGCGCTCATGCGGTCCCTATAAGCAAACAACGTCATGTCATAAATGATAGGAAACCTGTAGGAAACCCAGCAAAGGCGATGATTAGCTTCTCTTCCATTTTCTCGGAACTAATGTTTTGGTAGGAACGAAAGTTTACATTGTATGTTTCTCCGAAATCAGCCAGCAGCCACACAGAGCCACACTGTTTTTGCCAACGAATGACTGGCTTGCAGTTGTAGAAAGTATTACAAAATTACAATTGTTTTTTTGTTTGTTTTTTTTTACAAAATCTACCACCTAAACAGACAGAAGGCAAGAAAGACAATCCAGATACACACATTCCCAACTGGCAGACAGGTCTGAAGACAGGGAGCATCACCTATGTCATCTGTGGCGAAAGGCCAAGCCACACCTCCCGTGGTAGCCATAATTGTAGCCTAAAATAAGCCGCGAGTAACAGACAGCCGGGCCAACAGGGACGAAGCGGGTGACTAAACACGACATGGCACTGGCTTTAGCCGAGATGAGAGGAGAGAGGGGATGAATCACGGGAACAGGCGATCCCTGGAGGAAAGCCCCTGCACTCAGAACACTCCGTCCTTGGGAGCTGAGGATTGATGGGAATCGAGTGATAAAAATCAAACTGTCCTTGAGTCCCCTGAGCCTGAGACATGGATGTACTTGCTGAAGTGTGTGCCGCAATGACATGTTTCCCCCGTGGGTTCAGAGGCTGGTGCAGGATAGGCCTGTGTCAGGCTTTTGTCTGAACCCTTACTCCAGCCATCAGCGGAAAGATGTATTAGGAAGGGAGGCGGATTTGGAAATGAGGCGTAAGATTGAATAGTTGCTTTTAAAGGAACGGGTCAGACGAGGTGTTTCGGTAAAGAGGGGAGGGAGTGGTGCTGACCAATACAATACAGTCCTACATAATAAGAGAGCATGTCAGGGTATCGGAAAGTCTCTGCAAGTGTACAAAAGTCAAGCTGCATGTTTCGTAGCACAATAATGAGGGAAGCGTGAATGTATATCTGCTTTGAAATCAGGAAGCATGTTGGAGATGCTCTGAATACTGATAAGATCAGACCACCCTCCTTTTTGGATGATCGTTGAAAGCTGGTTATTCGATAGATGAACGCTTATTCTTTTATTGTCTGCGCAACAGCATTGTCTACAGATCTGACAACATCAGGGTAATAAAGCACTTGAAAGATCAAATGAAGGTGTAACGTTAGTGTGCATGGATCACTGAGTCTGTCCAACGTATAGTATAAAAATCAATATTCTGACTTCTGAGCAAAGCTTTAAAGGGATAGTTCACCTAAAAATTAAAATTCGTTATCATTTTTTCATCCTTATGTCCGAACCTGCATGAAATTCTTGACATTTTGAAGAATGTTTCTGTGACTGTCCATATAATGAAAGTCAGTGGGGTCCCAATGTTGAACATCCTTCAACATTGTCCTCAGTTTGTGTGATGCAAGCAATTCAGGTCAACACACCTTTATGTGTTCCATCAGAAGCATCCCTTTCCTCAAGCCACACCTCAAACTTAAACAATCCACCTTCACAGTGATAGGATTACATGACGGTCAAATTTACACAGGACAACCAGTGTGTGTATGCTACAAACAGAACAAACTACAACCAAGATATACTCTAAATTCAGTCATTTTGTTTAATTGTGTGAAAGTCTGTCCCTACAAATCAGTAAAGTGCCTCAGTGGTCTATAATAAATTGTCAATGGTGTAATTAGCTGTATTGAATTCCTACCAAGCACAAATCACAAAAGACACACACCATTTCTACATACCAGAGAATGGGCGGCTCAAGCCAGTGACCGCACATAGTGGCACTCCAGCCTGAGCAGGTACATCTCTTTAATAGGCTGCTATCGACCAGCTACCCAGACTCCACTACATGCAGATCGATTCTCTGCCCAGAAATAGCCTCTAGAGACTGAGCTCTGAGGAAGCGTGGTACTGTGTGTACGCTTGAATACTAGACTGCGTTTCAGAGATCCACTGCTGTACTTTCTGTTTTGAGTGTCTCTGAATGGTGAGGAAACCACATCTTAGAAAAGATTTGGAAACAACCTGGTGCTGCAGGTGAATTTTAGAGAATCCAACCCAAAAATGAAAATACTGTCATCATTTACTGTCGTTCCAAACCCATAAGACTATCGTTTATCTTCGGCACACAAATGAAGATATTAATGAAGTCTGAGGGATTTCTGTGCCTTCGTTCACAGTCTATGCAACTACCATTTTGATGCTTCAAATGATTCATAAAGAGACCGTAAAACTAACCCAAATGAATCGAGCGGTTTAGTCCAAATTTTCTGAAGAGACTATTGCTTAATACAGTATAATGAACAGACTGAATTTAGGCTTTTATTTACTTTTTTTTTTTTATTTATTTCAGTGTAACAATTACACATTTTGTTTACATCTATTTATGTAAACAAATTCTGACTAGTTTTTGACTACTTTTTGTGAAACACAAATCCAGTCCAAATTGAGTAAGTCTGTTTTCCTCAAACTAAAACAACCTCTGCAAAAATTATGAAGTAAATTACCTGTAAATTAAATTAAATTAATTAAAAACTGTTCAACTTTATGGGCAAAACAAGTTTGTAGCAGGTCACGTCCTGCTGTCATCCTGTGTGATGTAAAAATAAAAATAAATTCATAAAAGAGATGAACCGTGTTCCTGTGTGTTTTTCTGCAAAGTTTGGGGTGGCACATAAAATAAATTCTAGATGGAAACAGATCTAAGATGCAGATCTAATTTTTCAAAATGTATTGAACGTCTTTTGACTAAATAAAAGTCACAGTTTTCCAAGTGGCTAAAACTTGCATTTCTATTTTGTGTAAATACAGGCATGGAAACATACACAAACTGCTCAGTAGCAGTAGTAGCAGTGTCAGGTATTCGTTAGTCTCGCGTAGCCAGACCTTCAACCTGACGGCAGAAGGTCTGGAATTCATAGCAGCTTTCTTTGGTCAAGGCCCGCCCATAAGGCCGTTTGACCGACATGTAAAACAACCAATTACAGTTCGTTTCGTTCAGCGTCACGTTTCGGTGCGTGGAAATGTCCCCACAACAACAGACCTGCGTGCAACAAGTCAGTCAGCATAGAAAATCAAAGAAGGAGAAGAAAACTTCAAGAGTCTTTCCCGTGAACCTCGCATACTTTTGAGAATTCTACGTTTAGCTGAGCTTGATAAATGCTCATTGTCACTCATGTAAACACAACAGTTTTTCTTCCGCAATCACACGTCTGTGCTTTGTTTCCCGGCGGACCGAAAATAAACGCGACACTCGCGCCTCCCGGAAATCCGATAAAATTCAACCAATCAGATGATGACTTCGACTTTCCTGAAGTGTTTCCAGTTAAGTGTACCATATGCATCAGACGTTTAGCCAACGTTCCGTGGGCGTGACGTCTGAGGCTGAGACTAGGTATTCGTTAATTTCTCCCCTTATATATCAAATGATATCACGTATATGTATGGTTTATTTCATAGCAAATGCATCTAGATCACATGACTATCTATAACGCCCACATCCACGGACTAGACACTCCAATCTTAGTAAAAAAGACTAATTCTCATTTTCCCAATGCCATACTGAATCAGTACATGGAATCCCCACCTCAAACGTTGTTTGGAAATCTAATCCTTTCTGAATAGTGCTATTGGCTCTATCTAGGATCTATGACACATCAGATCTCAGAAACCTTTCCTTTGCAATAGCTAACCACAGCCAGATTTGTGTTTCATTTTAGGAGCTCTGTTAGTGTGTAGAAAACCTGAGCATTGAAGAGTGAGGCGTAACTAATCTCATCGTTTTAGCCAGAGCTGTATTTTTTTCAAAAACTCTGGAAAGTGGGGCAGTGAGCTGTGCCATGAAAAATTTAAACTTCCCCCCTCCGGGCCCATGAGCATAGAGAGGCCTTCGTCAGTCTTTCCCCTCCTTTCTGTCCCCCTAGTAACATCAATCCTTCTCTCAGACTTGCGCTATCATTGTGCGAAGGTAAGGATTACAGCGGGATTAAAAACTGGAAACTTTTGCCCTGCTCAGGGAACCAGATTTCCCAGATTATAGATCAGCCTCTGTCTGCTGGTGGTGTTGACAGGAGCATTGTTCATTAGTTAGTGAGCACTCAGTCAGAGTCTAAATGTTAAAGTTCAGGTCTTTATAAGAACGTCTTTCAAAGACAGCCCTAAAGACATTTGAGATGACAGGAACACCAGTGCAATGGCTCTGGTTAACTAACAGATCAGATGTTACATAAAAATGTGAAGAACACAGGTGCACTTTCTAGTGTGGAGGGTAGTTTAGATGTCTTTAAGTAGTTTAGAGACGAGAACATCAGCTTCAACACAACATCCTTGATAGTGAATGTTTTTTTTTTGTTATTATTAATCTTTACCAGGAGTAATACTGTTGCTAAATCTTTTAAAATATAACTACCCTGGCCTACTGAGTTTGTTAAACATCACACCACTTAAAGGAACAGCTAACTCAAAAATGAAAATTCACCCTGAAACTGAAGGACAAAAAAATACCCACTATAAAAGCAGCATTAAAATAGTCCATATATCGTGTGCACTGCATTGCAAAGTCCTCTGAAGCTATATCATCTTTTTTTGTGATGAACAGACTGAAAGCCATTTTTCACTCATAAATCAAATAATTCATGCAAATCATTATGCAGCTCTCAAATTAAATATGGTGCACATTTCGCACCACGACGCTTGGTAACAAAACACACGAGAATGAATGCTTGACGGTGTTAATGTATAACCTGCATCGTAAACGGCATATTTGTTTTTAAAGCCGCATAATGATGTGCATGAATGATTTGATTTGAGAGTAAATAATGGCTTAAATTTCATTCTGTTCTTACAAAGTAATCATACAGACGTGGAATACAGCACATGAGTCATATAGACTACTTTAATGGTGCTTTTTATTGTGCTTGACAGCTGAAGGTCACTCTTGTTGTATGAAAAAGAGAGATTCTTAAAAATTCTCCTGTTGTGTTCCAACGATAGATAACCAAAATACGAATTTGGAACATCATGAAAGGCGAAATTATGAAAGATTGTTCATTTTTGGGGTGATTTGTCCCTTTGAAGGTAGTTTAGTTTTATCTAGGGCCTCTCTATGTGGCTGCCGGCAATAACAGAGGTTAATCTAGACTTGTTTTCTCAAAGTTTCTACTTTAAAATCTTTTTGCTGATATGGCAGTCTGATTTGGTCTTTTACTTAAGAAAATACTTTCTATATGCCCATTTTAGGTTTATTTTACTTTCCCTCCATTTTAATTTCTGAAATTTGTTTCATCTTTATGCTTATTACTTGTGTCCAAATGGAAATCCTATTATTCATAACAGACATTTCCACAGGGTAGGTACAAAAACACACGCACGCACACACACACACACACACACACACACACACACACACACACACACGCACGCACGCACGCACGCACGCACGCACGCACACACACACACACACACACACACACGCACACGCACACACGCAGACACACAAAACCCTGAGACGAAGTGTTTCCAGAGGGATTTTGAATCCTGTGTGTTCTTGCACAATCTGAACCATTGAATAGAGGACAGCTTTAGATGGACCCTGACCCAATAAACCATGAACAAAGGTCATTGTATGGCTGTGCTAACACTGCAGTGATCATGACAAAGAGTTTTAAATGTGATTAACATTGGCTGCAAAGAAGAGGAAGATCCCTTTGATCATCTCAACAGGAGCCTGTGCCGAAACCCATTTCTTTTCTCAAATAACCCTGGGTGACTTCTAACAACAGGATCTGGCAAGAGGATCATGAGAGGTCCACAGGTACAACGTGTACAGCTGCAGGTCGGAACGGGAATGTTGGGAAGTAAATTTCACTGTGAGACATTCAGCATTGGCAGATTCACCAATCTATCAGCTGTAGAAACACAGAGGTACTGACAGCGCCGTACAGATGTTGAGCCACATCTGCCTTCAATCGCACATTAAAAACATGGAGAAGAAGAGCAGGGAATACAGGTATTTGGCAGGCGCAGAGCAGACGTGTCAAACTGAATTACTGGGGAACAATTGATGGGCTTACAACAGCACAAAATCTGCAGAAAACGAGCCATTTGTTTGTCAAACACAATACACAAAACACATAAACAAGACTTACTGGTAAATCAACACTCTCTTAGCTTTTTATTGAATAAAAACAGGGGCAGACCATTGTGCAGCAAAACAAAAAAGAGATTCTTGGGCTGCACAATTAGAAAAAAATTGCGATTAGGTTACAGCTGCCGAAAGATTAACTAAACACGAACAGACATGATTACAGTAGTTCTATTAACTGTACGTACACACCGCCGCCAACTTGAGCTTCCAAAGTTACCGGAAGTCATTCATTTTCAATGGAAGCAGGCTTCTCTCAGCTGCAAGGAGCGTCAAATCCATCGGCGTCGCGTTTTGAGCGACCAGAGCGTCAATCAGAAAGTTGAAAGTAGCTCAACTTTATGGTAATGAGCTATGACACAGCAAGCAGCGGCAAAACGCCAGCATCTCTTCTCCCATGATCGAACTGCTACGTCAGAGTGGCCAAAGCGTCAACAAGCTCAACTGGAATTTTTGACAAGCGTCCTTGACAGGGCGGCCAGAGCTTCTTTGCAGCTAAAGTCAGCGGCAGTGTGTACGTACAGTTAGATCTACTCCCTGTATAGTTGCAAACTGTATAGTTGCAAGATTAAGCATTGTAGTCAATCACACACATACCAGTTGAGCTTGTGAATGTAATGGCCAATCAGAGGTGTTTATGATACCACCACATAAGAAATCCTCTGTAAAAGTGGACTAAGTAGTTTCTTTTTTCTGTTCAGCGTCCAGTGTTGGGCAAGCTACTTAGAAAATGTAGTGAGCTAAGCTAGCAGTTACTCTACATTAAATGTAGCTTCACTACACTGAAGCTACCACCCTGGGAAATGTAGCAAGCTAAGCTACAGCGATATGGCAAAAGTAGTTTACTACATCTAAGCTTTTTATTTTTTTTTATTTTATAAAATGTTTTATTTTTATACTTCATTCCAAGTCAATGTGTGATCTCAGTGATCAATAAAACTGTCAATCAAATATAGACAGGCAGAATTTGTCAGTTCAATTGTTTATTCCACAACTGTTCCAAACCAATTTGGCACACAAAAAAAACAAAAACATAGCATAAAACCATATAACTATATAAAACTATAACAAAATCAGGTGTCAAGAGCGTGTGTATCTTTTTCCATTAAGTACATTTCTCACGTGTCAGCCCAAGGATTGATATTGGTACGTGATGTCACACCATACGGAGCAGAAGGTGGTGGTAATGCACCAAAAAGCTGGTTTGTAGAGCCCTATGAAATTTTCATTTTTTTTTTAAAAGATTCAAAAAATAAAATAATTCCCCCCATCCCACTCCCCCCCCCCCCCCCCCCCCCCCCCCCCATCCCACTCCCCCCCCCCCCAATACTTATAGCGACGCTACTGCCCAACACTGTCAGCGTCATGATGTTTAATGACACTGACAGCTTTTGTAGTCCCATTTAGGGACAGGTCCCATAAGTGTTTGTTCACACTTGTAGTTCGTTTGACTTGGTTCGTTTGGTCCGGACCAAAAAAAGTAACATATAACATAAGATAACATACCTAAAGGTATAGGGATTCGTTCAGAACCTGATAGGTCGGCTTTTATGACGTATATTTCAAAATGGAACTTACCAAACATCCAAAACAATGCTGTGTGCTGGGCTAAATGCCATCGTTGTATGTCACTCACACACAGAAACGAAGATCTGCTGCGATGAAACACGGTTCTGATACCTGTACCGAACTGTGATAGGTAAAATTGTGACTATAACGAGAAAAAACAGGTATACTTGAGCATTCTTTACTTTTTACAGTCACCTCTTGTGACATCATGACCTGTTTTTGGTTAATTTACATGTCTTTGGTCCGTGTAGCATTCATATTTCATTCGAACCGCACCAGAGTTCGTTTGGTAGTGGACTGAGACCCATCTTTTCAGGGGTCTCGGTCCGCTTGTTTGGTGCGCACCAGGGTTCGTATGCTAGAGTTCACACTTATTCAAATGAACCGCACTAACAGAGCAATCGCACCAGGGTTTGTTTTAATCGAACCAAACATACCAAGTGTGAACACACCCTTAATCACTTACTAGCAACCACCTTTTTTTTCGAAAGTAAAAGCTTAAAATCTCACGAGTGGGGTATTACTGATGTCACATTTTATGTCACAGAATAAAACATTCGATCTTATTTTAGGATTTTAGCCAATGACCCATTAAAATATCCCATTAACTTTGGGACGATGGAACCAAAAGTTTAAAAATGCTACCTAGATTCCGGTATTTATGACAAGCAGACACTGTATGGCACTCAACACGTAAGCTCACACAAATGCTGTCACTACAACCAACAAGGTGTGAGATGTAAATACTTAGTTTAAAGAGAGTGCAGAAATCAGTGTTGAACTGAGGTGACTGACAGCTTCAGTGATAATAAAGAGGAGTTCACATTCTGTATAACTTATTGACACATTGAACAATAGTTTGGTTCATCATCAGCATGCTGCATAAATCTAAGAGATTCTGTTCTCAACAATACAGAAAGAGTATATATATATAATACACACTCACACTGACATACACTTATAATACCATGCCAGAATGAGGTCGAGGAAATTATGCAGCTCTTCCAGCTGGGTTTTTTGTGGCTATCAAAAATGTAGCATAATCTCTTGGGCTAGAGGACTAGAGTGTTTATTTTACTAGACTGAGACTCACAAGCCAATCCAGACCACACATACTCCGCTCTCCTCCACCCCACACTCACTCCCCCCATCCCTCTTTCTAATACACCCTCCTTAATCATTCAACTATACACTCACAACCACGCAGTCAAACACACGCTAAACCCAGCCAACGATACAGACGACCAGAGACAATCTGTATGCGGAAAATACAACAGAGCAATGACATCAACGTCTTCAATCCCTTACGTTCTAAACACGCAAACACCCGAACACACACAGGTGTTTTTGCAGACCACACACTCCAAGCTGGGCTTACTTTATTAGACTAGTGCCAAGGTAAGCAGCCAAATTAGGGCCCTCCAAACTACAGGGAAGAGTGAAGGATTTTCCATGCTGTGGTTAGAGCGCTTTCTGAAAAGGAGGGAGCCCCTGTACTGTAACGATACTGGAATTCACTTTGCTCATGACAGACAACATCAGTTTTAGAGGACAAATGTGCCTTGACTCTAAATAAAGATTGTCATTTTAATCATCTGAGAATATACTGCTAAGCACTAACACTAAGCACTAAGTTTAATTTGATCCAGATTCAAATGTATCAGTCTTTGGTTTTAACTTTAAATTCTACCTAGCAATTTACCAACAGTTTTATGTGTTCTCGTTTATGTCTCATGTGTCCCAGAGTAACTTGGGAGATTATGAGCAGACACAGACACGGGTCCTGTCCCAAATGCCACCCTAAGCCCTTGCAATCATTCAAAGTCTATACTTTGTGGACGTAATCCAGCACAAACTGTTAAGTAACAGTTTGGTCCCTTTCAAGAAATGTCAGTTCACTCTGTGGCCATATTTGCAATGCCTCCTGGAGGCTACAAGCATGCAAGACCAACTCCTATCTACTTAAATAGGGAAAATAGTGAAATTTCAAAAACTGTTTGCCAACTGTTTGCATTTGAAAAAGCAACACACGTCAAACATCTTTACAAACATGAGAAGCATTTATGAACCTCTTGTCCAACAAAAGACAACATTTAATAAAATGTTTTTACTCCAAACTCACTTCATAACGACAGTTGAGCATCCTTCTGTGAGATGATGTGGCTCCTTACACAGAATAAGGCAGTCGTGTGTTTATTAGTCATGTTTAATCAATCAAAGCGTTTCAAAATCAAATAAAAATAATTATAAGCCAGAATTATAATATCAGTTTATCCCTAACTGCAAGAGCACATGTCCCGACTGATCAAGCATAAGAGAGAAGGTCAAAGTACGGGACCAGGATGACTAAGGAGCAGATGGCAATACAAGTCTTACTCAAGGTCGCAAGCATAGTGTGACAAACAAATTGTGAATTGAGGAATTTAAGCAGCGTCTTTCAGTTAATGGTGGACTAACTGTAGAGCCGACATCCCTATCAACTCAATAGGCCTAAATTCAACTCTGTATGCAAAGAGAAAAAAAAAAAGATACAGTGGATTTATGGCTGATTTCTTAGTCTAGTTCAGGAAAATTTGTCAAATACAACACATACAAAAATCACAGTCTTGTAATCATGCTAATAATGAACACGCATAACTGCTAAAAAAAATCAACCTCTCAATAAATGTGCTGGATAAAACAAGACTTTGGGTGAAATAGATTTACGAGGGAAACAAATCACTCATACGCACATGTACTCAATAATATGAAATGTGAGGAAAGGACCATCCAGAGGAAAGGCGACTCACTGTCCCCAAAAAGGGGAAGTCCCTGTTAAAACAGAAGCCATTGGCGCACTTAACACCTCTAAAATGTTTGCCAAGATCCCAGGCGTCTCCTCATAGCCACTTCCTACACTGGTGCCAGTGGCGTGGCAACACTTCCTATTCCAGACCCTGATCTACAGGATATCCTGTGTCTCTGGTATCAGCAAACCTCACGTGAGGACCCTATCCAACCTCAACTCTACTCGCAGAGGAAATCAGTTTCTTTGAGTCTTTTTTTTTTTTTTTTTTTTACTATGTTTGGAAACGACTGGCAAGTCTATAATGGCCAGTCTTCCTGAATTTAAGTGACTACACTTGTTCAGACTGCATTCTTCATCTAGATTCATCTCCAAACAAGGAGGCGGTGGTTATTTGAATATAAACAGTTTTGCAGTACTAATAAAATTTTAATGGTTCAGTAAAAGCAAAACTCCATTAAAAATCTTTAATATGCGGTTGTTTACTACCAAAAATAATTCTGACCTTTCCCTCAGTTCGTAAAGACAACTAAAAATTGTTTTTAAACAAACACCATAGGCGGAAATCTCAGGACCACCCAGGCTTGTCCCCCCCTAAAATTAAAATATGTGTATTGTAAATAATATAATGATATATACCTAAAATAATTGTGTAAGGAGTAGTAAAAAAATAAAAATGCAAACGGGGCAACAACAAAAACGGTTTTAAACATTTTGAGTCCCCCCTCCCTTGCCTCACAGTGCTTTGGTCCACTGCCTGCTCCCCTTTTACCTCACCACCGACACACACACAGGCCGGTGGGAGAGAACAACGTTTTTGAGTAGTTGTGGAACTGCACACTCCAGTAAGTCAATGTAATTTTATTCACTTTAAACATCGGATGAAGTGATTATTTTAATATAGATGATGCGGAGTCATTAATAAATCATGTTAAAAAAAAATTTGATTGTGTGCTTGTGTACCAATGTACTTTAGTCAGCGATGTGGTCTGCTATGTTAGCGATTATAACTTTACCCTTGTTTTATACAGTCTAAGCGTTTAGCTTGTTTATACCGTATATCCCTCACACACACACTTTAAGTTACAGCTATTTGGTACTTTTGTTTAGTGCCTGTCCTGTCATGCAAGTTTGATTTAAATTACAGCTATGTTTTATTACTACATTTAGCATATTGACCATAACCTAATAATTTTATTTGTTACAAAATCATTTTATTCCTTTTATATGGGAGCATAGCCATAAACATTATGGTCCGGTTTCACAGACAGAGCTTAGATTAAGCCAGGATTAGGCCTTAGTTTAGTTAGGACATTTAAGTAGCTTTTATAAACGTGCCTTAGAAAAAAAAAGCATTACTGGTGTGCATCTTGAGACAAAACAATGGCACTGACATATTTTAATATATGAAGAGTTCAGATGCAAAAGCCTCTAAGTGCCATTTGAAATTTTCTTCTAGAATGATAATTTTTATCAAGCTTGTATATTTAAGTTCAGTAATTTCACTTAAATGGCAATGAAGATTACCTAATAATTGTCATTTAAGTGAAATTATTGAACTTAAAATGTACAAGCTTGATAAAAATTATCATTCTAGAAGAAAATTTCAAATTGGCACTTAGAAGCTTTTGCATCTGAACTCTTCATATGAAACCGTGGGTATATGCATTAATATGAGACTAACATTGAAAATTCTAACCTATTTTTCCAACTCCTTTCACGACCGAATAAAGCCAGCGACTGCTTTAAGATTCGCTTTATGCACACAGCTATCAAATCATCTTATAAATGGAGACAAATAAAATAAAGAAATTAATAAAAAGAAAAATTATCTATCAAAGCGCTTTAAAAATGAGCTGCACTGTTTAAAATGGAATTATATTTCCCCATCAATTTCATTGTAAGTGTACAGCATGTTACTACAAACTAAGGGACGAGTCTCTTTTTTTGTGGTAAACGACAGCAAGCCACAGATGTTGTCAACAGAGCTTAACTTGTAATAAACCAGGAACACTCCTTTAAAGCAGCTGTTGTCTTTAAACTGTGGACTGAAATCTACTGTAGTTCAGCCTTCGCTTCGTTGATCAACATCACAGTTTTTTCTTCACTGAATCTATTAGCATGACTGAACAGCAAATAACCATTACTTTGTCTTAACCAAGAGGATGTCCTTACAGCACACAATCAAGAAAAGAACTTCCTTGTACTTTATTCAATAAAGCTTCCAAGACATTAAGACCAGACTACAGGACATAATGATCACAACTGTGAGCAGCACACAGAAACAGCCCAGATAAGAGAATTACTCTCATAGCTCATCTGGGCTCCAACCATTAAGAAGGTCTGCTCCCTTGTCATGATAATCCACCAAATGGCCTCCCTTTTCAAGGTCTGCGGAGTGTCTGAGGCCACACTAGTGTAAAGGAGAATAGATCAATCATAGATCACATCATAGGACACGTCCGTCAGAACAGCCACTTGCTCAGCCACCTGTTAAGTCTTGCCCTCGTGAGGACATCGACCCCTCGGATCAAACATACTCATCCCTTTTTAAAGGATCATACAGAACTGAATTGATTGTCTGGAGAGTCCAGGATTATTTGAAGAGGTTTATCAAGTCCTGCTAACTATACAAAGTAACAGCCTCACAGGACACACAGGATCAACTAGGCTAGTTTTTTATGATCTGAGATCACACACTACTAAAGCAGACAACAAAACACATCAGTCTTTTTAGTCTAGTAATAAATACCCCTCACATTTAAACAAAGTAATATATTAATTTCCTTAAACACACTCTCGGATATAGACTTGATGCCACAAATCAGACTGGGCTTACGGAAAATGGATCTGCAGACATCTCTTTATGGACCTGTTTTACTTCAACTAACCTAATGCTTACTTACCTCTGCCAATCACAACATCTAGACTTCAGAACGTTGGTTAAATTTAGTTTCCACTTGCATACACTCTTAAATATAATTGTAACTTTTTTGTTGGCATATGGTTCCATGATGAACCTTTAACGTCAATGGAACCTTTCCACTGCACTAAAGTTTCCATGTAATGTGAAAAGATTCTTTAGATTTTTTAATTACTCTTAACACTCAGAAAGAAAGAAAAGTTCTGTTAAGAGCTTATACTTCAAGGTTTTTGAGGAACCCAAAACAGCATAGAAGAGCCATTGCTGTGAAAACCCCTGTTTTGTAAACTTTATTTTTTTATAGTGTAGCTCACTATAAAAAAAAAAAAAGAATCACCTTTTTAGTCGTCATCATATTAACAAAACCAGTGTAACAGCAGCCTGATCATGAGTATTCTTTTTGGCTAAGCGAGCACGTAACATGTTGTATAGGTAAACTATATTCTTGTACCTCACAACAACTCATGGATTTCTGAGGTTCGGTGGTTTCTACCGGCAGAAAACAAGCCCCTATGTAGTTTAAAGACCTGCGATAGAGGAATACAAAAGGATGAAGAAAGCTAAAAGCATTTTTACATGCTTGCCATTATGGGGGCAGGCTGCCATGGCTGGGTTCCAACTTAGAGAACTAGTGTCCATGGTGCACTGGGGGCTATAAATCAAGAGTGAGGGAGCCAGCGCAGCGACACTTCTGCTCCAGATTTACACACGCTATCTGGGTTTTTACGAGTGCGTTGAGCAAGGAGAGGAGCTTTTGAACTGTTGTGTCATGACAAATGCCACAAGGTGGTTCAAAGACTCACGGGGGAGATGTGAAGAGGCCCACTGTCATGCACCTCCAAAGATCAGTATCTCTGTCTGACATGTCCTAACAGATTTTTCGCCTTTCTTCAACGCAGGCCACACAGCCTGTTTGTGCTAATACAACAACACTAACATTTCCTAACACAAATATAAACTGTATTTTTTCAAGCATATTTCAAGTCACAGTGTCTTTGTGCCTAAGATTTCTTTTGATCAAAGTGGAAGCAATTTGAAGGTCTGTTTTATGGGTAAGTGGCAATGCTAATTTTTTGTCTGGGTCTATTAATTTATTTTAAAAAATGCATTAAAAATGTAATTCATACATATAATGACTTAAATTATACATTTCATGTGGTGCAACCCCAATGAACAATGATATTTATAAATGTGTTTTTTTTTTATTCGTAATAAAATCTTACCTTGAAATATATATGAAAAACATATTTGAAAATAATGATTAAAATGTGTACACTCACATACAATCAAGGTGTAGTTTACTTGATTTTTTATTTTTTCATTTTTAAGTCAAAAATTCTTTTCTTTTTTTATGGTATAAACTTTTTCAAAACCGCATGAAACCAAAATTACTAGAAAAAAAAAATCAAACCACTTGTTTAAAACTTAAGAATTGTTAAGAATTTCTTGTCTTTATTTTGGACACTCTTAAGTTATTTGTCATTGACCCTTATATGTTCGTCTCCCTGCAGAGAAACACAAGCCAATAAAAAACATCCAGGATACATGAAACATCTAAATATATAGCCTACTGTTTTTTGGGGATTTTTTTTTTTACTTAACCACCTTTTTCTCATTTTTCTTTCAGCTAGAGGATTTTAAGCCTGGAAAATGTGCTTGCGGCTCTCGAGGTCTGGAATACATATTAGCTGTGAAATCATTTAGTAGCCTACATTTTACGTGGTGAGTCTTTGAGTAATTGTATACTGATAGCCCACCTCCAGCGTGACATTTATAATTCACCCTCATTCGGTCATGCACACAAACAGACAGTGCGCTTAGAAGATCACATAAACAATTCATGAGTGTGTTCACTTTACATTAATTGTTTCCATTTATTGGAGCTGTCAGGTTCATCAAATCATCTCATCTTATCCATTACTCAAACTCTGCAGCGTATAAAAGGAAACCCATTTTGGATTAGGATCAGTAGCGGCTCCTGACCGTAAATTTAGGCCAGATTCTGGGTCTTAGGGCTAGCTAATGATAAACATTTAATATTCTAATCGCTGAACACATGCAGAACACTTTTGGCAGATGTTGCGTTATTAAGCCTGAGGGTGGCGCTCTAACGTTGATTGACAGACAGTAAGTACACACAACACACGCATAGAATGCCATCTTAGAACTGCCTTGATGTAGCATTTGTTGCCTCCGAATGATGTTTTAGAGAGTATTACAAATTGTGGAGGAATTCCGGCGACAAAAAGAAAGTCATGTCTATTCTCAGGACAAACATAAAACAACTAACAGAGCTATATAAAGGCTATTCACATGAGAACGTTTAACCTAAAGGATTTATTAATTTGATTCATTCGAGAAGATACAGCTGAAGCGGACTGATATCGTCTTGGTCTGGAACAAGCGAGGTTTACGCAAGACAACGGCAGTTTGAATTCTGCAACACCCTTCGAAGGGAGTTTGATTGACAAGCCATTCTGACCAATCAAAATCCGCGGAATTCGCCATTTTTCCATCAAAGCAGTCAGGAAAGTTAGTAGATTAACGTCTGTGGATTTGAACCTGATAAACTGTGTGTACTGACGTCTTTCCGCGGTTCAAACAACATTCCTTCTGAAGTTCATTAATGTTTATTTGATCTATTAATTAAGTAGAAGGAAGAGATGATCGGTTCACCAGCAGCTTTAACTGACCGCTTTTATCGGTCACCACAAAAGGGACCAAATTTGAAAGTTGAGACTTTGTTTCATATCAAAAGTAGCCTAGTCTGTCCCTAGTCTGTCCTGTCTGTCTGCGTTGTCAGTATCCTCTTTCCTCAGCAATGTATTTTTCACTACGTGAGAGAACATGATGTGTGGCATGAGAGCGGCATGGCTTGTCGGACACATAGACATCAAATAGATATCATCTCTATGATGTCTATGGTCGGACATAGCAACAGTAACTAAAGGGGGCGGGTCTTTGCGAACGCGCTGCAGTTCCATTTTTCACCACAGATTTAGGCTACATCAGATAATTGTGGGGCGCGGTAAAGCTGGGCAGGGCTCATGCACCCGCTGCCCCACTTAGTACATAAATACATGTCTGCCAAACCCATGCACTAAATTTTTATATATCCTGCTCACTTTACGACTTAAATCGGTTTAGAAAATCCGAAAAATATTTGTTGCAGAAGGCTGATATATTTACAATTTATTATTGATTCAGTTTATAGAGGTCTATGTTTTGAATGAATATTTTGCGAGGTATGCAAAAACATGCTTATGATGACTGAGCAGAAGCCTGAGAGGCCATTTACCTGCCTTTTAGCAAATCAGTAGGACTCTTTGATGAATCTTACAACCCCTAATAAGTCCGTCCATAATATACACATAACATACAACATATTTGATGCATAACTCAATTTTATATGATATAAATACGATAAAGTGACAAAATAATGTGAAAAATGTGAACATACATGCCTAATGCCCTTCACCATAGCCATGCTTCAGATCAAGGAAGGCATAGTAATGCTCACAAATTCCCCCCTAAAAAAGTTCCATCTAACTGTGGACTGGATGTGGATATGACTTTCCCCCTTCCTGCTATTGGGGTTTGCAGAGCTAATCCAGATGTTATTCCATTCCCTGAAAAACTGCTTATGGGTGACAATGGGTGCAGCAAAGCTGTCATGACTTTATGTGACAGAGGTCGATGCTGGACTTGAGAAGAACCTAAAACACCACCAGCTACTAGTGTAGAAAAAAAAATCATGTTCCGATAGGAAACAAGAAACCTGTGTCTCATCTGACTGCATGGTCAAGTACAAAACCTTGTCCACTTTTTCCCTTTTCAAAATTCAAATTTCATCCTCTCTCTCCCTCGGTTTCTCCCGGCAGCCAGAGCCCATTAACGCTGGCCATTAAATAATGACAGAGACCCGGCGCCGTGGCTGGCACACTGTCAAAGTGAGGAGAGAAGGCCAGATCAGCTTGTTTAATTTACCTTCACCCATCTGTCTTCCGCTGCACAGCCCATGAGCAAGAGTCACTCGCTTCCCCGTCCACAATGGCACACTCGCAATTCCTACATCAGTTACAATCCTAAAAGGAAAACGTCCAACTCTATCACAATTATATGTCGCAAATGCCAAGCTTTGGTATATATGTAAAAACACAAAGTGAGTGTGTCACAGACTATCAGCACATGTTTCTCCTGAAATCATTCCGGTCATTAGAACTGAGCGTGTCCTCGAATTGCATTGCCCAAGGCCGCATGTGATGCCACTCATCTGGCAACTGTGTTGAAAACAAAGATATGTTGCCTAGCTGAAAAGAATGTTTTACAATGGAAATCGTGACTGACAGGAAATAAACACACCTACTTCCTGCTTCTCTATCTGAAGGTTTAGTCATCAGTGTCTTGTCCTTGTCTGGGGATGTTTTAGTAACATTGCAGACATGTGAGCAAAGCCTGGGTGGCCGATTCTTTCAAATATACAAATGGATAGGCAGACTCTTGTGTTCAACAGCTGGATAAAGCACACCAAAACGGGTCTCGAGTTGTGTATTTGAAACAATTCTTTTTTTTAAAACAACATTTATGGAGCAATGAAACGCAAGGAAAGACTGTCACCTGCATGTGTATGGCTGTAGCAGTGGTGCTTTCAAGGGTTTTACGGTGCAAACTGTCTAACAGCAAAAGCTAACTAATTAAAGCACCACAGATAAACATAATTTAAAAACAAACAAAAAACTGAAACTAGCTGTCTATCACGATTCACTCCCACAGTCACGAAACATGCTTCAACTGAGGACTTATACTTAAACAATAAGAGACGTTTTTTTTGCAACATAAGTAAGTTGTAAAGCAGTATACGAATATTGTTGGTAATTGTATAATAAAATACTTGTTCCTCATTTATAAATCAATTTGAATAAACGTGTCTGCTAAATGACTAAATGGGCAGAAGGGGAAATTAATTGAAGGGGAAATGAAAAATAGTATCATATTGACCTAGAAACATGGACCGAAATGCTAAATCTAGTCTCATGCCAACAAATGAACATAAAGAAAGAACATTAAGATTCCAAAATTCCTAAAGAATACACGCGAGCATAAATAGAGATAAAGCCACTGGCGGAATATAGAAGACAGGTTGTCTGTCACAAATCCCATTCTCACCTTTTCCACCACAATGTAACGAACTGGACCACAAAAGAAGCAGGTCTAATGAAGCAGCTCTGCCAGGAGTCTCTGAGCAGTGTGAGATTCCAAAATTCCTAAATCAAGATGATGAAAAATTGTGACCAGAATGTAGACAAAATAAGTAAGAAGCCAAAGTACTGTGGCCTGAGCACCGGCAGTGGCAAAGTACTTCTAGTAAGTCTGTATGGAAAACCTACAGCAAACAAAACAATAGACTGAAGTAAACAGCTGTCAGCTTTTACACGTTGCATGAGTTTTGAACTTACATGGGCTCAAGGAAAGATTTCTGCTTCTTTTTTCATATGACCGCCTTATTTTCTTTACGATTTACGAGGTCAAAGTCTTTTATTTTCAGCTGTACTTTTTCAGATTTGTCAAAAGATCAGTATCAGAGTGACTCACACTCAGTATGTTGTTGAAAAGTGAGCACATGATTGCACAAAAAACTCAAATAAAAATGTCTTCGCCATTGCAACTCCATTTGATCAGTCAAATTTATAGGTTTTCTCTGGTTGACTATATTAAGAGCTTTTTTACTGTAGAAAAAAAATCATTATCTCATTGTAAGCATCAAAATGTGTTTATCTTATATGTATCTGTCACTGTATTGACACCATACAGCATCTCTCATTGTTTATATATATATATATATATATATATATATATATATATATATATATATATATATATATATATATATATATATATATATATATATATGATTCTGATTGAAGTAAAATTGTTTGGAAGTTTGCAAATTCTTCTTTGCTTGAAATACCCTATCCATCTACACATAAACACTGATGAACGCACTTAGAGCACAACTATCGCGCATCTATCTTTCTAAACTTTCCTGTAGCTCAAACAGTAGAGCGTTGGCGCTAGTAACACCAAGATTATGGGTTCGATTCCCAGGGAAAGCAAGAATTGAAAAGAATGTAAATGTGTACTTAGAACTGCAATGCAAGTCGCTTTAGATAAAAGTGTCTGCCAAATGCATACATGTAAATTTAAGATCAAATATGGTAAATGGAACTTAAAACATGCATGCATGTTTCAAAAATCAATAAGGTTTATTTTCATGGGTCAAACACACCTTTTGAGCTTCTGTTTAACATATTTGATATGCTCTGTGTATATGCATTCACAAATCTTACACTGCAAGATGTACATATACAAAAATATGCGAAAAACAGAAAGATTTACTGGTAATTTTCTGCCAGGATATTATTATTATAAGTTTATGAACATTTCCATTAACCCTATTATACAAAACTCCTTCATATGAAAGTCACCATGAAATCAAAATGGACAATTCTTATGTTTAGATGGAATATTGTAGTATTTATTATAAATGATTTATCGGTGTATATCTTTTTTTTAATACATGTGCCCTCGTAATCTTTCATCAAAATAGCTTCCCTCATCCTGACTTTAACACAGTACTTTAGTCCCGATTTCTACTGACTTTTCTTCTCGAGGTAAATAAAAACCTAAAATATAATCTGTTCATCATTCAAAGCAACCATGTTCTTTACACTCGATTCTTATGGATCATTTATCAAATGTACTGCATTTAGTTTAAAAACGTTGATTACATAGTCTTTACATGGATGGGCAATCTTCATTTGTGTTCCAAAAATGAACGAATGTCTTATGGGTTTGAAACGACATGAGGTTGAGTAAATGAAAGAATTTTCTTTTTTGTGTGAACTAAAGACAGGGATCCAAAATACCTAATCCTCAGTTCCATCAATATACAATATTGCAGACAATTTGAAATGATTAATGAGAGAGAACGCTAAAATCAATCCACTGGAGAGAGAAAGGGAGGTAAAATAGAGAAATGGAAAGAGGAGCGGCGCTGTCAACTAGTCATATCCAGCAGTCTGAAAAAGCAGATTTCTGAAAAAATGGCAAGGACGACAGCATTGGACAGCACCCTGATTCAGTCAGCTTTGTGTTCCCCTCCCGGCTATTTTGGAACGACAGAGGACATTTGAGAGCCCTGGTGGAAGGTTAGAGACAAACACAACAGGAGGTGATACCTTGAGCACGCTTTCATGAACGGAAAAATCGAAATGTCAGGCTTTGTGGCATATGTCTCTGCAGACGACGTGCATGAAAGTGGCAGTGCTTTGAGGAAGCAAATATCGTACCCATTCCTCTTTCTATTGCAGACAGATGGTCGAGGAACTTCCCATTTAACTGCGAAAACAGAACTAACCGAAAACACTTTGCTTCTTACACCATATGCTGAATAGTTTCAATGCATCACAAGCATGACTCATTTCAGCCGTTAATCCAACAGTACACAAAGTGAATCGAGTGCCTAATATTAGTACTCCATATTGCAGTCTGGGCGATGGGGCAGGGCTACACATGTTGCTCCGCCCACATCCAATTTCATTGATTTATAATTCATCGTTTATAATAAAGCAAATCTTATTGACGAAGACGCTTGGAGCCTGAGCATGCGCATTCCTTTGTGTACGATTTTGTGAATGATTTGGCTATATTACAGAAATATTAAGTGCTAACTCTAGAATCGTATCTTATGTTTAGTAGCATGGTAATTTTAGTTAGGATATATTGGCTAATGTTTTACTGTACTTAAGACACAGAATAGTTATTGTTTAAAAACGAATGCTTTCATGACGGCACCTCCAGGTTCTTCAGGCTTATTAGAGCGGTTTCCTTAGCACTTTAATCATTTGTCTTCTTCATATTTCCATCAGGATTGGTGGATCAGCACAAAGTCTGGATTTTACGCAAATTATCATAATTCACTGATGTATTTCAGTGAGACATCAGATTTGACATTTTAAAGCACACCGTTTTATAAAAGCAATAAGCCCCTTGAAGCCGTGTTTTACAGTGAATTTAGAACAGCTAAGGGGGGTTGTTATGCACGACGCGGAGTGGTTGGCGGGGCTTATTGCTTTAATATGTTATATAACCTGCTTATGTATGGGATGAAATGACCAATTAGGCCTATGGCCTACATAGGTTCTTTTAAACGAGCCATAAAACCAGTTAATTTGTAGGCTACATAAATATACAATTAAAAAATAAATAACAATACACAGGGAAGAAAAATACTATGGAAGTCAATGGTAGCTACCCATCAACTGTTTGGTAACTGACAATCTTCAAAATATCTTCTTTTGTGTTCTGCAGAAGAAAAAAATTCATACAGGTTTTGAACAACTTGATGCCGGGTGAGTAAATGATTTTCATATTTGGGCGAACTATCCCTTTAATTTAAATTGTTGGGTGAACTATCATTTTAAATAGCAGATTCGGGCAGGTGAACAGATACTTGGCTCAGTATTCAGATATTGCATGTTGACCAAAATGCAGTAGCCTATTTCAAATGAGTTCATCCAAGCAGGAAATTACTTATATAGAGGCATTAGTTCCTTTTGTTTGTAGAACGAAATGACTCAGTTAAATACACTTACATCATGCTCAACATGTTATGTCTATATAAGCAAATATATAATATGAATAAGATTTTTAAAAGCCAAAAATAATATACTGTCTGAATAAAGTCGACGCACGACGAAATTCAATTCAATTCAATGCAGTACGCTCGGATAGTGCAGCGTATCCGCGTTTGCATGAAATACTTTCTGCAAAAGCTCTCAATGACACATTGCTCATTCAGGTAAGAGAACAATACAGCGCATTTTATTACGTAGCAGCCGCAGACCGGTCATTATTACCCCCGTATGCGGTTTCGATCAAACTCAACGGGCAGCTTTACAGTTAAGTAGCACACCGCATCACACCGCATCTGAGCGCCGAAGGACGCGCCTATTCACTGCTCCACATCTGTCAAGACGCTATTAATGTGGCTACCTGTCAGCCAAGCAATTGTATTGTCACGTAAATAGAGAGCGCCAATACCTGTTGACTCCTCCTACCGCTGTGTTGGTTAGTGGAAGTTGAACCCAGAGACGCTTTAATTTCTCTCCCGAATGTCGTTCTTCTTCTCAGCCGGTTCTGCTGAACGTGTAGAGGAATTTCGTTTCGGCGGGTGGTAGTGTCCGCACCGACAGTTCAAAGAAGCGAGAGCACTGATGTAGCCTAGGCTACATTCGCAGGGCGGCAGAGGAATGATGCACTGCAAGGAACTGACAAGCAGCCATTGCGGTCACGTGTGAGCTGGTGAAACCGAACACCGGCCAGCCTCCGCCGCCTTCTCCTCCCATTCTCCCCTTCCGCGGTGTCACTTCAGGGCACGATACCACTGAACACAAGCTCAGCTGGTACTCGCCTTTACGTAACCACTGCGCGTTATGCAGGAAGTTTAGTGCTTGTGCATTATGACAAAGCTGTGTTTCAGCTCACTAAAACACTTATAGAAACAGCTCGAAGTTCTTAGAGGATTAAGTGTAATAAATTAAAAGGTGTTTTAGGATTGGGCATGTTCCTGACAAATTGAGGAAGGTTCGGTAGCCTACACTAGAACCGCCAAACATTTTGCATTTCAATTGAACAATTTGTGTTGTGGGTTTGGGAATGAGTGAATGGTGAGGAAAAATTGCACAAAACCCATCACACCTATGATTCAATTAATGAAAATTAGCATGTAAACTTGATTGAAGAGATGTGTCTCAAATTTATCAGTGGTAAATTTAGCAATGGTTCTCAACCAGGGACCAGGGCCCATTTGAGGGCTTTAGCAAACTTCCAAGGGGGACTTAAGATGACTTTAAAGGGTTAGTTCACCCAAAAATGAAAATTAAGTCATTAATTACTCACCCCCATGCTGTACCAACCCCGTAAGACCTTCGTTCGTCTTCGGAACACAAATGAAGATATTTTTGATTAAATGTGACAGCTGGATCACTCCTCCATAGGCTGCCTAAGGGATTGAAACCTGACGGCCCAGAAAGTCAATGAAGAAAATGTTTAAATATTCCATGTCACAACAGTGGCTCAACTATAAGTTTATCAAGCGACGAGAATACTTTTTGTGCGAAAAAAACAAACAAAAATAACGACTTTATTCGACTATTCCTTTTCTTCCTTGTAGGCCTGAAACGAGACTTCAAGAGATTTCCACGACGCGCACGCGCGAGAACTTAACTGAAGTAGTTGAAGGAGATCGCAATTCTCGCGCATGCGTCGTGGAAATCTCTTGAAGTCTCGTTTCAGGCCTACAAGGAAGAAAAGGAATAGTCGAATAAAGTCGTTATTTTTGTTTTATTTCCACACAAAAAGTATTCTCGTCGCTTGATAAACTTATAGTTGAGCCACTGTTGTGACATGGAATATTTAAACATTTTCTTCATTGACTTTCTGGGACGTCAGGATTCATTCCCTTAGGGAGCCTATGGAGGAGTGATCCAGCTGTCACATTTAATCAAAAATATCTTCATTTGTGTTCCGAAGTAACAAAGGTCTTACAGGGTTGGTACATCATGGGGGTGAGTAATTAATGACCAAATTTTCATTTTTGGGTGAACTAACCCTTTAAGAAGTCAAAACTCGAGATATTTCTTATTTTAATTCACCCTCGCAACAACAGTCTTGAAAAAGTCTCATTTTAAAAGTGTGATTTCTGAAGAAGTCATATAATTTAATAAAATTAATTAAGAAATTATCAATTAAACATTTTTATAAACAGGCTCATTTAAATTTTTCCCTAGATAAGCCAAGCTCTACGTTATTTTAGGGGGTAGAAATTGTGAGTACAATATATAGCTATTAGTAAATCATGAACAACAGGAAAAGTCATGGGGCCTTTGGGTATTGTTGTTGACAAAAATGAGAACCACTGGTTTATTTCACATAACGATCTTAATCTGATTTGTCTACTCAAAGAATTTAAATTAAGTGATACAGCACCAACATATATCAAATATCATAGATAATATACTGTAAATCATGTTGCATGTCTCCAGTTGCTTTTTTCATGTTTAAAATAAAATAAAATTTATTTACAAAAATAATTGATTAATATGATTGTACCTCATATTTAAATATTTGCTGGCCTTGCATCAAAAGAAGCTAATCTAAACTCGTGTAAACTCGTTTAAAAAAAATGGTATTGTTAAAAATATATTATTGATAAGCATCAGATGTGTGAAGAAAAAAACAGCGATGTTTTGATGGAAAATGGGTATGAGGAATATACAAAATGGAATCAATAAGTTCCTACAAGAATGTCCACTTGCCACAAATCATAAAGGAAAGGCTTTGAGGTGCTTCAAATGCTGAAGTTTTTTGAGTGCACAGTAGAATATTTGAGACCTCTTTGAGTTAGTTGCTGCCAGTGTGTCAGTATGAAAACCCCAGAAAGTATCTTTTCGTTTTTACAGTGTACAATATTGATGTTAAAGGATCCAGAAGGCTTTAATCAACATTTGCATTGCCGTCCTTTGTGGTCTCAGAACAGATGTGTTAACATCACTGTGTGAAAAACAGCTGCAAGCACCGTTGATCTTGTGATGATGCCTTGAATTTACACAAGCGCGGAGCATCCACACTCTTAAGACCTTTTACCACTTTACTGTGACGACAAGGACACCGTTTCTCTGTTGCAAAAGCTCTTCCTTTGCAACCATGCATTTAAAACAGAAGAGAAGCCATCCACATGAAACACTAATATCAGATCCTAGGGCCCAGTAGGTTGAGAGCCCATTTTAAACAGCCTAAACCAGGTGAGACCATGCAGCACAGACCTGTTGAATCTATTTTTCCCTCAACAGGGTGGTGTCGTCAGTTTGTCTGCCCTCATCTTGTTTACGTGAGCTAATTCTAGGAGCAGCCTTTGCCTCTACTTGTTTGCTACCCATCATATAATATGACTGCCCGCTCTGAGGGACCCCTCTTGGTATCCCTTAGTGTGTGTTTGCAAATAGTACAACTGCTGAAAGAATGCCAAGACCTTTTGCCTATATGGCCCACCACCTTGTAAATGAGGGAACGTCCCATTAACAGAAGAGAAAAATAAACTAGATGGAGTCATGTCACATGTGGTTTGCTTGGCCTACGGGCTTCAAGAGCTGTTCAAATGACTCATAATCCCCTTCTTTAAAAAAAAAAAATACAATGTGAGATTTGAGGGGAAACGCTCTTTTTTCTTGGTTCTATATTTAGAAACGCATGCCTTAAGATTAAATATAGGTTTCAGAGTGCTCATAATCAGATCAATCTCTCCCATCTCTCTGGAAATATATAGAAAAATGGATTTTACCCAGCTTTGACAAAGTCTTTTCCTGATTATGCAAACTTATGGTCTTGGTTTGATGTTTTGCTGTATTTATTGCTGTGTTACTTCATGTTGTGAATCATATAGAGCAGTGTTTCTCAACTTCATTCCCGGGGACCCACCTCCCAGAATGTTTTAGATGTCTCAAACATTAAAGTACCTGATTCAGCTGATCAGCTGCTTAGTGTCCCCATTACTGGAGCTGAGAAGCACAGGTGTAATGTAACCGATGAAGCCTATGTGAAGTGACTGTTTAAAATAGAGGTCTTCAATCTTTTCAAGCCAAAGACCCAGAGCATGGACCCCCCTGTTATATAAAACTGAGTTTTGCTTTTTAAATCTACAAACGTGTATAGAATCATATTAATGTACAGTATTTACTGTACATACAGTAGTGGCCAAAAGTGATGTGCGGAGGGGATATTTTCACAATATTTTCTTTTAATGACATTTCAGGGTCTATTAAACAGTCAAGTCATTTGGGAACAAGTATATACTAAACTTGTTTAAGGTATTAAAATGACTAACTTATTTGGCCAGAAAGGCAAACTCCAGCATTGAAATATGGATTTCATATTGTATAATGCAAAAAAGGCATAGAAAAACAAGAAGCTAATGAAAGAAGAAGCTATTCTCCCTTGTTTTTGATCATAGCAGCCATGTCCTGGGCATTGACACACTCAACTTTGTGACATGCTTAACTTTTTTCCAATCCTCCTTAAGTTCTTCCCAAAGTTGAGTTTCATCGGAAGACCTGCAGGACTTATCACAACTCAAGTTTATAATTTCCCAAAGCTTTTCAATAGCTTTAAGGTCAGGGGACTGAGGAGGCCACTTAAAGACTTCAAAATGCTGAGCATGAACTCTTTCATTGCATTGCAACTTTTTTAAATGCCCTGTGTGTTTGGGATCATTATCATGTTGCAAAATACACATTTGATCTCTAAAAAGATCCCCCATTCTTGGCTACATTGTGTTCAACGGGATTTCCAAACTCTGTAGATCCTTCCAACACTTGCGGCATACATGCCTCCCCAATACCATTATGTTTCTGCTGCTTAATGGTGTCATGCATGCATTTGGTATTAAAACACTCCAGTCGTCTCCTACGAATATACCTGACACCATCCAATGCTAGGTTGTTCAATTTTGACTTGTCGGACTCCAATCTTCCACTCTCCATATGTTCTTTGGCAAATGCAAAGTGTTTTTTTGCAGTAGATAAAACGAATAAATGGTTTCTTTACTGGTACGCAACCTGTCAATCCAGCCTCTTGTAGCCGTTGGCTTACAGTTCAAGATGAAATTGGAGGTTGGAGGTCTCATCCAGGTCTTTAGAAGCTGTTTTGAGGTGTTTCCACATTCAGGTGATTTTCATCCTCCTGTCCAAATGCTCACTAGTCCAGCCACAGCACTTTACATTCTGAATGGCAGTGATCTCACTAGACATTGTGACCAGTCACATATCTAAAGTAATGAATGTTTGAAAGAACAGCCTTCATACAACTGATAAGAGTGTTACATTGAAATGATCTGCACAATGGAAGCCCTGGTCTGATTTTGGCTGATATTTCTGCCTGAATCTGTTTAACATACAGTATAAGAATCATGAAAATAAGTGATTTGGGTTTCCTTACCACACACCCCTGGAATGAAATACCAGGGCTACTTGGGTTGAGTGAACGTGTCATTTTGTGTCATTGTTTAATTGCGTACGGTTTAAATTGCATGGGCTTTGTATCGCATCTAGAGGGAACATCTAAAACCCTTCTGTGTTTTGACAGGTCACAAGACTTGACCAGAGGAAATTAACTGGGAACGCAAGCCTGTGAAGATCCTATCAGAGGGTGGGAAAGAACTAGTGCCATTTAGCATCCCACCACTTCAAAGAGGACTGATACACACACGCATGGGTACGCAAAGACAGGCAAGGATAGTCACAGATCCCAAAACGAGTATAGTCTTCTCTGCCACCCTCGCACCATCTCATCTTGAGCCTTCAAAAAGCTAACAGTTTAATTTTCTCAAATGCACTCTTTGAAAACTTCCAGCCCTGGACAGCAAAATCTGCTTCATGGGGTTTAGCCTGTCTGAAAACATGTGGTAAGCCTTGTGGAATGTTTTAAATGACTCCCAGATGCAGGCAATGAACGTGCTTAACCCTTTAGCATCTATAAGCTGAGCAGTCAGGTTTACTTTTATTTTAAGTGGATGTGTTATTGTGCTTTTATATCTATCTATCTATCTATCTATCTATCTATCTATCTATCTATCTATCTATCTATCTATCTATCTATCTATCTATCTATCTATCTATCTATCTATCTATCTTTCTATCTATCTATCTATCTATCTATCTATCTATCTATCTATCTATCTATCTATCTGTCTGTCTGTCTGTCTGTCTGTCTGTCTGTCTGTCTGTCTGTCTGTCTGTCTGTCTGTCTGTCTGTCTGTCTGTCTGTCTGTCTGTCAATACTGTGACATAGAATGTCATCATTGTTGTAATAGGCTCTTTCAAATCTTTGTCAGCTCTCTTTAATAAAATTATATAGATATTCACGCTGATTGAACTTGATTGAACTTTGATTGTTACTTGATTGAAATGTTCTTTCAAGTCAATTTAATTTAAACAATCGTGTTTGAACAACAAACCTGATGATATTAAATCAAATTGAATTGTTTGAATAAAATGAACCGCATCAAAACAAGAATTTTTATGAGTGTATAGTCCGACTTGCTTATTCAAAAAAGTAGTGTTAAATATTAAAATTAGGCCTATTCTTTCAAGGCATATCAGACTTAGAAATGCATGTTGAGTCATCGTAATACTTAACAGTTGTAACATGACTTGTTATTGAGTTTTATGACAATAATTATTCCTCTTTTATTAGACTATTTGTGCAATTTATTAGCTTTCAAACATGTCTACAGTTGTTTTATTGGAGTATCAACACCCTTAATGTGTGAGTAGAGCTCAAGTATTGTGCATGCCTTGGTTCAGAGAGAGAGGAAGTCTCGTGTTTGTGAATCTGCTGCTTGGGAGGGCGATCATATCGAAATGACTGATATCCTTTAAAGAAATGAACTCGGTCGCCCTTTCTCTCACCAACCCTCCACCTCCCTCCCCTTCTGCACTCATTCGCCTGCCGGAACAAAGCCAGGGAAAGAAGCCCATTAGGCAGACTAATAACAATAGACAGTATTAAGGGGAAAAGGAAAGGGAAAAAATACATAATGTAGGTCCGAGGTACTGCCATAAGATGGGACAAGTAGAATTACTTCTATACAACATTATATCAAGAAGAGCAAGAAGCAGGGCAGTTGGTTTTCATGTTGTGGGGGGGGGGGGGGGGGGGGGGGGTCATCAAGAGCAAGAATATATATATATATATATATATACATATACACACACACACACACACACATATATTTATACAGTATAGTGCTTTTCAAAATGTATGTTGTTCATTATTGTTCATCTCCTTGCACCCATGAGGAATGAAACTTGGAAGGCTCAGCTTTTATAAAGGCGGGATATATCGAAGGACTGACAGTACGCATGGTCCCGCAAGACAGATGAGGTGGAAGTGTTGGGATAATGGTTGGCTGAGGCTGAATATGGGTAATGATTATGAACCTCAGGATGTTTCGTTTTTGAGTTATCATACCTGCTTCTCTGATTAACCTGCATGTACATAAAAGTTTGGGGTTGGGTTGGTATGCATGCATCTATCTAATAATAACTAAATATCTAAACGAACTATCTATCTTATCTATCTATATAGCCTACTATATAAAAGTATATTCAAATTTTTTTGTCATGATCAAAGTTTTTCTAAATGTTTCCAGCAAGGCTACTGTATGTTTGACGGACACAAGCTCTCAATCCATCCTCTCTTCTCAGGGAAACTAATCTGCTGAAATATATCCACATTAGGCTCTGAGGCAGTGAGTGAATGGCACCATGAGCCGGTGGAGAGGACAGAGCTCGGTGATGACAGGGATAATGAGGGTGATGAAAGTGCAGACAGGGCAC
Organism: Tiaroga cobitis; assembly: GCA_030578255.1. Taxonomy (NCBI): domain Eukaryota; kingdom Metazoa; phylum Chordata; class Actinopteri; order Cypriniformes; family Leuciscidae; genus Tiaroga; species Tiaroga cobitis. Next base: position 28,465,681 of record CM060593.1, read on the forward strand.
ACATGGAAGACAGGCAGATGAATTATTCACCTCACTTACCACTTCCTACCTTGTCTTCATCATGTGCCCTTTGAACATCCACTGACCCACATTCATGTACTGAATCAATGCATTGTCATTATTTATCTGATTCATATTCATAACTTTTTTTGTCAACACTCATAAAAACCAAACCTCTCCTTGTTTATTTTTCAGTGGAAACACTATCATAGATACACAACAATGCCGCTAGTATTCAATCACCAACCACAACAGGCCCAAAAAAGAAGCTGCCTTCTCCAATTGGAGCGTAACAAGGCCTCTCTGCTTGTACACAAACACACATTCACAAGCTCAATAAAACCAAACAACTCTGTAAACTGCAATTAAAATCCTGGGCACTAATTAGATGAAAATGGATGCTTGTTAAAAGACAGCGAGTTAAGGGAAGTGGACTCAACATGGCGAATATTTTATTTACCCTCTGTACCCTCTGCTAATTTCTGTCAGTGGTTTTCTTCACACATTAACAACTGATATGCTTTACAAACATGCATTCAGAGAACATGTCAAACAGACGTTCTTGTTTTTCATGCTTGTACCATGTGACATGGATAATCTGCTGATCCGTTTTTTTAATTGGATATTGATCATTGAGCCTTAGAGAAGAAGCAGGGAACAAGGACTTTTGCTGCCTCAATTACAGCACAGGGAGAGATCACTGTGCAGTTTTTGGTGTACGTAGGTTCAGTCGATGGCAAATTTACAAATATTAGTACATGACAGCGATAACGTGTAACAGTAATACAATAGCCCAAAAAAAGGTACCACAGTAACACCATGTTGTTTGTTATTTATGCTTTGCCAGACGCTTTTATCCAAAGCAACTTTGCATTCAAGGTATACATAATCGAACCCATGACCTTGGCGTTGATAACACCATGCTCTACTGTTTGAGATACAGGATTAACTTTTCGACATGTTACCATGGACATCTAACACGCTAATACTGTGTTCTTTGTACTTGTACTGTGGTAGTATCCCGAAGCATTTTTTTACGTATGTTGGAGTACCATATAGCAATCATTTAGAACCATTATGTACAGTATGTCATAGTACTATACATAACTGTACCATAGTAAGGCCATATACACATAAGTGATACTGTGGGAGGTGAGGTGAATTCTGTGTACATGCTGCTTTCACTCACTCTTCTCCTGTCTTAATTCACTTAACTTCATTTTTGTTTTCTCTCTGGGTATGTTGCCAAACATTCATATTTTTCAGATATGGAGCCATTTTGGACTAAAATAAAATAGAAATGTTGAGTACTACTGCTATATGAGAATCAGTTTGTTTTAAATTGCAAAAAAAAAACAAGAAGAAAGAATTAAGTTACACATCAAATCTGTTTTTTAATGTCCTCAACTTTCTACATAAAGATGTTCTCGCATAGTCCTGCATCTACTCTTTTTCCTTTTCCTGAAAGAGTCCTCCTGTGTCCATTTTAGGACACGGAGCCCACTGGTGCGTGAAGGCTAGCTGTCGCTTCACATTACAGTGAGCAGGCATTGGGCACTCGGCCCTCGCGAGCAAGCCCCTCGCAAAACATACATCCTCTCCTCCAGAGCTCCTGAAAATGTATCTAAACTGTAACACTCCAGACTTTTTCTTAAAATAACACAGCACCTACAAGTGCCACAGTCACTACTGTAATATTTATTCGAGATTTGATCTGATTTCTTCTTACCTGAAGAGGGAGTGACACTGTTAAGTCTTCGGAAAGTTTCTTAAATCCACATTACAAATGCAGATTTTACAGATCTACAAAAGCATAACACGACCGACTCGATATGAAGAGGCAGGTCACTGGGTAACATTCACCCGCCAGAACATGCCACCGCAAAACTAAACTGAAGAACACAAGCGCACACGTACACACAAATGCGCTCAAAACCTCAGCCCACTTCTCACTGTCTCTCACGCAATGCTCCTCGCCAAGGGCTTCCTGTTCCTCTTGCTGTTGTTTATTTGGTGCCCGAGCACTACCATCAACACCCTCTCAAATGAGAAGTGAAACCGGGGTCACCTCAGGCCATTCTAGGAGCACAGATATCTATGCCCACAAAAAGTCTTTCTTTAAATAAAAGGATGAATCTGATCCATAGTTTCAGATTTCTGTGCTAACAAGTTGAATTATGTAACACAATGTAGCTTTATCAGAGCTAGAATGAACATTAAACATGTGCATTAAGCATTAGCACTGTCACTGTGTCTCATGAGATGCAAATGTGTCTTGAAGACCTGTTGAAATCACTTGACAAGTCTTTCTTTCCTGTGTTGATGTACTTCCTGTTGAATCAGGGAGTTTTGGTGGCATTGAAGGGCTTGATGCCTTTGTATAGATAGGCATTAGTGACATCATGATTTGCTACTGCTAGATGATTGATGGTGGTAGGCTATCATGATTATCATCCCAGGGAGCATTTGATTGGACAAAAATCTGGATGAATCATCAATATGTTAAAATTTTCTCAAAGAAAAAGACTACAAATCTTATGTGTATATGTGCTAAAAGTGACATTTGTCAGTGTTAAGGTGCTAGCATATAGTTTAGCCTCAAAGCTGTAATTTTGTTTTCATTTTGTTTTTGTTTTATTGTTTCACATTGAAACAATATCATACACTACTGTTCAAAAGTTTGGGGTCAGTACTATTTTTTGAATACTTTGAAAGAAGTCTCTTATGCTCACATTTATTTGATCAAAAATACAGTAAAAAAGTAATCGATGGTAACCCCTGTGTTTTGTGTTCTAAGACTTTAATTATGAAGTGTATTTTTTGTTGCCTGTTTTATTTGTTTCCTAGCTGCCTTGTTGGTTAGTGATTGACTCTCACCTGTGCCTTGTTATCCAGTGTAAATACCATTGTTTCAGTTGTTTTTTGTCCGTCGTTGTCTTTGTTTGTTTGTGAAGCTGTTGCGTTTCTGTCACCTGTTTGAATTATTGTCATCTTCATCCCTGTTTGGATTATCTTTGTTTGTGTGCTTGTTTAATAAAATGCTGCAAATAGATCTTCGCCTCTCCTCTTCCCTGTCGTAATAATATTTTTATAGTTTATTTTAAGTGTTTTCTATTTTAATATATGTTAAAATGTAAGTAATTCCTTCGAAGCTGAATTTTCAGCATCATTATTCCAGTCTTCAGTGTCACATGATCCTTCAGAAATCATTCTAATATGCTCAAGAATCATTATATTATTATCAATGTTGAAAACAGTTGTGCTGCTTAATATTTTTGTGGAAACAGTAATACATTTTTAGTCCGCATTCTTTGATGAATAGAAAGAATAAAATAACAACATTTATTTTAATTAAAATAAGTATAATTTAAAAAAAAAAAAAATCTAAAACTCCGGCTGTAGATCTCACGAGAGGAAGAAAAAAAGTTGTTATTTATCGTATGTGTTGCACCACTTAACCACAGCATGCAGAAATGACCACTAATATGAACATGTCACATGACGTACAGCGCAACTGCATGAGGAACTGAACATCAACACGTGTTTTAACTGCTAAAAAATATAATGAAAACAACCTTCGTACAATAATGTAGCTTAATGCAATGGAAACAGACAGTAAACACACAGTCCTAAGCAAATATACTCAAATACATCCACACTCTTGCAGAGAAATACTGCACCTGCGCTTATACACCCTCTGGGCTCAAAGATACATACGAAATAACTCAAATAAACCCCAACCTCCCATTCAAACTGACATTGTGTTGTCTAAGCCTATGAGTTTCAACTTACACACACCAAAACACACACCTTGAGTAGTTCGCTTCGATAAATATAATTAACCTCAAGCCATCCCAGTGCAGCTCTGAATTGATCAGAGCAGGCAGAGTTGCAGCAGGGCCTGTCAGCACCAGGCATAATCAATACACCTTATCGATCCTACATGCGGTGTGAGTCTGTTTGTCAGCGTGCATGTGTGAGGGATCACGCTGCATCTGCTTTGGATTTGTGCTCAGTGAGCGCATGTGGGCACGACATGAAAAAGGAAGAGGGGGTTTGTGGCTTAGTCTCCTATACCGGCTGCTTTGTAACAGAGTAACATGGGAAGGCGAATGGACATTTAAAGTGGGCTAGTGAAATATGGCTAGATTTTTTTTTTTTTTTTTTTGTTGCTGATGGCATAAAGCTGAGTGTGACATTTGCTCTGCATAGTGATTGTGTCTGCAACAACAAATATTTTTGCTGCACTAAGCCTGTCAGAAAAAGATTTCAACGTTGTGGTATAGTGACACATTAGCAGGGATTTCCTGTCATTTGAATGTTAAATGTTTCTCAAACTGGGGTTCGCAAACCACTTCATGAGGTGATGAAAAGTTATTAATGAATTTTTTCGGTTTCACTTTATTTTGGTGGTCCACTTTAAAACATTATGTTGACTACATTGCACATTGCACCTGCATATCAACAAACCCTCATTAGTGTTAGTAGAGTATTAGTGGTAGACTGGTAGGGTTAGAATAAGTTGACATGTACTTGCAAACTAGAATGTCTGTTGGAGGAGCATCACAATAAAGAGTTAGCAGATATTAAGCAGAGAGTCTACTAATACTCTAATGAGAGTTGACATGTTTGCTCAGTTAGTCAACAGAATGCTCAAAAGAGACCATCAAAATAAAGTGTTACCATTATTTTATAAAATTGTACAATGAAAATAAATACATTTTAGTTACATTTAGTTACATTTAATTGAGTGTTAAAATTATCCTACGTTCCCTCCTGAATAATCAAATGAAGATCTTACAGATTAGTTACTGAATATTACAGAAATATTGCAAGAGTTAAAGCTACCTAGCATAATAAATAGCAGCGGTGTTGTGTGCCTCTCTCTTTCTGTGCTCTCACCGGCACAGAGACACATGAAAGCACTGGGGGTTGGGCTCTGTGACTGTGAGGAAGAGAGAGGGGCACATGGGGAGAGGCTGGAACAAGATTTATATGAGGCTGCTGTAAAACTTTGACCCCACAGTTGTAAATCTGCCAATGGAGTCTAGCCAGCACAACAGGAAGTATGGGGGGTCATAGAGAGAGAGAGAGAGAAAGGATGCAAACATAGGATGGGGGGGGGGGGGGGGGGGGGGGGGGGGTTAGATGGGTAGATTGTTAGGCTAGCATTCAATTAGAAAAGTTATATGTTGAGATTTCGCTATTTAACCTGAAGATTGTTTTTGCACCTCTTTGATGTTCTGGCATCAATGAGCTGCTTCAGCTTGCCTGAATCCTACACTACAGGTACATATTGACTGCTAGCATGTGCTCAGATGTAGACCTCGAAAATGAAAAGACTTTAAAAGCAATGAACAATGTCTAAGAGGTCAAAACACTCTGTTTGAAAGGGACGATATGATTTTGTTGGGAGTTTAATTTAATGATTTTATGACTTTTTGCACACACACTAGTGCCACAAATAGAGGTTGTTTTTGAATTCAACGACAACATTTTTCTTAATGCTCAATCGAAAGATGAAATTTCCGTTTCTAAGGGGTGAATGATAACCAGAAAGTACCTGGGACACGCTTTGAAGATAAACATCAACAAAACAGCACGAGAGTGCATTACGAAAGTCGGCATGAGAGTGCATTACTCAAGTTAATGTGCCACCCACTTAGGTGTGGTAACTCAGGGTCATGATGTGAAAATACAGGATATAGGTACTGAGACAGGAAGTGGCAGGCATCGAAGTTTCAGTCTTTAATGAGAACGTCAGTGTACTCAAGGTCATGAGAAATTGTTGGCATGAATACACCTCTGAACTCTGACTGGCTTTGAGAATGGGAAATGAAGAATATAAACAGGCTCATTTCAATAATCTTCACGTTTCAATATAAAGTTACTTTAAATGTAATTTTTTAAAGCACATAAAGGATATCACTAAATCATAGTCAAATCAACAATTATAAATTATATCTTTATATCACTTATATATATTTTTTTATTATTAACCTAGGCCTATTTACTAAACATCAGAAGTTAAAATGTAACTATTTTAAGCAACTTAACTATTTTAAGTTACTCCAAAGTAGTTGTTACTTTTTTTCCTTGTACAGTTTTACTTTTTTCTTTTTTTTGTAGAAACTACTTTCTCAGTATACTTGACTGTAGCCTAGTTTAACTGCTTGAATGAAAGTAACTTTTAGCTTGGCAAGCTTTCATAGTAGCTTCCCCAACACTGCTAATGACCATAAAAACCTCTTTTCACTCTCCTGTTTGACTTAGAGACTCCCAGAACGGCTCTTCTCTTCTATTCGTCTCTCAATCTTTCTTTTTTTTTCTGCTCTCTTGACTCTCAATAATATGCATATGCACACAATTGTTTCGGGATCTAGGAGTGTGTCTCGGCTGGTGCGCTGAATGCCTTCTATATTTCTAACACTGTAAGACGTACAGGATCTGTGCTAGACTGCAGCTGTTCTCAGGTCAAGGCAGGAATTCTTGAAATCTTGAGATCTGAGCAACTGCTCGTTTATTGGATACCACTCAGCTAATGGACCTGTATCTACAGCACCAGACCAGATGTTACTGTGTGTGTGTGTGTGTGTGTGTGTGTGTGTGTGTGTGTGTGTGTGTGTGTGCGCGCCCTGTACATTATGGGGACAAAATGTCCCCATAAAGTTGGCAATATCCAAAATCCTTGTCCTTGTGGGACCTTTTTTTGTCCCCATGAGGAAAACAGCTTATAAATCATAAAAAGTGATGTTTTTTTTGAAAATGTAAAAATGTAGAAAGTTTTCTGTGATGGGTATAGGTTTATGGGCAGGGTTAGTGTAAGGGGAGAGAATATAAAGTTTTGATTCATAACTTTTTGTCTGGCATTTTTTTTATTAAATTTTATTCACATAATCACACAGTGCTACCAAAAAGATTTCCTTTTTGTTTTCTTGTTGCACCCCCACCAGTACCTCCTGTATGCATAGCGTGCCTGATTATGAGTCAGATTCAAAGACAAAAAAAAAGAAAAAAATGAAAACATGCTGTGAAAATGTTAAGGTAAAAAATTTAATGTAGGCCAAAAAGTTTAAGTATACAGATATAGGATGAATTACATGCAGCTGTTTCTGATCATAGTTCACGCAACAAACGGTTGAACTTCAAAGCCCAGTGAAAAACTAAGGTCTTCACGAAAAAGAGCTGACTGTCTTATCTCATGAGCCGAGAGTGAGGTTTGCGTGACAAGGCTGGCCAGGAGAGGAAGTGAAATGTGTGAGAATGGCAGTCACCGCAGTCTCATCTCAGAACGCTCACCACTAGCTCATGCCTGCCCTCACTCTCGAACCCATTGCTCCTGCCTTCACCTCTCTCACTTCCTGTCTCGTTTAAAACACGTCTCTGACTGTTTGTTGTGCCGCTTATAACTTAAAAACACAGCTACAGTAAAAAAGATACTGTTGCTGAAATCAGCAACATTCTGCAAAGAATCTGCCCCTCGTTACTGCATTTTTGCATTTCATTAAAACATGATTTATGTTTACGAAGCCATTTTACTCATGTCTGATTTCAGCAATTGGCAACCTATATTACATGAATAATGTACTAATACCTGAATTAATAATTACTTTACTATGAACTAATGATGAGTTAAGACATGTACTAATGAGGAACTAACCTTAACATGAGTCATATGAATTCCTGCATGAATATACCATCTTAACTACACGTTAGTACATGCTTGTTAATTAATGCATTAATTAACATTTCGGCGTAAACTAAATCAAACATGTTCTAGATCAAAAGGAAGATGTACTAAAAGGGCACAATGTAAAATTGTTCATAAATTTGACACCAGCAACTGTCACAAACTAGATGTCTTGCAATGTTTACATTTAACCTTACTCATTGAACACACAATGATGCATTCATTAAAAACAATTTAACCTCATTCTGTTTTAAGTGATTCCACTGCTGCCATCAAGAGTGAAATACATACACTAACATAGGCTATTCATTAACAGATGCAATTTTCAAAATTTAAATCAGTGTTGCACAGATGATGGTTATGTGGTTATTTTATGGATGGCTTTACTGTCTTTATCATAATGCAGTTGGTTGTTAGTCAGTTAGGGTTCTTGCTCTTCTTTTGGGCCACAAAATGTGTCCATTTTGTTGAGCAAATTTGATTTAGTTTACCCCGAAATGTTAATTAATACACTAATTAACAAGCATGTGTAGTTATATAACGTGTAGGGTATATTCATGCAGGAATTCATATGACTCATGTCATAGTTAAGGTTATTTCCTCATTAGTTCATAGTAAAGTAATTATTAATTCAGGACGGTATTAGTACGTGATTATTCATTTACTATTAAAGTGTTACCTTTTTTATTGTTTTATATTTGAACAAAGTTCTTCAGATTATTAAAATGTTCTTCTAACTAAGGAAAAATAGATTCGTTCAAGAACTGTTGAAAGGTTTGGGGAACCCAAAAGGGTTCTTTGGGCATTGATGCAAAAGCCCCTTTTTGGAACCTTTATTTTTAAAGGTAAAATCCCAACTTTCCTTTCTTCACTCCAGTGGCTCAAAATGATTGTGTTCATTTTGTTCGTAATCTGTTCATAATCATCCAGCCTTCCCATCATACTGTGGTGTATTTTTTGACACAGTGGGTTGATGCTACCTGCTTTGTATGCTAGTACTAACAGTGTGACCAGGGTTCTCAAGTCTCACGCATTGGCCGTGAGACACACGCAATTCAACTAGTTCACACGCTCACACGCCACACCGTGCATTTCTCACGCTGAAAAGGAATGTCGACCAAGTTGTCCTGCGAGCTTTATATATAACGTTGTATTCGAGGCGCAGGCACACAAAGTGAAGTTTCCTGCCGCCAGCACGTATCTCGGCCAGATTGCGTCCGTTACAAGCTAGGCATCATAGATGCGCGAAGCCGCGAATACGCGGAAGTTGACGGAACATTCTCGGCCTCAGTACGTTCGTTACTTGGTAACCAACAACATCGCGCGAACACACGTCGTGATGGAGAAGGTAAATTGGAAGAAAGCTCGTCTAACATTTTTAGGCTATAAGATTTAATATATAGCCCATCCTATACATTATTATTGATGCAGTCAAAAACTCTACAACTACTTTGCAACCAGGCCAGAAGCTTTGGCTCAGTTTGGCTCTGAAACTAAGGGAAATGTTAGTGGGTATGGGAAGGAATGAAGATGCATTTCATAATTTTATTTTAAATGATAGGCCTATATTATACTGTATTAATAGCCTTTCTAGTTACATTAAGGCTACATGTATTAAAGCAAAGTGCTCTGGGTAATATTTTATATCCTGTCCAAACATACATTAATCATTGCCATTGCATTTGTATTTTTCAAAGATGTCAGGGAAAAAGCAAAAATATATTTTATCATTCTGGGCACCAAAGGGTAAGCCCCCTAAAAAGGTTGCAAGGCATCAAAATGTGCAACAAACACTTACAACACAAAACACATTTCATAAACTGGATTGTGTACTCTTGTGTACACACACTCACACACACATACTCTAATATGTCCATTTGTTCACAATGTCCCACCACACAATAATTCAAAATGCAAAAAGATTTGTTTTTCCAAACTGTTTGGAGCAATTTGTTATATTTTTGTAATTTTTGTATATTTGTAATTTTGAAATATTTGATGTGATGAATTGCTCTGTCATTTATTAGATTTACCAATTGTTATAATTTCAGTTTGTGCTGGTTAATTATGAACAATGGGTAAAATTGGGGGGCGGGAATGGACGGGGGCGGGGCTCCATTAGGGCTCCTCCCCTAACCGCATGTGATCTCACTCCAAGCTTTTGATCAAACTTGAGAACCCTGAGTGTGACATATGACTTATGTGTACGTACAGACAGCGTTACTGCCTCAGTCATATTTCATCTATTGCTGCAACTGACAAAAAAAATCTCTCTCACTTATTTCCCTCTCAGGCTCCCTCCCTTGTCTCTTTCTGCTCTCTTAGTATCGGTAAGCCCTTGCTCGTAGGCCTTGAAGGTTAAGCGCTAACTCCCTACAGTTCTGACCTTGCCTTACAATGAGCAGCATTAGTTCATTGCTCTGTCTCAGCACCATTACAGTGACTGTCAAGATGGAACACTTGCTGTCTTGTTTCAGTTCAGTGTCTATAATCTGAACATGTTCACGGAAAAAAAAGCTAATTCAAAAGCTAACCTTCAAAGCTAATTACAGCCTGTAATTACCCCAAACCCCCACCCCCCCCTCCCAACACACACACACACACTCACACTCTTCCGCTTCGGTCTATCTCTCTCCTTTTCTCTCCACCATCACTACACTCCCCTCCTCCTACAAGGCGTCAGTTGGAAGGTCTCAGGGGAGAAGCTGCGGCCAGGCTTTTTGGGAGAGCTGTCAGACTAATAGATTTCCTCTCTCGCTCTGATGTGAACAGAGGGAAAAACCTTCCCTGCTGGGACATACTAAAAGCAGAGTTTTCACAGGAACGGTGGAAGGCCCATCTTTGTCTGATAGGTCTGAAAGGTTTGAGTTTTAAGCTCTGATATTTACAACATGCATTTTAATGTGCTTGATTGCATGTAATGGTTGCTTCTGTCTTATCATGTGTATATTTAGCTAAATAGTTCTGTATATCATACAAAACTTTACTTGAGGACTTCATGATTAATTTTACTCAAACATGTATGCATATGATCTTGAATGTGCTTTTAAAAAAAATAATTTTACAGTGATTTCTCGATTGGATGCAAGAAATACAAGACGATCCCCAAACGCCCACTACAGGCCGACAGCTGCACAGGACTCAGAAGTGTGCAGGCTTGAAGTGTGGTACTGGTTACATACTAAGGTAACAGCGCCACCTAATGTTTGTTTTGCAACTTACCAATCAGAAGTTTTTCAATGTGGGTACGTCCTGTACTTTCACAATAGATATGTAATAATCTAAACACAAAATAACAAAATATTAAGCAGTTTGTTTAGGACAATTTCAGGATTTTTAAACAGTTTTTTTTAGATTAAAAATGTATGGAAAAGTTTACTAGAATAGTAGTCAATACTGAACTAGTGTGTAGTGATTTTTTCCCTCTTCAAAACTAGATTATAACCGGCATAAACACTGAGTGACCACCATAAAAAATGCTTTGTCCCAATATTCAAATTTATGGTCAACAAATATGAGTTTTCAATTGTTCATTTTAAATGATTATTCCTCAACCATATGGGGTTACAGCCTAGCAAACTGAAAAAGAAAAAACAATGACCCATGACATTTAGTTTTTAGAACATTTTTGTGCCAGTCCTTTTACATTCCAAAATGTTTCAGGTTTGGGGTTGAAGGTTAATACCCAAACTAGCAAATATCGTACCCTATAGGCTATTCATTCACAGTCAATATTTTTGTACTTTGTGACAAGAGAAAAAGAAAATGAAATGGGAAAAGACTGGGTTTGATATATTGAAATATTGAGTTTAAGGGTACTTTTTGTGTAACTACAAATAACTAATGATAAAGACTGTAAGAGAGAACAACGTATCAAGCATTCATTAATTATCAGGTAATTATCCTGCTAATTATAAGTAAAAAACAAACACCCATGTTTAAAATTATATTTTAACTGTTGATGTTTTATTTGTTATATAGGCCTATATATATATATATATATATATATATATATATATATATATATATATACACTCACCTAAAGGATTATTAGGAACACCATACTAATACTGTGTTTGACCCCCTTTCGCCTTCAGAACTGCCTTAATTCTACGTGGCATTGATGCAACAAGGTGCTGAAAGCATTCTTTAGAAATGTTGGCCCATATTGATAGGATAGCATCTTGCAGTTGATGGAGATTTGTGGGATGCACATCCAGGGCACGAAGTTCCCGTTCCACCACATCCCAAAGATGCTCTATTGGGTTGAGATCTGGTGACTGTGGGGGCCATTTTAGTGCAGAGAACTTATTGTCATGTTTAAGAAACCAATTTGAAATGATTCGAGCTTTGTGACATGGTGCATTATCCTGCTGGAAGTAGCCATCAGAGGATGGGTACATGGTGGCCATAAAGGGATGGACATGGTCAGAAACAATGCTCAGGTAGGCCGTGGCATTTAAACGATGCCCAATTGGCACTAAGGGGCCTAAAGTGTGCCAAGAAAACATCCCCCACACCATTACACCACCACCACCAGCCTGCACAGTGGTAACAAGGCAAGATCGATGCATGTTCTCATTCTGTTTACGCCAAATTCTGACTCCACCATCTGAATGTCTCAACAGAAATCGAGATTCATCAGACCAGGCAACATTTTTCCAGTCTTCAACTGTCCAATTTTGGTGAGCTCTTGCAAATTATAGCCTCTTTTTCCTATTTGTAGTGGAGATGAGTGGTACCCGGTGGGGTCTTCTGCTGTTGTAGCCCATCCGCCTCAAGGTTGTGCGTGTTGTGGCTTCACAAATGCTTTGCTGCATACCTCGGTTGTAACGAGTGGTTATTATAGTTAAAGTTGCTCTTCTATCAGCTTGAATCAGTCAGCCCATTATCCTCTGACCTCCGGCATCAACAAAGCATTTTCGCCCACAGGACTGCCACATACTGGATGTTTTTCCCTTTTCACACCAATCTTTGTAAACCCTAGAAATGGTTGTGCATGAAAATCCCAGTAACTGAGCAGATTGTGAAATACTCAGACCGGCCCATCTGGCACCAACAATCATGCCACGCTCAAAATTGCTTAAATCACCTTTCTTTCCCATTCTGACATTCAGTTTGGAGTTCAGGAGATTGTCTTGACCAGGACCACACCCCTAAATGCATTGAAGCAACTGCCATGTGATTGGTTGATTAGATAATTGCATTAATGAAAAATTGAACAGGTGTTCCTAATAATCCTTTAGGTGAGTGTATATATATATATATATATATATATATATATATATATATATATATATATATATATATATTGTTTTAAACTGATTTAAACATTTCAATTTCATGGTTAAATGGTATTTTATGTCTGCGGTTTCAAATAAATTTGACATAAGTCTGAACTGTGTCATAAAGCCTAAATATATCTCTGTGTTAATTATAGATGTGTGATCATGGCAAAACTGTCTTCTCTTCCTTCTGGATGTTTAGGAAGCTTCTGTCCTGTGCTCAGTGGAATACCTTTTGTATTACCTCATAGGGTAACTCTTCATTCATGAGGAATGTGAGGGGGACACTTGACTCATATATGGAGAAGACAAACGAGGGCCATTATTTTTGTAATTGTGTCATAAACTATTTGAGAATTGGACAAAATTATCATTTTTAGAGGAATCAAAAAACGTACGTCAATTTTACTACAATCCTTTTAAAATACTGATTTTCAAAAGAAAAGAAAAAATTGTGGCCAAGATTATTATAAAATCATTAAAAAAATATGAATTAAAAAATGTTAATGAAATGGACTAAAACGTTTGATCTTTGCATGTTTTGTAGGTCATATATTGTGTTTATGAAAAATAATAGGTTTTAATATTCTTTGTATTCTGCCCTTATATATTCCTTCTTATAAATTTCTTGTAATTTTTACAATATACATTTGTATATTGACATCATGAAATGACATCATGAACACTGTAAGCAGCAGTAAGGAGAGAACACACACACACACACACACACAGAGAGAGAGAGAGAGAGAGAGAGAGCGAGAGAGAGAGAGAGAGAGAGAGAGAGAGAGAGAGAGAGAGAGAGAGAGAGAGAGAGAGAGAGAGTAAAATTAACATGTGACTTCACTCTCTTTGTATGACTAAGGAATCATTGGGCAATCCCATCTTGGGCAGCAGAACCAATGAAGCCTGTGGGGCAGTAAAAGTGACACCAACTCACAAATCAAATTACAACTGTAAGCTTATTATAGCCTCCGGAGCATCTTGAATGTTCTGTTTACTTGTAGCTTTGAATTCTTATTCATGACCTCAATGGTGTAAAAAGACCAACGGTGGGAGGTTCTAGATGCCTGTTGGAGAACTATATAAACTGGAGGGACCTGAAGCAAGCAGATCATTCTCCCGAGAGCACTCAAGACAACACTTTCCAGACCAACAGGAACACAGAAATGTCTTCTGCCGAGAGCCTCTTCATGGACGACCCTTTCTTTGCAAACTCCTATTTTTTGTGGCCCAGGCGCAGTACGGCTCTTTCCAGCTTCAGAGAGGATTTCCTCCAGCGTAGAGCCCAAATAAAGCAGAACCTGAGGAATGAAATCAGAGACAGCTTGCTGAATGAACTCGGTGAAGAGTTCTTCCAGAGTCTAAAGGGTCAGAGGTCATCTACCTTCTCCAGGCTCTTCAGCACCAACACAGAGCAGAACAAACGGCGAGACGTGTCTCTCACTCTGGACACTCAAGGCTTCTCTCCAGAAGATGTCACTGTGACAGTATCTGGAAGAAGGCTGGAGGTGATGGCCAGCAAGCGGGCAGAGAAAGACGCTTCCTCATCATCTCTCAGCACCTCTTATGTCGCAGAACCCGAGCCACAAGAATTTGTTCAAGCTGTGCAGCTTCCTGATCACCTGGATCCAACCTCCTTGACCTGCTCAGTTGGAGAAGATGGACTTCTGCATATTGAGTCACCAGAATCCAAAGATGAGTCATCGGAGGAGCGTGTCATTCCCATCCGCTTCAGAACATCCTTGAATTTCCCTATCAACAAGGACAGCACAAACAAAATGGAGGATGGGGCTGAGAAATCAAATTAGAGGACTGATGGCATATGCTTTGTACAATTGTTTTCATGAATCCAGAGGTGTGCTTCCTGTAACTGTAAATTCTCTGTTCTAAAGTTTTTTAATAAAGGTATTAATTGGTAAATGACTTCATGCACAAACTGCTTCATGTTTTCTTCAGATATGACTGATTAAGGTTTTGAAATGCCCTTTACGATTTATAGGCACTGATATTATTGTCAATCGGGAGTGCTAATTTACTCATTTTCAGCTTTATTATAGTGTTTTCATTGATGTTCTTTATGATCACTTCAAAACCAGAAGTGCATAATTGTTTTTAGGTCTCAATGTTTAAACTAATGTTTTGGCCATGCAGTGATGATTTGTGGTATTATGTAGATCAGTTTAGTAATTCTCTAACAGTTATCAACTACTAAACTTAGGATATGCATAAAGTGAGAAAATAAAGCAACTTCCATTAAGGTGTGTGATCAAGATCCACACAATTTCTAAATCAGATTTAAAGTTTCTTAAATTAAATTTGAAAAGAAATATGTTTGTAAAGCAGAATGTAATGCAAGTAGAAAATAAGTTTCATAGCAGTAGGTTTTACAATTAGCCTACCAAAACAAATGATGGCGCTATAGACACACGACTGAGATTTTTCCATCCCAAAATAATATGCCAATTGATTTTGGGCAAATTCCAAACGGAAGTGAGCATCCCATGCTGTCTATGATCCCACGCCATACTCCCTTCGAAGGGCAGAGCCACGAAACGAGCAACGAAAGACAACACATGTCCACATTATTTTCATGGGATGTTCCCATGACAACGCAGCACGGTGTCCATCAGCTGAATTGCTGTTCTTACGACAGAAATGTCTTATTATTGCTGTTAACATAACTGTTGCAAATAAATATACATTTTATTTAAAAAAAAAAAGGTTTTACAATATGGGTTATATATCTGTGTGTGTGTATTTCGCAGCTCTCAACTTTAAAACTTGTTGTCTAATCTTTGGACCCTGCATTACCTAACACATTTCTTACCTACGAAACTTATTTCAACATAACAAGACAAAAATGTGTGAAATATATCATTCACGAACAAACAAAACAACTTGAATTGCTCTGTTTGTAAGTTAACTCGAACTCTCCCACCATAGCTTTAAAATGAATGTATTTACTGTGTCACATGACCAAAATTACTTCCTTGAAGTGACCAGCAAGGCCAACGACCTTGTGGAAGGGCCCTTCGTGAAGGGATCCAGTGTTTTTTTTCTTTGTGATATTTCTTGCCTACCTGGAGTAAGTGATAACCTGCTGAATATTTACTGGGTCAGTTCCTTTCATATATTGCGGTTTTAACAAGGACATAACAAAACACTTTGAATATGTGATGAAAAAAGAAAGGAAAAAAAGCACAGTCTTTAAACAGAAGCAGCCGAATTGAAAGCTACAGATTTGAAATGGAAAAAATATCAATGAATTGTAATGTCTTTAATAAGCTCGTCTACTCACATGTTGCCAACAAATGATACACACCCGCGCGATTTATGTCCTGCCCCGACTTCTGTTTGTTTAACATTTTTGACGATTGGTGCCTTTGAACAATATTTAAAGGGTAAGTTCACCCAAAAATGAAAATTTTGTCATTAATTAGGTCCTATCACCCTCATGTCGTTCCAAACACGTTAAGACTTTAGATTATCTCCGGAACACAAATGAAGATCTTTCTGATGTAATCGGGGGGAGTTTTCTCAAGCATTTCCACTTGATGTGCAAGAACCGACTGAGGTTCACTCTCGTGTTATGCAGCATGTTTGAGCTTCAGCAAGAACCAATAAGGTTGTTTGTTCTTGCATGTCAAGCCTTCTGTTGTTTATGCTCGCTGATAAATGTTTATATGTGAATAAAAGCTTAAATCTGTTCATCATATAAAGCGATCAAGTCTATTTGGACTAAACTGCTCAATTCATATTTACAATCTCTTTATTCACTTTTTGAAGTGTCAAAATGGTAGTTGCGTAGCTGTCTGTGGACGGACAGAAATCTCTCAGATGTCATTGAACAAAAGTCTTACGGGGTTTAAAACGACAAAATTTTTGGGTGAACTATCACTTTAACTGGACTGTATTAGTGCAAAACATCCGTCTAGCGAATATTTAAGACTGGACTTGGCCTTGGATGCCCCCCGAGTGAACAGACTTTCCTTGAAAAGGACTTTGATGTTCACATAGAAAAACATACTCGGTTACTGACGTAACCTCGGTTCTCTCTAGAAGAGGGAACGAGTACTGCGTTGAAGGGGGTGGACTGAAATCCACTGCTGCTTCAGTGTATATGCAATGATGAGTAATTATAAATCAAGGTATTAATCAATATTTTTCCTTCTACATATTAAATGAGTTGAATGACTTCTCTAGACTTGTGAGATTTTACTTTGTTATAGAAATTACCAGTGTGATTACTGAAATGTTATTTTCATGTATTCTTTAATGTCTGTATTTGATATCTAAATGCAGTAACAGTGCTTGCTTATTTACCCCAGCTTCCAGAAATGAAATAGGGATTTGTTTTTTTTGTTTGAGAAAGGTCTCCAAAGTGTTAAAACATAAAGGGGTCATTGAAGCCAATGGTTTAAGGGACCATTTCTTTGTTAAAGTCTTACTTCAGTTAGACTAAAGTTTAGCTATCCTTGAGAGAAAGAAGGCATTATCTTGATGTTTTGAGACGACTCTCCTGTTTATAGTTAGAGCCTGGCCAAATCCAACCATGGAAAAGCAGTGTTTCGGTGTGTGTGTTAGTCTTCTTGGTTGCAGGTTAAGAAACCACTGCCATTATTGGAGATTGACTAAGTTGTTGTTCTGGACATGCTGGCGCCCAGCAACCCAAATCTGCGACCTGGAAGGTCATGACGAGCCTCTGAGTCTCATCTGCATAATCGATGGAGATATGCTTCCGTCTATCTGTATATGTGTGGAAAATTACTGTGTCTATCTATTTCTTAGCCAATGAGAATCATTCAACGTGTAAGCAATGACGTAGCTTAGACCTTGGAAATGGTATAACTGCTGTGTTCTTTGTAACTGTAAGGGGGGCGGCCTACGAACTCCTGTGTGAGTCTTGAAGCTGACTTCTGCTGATGAAACTGCAAACTATCTTCAGTAAAACTTTTCTTTAATTTTTTTTAATTCTGACTCCGGGTCTTCATTCTTCATATCTGGTTCTGGGTCTTTAATTGTCCCCCCTTTACAGTGTAATATCTTACGCTAGGCTAAAACCTCTTTTCCACGAGATATTGAAGCCAAAAATTATCCTTAATTTTGAATTAATGTAAAACGCGTTGCGGCAGCATGCAGACTTAGGCAAAGCGGCTCGCGTGCCTATTGGCTGTCCTGCGGCAACTGCAGCAGCCTATCGAGAGAGGCCCTTTGGTGACGCTCCAATGGGGGCGCTTCACACCCACTGCGTAACCTTCCCGCCGAAGTGGGCGTGGCCTAGCCCTATAAATATAGCTCGATGGGCTGATATCACTGGTTTTTCATCGCCGAAGCGAACCAGAGCGCGTTGCAGGCACGGTAAGATACGCAGTACTCGTTCCCTCTTCTAGAGAGAACCGAGGTTACGTTAGTAACCGAGTACGTTCTCTTACGAGATGTTCTCTCGTACTGCATAATATTTGACGCTAGGGGAACACAGTGTAAAACGCTGTGTGTGCTGGGATCCAACACCAAAGTCCCAAGGGCAGGTGCCTGGGGCTCAGATAGTGCACAATCACCAAGGACTCACAGAGAGTCTGAGAAGAGAGGCTAACAGCATCATTCCCAATAAGTTAGCATCCCAAAGGGGCTAATAACTGTCACAGTGTTTCACACAGTCAGGGTGAAAACATTCGGCCTGAACTGTGTAACAGTATGGGTCTTACTTATTGCCCATGGGATAATTTTATCGGTCAGCGAGCAGTGCTCAAGCGATTTTAGTATTCTGCACCGAAGCAGCGGGGCAGACAGTACTTGATTTTATACCGATAGTAGTTTAAGGCGGGAACCTCTAGGTTATAAAATCCCGCTAGACCAAGCCCACGACGAGGCCATGCCTCTTGTGGAGTGCGCTCTTACACCTAAAGGGCACTTAAGGCCCTTTGACGTGTATGCCAGCGCTATGGCGTCAACTATCCATCTGGATAGGCTCTGTTTCGACACGGCTAGTCCCTTAGCACGACCACTGAACGAAACGAAAAGCTGCTCAGTCTGTCTGAAAACGGACGAGCGAGACACATAAGCTCTTAATGCCCTGACTGGGCAAAGGAAGCTCGCGTCCATCTCCTCGTTATAAACCGGCAGGGCGGACAGGAAAATAACCTGGGCCCTGAACCGTATGTTGAGGGATTTGGGCACATATCCGTGTCTTGGTTTGACTTTCGAGTCATTTGGCCCAAATTCCAAACACGACGCGCTCACCGAGAGCGCTTGAAAATTCCCTATGTTCTTTACTGAAGCGAGAGCCATTAGAAAAGCTGTCTTGAACGACAGCTGTTTCATGTCCGACAGATGCATCGGCTCAAAAGGGGCACCTTTCATGGCTTCCAGAACCGTGGAAAGGTCCCACATGGGGATTGAGGGGATCTGGGAGGATTTAACCTCTTAGCTCCTTTTAGGAAGCGGATGACCAGATAATTTTTCCCCAGTGACTGGCCAGTCGCGGGTTTTGTAAACGCAGCTATGGCCGCCACATAAACTTTGAGTGTGGATGGGGTTCTGCCCTTATCCAGAAGCTCTTGAAGGAAGGAGAGCACTTCCGTAACCCCGCAGTCTGGGGGTGAAAAGCCTCGGGCTTTGCACCAGCCAGCAAACACTGACCATTTCGAGGCATAGAGTCGTCTAGTAGACGGCGCTCTAGCCTGCGTGATCGTGTTTAACACTCCCTCTGGGAGGTTTGCGGGTACCCGTTGATGGCCCATGCGTGCAGGGACCACTGCTCCGGGCGAGGATGCCAAATCGAGCCCTTGGCCTGAGAGAGGAGGTCTTTCCTCATTGGTATTGGCCATGGGGGAGTGCTCGTCAGCTGCATCAGCACTGGGAACCAAGCTTGGTTTGTCCAGAGCGGAGCCACAAGGAGCACTGAGCATCCGTTTTCCCTGATTCGTTCCAACACCTGAGGCAGGAGCGTAACTGGGGGAAAAGCATAGAGCGGGCAGCGGGGCCAGACATGGGCCAGCGCATCCCTGCTCTTGGAGAAAAACTTCGGACAGTGAGCGTTCTCTTGGGACGCAAACAGGTCTGCCTGCGCTCTGCCGAATGTCTCCCACAGCAGAAGGACCGTCTGCGGGTGCAGAGATCATTCTCCTGCTGGAACATTGTTTCTGGACAATCTGTCTGGCCCCAAATTCAGGTGACCAGGCACATGTGCTGCTCTCAGTGAGCGCAGATTGTGCTGAGCCCAGACCAGGAGGCGTGCCGTCAGCCTGTAAAGGTTTCGGGATCTGACGCCGTGTCACGGGTGACAAAAACGTTTAACAAGCGGAACCCCTTGATGAGTCACGAGTTTCCCGAGGGAATGATTTGTGTGCGACACATCCCACTCCGGTTCCGGGTGCGGCAGAATCATTGCCCGGCCTGATTAGCGCTAATGCACTACAGGTGCGAGAGAGAGAGAGGAGCGGCGTTTACACGGGCTGTTTGCTTCATAAGGCATAGATAAAAGGACTATAGGAGAGCGTCTGTGTGGTCGTGTTCATGGGCTGTTAGTCCCGTGCTGGTCTCGTGCTGTTCGGTGGTTCTGGGTCTCTCGGAGCAGTGGTGGGCATAAGCTGATTCTGGGAAACTGTCTGGGTGTGGAAGTCGCCCATTGAAGCTGCTGGATCAGGGTGATCGTGTGTGGGAAATCTACTGGACTGAGTTATCGATCGAATCTGCATTGAGAAGGAGAGAGAGAAAGATAAGTGAATTGATCTCATCTTGTGGACATTTAAACATTTTGAAGAGGATGCAGTGAGTGTGTAACTGATTGTTGGAGAAGCTATGTGTTTCAGAGTGGGTTAAGGAGGAACTGAAGATTTAATATCTCCCACGTGAGTGTAACAAATGGAGTGTGAAAATTGAACACGAGTGTGGTGTGCTTTTGCTGAGAAGTGGCCCCAACCCATGCTTGTACGTCTGTGGAAAGTTGTGACTATATCTGTTCTCCTTCAGAAGTCTAGAGTGATATAGCTGAGCTGAAAAGCAGCTTGTATTGTGAAGTTTCCTTACCTGCCCTCCTCATTGTCTGAGTTTGGAAGTATGCAGCACCATCGATGAAGTAAGCTTTTAAATCACTGTCTCACTATTGTGAACTGAAGAAAGTACTTTGTACTGTGAAGATTCTTATCTGTTCTCCTTACTGTCTGAGTCTAGAAGTATGCAGCATCACTGTTGAAAGAAGCTTTTAACCCACTGTCTCACTATTGTGAACCGAAGAAAGTACTTTGTACTGTGAAGAGTCTTACCTGTTCTCCTCATTGTCTGGGTCTGGAAGTATGCAGCACCATCGATGAAGTAAGCTTTTAAATCACTGTCTCACTATTGTGAACCGAAGAAAGTACTTTGTACTGTGAAGATTCTTACCTGTTCTCCTTACTGTCTGAGTCTGGAAGTATGCAGCATCACTGTTGAAAGAAGCTTTTAACCCACTGTCTCACTATTGTGAACCGAAGAAAGTACTTTGTGCTGTGAAGATTCTTACCTGTTCTCCTTACTGTCTGAGTCCCGAAGTGTGCAGCTATTGCTGGAAAAGGAGTGCTTACCTGGTGACTTACCTTCCGAGTCCCGAAGTGTGCAGCTATCGCTAGAAAAGGAGTGCTTACCTGGTTACTTACCTTCTGAGTCCCGAAGTGTGCAGCTACCGCTGGAAAAGGAGTGCTTACCTAGTTACTTACCTTCTGAGCCCCAAAGTGTGCAGCTATTGCTGGAAGAATAGTGTTTACCTGTCTACTTACCTCCTGAGTTCTGAAGTGTGCAGCTATCGCTGGAAGAATAGAGCTTACCTGTCTCTCTACCGTCGGGGCCGTGGAGTGGGTAACATCCCGGGGAAGGAGCCCTCGATCTGCCCAGCTGTTCCGGAGAGAAGGCCCAGCGACCGTTATCATCCTTTTTCTTGCTTCTATAAATACAGTACTTAATAAAGATTGTTACTCCTTGAAAATTACCTTTGCCTCTGTCTGGTCCATTCTGTTGCGCACCTGTGGTGTCGGCTCCTCGCGGTGGTGTCTGGAGTCAGGGGCGGTTGGTCCTACGAGTCCGCCCCGGCCTTCACCGGTGACAGCCGGACTGGTGATTTATGTAGGCTACCACCGACATGTTGTCCGAGCGGACCAAGACATGGTGGCCTTTTTATACGGGGACAAAGGCACCTCAGCGCATTGTCGAATGCCATAATTTTTAGACAGTTTATGTGTAGGAGCTTCTCCCGTTCTGACCACTGGCCGAAGAACGGTCTGCCCTTGTGCAGCGCGCCCCATCCCGAGGTGGAGGCATTCGTGGACACCACCTGCACACTCGAGGAAGTCCCCAGGTCTACACCTGACTGGTTCCAGTCGATCGCTCTCCAAGGCTGTTTGTTATTGTAGCACTTAAGTATTGCTGTTCATAACAGCTAGTTTCGATTTCGGCCATTCTCGGGATATTTGCTTTCGCTGTGCTAATTGCAAGGGCTACCACAGCTGTCCTCACTCAGGCGATTGATAGCATTATATCTATGTAGTGTGCCCGCTGTGGTCAGCGTCAGCGGAAGCAGTCAGCGCTCGTGTTTAACCTCCTCGTGTTAAGACCGACTGGGGTAAAGACCTTCGACTCTACCTGCGCGACACCACCGAGCAAGGACACCTGCAAGGCACTTATAGTATCTTCTTAACCCTTTCCCTTCCTACCTTTATCTTATTTCCCATTATCATTATGTGCTTTCAACACATTCCTGTTGTCTCTCGACAACGCTCTCTCACCATGCACAGAAGGCAGCGCAATACAGCTAATCTGCGCCCTATTCTCTCATCCTCACACTCACCTCTCACTCTTTCTATGGGTCTATGGAATTGTCAATCAGCAGTCAATAAAGCTGACTTCATTTCCGGCCTTTGCATCTCATTCTACTCTTAATATCTTGGGCTTGACTGAGACCTGGATCCGCCCAGAAGACTCAGCAACCCCTGCTGCTCTCTCTAACAACTTCTCTTTCTCTCACACCCCTCGCCAGTCGGGGAGAGGTGGGGGCACTGGTCTTCTCATTTCTAACACTTGGAAATTTTCAACTCTCTCTTCTCTATGCAATAACAACTCATTTGAATATCATGCTATTACACTTACAACTCCCATGAAGATCCATATTGTAGTTATTTATCGCCCCCCAGGTCAACTGGGAAGTTTTGTAGAGGAGCTGGATGTGTTACTGTCCTCTTTCCCTGAGGATGGCATCCCACTCGTAGTCTTTGGCGATTTTAACATCCACCTAGCGAAACCGTATGCAACAGACTTCATCTCTCTCCTAGCCTCTTTCGATCTCAAACGCCTCATCATCACCGGTACTCACAAGTCAGGCAACCAACTGGACCTGGTTTACACACGCAACTGTATCACAGACAACATTTTGGTGAAACCTCTCCAAGTTTCAGATAATTTCCTCATTACTTTCAATCTACAACTCACTACCCATGCTCCACCAACCTCCCCACCATTTACTTTCAGACGAAACCTGCGCTCAATTTCTCCGTCCCATCTTTCCTCTGCTGTCATCTTCTCTTCCCTCACCCTCACATTTCTCATCTCTGGATGTGAATACTGCAACGGATACTTTATGCTCCATCCTAACCTCCTCTTTAGACAACATCTGCCCTCTCTCCTCCAGGCCAGCACGCACTACTCCCTCTAACCCCTGGTTATCTGAGGTTCTTCGTGAACACCGGACCAAGCTCAGGGCAGCGGAGAGGAAATGGCGCAAATCAAAAGACACATCTGACCTCAGTAGGTATCAATCTCTGCTCTCTGCCTTCTCTGTTGATGTTCACACCGCAAAATATTCATATTTCCACAACAAGATCAACAGCGCCTCTAACACACGTTCACTGTTCAAGACATTCAACTCTCTCCTCTGTCCACCTCCACCACCACCCACCTCCTCGGTAACTGCTGATGATTTTGCTAACTTCTTCACTAACAAAACTACAACTATCAGCAGTCAGTTCTCAGCTTCACACACACAGGAACCCAAACTAACCTCTCCCACAGCCAACAACCTTCTCTCCTCCTTCACTCCACTAACCGAGGAAGAAGTATCTAAACTTCTCCTCTTCAGTCATCCTACCACCTGCCCTCTAGACCCCATCCCCTCACACCTTCTACAAGCCATCTCTCCCACACTTCTTCCAGCTCTCACACACATCATCAACTCATCCCTCCACACTGGCATTTTCCCTACAGCATTTAAGCAGGCTCGGGTAACTCCTCTGCTTAAAAAACCAACGTTAAACACATCACTTCTAGAGAACTACAGACCTGTCTCTCTCCTACCGTTCATTGCGAAAACACTTGAACGAGTTGCTTTTAACCAAGTATCATCTTTCCTGTCTCTGAACAACCAGCTTGATGTCAACCAATCTGGCTTCAAGAAAGGACATTCAACTGAGACTGCATTGCTATCAGTCACGGAAGCCCTGCGGATCGCAAAAGCTGCTTCCAAATCATCAGTTCTCATTCTACTGGACCTGTCTGCTGCTTTCGACACAGTGAATCATCAGATCCTCTTGTCCGCCCTCTCATCACTGGGCATCACTGGAACCTCCCTCAACTGGTTTGAGTCCTATCTCACAGGTAGGTCCTTCAAGGTCGCATGGAGAGGTGCGGTATCCAAAGCACATCAGCTGACCACAGGGGTTCCCCAGGGTTCAGTTCTTGGACCGCTCCTCTTCTCCATTTACACCACATCACTGGGACCCATCATACAGGCACATGGTTTCTCTTACCATTGCTATGCTGATGACACCCAACTCTACCTCTCATTCCAACCAGATGATCCCGAAGTAGCTGTACGGATCTCAAGCTGTCATAAGGATAAACGTAGGAAAAAAAAACATATATATATATATAGACTTGACGGCAGAGAGACAAAGTGACACATTGGCTAAGTCACTATCCAAATTATCCAGAGTGAGCTCCCTCATTTTTATTGAAAGGCCGGAGGGCGAACAAAGGAGGAGTGAATATAACTTCTAAAAAGGAAAGGTTTTATTTCTCAATCCATTAAATGGATGTATGACATTAGATGTCTAAGAAAACAGCTATATGGCTGTCTTAGGGGTTGGGATCTGAGTAACATAATATTTTGTTTTCTGTGAAACTGTAAAGATAAGTGGGACTGAGACAATACTGCTAATATTATTTTTATTTTTTTTTGTTTGTACTATACTTACAATGTTCTAATAATCTTTAGACTAACTATTTGATAGACAAATACTGTATGGAAGTCAAATTAAGTTTAAATGGTATGAAAAGTGAGTTTCAAAATAAAAATAATAAGGCATTGTATGATTAACAGGGATTAATGTAATATAAAGATAAGGAATGAACAAAAGCTTTATTAAGCAGAATGGGGAACAATTCTATATTTTAGACTGAAATGATGATGTGAATTTGTTTTATTTTATTTCTATTTTTGAAACAAACAAAAAAGGGTATAAGATGTTATACAATTAAAATGGTACATGCTATGTGACCGTAAACTGAAAGATGATTTCAGTAAAGACTTAAAGTTCTTCATATCTGGTTCTGGGTCTTTAACTGTACACCCCCTTACAGTTATGATGTGAATTTGTTTTATTTTATTTCTATTTTTGAAACAAACAAAAAAGGGTATAAGATGTTATACAATTAAAATGGTACATGCTATGTGACCGTAAACTGAAAGATGATTTCAGTAAAGACTTAAAGTTCTTCATATCTGGTTCTGGGTCTTTAACTGTACACCCCCTTACAGTTATGGTATGTAAGGGGTACCATATATGCTATGCTGATGACACCCAACTCTACCTCTCATTCCAACCAGATGATCCCGAAGTAGCTGTACGGATCTCAAGCTGTCTGGCGGACATCTCGGCATGGATGAAGGAACATCACCTGCAGCTCAACCTGGCAAAGACTGAGCTTCTCGTCCTCCCTGCCAATCCGTCTCTACAGCACGACTTCACTATCCAGGTAGACTCTTCCTCAATCACCCCATCAAGGTCGGTCAGAAATCTTGGAGTAATCTTTGATGATCAGCTGACCTTCACTGACCACATTACAAAGACAACTCCATCATGCAGGTTTGCTATGCACAACATCAGGAAGATCAGGCCTTTCCTAACTGATCATGCAACACAACTTCTCGTCCAGGCCCTGGTCATTTCTAGGCTTGATTACTGCAATGCTCTTCTGGCTGGACTTCCATCATGTGCAACTAAACCTCTACAAATGATCCAGAATGCTGCAGCTCGTCTCGTCTTCAACGAGCCCAAAAGGGCCCACGTCACTCCTCTGTTCATCTCTCTGCACTGGCTACCACTCGCTGCTCGCATCAAGTTCAAGGCTTTGACGCTTGCTTACAGATTGACCACAGGTTCAGCTCCCTCCTACTTCCACTCACTACTACAAGTGTACATCCCTACCAGAAGCCTACGATCGGTCAATGAGCGACGGCTCGTGGTACCATCACAGCGGGGCACAAAATCACTCTCCAGAACATTCTCATTCACGGTTCCAAGCTGGTGGAATGATCTCCCCACCGTCATCCGGAATGCAGAATCCCTGACAGCATTCAAAAGGCAACTGAAAACTCATCTCTTCCGGGAGCACTTAACATTTAAAAAAAAAAAAAAAAAAAAAAACCCTTTCCTTTAAATCCTCGCTTGCCTGGCTTATGCTAGTCCGAGCAATGTCTGAACTTTGTATTTTGAGCACTTCTTGCGTTGTTTTTGCCTCTTCATGATGACTCGCTTGGTTTAGTCCTCAATTGTAAGTCGCTTTGGATAAAAGCGTCTGCTAAATGACTAAATGTAATGTAAATGTAAATGTATCAGAGCTGTGACGCATTTCTGATCCACCTTGAGGTGAAAACGACCGGAGGCCCAAGCTCGAGGCGGTACTCGTGCTATTAGCCATAACTGCAGTGGGCGCATGCGAAGCAGACCCAGCTGGAGTACTGATGATGCTGAGGCCATGAGACCCAGCATTTTCTGAAACCTCTAGAGCGGGACTATAGTCCTGCAGCGGAAGGATTTCGTGATGCGCTGAATGTTCACTCTGTGCTCTGTGTCATAGACAGCGAGTTCAGTTCTGTGCCCAGGAAGGATATTTCCTGACTGGGAGACAGCGAAATTTATGCCCAATTGACTGTGAGACCCAGATTCTCGAGGTGCTCGAGTAATATGGTCCTGTGTTCTATGAGCTCTGAATGAGATCGAGCTAGAATCAGCCAATCGTCCAAGTAATTCAAAACTCGCATCCCCCAAAGTCTCAGGGGTGCGAGAGCCGGGTACATGCACATTGTAAATGTACGGGGTGCAAGAGACAGGCCGAACGGTAGGACTGTGTATTGATATGCCTGGCCCTCGAAGGCGAATCTCAAGAATCGCCTGTGATGTGACGCTACTTGTATCTGGAACTAAGCGTCCTTCAGATCTATTGACATAAACCAGTCCCCTTGGCGAATTTGCGCGAGGATTTTCCTGGTTGTGAGCATTCTTAACTAGCGTTTCCTGGTTGTGAGCATTCTTAACTGGCGTTTCAGAAGCGCACTGTTCAGCTGTCTTAGATCTAGAATGGGTCTGAGATCCCCGTCTTTTTTCGGTACCAGAAAATATCAGCTGTATAGACCCCCTTCGCTCTGAGCTTGAGATAAAGGCTCTATTGCCCCTTTGCTCAATAGTGTCGCTATTTCGGCTCGAAGTAGATGGGCTACTTCGGTTTTTACCGTAGATTTGACGCGCGCCGTGTAGCGGCGGGGGCGTCGAGCGAACTGTAACGAATAGCATCATTTTATAGTGTTCAGCACCCATTCTGGTACCCCGGGAAGCTGTGCCCACGCGTTTGCATGAATAGCTAGGGGTAGAATGAGAACTGGGCTCTGGTCGCGACATAGTGGCTGAGAGCTTCAAGCAGACGGCTGTTTAGGGCAGCCTGCTGAGGAGCTAGAGCGCTTCGGGAGGAAGTGCTTCAGAGCCTGTGACGTCTTTTGAACCTCGATGAATCTTTCAGTGAAATCTTTGACAGAAGATCCGAAGAGGCCAGTCGGGGAGATGTGCACGTCGAGGAACACAGAGCGATCCGAGTCCGGCATCTCCGACAGCGTCAGCCATAGATGTCTCTCAGCAACGGTGAGAGAAGCCATGGTCCGCCCAATGGCCTGTGCAGCAGATTTCGTGGCACGAAAAGCCAGGTCTGTAGGGCTCCGTAAATCCGGCACGTTGATAGCTCCCGGGCCTTCCTCGTCCAGTTTTCGGAGAAGGTCGGCCTGGAGTCATCGAGTGAAGTGCCGACACAGCCTGCCCAGCGGCGGTGTAAGCGTTGGAGTGCATTGCTGAAGTGGTGCGTCAAGCCTTAGATGGTAGCGCCGTCTTAGCTCGCCGTCCATCAGAGGGCGGGCAAAGATGGGCTGCTACAGCTTCTTCCACGGGGGGAAGCGAGTGGTAACCCCTGTCTTTCGCACCGTCCACCACAGAGAATCCTGCAGAGACAGAGGAACGCACTCGGGCTGAGAAGGGGGCGTTCCAGGATTTCACGACCTCTTTGTGAAGCTCAGGAATAAAGGCCGCGGGTCTGGAAGGCGGTGGGGCGCGGTCCCTTTGAAGGAAGCACCCATCCAGTCGGATGCGCGCAGGCGCCTCCCACTCGAGGCCGAGGCGAGAGTAGACGCATCAGCTCCAACTCGATGCTGGCTCGTTTCCCTGATGATTCACGGGCAGAGGTGGGGAGGTCCACAGAGCTCACCCAATCCTCACTGTCCGACGCCATTAAAGAGCAGCTGGCCTCCTCCGCAGACAAAGCTGGCTCGTCGTCATCGATGATGGAAGCGGCGGGAGACGGCGACCGTTGTTCGTCGGTGAGCGATCCGAGCGAAGCTGGCGGGCGAACCAGCGAGCTTTCGCAGGCTAGAGAAGGCTCAGGGACCCGTTGAGTACGGCGCTTTTTGCGGCGCGGTACTGAAGCGGGTGGAAGTGCAGACTCAGAGAAGGATGCCAGTCGAGTTCTCAGAGTCACCATAGGCAATAGCTCGCAGTGAGGGCAGCTGCCGTCAGCGAGCGCGAGAGCTGCATGATCCTCTCCCAGGCAGGAAACGCATATCACATGGCGGTCCCTGTCGCTGAGTGGGGCTCGGCACGAGCCACAGGAGGATGGCATCTTTAAAAAGACGCAAGCTCTTTTAGAGAGAGAAAAAGTGTGAGTCGCAGCGGCGAACACACACTTATGCAGAGTGTAAAGGATATATATACACCGGATAGCGTAGCAGGAACGACGACTGAAGGCGGCAAGGTGAAGGCCAGCAGCTTCAGATGCTGAGGCTCGTCCCGCAGAAGGCTTTTCCAGAAGGCGCGGCTTCTCACTCCGGATCCAGCTGAAGAAATGAAAAATCAGTGAAATCAGCCCATCGAGCTATATTTATAGGGCTAGGCCACGCCCACTTCGGCGGGAAGGTGACGCAGTGGGTGAGAAGCGCCCCCATTGGACTGTCACCAAAGGGCCGCAAAGGCTGCTGCTGTTGCCGCAGGACAGCCAATTGGCACGCAAGCCGCTTTGCCTATGTCTGCATGCTGCCGCAACGCGTTTTACATTAATTCAAAATTAAGGATAATTTTTGGCTTCGATATCTCGTGGAAAAGAGGTTTTCCCCTAGCGTAAGATATTACGCAGTACGAGAGAACCTCTCGTAAGAGAACTATTAAAATGCAGCGCAGTGGACGTGTTCCGTGTAAACGAGAACTGTTTTTTTTTTTTTTGCGTTTCATTTGACCGCTTAATTTTTTTAAAGCCTTGTCACAGCACAGTGCCAATGAAAATGCAAAAAACGTTTGGAGGGCCGATTTTGTCTTAAGTTTTTTTTTTTATTCATGTATGGTGATATATTAAAAGGTTATTATGGTGGCTGGTGGTTAACTTAATCATCATTTGACCACCAGCCATTATGGCGGTCAAAAGTAACCAAATCACAACATAGCATGACATTACAATAATAGTTTGTAATTTATTCCTTCTCATACCTGACACAGGACTGTTTTCTTTGAAATGAAGAATGGGGGGCGTCTAAGATCTATTGACCATTCCTTAATCCTGTCGAGACGCCGGAGAGCAGAAAGTTCAAGAGATGAAAAGCTTCCGGATGAAACAGTTAGCTGGCTATAAAAGGTATTCTTGAAATGGACAGCAGGGGAATTTGACAGGCAAAATGCTGCCATTACATTCAGTTCCCAGGAGGAGCTAAATAAGAGTCTGTAAAGGTTTCTCTGACATTTTCAGCCTGAAGGACACCATTTGTTGTGGCTTCAGTGCAAGTACAAAACACAGCGGTTAATATTTGATGTGTGCAACCTCAGGCAACAAGATGGAGGAAGTGCACAAGGGAAACCACAAATGTCTCCTGACTAATTTAAATGTCAGCAACATAGAGATTTTTGATCTGGCTCCCA
Source organism: Tiaroga cobitis (assembly GCA_030578255.1). Taxonomy (NCBI): domain Eukaryota; kingdom Metazoa; phylum Chordata; class Actinopteri; order Cypriniformes; family Leuciscidae; genus Tiaroga; species Tiaroga cobitis. Next base: position 28,496,118 of record CM060593.1, read on the forward strand.
TTAATGAGAAATAATGTCTCGACTGAGAGAGAAAGAGAGTTACAAAATAAAGGCAATTGCTCTAGTCCTTTCTCAACACCTGCCATTACCTGAGACTGATCACTGTTTTTACCAGATTTTTGGCAAGAGGATAAAATAGCCCAAAGTTGCCTTCGACCGGGCAAAGTGGAAATGGATTTTCACTAACAAGTTTAGTGTGTGGTGTGTAAAAAAAAGTGAATGGAATCTAATTGAGTCATGGAAGATTGTCACTTTATAAGTTTGATATATAATCTTTTATATTTAAATATCTTGATTAATTTATATTGAAATTATTAAATGATTAAATATCAAAAATATCAAATACATCAAGTATTTAAAATTGAAGTCTTTAGATTTATTTAGAATATATTTGTCTACGTGGCCATAAAAATTTGCTACCAAATAACGTGTATATGATGTTACATCTTTTTATTATGTTAACAATATCACTGATATCATTGATAGGGGGTGACAACATTCGCTCCACACTTAAATACAACTTTTTAATGGGTGCTTTCAGCTGGCGCACATCTCTGTCCAGTCCTCTTCACAAAATTTAATGGTCTTGTTTGGCCTCCAGCACAGTAGATGACTCAAACAGTGACAAGCAAACCTTGTGGGCAATCACTTAGATAAGGAGACAACCTGTGTAGACCCACACCAGCGAGTAAATATTTATCCCATTTCCACCTAGCACTAATGATAGTCCACTGTCTTGCTGGGCAATTCAATGCCACTGGGAGAGAAGACCTGTTCCCTAGGCAGCTGCCGCCATCTGCACCACTGCACCGATAGAGCTGCTCCCCTGTGCCTTGGCATCAATCTTTTTCAAAACATGCTGTCTTTCCCTCTCTCAGTCATTTCTTCTTGATGGTGTGAAGATCTGACATTTCAGCCCAGACTGTTTAACCCCTGTGAGCATTGGTGCACCAGCTGTTGAATCCAGGTTCCTGTGATCCATGGCTAACGCTTTGAAGGGACAAATTATAGGGCCCTATGCAGGGCCGGCGCTAGCCATTTGGGTGCCCTAAGCACAAATGCTTGGTGGTGCCCCCCCCCACCCACTCACCCCCTCACCCCCTCACCCACCCACTCACCCAAGGAATAACAACCATTCAGAATTTCTTAGTCTGATGAAGCACAATATAATAATTCTGTACATAATTGATATATGTGTGTGTACTGTGTATAATTATTTTGTATATATATAAATACACATTTGCATTTATGTATTTAAGAGATATTTGTTATTTATATATAAAATATTTAAATTTATATATAATATAAATTATATATAAATATATACAGTATATACATGCAAATATTTCTTAAATATATACGTGCATATGTGTGTGTATTTATATATACAAAATAATTATACACAGTACACACACATATATCATGTAGACACAAACTTTTATTTTGGATGCGATTAATCTTTTCCCAGCCCTAATAATTTGACAACTCTGTGAATATGAAAATATACAAACACTGAGATTGTGTTTTTTTTTTTTTTTTTTTCTAATTGCAGTTTCACCAACAGATGTCGCCCTTGGGCCTTGGCCTATGAACCTCTTGAAAATGACCGCATTATCCGCATAAAACAACAACGAAAAAACGTATCTAAGCGGTCTTCCTTTTCTCCCCAAACAAACTAACTGCATCTTAAACAGGCCAAGTTTCAAAATTTTCCGGGGGAGAAAGCCCCGGACCCCCGTTAAAATAAAAGATTCAACATGCAGGGCTAAAAAAGCCCCGGATCATTTCATTTGCACTACTAGCGACGCCCCCCCTGGACATGCATACACGACGCAAGGGCGCCCGCGCTACAAAACTAACATTTTTATTTAAAACATTGTCTTACCTGCAAAGCGACGCGCGAGTATCATCCCGCTGTCTATTCTTTTTCCTTTTTTCGCCCCCGACTCTTGGTGCCTTTTCGAGGCCATGTCTGAGGTCGGTGTCTGCCAAATTTGACATTGATTGAGGCATAATCGAACAGACCACTGGGAGGTGGGGAAGGGGGGGCACCAGAGGGAGACGAAAAAGGAGATTCACCTTTTTCTCGACTAATTTGGTCTAGGCCTATATTACTTTTGTATTGCTTTTGTATATTAACATGCTTTAGACATATTTTATTTGTTATTTATACTAGTAGCCTATTGTGATGATTTTTCACGACCCAGATTTTTTGGTGCCCCCCCAAGCACTTGGTGCCCTACGCGCAGCGCGTGATGTGCGTGTGCGGAGCGCCGGCCCTGGCCCTATGATTTCCGCGATCACGGAATCGCGGACGGAATTGGCCAATTAACGCGGAATCTAGTGTTAACGCGGAATTTCGTGGAATTTTACATATTTGGTTTGAAATTCTGTTTTTGTGTGGGAGAAGAACGTATGTCTGGTTAAAATGCAGACCGGGGGAAGCAAATCTGACACAACCCCCCCACCCCGTCATTTCAGCTACAATGACGAAATCAAAACAATGAAAGCATGGCGAAGCGGCTCTCCACGGCTCTCCTTTCGTCGGCAAAAAGTTAAGAAACTCAACACTATAAGCCGTCAATGGCGAGCCGAGAAGTTCGCACGTGACTTATGCAGTGTTTCCCACACATAGACTAATTCGCCGCCACTTACTGCGTTTCGTTTTTTAACACTATTTAAAACACGCAGCGTATTCTTTCAGTTGTATTTCCCCGCTCTCCCTCCGTCTCTCTCTCACACTCACGCGTCTCTCACACATACACACACACACAACGTGCACACCACGTCTGTCTATGAGGCGCCGGACTGGACAAAGGCGAAGCGAACTCCGTGAGCGACACTGGGCGAGAGAGAGACAGAGTGTGACTTTATTTAAACTTATATAAACTAATCTAATTTATATTACTGGACAGTTTAAAGCTCATAACCATATTTTGTTGTTACTTGAAGAGTGCAGTGTTGTTGCATCATGCAGTATTTGTCCTGAAAAGGCTACTGAGTAAATATCTGTATTACCTCAATAAATTTAAGGTCATTCCTAATTTATTTGTATTTTTTAATACATTTTAATCATTAACTTTAAAAGCACACTCTTTTTTACGACTAAAATAACAGTCAAGGGTAAAAAAAAAAAAATTCCCAAAAATTAAAACGGAAAAAACGGAATTTGGGAAAAAATAAAACGGAATTTGGGAAAAAATAAAACGGATTTCATAGGGCCCTAAAATTAGTTGCTCAGTTGCTCAGTGAAAAAAAAGAGTGAGGTGATTTGAGTTTTTTGTTCCTAGACCACCTGTGAGCAAACAGCCAGTTATATTGGAATATGCGACTTCCCGGTACACCTTCTACAACCATATCCAAATTAGCATGTATGCAGCCTATTAAAATTTGTGATTTTTGATCATTTTGTTTTAGCACTATACAAATATAAATCCTTTTTCTGTTTGAAATTAAAGGGATAGTTTGCCCAAAAATGAACATTTCAAAAGATGTTATTTTGAATCCTTTATATTGTATTGAAAGATACTTGAAATTATCTTTTTTTTATCTGCAGTTGAAAGAAAGTCATACAGGTTTGGAATGACATGAGGGTAAGTAAATTATAATTTTTGGTGAACTATCCTTTTAAATTGGAGCACAATTTGAGGGTGTTATTTGCTATCTGTCCTATAGTGGCAGTTAGCAATTTTTGTAATGCGCTCTCCGCTCAGTTAGGTTGGACTGCAGGCCAGACGGGAGGCTCTGGCATCGAGGGTGTTCAGCTAGAGAATTTGTTCTGGCACATCAGAACAACTGAACCGGTTCAGGCAGGTTAATTCGCCCCCATTATACTGTCATCTTTGGAAAGCGTCTTTATTCTTTTAGGATCACTGTCTGATTTCCTCAGGTAGACTTCCTCAGGTAGACTGAATGCAGCACGATTACATGGACTACTAAAAATCACGCAGGAGTAAATAATATGCATATCAAAACAAACAATTAACACAGGATTGCAATATGACGTATTTTAAAAAGAGACAGTTAGAGTGAGAGAGAGAGAGTGAGAGAGAGAGAGAGAGAGAGAGAGAGAGTGAGAGAGAGTGAGTGAGAGAGAGAGAGAGAGAGAGAGAGAGAGAGAGAGAGAGAGAGAGAGAGAGAGAGAGAGAGAGAGAGAGAGAGAGAGAGAGAGTGGGTGTGAGAGAGAGGGAGCGAGAAGCACAGAACAGTTCAAAACAGTTCAACAGAGACCCAAAGGATTCTAACATTAATCTAGACAACTTTAAGCAGCACTTAATTGAGATTTGTACGTTATTTTTACGGCTCCTTTGTGTGCAGTTGTGTTACAAAGGCAGCGTGGTTGGAGTTGTCTGGAGCGTCTTCCAATAGGAGGCAGATGTTTGCGATTGCTTCAGCTGCAGCCCGTGAGAAACGATAAATCTTAGGCTTGTTTCGTTCGTGAATACACTGACCGAAGTCAACTATCAAACTGAGGTAGATCAAAATAAAAGAAAACTTAGATTAAAACAAAGTAGGAAAACGACGAAGAAGGAAAACTCCGGCTGGAGTTTAGCAAGAAAGTTTAGGCATCTCTCTCTGGCGTAGGAAACTGCAAAGAGGAGAAGGTGGCGGTCTATTTTGAAGGGGCGAGGGACACGCCTTTCTCACGTGTCTGATCCAATCGTTTTGCAGGAAGGCGGGTCGGCAGACCTTGTGATTCACGCCTTCCGGATCATGTGCATAGTGGATAAAACTTGTTCGAAATACACTTCTAAACTAGTATTAATAAAAGCATGCATCATATTACATTTTGGGTTGATGATTCAATCTTCTTTGCTTATTCTGATTACAACCATACCAAGTTCGGCATTCCTAGGGCTTAGTAAAATGCAGATACATGATTTATCGTGATTAAACGGATGTTAAATTGATCACATATCATAAAAGCTTACAGTTATACCAGTTTTGTCATCAGGGAATCATGAAGCACAACCAGAAAAATATTTCACACATTTTACAGGGTGATTTTGACCATAGTGTTCAGAATGATTGTCTCTCGTGTATGTGTGTGCGTGTGTGTGTATGAGCGAGTTCACCCGGCGGTCGGTCACGCGGAGAACTTTTGGTCATCTTCTGTTCTGTGTATGTGTGTGTGTATTCAGAGTTCTTAAAGGGGGATTCCACGTGTGTGCGCTTATCTGAATGGACAATGTTCGTCTTGTCACCTTCGGAGGGGTTCTTCCGCGTGATTCTGATTCCAAGTTGGGCCCTTTGGTCACATGTGTGTGTCACATGTGACAAGCAATGCATTTCTTTGTTTAACCATTCGTGGCAAACTCCAGTGTGTGAATCAGAATCGTAATTCAATCAAGTCCAAGCCCCATTTGCTTTGTGTGGCAAATTACAACAGAGAGACTTTGTGACTGACTCGGTAACCTAATCAACAGTCCCATGACACTTTTGTCAGTCTCTGAATTAAAATAATGCAAAACCAGTAGTTTAGGAAAATGGCAGATCTGACCATCTGATCATGGCTACAAAGAAAATAAACATAATCCTAGGTATTTATTTGAAACAGTTGCTAAACTAACGAAAAATAAAGCTTTAAGCCCAGAAGTTTCCAAGCAGCACAACAGTAATGACTTTATGAGATTCTTCACTTATAAGATTGATAATATCAGGGAGAAAATTATAACTATGCAACTGTCAACTATAGCATCACATCAGGGAGTGCATTGTAGTATCCCTGAGGAAAATTCGATTCATTCATTGCTATAGAAGAGGAAGAATTTTCTAAACTCGTTAAATCATCTAAATCGACAACATGTAGCCTATGTTAGATCCTATACCGACTATTGAAAGAGATGCTTCCAGAGGTCATAGATCCTCTTCTCAATATCATTAATTCATCTTTGTCACTAGGATACGTACCAAAAGCTTTTAAGCTGGCTATGATAAAACCACTTGTTAAAAAAACGCAACTTGATCGTATAGAATTAGTCAATCGGTCTTTGTCAGACACGTGGGTTTGTTGTGTGTGACGTCACCGCGGCGCCATTTTTGAGGTATCACTACTGACTGTGAACATTGAAGAGATTACGAGAGTAGAGATAACAAGTAAATAACTCGCAAAACTGGATAAGCACAAGAAAACTGAGAAAATGCCGTACCGCAATAAACTCGATAAATATGGCAGGTACCGTTATTTGGAGAAATTGTCATCCATTCAGAACGTAGATCCATATATGAGCTCAGCTGACTGCAGTAAGTTGAAGTGCTTATCCCGCATTGCTTTCTCATCCTCATACTTGGGCATTGTCAACTATCTTGTTTATGGTATAAGCGCATATAACGTTACCAGTGAACAATTTGAAATCTATAAATCTCTTAAAGCCCGCGGACATTTCACCAAGTTACTGTATCCTTCGGTAGGAATGTAAATAAATCCTGTAAAGTTAGTAACAGCAAAGATAGGTTTGCTGTATTGATGATGATGATAGTGTCATGTTAAGGATGGTTTAGTTTGAAAAAAGAATGAAAAAAAAAACAATTCTCCAACAATAGAATACCCCAGCATCGATACCTTACAAATGGCGGCCGCGCCCATAATGCACTTCGTGTATCACGAGTGTGACGTCACCTGACAAAGACCGATTACAGGCCGATCTCGAATCTACCTTTTCTGTCAAAGATACTAGAAAAGGCAGTATCCTCACAATTATGTTCCTTTTTAGAAAGAAATTATATCTGCGAGGATTTTCAGTCCGGATTTAGACCGTACCTGTCACGATCCCCGAATTCAGCAGCCTCGAGAATTCAGCGGCCAGCAGAGAGCGCCTTTGCCCGAGTACTGATCCTCACCCGCACTACATTTCCCATAAGCCTCTCATCACCATGCCCAGCTGCAGCCTATCTTCCAAGCTCTTTAACTGCACCACGAACGAGATATATCCAGCTGCAGACCCGCAGCACCACAAGTTTCAGAACCCCAGCGCCAGAACCGGAAGTGAGGGAGGGGCGGAATTACCGGTATTGACAATGACACAAGCATGGTTATTTTTGCAAGTATTTAAAATATTTAAAATTGTTGCATCTTTTAAATAATATTTAGGGTATGTTTTTATTACACAGTGAGTCTATAGGAATACCAGACTTACATTTCACTGCTCGTTGTATGAACTGTATGTGACAAATAAAGAGCAAGACAGCGCTCGTGTTGTTTGAAGACGTGAGAGTGCGCACGCGCGGCCGGGGCTCTCTCTCTCTCTCTGCTCGTTACGCGCCCTGTCATGCGCAACAGTCATTCTATTCTACATCACTCACCGATCAAAATAGGCTTTGGCGGCCGCCAAAAAGCGGACGACCTGAGGGGTTTTAGAAGATTAAATACAACCTGAAACTAAAAAACAGACCCGTCTCTATTTGAGACCGGTCTTTATTTACCCAAACCTGCAGCTACACCAGGCGTGTAAAAGAGACAATCGTCTATTTGGGACTCGGCTATTATTTGAAGTTTTACGGTACATTTTTATTGTTTCTTTTAAAACAATGCCGAATTTTCTCTCTTTTTTGAGATTTTTTACATTATTTTACATAAAGAAAAATGCATGCTGCACATGTTCTTGTGAAATAAAGTATATTTTATATAAAATGCCCATAAGTTTCAAGCATTATTTCTCACCATCATGATCAGGAAGTAACTCTCATAAAACAATGAAACGGATAACTATATACAATTATATTACACAAAATCAATGTTTTAAAATGCTTATGGCACTATACCTTAATGTATCATTATAATAAGTATAAAGTATGACGTTTCGTGTGTAATTCGCCTTATTCACCTCGAACGTTCCACCGAGCCTGAGGGGTACACTTACCACTTCCGGTAGTTCTCACAACGCGATTTCTCTCAGTGCAATGGCGCCTCACTGCTGTGTTCACCGCTGCACCTCATCACACAGGAAAAAATCCAACAGAGGACAAACGTTTCACCGTTTCCCCAAAGATCAGTAGTATGCATGTTATTAAAATCTACCACCACAGATTCACTAGTATAAGGATATTCTGAGTAGGGTGAAACGGTACATGTATTCGTATTGAACCAAAACGGTACGGGCGTCACGGTTCGGTGCACAAATGTACACGGACAATAACGTTACACGGTATAAAAAGGGAGGCGCGGGCGCGATCGAACTCTCTCTGTGTGTGTGTGTGTGTGTGGGAGGGAGAGAGAGAGAGAGAGAGAGAGAGAGAGAGAGAGAGAGAGAGAGAGAGAGAGAGGCGCGGGCGTGATCGGTGTGTGGTATTTAGCTTCTAGTCACAAGCTAACCTAGGGGATACATCACATCAGTTTTCCTAGCTAGGAGGAGGATGTAGGAGGAGGATGTACAGGAGTCAGATTGAGTCTGATCAATACAATTATACATGGAAAGATTGGTGGTCCACACTGGGGTTTCCATTGCTGGTGCTGCTGCGTCGGAGAAAAACTTCCGGGTTTGTGTACCCCTCAACGGCGTTCGAGTTTTCAAAATGGCCGCCAGGTGAATAAGGCAAATAATGCCGTTTCGTGTCTAAGCAAATTACGCTCCAAAAACGTTAGGTGGCGTTACTCGGTTTAGAACGTAAGCTCCGCCCCTCACTTCCGGTCCTGGCGCTGGTGTTAGAACGTAAGCTCCGCCTCTTACATCCGGTTCTGGCGCTGGGGTTCTGAAACTGGTGGTGCTGCGGGTCTGCAGCTGGATACTATAGCCACGAACAGCCCTCAGTGCAAAGTTTTGTTTTACTATTGTGAACTCTACTGAGCGTTATTTCTCTCTTACAGCCTGACAGATTCTCAACCCCTTCTGCCTCTGACTTCTCCTTGCCAGCTGCCTGCCTAAGCTATCTCTGCCTGTTTCACGGACTTTGCCGATCAAGCCTTGCCTCCCGTGCTGAGTTTGCTGTCCTTTTAATCTCTGCCTGTTTTGACTATTCTCTTAATAAACTTACGCTGCAAATGGATCATTCTGAGACAGGTGATTCACAACAGTACCATAGTACTGAGACAGCTCTCATCAGAGTCACAAATGATTTGCTCTTATCATCCGATCGTGGTTGTTTATCACTATTGGTGTTACTCGATCTTAGTGCTGCATTTGATACTATTGACCACAACATTCTTTTAAATAAAATGTTGAATGTCGAAAATTATGTTGGCATTAGTGGACTTGCATTAGCATGGTTTAAATCTTCATTTTTTTTTATATAGCGTTTTCAACAATGGATCGTTTCAAAGCAGCTTTACAGAGATAAACATTGAAGGGTTGGTCACAATCCCTTGCCTCTTCAAATATATCTATAATCATAAATCCTTTTGAATGCTTATATACTTCCTTAATGAATATATTTGATTATTGATTTTTATAATCACATACTCATTTTTATATTCTTTGTGCTTGTGAAATTATATTTTCTTAAATGCATATGATGGAAGTAACCAGTTTCTTTTAGGTGCATTCCAATCTTACTTTGAGATTGCACGTAGTACACGCAGGACACGAAGGCCACGTAACCCACAAGGCCGTTTGTCTCTTTCTCTGGGATCAGTAGAAAGGTTGATATAGGGTCCTAAAGGCAGCGTGGACACATATGATCCTTCGCTGGACAGATGGTCAAGCTATATTGAGCGTTACTATCGAACTTTAATTGTTGTATTAAAATGTATTCTTTCCAGTATATTTCCTTCCTTGGGAGTAAATGGCAGTTATCTGTTTTTCTCCCAAACGAGTGAATGTTTTAGCATTATGTTTTGGTATACTTAACTGATAATAAGGAGCTCAGACTCTCTTCAGCCTTGATGGGAGCTGTTATTTGCTAGTGTCTGTTATTTGTGTGTGTGTGTGCGTATGACATTCTATATAGGTTCTGGACGTTCGGACCAGACAACCCGGCGCCCTGCTCTAACCTGCGAGGCCACCACAGACCTAAATCTATTGAGTGGACGACAACTATCTTTACTAATGGCGATAGGCACCCCTATCTCCTCACATGTGTTAAATTGTTTAGGCTCTTAATGTTTCTTAGCCAATGAGAATCATTCAACCTGTAAGCAATGACGTAGCTTAGACCTTGGAAATGGTATAACTGCTGTGATCTTTGTAACTGTAAGCAAGGCGGCCTACGAACTCCTGTGTGAGTCTTGAAGCTGACTTCTGCTGATGAAACTGCAAACTATCTTCAGTAAAACTTTTCTTTAATTTTTTATAATTCTGACTCCGGGTCTTCATTCTTCATATCTGGTTCTGGGTCTTTGACTGTATACCCCTTACAACATATAATTTAGGTAACAGATTGTTTTGGCGTTATAGCGGTTCTTGAATAATGTCATACTAAATCATAATATCGGAATAAATCATACTTATCGGACCGTTATCAGTTTGTAGCAGTAAATGAAGAGATATCTTATCGATCACAAGTTCAGTATGGCGTACCACAAGGCTCAGTGCTAGGACCGTTGCTGTTCACTCTGTACATGCTACCCTTAGGAGATATCATTAGGAAGCATGCCATTAGTTTTCACTGTAATGCTGATGATACTCAGCCCAATATTTCTTCACGCCCTGACGAAACTTACCAATTCACAAAATTAACGGAATGCATAGCTGATATAAAAAATTGGACGACTAGTAATTTCCTACTATACTTAATTCTAAAAAACAGAGATTCTAATTATTGGACAAAAAACTTCCTCACATACTAACCTAAAATACTGTCTAACACTTTGGACTTCTGTCAAGTCTTCGTCGTCGGTTAGGAACCTGGGTGTGCTCTTTGATAGCAATCTTTAATTTTAAAGTCACGTGAATATTATCTGTAAAAACGCATTTTTCCATCTTAAAAATATATCTAAATTACGTCATATGCTCTCATTGACGAATGCGGAACAATTAGTTAATGCGTTCATGACATCAAGGCTAGCAAAACGCAGCAGCTCGAGTTCTTACCAGAACCAGGAAGTATGACCATATTAGCCCGGTTCTGTCAACACTGCATTGGCTGCCTATTAAACATCGTATACATTTTAAAATATTGCTAATTACTTACAAAGCACTAAATGGTTTAGCTCCCCAGTATTTGAGCGAGCTCTTAACGCATTATAGTCCTTCACGTCTATTGCGATCTCAAAATTCCGGCCAGTTGATAATATCAAAATATCTAAATCGACTGCTGGCGGTAGATCCTTTTCCTATTTAGCACCAAAACTTTGGAACAGTCTTCCTAACATTGTCCGGGAAGCAGACACGCTCTGTCAGTTCAAAGCTAGACTAAAAACACATCTTTTTGACCTTGCATACACATAACACACTATAGACTTCTATAATTCAATGTTAGGCTGCATAGATTAGGTCAGCCGGAACCGAGAACACTTCCCATAAATCCTGATGTACTCGTTACATCATAAGAAGAATGGCATCTACGCTAATATTAGTCTCTCTGTTTATCCCGAGGTTTACTGCAGCCTGCCGGATCCAGGCCATATACAGATCTGATGAAGGACCTGCGTCTGGACGCTATGACAACTCAGTCCTGAAGTGTCACTAGTCCCTCCCTGTGAAGGCCTCCTTCCCTTTACCTCTGCACAGATAATCGTTGTCGGGATAATTCCGGTTCATGTGGTTATGCCGAAGCGATACAATTCTGTATTATAAATTTTAAGGCCAGCCAAGTAGTTTGTTGAGGGTTGGTTTTTTAGGGAAGGACTACATGCCTGTGCACATATATTCAAACGTGCATACCTATAGAATTAACTCTTAACGCCATCAGCGTTCTCACAGGTTCGCGTTTTAAAGTTTGTGTAGAGAGAACTTAAGAGTTTTCTGTTAAAACGGTGTCGTGTTAGCGGCCCCTAAGTTAATAACTAATGATCGTTGCGACGAAAGTGAATCAATTAAAACTAATTTTAGCTGGAAAATAACTTTATTCTAGAGCTGTTACAAAGCCAAAACAATCTCTGTTACTTTAATTTCCTATTATCACTGTAAAGCAGCTTTGGAACAATCTACCTTGTTAAAAGCGCTATATAAATGAAGATGACTTGACTTGACTTGATGTGTGGACTGGACAATTCATCCCCTCCAGCAACCTCTCAATCACATGAAATCAAAGTAATTGGCAAACGACAACGATCCAATCAATTACTCTTGGACAATCAATTCCCGATGGACCCAACTTTTTTTCTAATTTGAGAAGCTGTTTCACTTGGATAAACATCACAATGGAGAATAAAATACTAACATAATTACTTTTACTATAGTTACTTACTAACTGAAAAAAGCAAAGAAAGGGAGTGTGATAAATTTAATGAATTTGACCAAAAATAAAATGACTGATTTTAGCTTGAGTAATATAATGTGATAAAAGACAAAATCATACTGAAATTAACATGTTTTCATGATTAAGACTAAATGCATGGTACAGCAGCACATGTTTAAGCTGGTTGGTTTAAGATTACCCAAGCAGGGTAATTTTCAGTACAATCTACAGGTGGCATATTTTATTCGGACAGAAAAGACACATATCTTAAAATGGTTTAAGTTGTTGAAGAATCGAAGGTCATATGCCCATTACAGTATTTATTGGTTACACTTTATTTTGAGGTGTCTTTGTTACACCGTAATTACATATTTAAGTATACTGAGTAATATTAAGTAACTATGTACAATAGCGTTAGGATTAGGGTTTGGTTTAGGGTTAGTTGCATGTAATTATGAATAATTTACTGTTATTACTAGTAACTACTTGTAATGTATTAATTACACAGTAAAATAAAGTGTTACCTATTTATGACTCTAAACATATTGGATGTTACAACAGCCACTAGCTTGGACAACTAAAAGGGTGAAGCTAAGAAAATAGTTTTTTTTTTATTTCATTGAATCATTTACCCAAACGTCAAAAAATAATGGCGACATCAGTTGAAGGCTAGTAAATTGTTCTGATCCCCCCTGGAGTGTTTCACATTTTGGAAGAGGAAAAACATAATTAGGGCAATCAGCTGTGGTGAAATGTCATGTAGGTTTGAATTAGATCATTTTGCAGTTTAGTTTTTATGAGGGTCCGTGACAGTCTGAAGCAGTAGGTGTCACGGGGCGACAGTATACAATGTGGTCCATCGCATCCAAACCCGAAAGGTCTCACGGCGACAGATATGAAGTAGTAATAAAGACGTATTCCTCTGGCAGTGGGTGCGCTGATTTGATTTGTCCAGCGGATCAGTGAAGCGTCTGCCCTGCAGGTCTTGACTCTACGTGCCCCTCACAGCACATCTGTGATGATTGTGATATCTCAACGCAATGCTCGCATTACCCTGCTTCAACGCAATGCTCGCATTACCCTGCTTCAACGCAATGCTCGCATTACCCTGCTTCAACGCAATGCTCGCATTACCCTGCTTGAGTGTACTTCTGATGAATAGCAAACATTTGCTTCAGCCGGATGATATTGTGCTCTGGTATTACCTTATAGATGCCTCTAAATACGCCACCTGAATTGTAGTAACTTGGATTAGGTGTCAGATGTCAGACTGAAATGACAAACAGAATAATTCAATATCTTTTTTTGTTGTTGTTGATATTTGCTTCACATCTCCCACGTCTGCAGAAAGATGTTTTTGGTTTGCTTTCTCAAATTATGACTAACTTCCACTATGACTCAAATTCCATGCATGACTAACTTAAAAGTACGATTATATGTGTTTTACTTTGAGAGCCTCAAAAGGAGACAATGACTAGTTTTTACCCCAGTGACTAATTTATTTTGTGACAGTCTGCCTCAATAGTATATATATATATATATATAATATACAGTATATATATATATTACAGTTTTACTTTGAAATTTTCAGATTTAATTCAATGTGTTACTTGCAGTGTATCATTTAAAAGAGTCAGTAAGATTTTTTTTTTTATGTTATTGAAAGCTGTCTCTTATGTTCACCAAGGTTGTATTTATAGTCAAAACACAATAAAACATTAATATTGTGAAATATTATATATAAATATTATTAACTGTTTCTATTTTGTATTTTAAAATGTAATTTATTCCTGTTATGCAAAGCTGAATTTCAGCTTCATTACTCCAGTCTTCAGTGCCTTCAGAAATCATTCTTATTATTATCAATGTTGAAAACAATTGTGCTGCTCGATATTTTTGTGGGAACCAACAATTCTTTTTTCTTTTTTACATTTGATGCATTTTTTTCTGGACTCTTTGATAAATAGAAAGATCAAAAGAACATTTATTTGAAATGGAATTTTTTTGTAAGAAAAAAATCTTACTGACCCCAAACTTCTGAACGGTAGTGTATAGGTAATGATCCTAAAAATAAGGGAATATAGTCATTTTTATTTTGATAAATGAATGTTAAAATCTGAACTTGGCATTTGGAACCAACTAGATATCAAGCATTTGTATAATTGGACTTTTGACTCAAAACATAGTTATTGGCATAAAGCTCTTATGACAACTAGCCCTGGTCTTTTGTATATAACTACTGCAAGCTTTCATAATCAAACCTCTATGTTTTCATGAGCTTTTAATTGCACCTGACCTGCCTTTTCACGCAACATTATCAATATATAAAAAGAGATAGTGAAGATAATTCTCACAGCAGATCAACACACCACAGCTTAATAAGTAAATGTTAACATGGTTTTATCCACTATATATTTTATTTACAATAAACTAGATTGACGTGCCTCTGCAGTGTTGAGAGCAATCAAGGGCACTGGAAAACACTTCTCAAAAAAAAAAGTGCACACCGAAGCCTTCAAATAGGGCAATCAAACAACAAACAACCCAATCTGAGAAGAACAAGAGAAAAATATATAATAGGATGTCTGCCCCTTTAGAGGTTAGGATGGAGAGAGACCATTACAATCCTAGTTCGTCAGGCCTAAAAAAGGGTCTTGTTGCTTAAAGCTATTTTTTTTTAAATAAGATACTTGCCCTGGTTACTAGTGTGTCCCAAATATAGATACATCCTCTTTCTGGTTCTTTGATGGTCACCAAACCCTGTAAAAGACTAGATGAATTCACAGAAAACATGTTGAAGACACATAAAAAGCCTTTAAAAAGAAACGAGTCTCAAAGGACCAAAACATCAAACTTTAATCTGGATGAGGGCTCAAGGGAACTAGAACAACAGCTCCAAACAGTTTATGATTCCATCACATTAGTCAGAATCTGAATGAAAACATTATGAGGATAATAAATTAACTCAACCCTGTAAAAAATAAACCATAATTTTTACGGTAAAAAACCAGCAGCTGTGGTTGCCAGTACTTTACCGTCAAAAATACGGTATAGCAACGTTATTGGTTTTACAGACTTAACTTAAAATTTACAGTGATAATTCATTATCTGATATAATGTGAATTTACCTTATTGAAGTATAAATATACGGTGGCCGAGAAAGCTCAACGCGCTGCAGATAAAAGAAAACACATGCAAATAAAAGAAAACGCATGCAAATAGAAAAAAACGTGGGCAAATAGAAAAAAACGCATGCAAATAGAAAAAACACCGGCAAATTAAGAAAACATCTTCATCAGTTTCACAACACACGTGTTCCAAATCAGCCCGTTCTCATCCCAAGGCGTCATCTAACTGACGCTAACTGACGCTTTTGACCATGCGTCAACATGCCGACGCACATGGTACCCTTTAAGCGTCAATATGAGACGCTCATCCTCAGGCGTCATCTGACTGACGCTTTTGACCATGCGTCAGCATGCCGACGCACATGGTACCCTTTAAGCGTCAATATGAGACGCGCCTTCAGTGGTCTAATCCTAACCCTACCCCATATGGCAAGCCAAAGTGTTCACAAACGCCTGGCCAGGCGTCCGACTGCACATTGACACGTCAAAAGCGTGCGTTCGACAGCCAAACGCGCGTCAAAAACGCACGTTTTTGCCATAAAAGCGCGCGTTCTTAACGTCAGGAACGCGCGTTTGGCTGTCAAAACGCACGCTTTTGACGTGCGCTTTGGGGGTCACCGAAAACGCGCGCTTTTGACGCGCGTTTATTGTAACAAAAATGGGCGTCGAAAACGTGTGTTTCGAGTAGGACGTTATGAACGTGTAAACAGGTAAACTACACAGGCAGTGCCAGCGTGTGTGAAGTGTTCATACAGGCGAAAAGAACGTGCTCGTTCATTTAGTGTTCTCGGAATCGCACGTCGAAAGCGTGTGAGGTCTTATGTCCCGGTTTCTTGTACTGTCATTAAACCCAAGCTAAACGTCTCCGGTTACTATCGTAACCTCGGTTCCCTGAGAGGCGGGAACGAGACATTACGTCATACTGACGTATATGGGAACTCCTCCCTTCTCCATTTTCACTGAAATCTTATAGGATAACGCCAGCTGGAGACAGCTGGCCAATTGACGCAAAACATGCAAATGCTGACCGGTCCGCGGGCAGTATAAATAGCATGGACGCGACAATTACGTCAGAATCAAGACTGAACGCTAGCACAGCTGATCAAACGGCGAGCACGGCGGTTGACGTAATGTCTCGTTCCCGCCTCTCAGGGAACCGAGGTTACGATAGTAACCGGAGACGTTCCCTTTCAAGGTGGTCACTTCGACATTACGTCATACTGACGTATATGGGAACTGTATAGAATCCCGCCGTGAGCGCAGTGAAGATAAGCCCTGAACGGGGTCAAGCTACACTCCCACAGGAAACACAGTTCTAAGCCAGCAGCGCCGCTAGGAGCACTCAAAACTGATAGGCGAAACTAGACCAACGTCTGCTCCGGCTTTACCAAGTTGCGCATCCACTGCAATGAGGCGAAGGCTGCACTGGAAAGGGCAGCACAACACCATAAGCACTCGAGCACAAGAATTAACACAGTGTCGACGGCATAGCGGTGACAGCTGCATAACCTTAAGCCACACGCAGAGTTAACAGTACATTGGAAACTGCTGCGTAATGTGGAAACAGCTATGTAACCTTATAGTCATAACACAGAGTTAGCAGCAATGGTAACTCTGCAATACAGACTACTGCACAGCTGGTGGTAACAGTTTCATGAGTACATTGATAAAACTCACCGAACCCACGACGCTAAGGTGGCGCATCAAACTTGGAACCATGGCGAATGTGTTCTGAGAAGACAGCCAGCATCCCTAAATCCCGTAGGCATTAAGCAACCATTTAAAGCGTCGAATTAAGAGAGAAAGTCTCTGTATAAAACAACACGTCCCTAGTACCATCCACCAAGCACACAATCCACAAATGTACATCCACAAATCCCTTACAGGGCCAACATCACTCTGAGCATCGGCATCATGCGAGGCTGAACTCAGCAGATAAGGCGGGCAGGGATCAACCTGTGCTCTGAACGGTGTAAGCGACTTCGGAACGTAGCTTGGTATCGGACTGAGAGTGACGCTGCAGTCATCAGGTCCGAGACAATGCGACACTGTTCACTAGAATGAGCGTAAGTCTCCAAGTGCTTCGCTGGGGCGAGAGCCGGTGGTAAGGCCATCTCAGGGAGAGCTCCGTCTCAGCACTTGTCAGTGTGAAGTGTCTTGCTCAACTAAGGACCCAGCAGCGGACACACAAGAAGGTTCCACAGCTTGGGGCTGGGGTGCCACCTTGTAGAACATAGCCGATGTTCTATAGCCAATGTACAGAAGTGCACATCAACACATAACTGAATGTACATAAACACAGTGCCAGTGGCCGTAGCGACAACAACTGTGAATATACGCAGTTAGAAAATAGCCCCATAATAGCATAGCACCTCAGTAAGCACACAAACACAGTCGTAACTGTAGCTACAACTGTGAATATATGAGTTAGCACAGAAAAACCAGTTGCCCTGATAGGAACGAGGCAATATAACAGTGCAGCACATGCACGTACAGCATAGGTCGCTGTAGCACCAACTTAATACACGCAGTTAGCTCAGTATTTAAGCACTGAAGGATACGGGGCAACACCGCTGCATGAACACATCTAGGGCTGAAACAACTAATCGATTTAATCGATTAAAATCGATTATTAAAATAGTTGTCAACGAATGTCATTATCGATTAGTTGGTCTGCTTACGTCACGGCGAGCGTTTACTGGTGATAGGTTGAAACAGGCCAATCATGATGCTCTCTGTGTTACATGCGCTGCGGTTCATGAGACACACGCAAGGTCTCTCTCCCTTGCCGATCTGCCGTGCGCGCCGAGACCGAGATCTTTTTTACAGTCTATGTTTGGAGCACAGTCTCTTCTGTCTGGCATGCGCACTCTTGCTTGCGCGCTCTAGATTCCGAGAGTTTGAACTCATTTGCGGGCATCAGGGAGCCGCTATCAAAATGCGAGTGACTTCCGGGACTTCCGCGAGACTTGGGATGTCTGTATTTTGTCTCGAGCATCAGGTTGCGCAATCAGTTCGCTCGCAACAAGTGATGGATTGAAATAGCGCTACCGCAGAAATAGGTTAAATTAAAACGGTGTTTACAAAGTGAAGCACTAAATATAAAGGCAGTTAATAACAGCAGCAGTAAAAGATTGTTTTTTAGTCACTGTACTCAGTGGTTTTCAGCGAATGCTTGTGCACTAATGCATCATTTTTCCTGTCCTTTTAATCAAGCCTGTTAGCTTGCTGCGTACCTCCATCCCGTTCTCTTTTTATAGCATTTGTCTACTATTAAGTTTTAATTGTTTTTCAAACGCGATCTACTGCGGCTCTACGTTCACACGCTTGTTTTCAGTCTTTCTATATTTATTTTATCAATTATCCTTATAATTCAATTCATTTTAAATAAAAATTAAATTAATTATATATTTGAGATGTTTTTAGTTTATATCTTCACATCTGAACAACATGTCTGTGTAAATTTGTTTTAACAAAAATTGTGTTAAAACATATGTTGAATATAATTTTTAACTAATTTTACATTAATCATGGTTGTCAACTTGCCATCAGCTATTATCATTAAAAACAAAGCAAGTATTGATATTAGTAAAACTCTATGGGTCTCATTCATGAAACAGAGCAGAACGAATTTTTGTGTAAATCGTGTGTAAAGTGGTTCTGGCGTAAATTTTCGGATTCATTAAAATGTTCGTATTTTCCAAATGTTAAGAAATCTACACCTGCTCCCAGCCACGCGTAAATAGTGCACTTAACACCCGAACGTTTTGCTCATTAATAAGGCTGCATTTGAATTCACCTTAATCGGGCATATTTACACAGCATTTTGAAAAAATATTATATTTAGTAATTACATACGGTTTTTCTTATTATGAGAGCCAGTAATAGCATCTGCGATGGTGGTCCTTCTCCAGTTTGAATACTATTTTTCCGAAGTGAACTAATTTGCTTTTTGCTCTCAAGCTTAATGTCGAACCGTTTTCTTCTCACTTCTGGGAATGTTCGATTAACAGATGAAACTCCATTAACTGCATCTGTAATATGCTGCCAAGCTTCCTTTTTTTTTAGGACCCGATACGCCACTATGTACGCTTGAAAATAAAATGTGGCGTTTTGAATGAACTTCTGCTAATAAAACTTCAATTTCTGCATCTGAGAATTTTTTTTTTTCATTCGCATTCATGTCATAATATGATGCCCATATGTAGTTGTCAGTCGGATTTAATGGGCGGGATTTATGGTAATTGAGAATGAACGTGCACGCGCATCCCATTTACGACTGATTGGAATTCAATAACACACACACACACATTTCACTATCACATCTGACATTTACGAAGTATTTGTGAATCAGGAGAAGAGTTTTCGGGAAAGGTCTCTTTACGCGCAAATCACTCGCACATTTACTCGTATATTTACGAATGTTTCATGAATGAGACCCAATGTGTGGCTTTTGCACTTTTTAAAGTACACTTTCACACATAAATACCCTTGTAGCGTGCAGGACGAGGCAGAGGGGCGTGAGAGGACGGTGCGAGGCCGGTGGCGTGAGTGATGATGAACGACACCTGTGAGACGCACCGGTCCTGCATCTCTCACGTGCCTCGGCCTCGTCCTGCTTGCCACAATCCTGATTTAGGGTTTTATTTAGTTATAATAAACAAAAAAATCAAATTGGAACTTTTATCCGATTAATCGATTAATCGAAAAAATAATCGTCCGATTAATCGATTATCAAAATAATCGTTAGTTGCAGCCCTAAACACATCCATTTGTAAATAAATGCAGCGCATGTCGCCGTATCGACGGAGACTGTGAATATGCACAGTTTGACTGGGATAGCTAGTTGCACTGAAGATACAGGGCAACATGGCAGCATAAGACAAGTAAGTAAGGAATAGCGCATCCTTGCATGTACATAACGCAGCGTAAGTCGCTGTAGCAACAGAAACTGTGTAGAGACAGAAACTAAGATGCATAGTTAGATTAGGATGGCTAGCAGCACTGAAGGAAACAGGGCAGCATTACAGCATAACACATCCGTTTACGTACATACATCCAGAACTGCGAATATGCACGGTTAGATTAGGATAGCTAGTTTTGCACTGAAGGAAACAGGGCAACAAAATGGCAAAAACACGTCCTTGTACGTGCCGTGTAGTCGCCATAGCGACAGAACAGAATATGCAGTTAGATAGGATAGCTGGATGTTGCACTGAAGGATAGAGGGCAACATAACAGCATTACCCATCAGTGTGCACATTTCAAACATCTGAGTGTATAATGTGGTGCAAGTCGACGACGCGACCGAAACTGCATGAATATGCACAGTTCACATAATGGTCAGTTACGTTAGCAACATAACATAACTGCATAACGCTTCAGTGTGGACACAGATGCAGCGCAAGTCGCCGTAGCGACAAACTGTGACTATGCACAGTTAGATAGGATAGCTATGTGCACTGAAGGATACAGGGCAACGCGATAGCATAGTCACATTAGTGTGTACAAAAACACAGCGTCAGAGGCATCGCGACATCGACTGTGAATACATAGTAAGTCAGAATAGCCGGTTGCACTGATGATACAGGGCAATATTTAGCGGCGTAAACATAGCACATCAGTGCGTAGCGTGTACACAGCGTCAGTTGCAACGCACAACAACTGTGTACTCAATCAGAATAGCCATTTGCACTGAAGGATACAGGGCAATGTATAACGGCATAAATCATAACACATTCAGTGTGTAGAGTGTACATAGACACGGCATCAGTTGCATCACACGACAACTGTGAATATGCACTGCGTAGTAATCAGAATAGCCATTTGCACTGAAGGACACAGGGCAATATATAATGGCATAAACCATTACACATAACAGTGAGTTGTATGTACGTAACACAGTGTCAGTTGCATCGCGCCACACTGTGAATACGTAGTAATCAGAATAGTTATTTGCACTGAAGGATACAGGGCAATATACAACGGCAAAATTCATAACACAGTGTGTAGTGTGTACATAAACACAGCGTTAGCTGCATCGCAAAACAACTGTGAATACGTACTGCATAGTAATCAGAATAGCCATTTGCACTGAAAATTACAGGGCAATATATAATGGCATAAATCCCAACGCATAACGCTGTGTAGTATGTACGTAACAGCGCCAGTTGCATCGCACAACAACTGTGAATACGTAGTAATCAGAATAGCCATTTGCACTGAAGGATACAGGACAACAACGGCAAAATTCATAACGCAGTGTACCGTGTGTACGTAACACAGCGTCAGTTGCATAGCACGACTGTGAATACGTAGTAATCGGAATAGCCATTTGCACTGAAGGATACAGGAACAGGGCAATATATAATGGCATAAATCATACACATAACAGTGCGTAGTGTGTACGTAACACAGCGTCCGTTGCATCGCAACAACTGTGAATAGGTAGTAATCAGAATAGCCAGTTGCACTGAAGGGTACAGGGCAATATCGTGGCATAAGCATAACACACACACATATCAGTGTACATAAACACAGCGTCAGTGGCATCGCACAACTGTGAATCAGAATAGCCAGTTGCACTGAAGGATACAGGGCAATTTTTAGCGGCATGAATCATGAACACATAACAGTTTGTAGAGTGCACGTAAACACACAGCGTCATTTCATCGTACAACAACTGTGAATACGTGGTAATCAGAATAGCCATTTGCACTGAAGAAACAGGGCAGCATATAACGGCGCAAATCTTTGCACATATCAGTGTGCAGTGTGAACATAAACACAGCGTCAGTGGCATAGCGACAACACTGTGAATACGTCGTTAATAGAATGGCCAGTTGCACTGAGGGATACAGGGCAATATATAAGGGCATAACAGTTAAATCATAGCACAAATCAGTGTGCAGTGTGTACATAAACACAGCGTCAGTGGCGTAGCGACAACAACTGTGAATACGTGGTTAAATCCGAATGGCCAGTTGCACTAAGGGATACAGGGCAATATATAAGGGCATAACAGTTAAATCATAGCACATATCAGTGTGCAGTGTGTACATAAACACAGCGTCAGTGGCGTAGCGACAACAACTGTGAATACGTCGTTAATAGAATGGCCAGTTGCACTGAGGGATACAGGGCAATATATAAGGATATAACAATATATAACGGCACAAATTATAGCACATATCAGTGAGCAGTGTGAACATAAACACAGCGTCAGTGGCGTAGCGACAACAACTGTGGATACGTGGTTAAATCAGAATGGCCAGTTGCACTGAAGGATACAGGGCAGCCTGACGACATAAGCTGTAGCTGTGCACCTCCATTACCAGAGCGGGGCGTCCTGGCGCGGCGCTCTCCGTGGCCTGTGTCGCCACATTACCGGTCCCGCCCTCTGCCAACGGTGAAGATCCGGTTCGATCGGGTTCGAACCGTTTTGGCGGCTGTAGCCGAATTAGGCGGGACGAGGTGCCGACAAAGAGAGACATCGAAGAAGGCTGGACCGTATAGAGATCAAAAGTTTCGGTGTAAAGTCTGGCCGCGGCGAGACTAAATTTTATTTGCTGCGAGAGCAGGGATCGAACACGGGTCTCCCGTGCGACGGCTATGGGTTTCGCCACTGAGACACAGGGGGAAATGCCCACTTTCGCGCCTTTAGACACAGAGCCATGGCCTTGCCTCGTCTCTCTGGATGCGTCTTTCGCATGACTTACCATAGGACGTCGTGAAGACGGAATCTTTCTTGAAGTAGCCTGGTTGTTTTTAGATACCGGGCTATTCAACTCTTCTTTGGGCGTGAGAGGGCCCACCAGCGGCCGCTGGCGGCAGTGGGCCTCACCCCAGCTGATGCCCGGGTTTATGAGGGCGCGCACTGGTAGACCGGCACATGCCTGTCGTCCGTGAGTGCGGCCACGGTAGATCCTTGTTTGGGTAGAGCGAGTCAATACCGCACATATCTGGCATCGTGGCATGTAGCAGCCATCGGATGCGGGGAGGAAACATGGGGAGTAACCTCTATTGCAACTTCCACGATGACTTCAGATAAGACTTCTAGCGTGAAGAAAGAGATTCTGACGTAATTGTCGCGTCCATGCTATTTATACTGCCCGCGGACCGGTCAGCATTTGCATGTTTTGCGTCAATTGGCCAGCTGTCTCCAGCTGGCGTTATCCTATAAGATTTCAGTGAAAATGGAGAAGGGAGGAGTTCCCATATACGTCAGTATGACGTAATGTCGAAGTGACCGCCTTGAAAGGGAACAGCAATTTGACAGAGGGGAGGATTATAATTGGTGAGTTATCCAGTATAGTTATCATTTAGGTAAAAAAAGAAAACTGCACTTCTACAACATTTATTGATTTTTGCTCATGTTAATTTCAACGTTTACTAATGATTATTCAAATAAAAAGTTGTATTTGTTAACATTACGTACGCACTGCGAACTATCAGGGTACTAAAAGGGTACACGTCTCAGATTATTAAATAAGTAAAACGAAGTTGTAAAAGTAAAGTTTAAAAAGGTTATAGAAGTCTATGAAAATTGAAAAAAAAAAATATAAAATACATATTGTTGTATTATATACTATATATATTTACAATACATTTCAATACATACAATCAACTCTAAAACTTCAAGAAAACCAATGCTAAATATCTGAAGTTCAGGGCCAGATTTTAGGCTGATGTCTCAATAAATAAACTTTAGGGAAAAAATATTTGTGTGTGCAGTAACAATCTTTTCCACTAGATGACATCCAGGCTCCACCAATGACTCTTCGATTTCCATATATGTTTTTAGTGATCTGAACCTTATATTTCCATACTATTCCAAATATTTATGAAGTAGATATCCTAATAGTTAGGGCAGTAATGTTAATATTTGATTTCAATTAAACCTCTAAAACCCCCAAATGTACGGAATGAATCAAAGCGCGTGTTATAATGTAGAATGGCAAGTGTCCCACGGGTATATATATATATATATATATATATATATATATATATATATATATATATATATATATCAGCCTAAAATCTGGCCCAGAAATTGTTCAGATATTTAGCATTGGTTTTCTTGAGGTTTTAGAGTTGAAAATGTATTGTAAATATATATATTATATAATACAACAATATGTATTTTTTTTATTTTTTTTACAATTTTCATAAACTTCTATAACCTTTTTAAACTTTACTTTTACAACTTTGTTTTACTTAAGAACGCGCGCTTTTTATGGCAAAAACGCACGCTTTTGACGCGCGTTTGGCTGTCGAACGCGCGCTTCTGACGCGCGTTTTCTGTGTGCACAAAGCGCACGTTAAGAACGCGCGCTTTTATGGCAAAAACGCGCTGGCTGTCGAACGCACGCTTTTGACGTGTCAATGTGCAATCGGACGCCTGGCCAGGCGTTTGTGAACACTTTGGCTTGCCATAACCCCAGACCTAAACCTACCCATAACAGAAGCGTCATCTAACTGACGCTAAAGGGTGCCATGTGCGTCGGATTTAGACGCATGGTCAAAAGCGTCAGTTAGATGACGCCCGAGGATGAGCGTCTCATATTGACGCTTAAAGGGTACCAAGGGTGACGCATGGTCAAAAGCGTCAGTTAGCGTCAGTTATATGACGCCTTGGGATGAGATGTGTTGTCCAAATACTCACAACACCACCCATACAGAAACGCGCTGCAAAAGCTCACAAACGTGCAAATAACACAGACCACAATGGAAATGTTTACGAACCTAGTGACGAACCCGGCTGGTGCTTACAGCTTAAAATTCTACTTTATTTATTTATTTTGCAAAACATACAGAGATTACATTTTTTATGACATACAACTTGTATGCATACAAAATGTATTAAAATGTATTAACAACATGTTCAATGTCATTGTCATCAGATTACAAACGAGAAAAGAACAATGAGCTGAAAACTAAAATATATAAATAAAAAAGATAGAGAAGAAGAGCATGAAGGAAAACATTGATCTTTCTTGTTACACTGTACAAATTGTTTCATGTTATGTTTAAATAAGTTTCATAAGAAATGTTAGGTAATGTAGGGTCCAAAGTTTTAAAGTTGAGACACACAGATATATACACGCATATTTTAAAAGCTTTTTTGTAAATTAAAATTTATTTGCAACCGTTATGTTAACAGCATTATATGTCTGTGGTATGAACAGCTCTTCAGCTGATGGACACCCCGTGCTGCGTTGTCATGGGAACATCCCAGGTGAAAATAATGAGGAATTACGTCTTTCGTTAATCCTTCATCAAGTGCGTTCCACACGGCTACATAACAGCACACTAGCCCTGCTCACTCCAAAGTCCCACTTTAAGGGCTCTGCCATCTGCCCTTCGAAGGGAGTAGGGCAAAGGGAAGCTCAAGCTCACGAGCAATAAGCACGTCCCAGCCGGGTGGTCACTTATTTGGTTCCCCTGGAAACATTTCCGTGGTGGTCTGTGTTATTTGCAGCGCGTTTCTGTATTTGGTTGTGTTGTGAACTTTTGCAGCGCGTTTCTGTATTTGAAGCACACGTGTTGTGAAACTGATGATGATGTTTTGTATTCATTTGCAGGTGTTTTTTTTCTATTTGCATGTGTTTTTTTTTTATTTGCACGCGTTTTTTTCTATTTGCATGTGTTTTTTTATTTTATTTGCACGCGTTTTTTTCTATTTGCATCTGTTTTTTTCTATTTGCACGTGTTTGCTTCAGTTGCAGCGCTTTGAGCTCTCTCGGCCACGTATAAATATCTGTTTTGTACCATTGTATTTGTAATACACTGACAACCAACAATCACAGCAGTGATGAGTCACACAATCAATTAAAGCTCATCACAAGCAGCTCTTCCACAAGACATTTAATACTAATATATAGAAGCTGCTCAGTGCCGTTTGCACAAACATTAAACACCATCATGGTAACACACATGAAATAAAAAAAAATGCAATAAACATTAAGTCAACAACATTAAATGTAACATAAACCCCTAATGTACATAACTGATTAGAAAAAAAACTAAGAAGTTAACAAAAATACATCAAATGTGAAGTGTCATGCAGTGAATTGTTCTTTTTCACTTTCAAAAACAGTAAATTTAACGGTATTTTAAAGTAAAATGACATTAAATGTAACAGTTTTTCACTGTAGCATTTTTGCAGTAGTAAAGTCTTTTACCGTTAAAATCACAATCATTTTTTAATGGGAGATCACATGGAATTTGATGCAGCTGGTATGATTTGTAACTAACCATGGTTGATGTGCAGCAAGCTATTACGTTCTTATGTATTATGTTCTTTTTTGCGACTAAAGAAAATATTTTCCTCTAAGAATGTGTCTCTTATAAAGCATGGTGTAGTTGATCAATTTAATATTCCTGGACTGAATAATTCTTTTTAGCAGCTTACACAAAGTAATTTGTTTTGTTTAACTTAAGGCCCAGCCTTGTCATTTTGCCAAGATAAATAGTTGTAATTAAAATGTTGCCGTAGGCATGTTTATGCTGGAGGCAGGATAGTTTTGGCTCAATTGAAGTTAAATGTAAGTTGTTGTTGCAGGTGTCATCATTTACTCCCCCTTCAGGGAATAGTGCACAATTGTATCAATATATCAAAAAAGAGCAAAAACTCCTATTGATATTAGACTAGAGCAGCACTATTTTATTATTAAGCACCCGCACTGCCTCGTAAGAATTGAAAAGAACTAGTTTAATGAACAATGTCATGTTCTGTGTAAATGATGTGTATCAAAACCTTTGTCTTTACAGCAGCATTTTAACGCCGTTTATCTCTAAAGATGCCAAAGGACATGTTTTTATGATTACGTGAGATCCCCCCCCCCCCCAATGACATGTATTGAATAAGAAGAGATAAAAATAACCTCCCACACACAATTGGCTTTGGTATGTTAGTCTCTTTTTGAACACAATATGGGAACAGAATAAATTTTGGTAAAAGTAAAAAAAAAAAATCGTGAATGTAAATGTATACAGATGATTTCTCAGTTTCAGGAAAAAGTAAGTTCAATTGGCCAGAATTTCACTATATTGGGCTTGTGAGGGAATGCCACCTCAAGGACTTTTAAGACAAAACAATTTCAGTTAATTTAGTATTTATGAGTACAACTGTTTGTATAATTGTATAACAAAGAACCATATATCCCCAAAACGTCTCGGTTACGTATGGTAACCCTCGTTCCCTGAGTAGGGAACGGAGACATCTCGTCGGAGGAGTTTCCAACGAATTGGGATCACGCTAGGGAAACCAATTGCCTTCGAGTGAATTAAAACGAGCCATTGAATATTGGCATGCAGGACTTGCATTCCGCATCCCGCCTACTAGTGTGGGTATAAAGCGGAAGTGAGCGCACACACATTTGCTTTACGCTGAGGAGCCGGACGGTGTCCAGTCCTCCGCGAAGGTACAGCAAGCATGGCGACGGGACGAGACGTCTCCGTTCCCTACTCAGGGAACGAGGGTTACCATACGTAACCGAGAAGTTCCCTTTCGTATGGGAACTCCTACGTCTCGTCTGAGGAGTTTCCAACGAATTGGGATCCCAAATAAAACGAAATGGTTCTGGCCCCTTCCAGCGCCCAGCTGAGCTCCCCGCCAAGCAGTTTCTTAGGTTCTTTAGGGCGGGGGCTAGCTAGGAAGATTTCACACTGCTGTTCCGCAAGACCCGCTCAGTGGATTTGGATAACACTGGGGAAACGTGCCCATGTGTGAACGTTGCGGAGCCCCCGGCCAGCCCGAAGGGAGGCACTGAATACACATATGAACTAGCCCATAGGGTAGTAAAACATATGGGAGTCCTCGAGGTAGTCCCAGCCCGTAGGGTGGGGAGCATACTCAGCAAGGACGACAGAGTGAGTCTGTCGAGGGGATGACACGGAGCTAGCCCGTAGGGTAGCAGGAACGTGGAAAAATAATCACGAGGAAGTCATCGTGAAGGTCACCCAGTCTACTAGCAACTTCTTAAGAGAGGTAATAGACCTAGCGTCAGGCGGTCCGCCACGCCTGATGCCGAGGGGTGATGGAGGAGCTCAGAAGATTAGCCGTTTGTTGGGGAACCAAGGAGCAAAAAGGCGCACGGATCCAGCTCATAAGGCGGAATGGCGCAGCAAGCCGACAGAACCTATTTCCTTGCGCCACTGACCATAGCGAGTAAATGGGAGGAAACCGGTTCAGCACGTAAGCTATAAAACCTGGCAAACGTGTTAGGTGTCGCCCAGCCCGCAGCTCTGCAGATATCTGTCAGTGAGGCACCTTGCACCAAAGCCCAAGAGTAAGCGACACTCCTAGTGGAGTGAGCCGTCAACCTGGGTGGGCAAGGTACGTCCTGGGATTCATAAGCCCGGACGATAGCATCCACTAGCCAGTGGGCTAACCTCTGCTTGGAGACAGCCTTCCCTTCTGCTGGCCTCCGTAACAGACGAAGAGCTGCTCTGAGGTCCTGAAGCTTTGCGTTCTGTCCACATAACAATGTAGTGCACGTACGGGACAGAGAAAAGCCAGGGCTGGGTCTGCCTTCTCCACGGGCAGCGCTTGCAGGTTCACTACCTAATCTACAAATGGAGTGCTAGGAACCTTGGGCAGATATCCGTACCAGGGTCTCAGAACCACGTGAGAAAGGCCCGGTCCGAACTCTAGGCACGATTCGTCGACCGAAAAAGCCTGCAGATTCCCGACCCTCTTGAAGGAAGCTAGAGCCAATAGAAGAGCAGTTTTTTTCAGACAAAACTTTTAGCTCTATATCATTTAAAGGCTCAAATGGGGGCCTTTGAAGTGCTCTCAGCACCAGGGCTAAGTCCCAAGAGGGTACAGGGTGCAAATTTCGAGGGGGATTTAACCTCCTAGCACCCTTAAGGAATCTGATGATCAGGTCGTGCTTCCCTAACGACTTCCAGTCGATCACATCATGATGGGCAGCTATTGCGGCCACATATACTTTGAGGGTGGAGGGAGACAGCCTTCGCTCCAACCCGTCTTGTAAAAAGGAAAGCACGACACTGATTGGGCAAGTTCGGGGGTCTTCCTGGCGGGAAGAGCACCAAACGACGAACAGGTTCCACTTCAACGCATAGAGGCGCCTCTAGAGGGGGCTCTAGCGGAAGCGATGGTATCTACCACAGCCTGTGGTAGGCCACCTAGAACCTCCGTGTCCCGTCCAGGGACCAGACATGAAGTCTCCACATGTCTGGACGCGGGTGCCAAAGAGTGCCCCGTCTCTGAGAAAGCAGGTCCTTCCTCAGAGGAATGGGCCAAGGAGGTGCTGTCGCGAGGAGCATGAGTTCCGGGAACCAGGTATGGTTGGGCCAGTACGGTGCAACTAGCAAGACCTGCTCCTCGTCCTCACTGACTTTGCACAGTGTCTGTGCGAGAAGGCTCACTTGGGGAAACGCATACTTGCGTGGGCCCCGGGGCCAGCTGTGTGCCAGTGCATCCGTGGCGATAGACCCTCCGGTCAGGGAATAAAACAACTGGCAATAGGTCGTGTCCGGAGAGGCAAACAGATCTATCTGAGCGGCTCCGAAGATTCGCCATATCAGCTGGACCGCCTGGGGAGGAAGTCGCCATTCTCCCGGAAGGGGTGGTTGCCGTGAGAGCTCGTCTGCCACACGGTTGAGCGCACCCGGGATGTGAACAGCACGAAGCGACCTCAGAAACTTCTGACCCCATAGGAGGAGATGGCGGGCGAGTCGCGACATACGGCGGGAGCGTAGACCACCTTGATGATTGATGTACGCAACGGCCGTAGTGCTGTCCGAACGGACCAGTACGTGCTTGTGACGAAGCAACCCTTTGAGGTGGCACAAGGCTAAGCGTACTGCTTGCAACTCTAGTTGATGTGTCAATGCAGCTCAGGCCCCGTCCACAGACCTGAGACTGCATGCCCGTTGTACGTGGCCCCCCATCCGATGGCTGAGGCATCCGTGGAGACTACAGCATGCCTGGACACCTGGACTAGGGGCACTCCGGCCCATAGAAACGCAGGGTCCGACCAAGGGATGAAGGTTTGGCGCCAGTGCGGGGTGACTTTGACCCGGAACGTGCTGCTCTGCCACGTCCATCTCGGGACTCGATCATGAAGCCAGCGCTGAAGCGGTCTCATATGTAACAGGCCGAGCGGCGTTCCTGCGGCTGCCATATGCCCCAGGAGACTCTGAAATTGCTTCAGTGGGACCGCTGACCTGCCTCGAAAGGACCTGAGGCAGTTGAGCACTGACTGGACGCGCTCCTCGGTGAGGCGCGCAGTCTGGTTGACCGTGTCCAGCTCCATACCGAGATAAGAGATCCTCTGCGCAGGGCAAGTTTGCTCTTGTCCCGGGTGACCTGAAGCCCCAAACGGCTGAGGTGCCGGAGCACCAGGTCCCTGAGATCGCACAACAGATCTCGCGAGTGAGCCATTATCAGCCAGTCGTCGAGATAGTTGAGAATGCGAACGCCATGTTCTCTCATGGGAACAATGGCCGCCTCCACGACCTTCGTAAAGACGCGGGGCGACAGGCCCAGGCCGAAGGGTAGGATCTTGTACTGACATGCCCGACCCTCGAACGCAAACCGAAGAAACGGTCTGTGTCAAGGCAGAATCGAGACATGAAAGTACGCATCCTTCAGGTCAATCGCTGCAAACCAATCCTGGGGACGGATGTACTCGAAGATCCGCTACTGCGTAAGCATTTTGAACAGGAGCTTGTGAAGGGCCCGAGTCAAAACACGCAAATCCAGAATTGGTCGTAACCCACCGCCTTTCTTGGGTACAATGAAGTAAGGGCTGTAGAACCCAGACCTCATCTCCGCTGGAGGGACCGGCTCGATCGCGCCCTTTGCCAGCAGGGCAACGATCTCTTTTCTCAAGACAGGGGCGTCGCCACTCCGCACTTGGGTGAATAGGACGCCCCTGAACCTGGGAGGCCGGCAGGCAAACTGAACTGCATAGCCGAACCGGATGTGGCGGATGAGCCACCTGGACGGCCTCGGAAGCGCTAACCAGGCTTCGAGAGACTGTACCAATGAGCCCACCCGGACCACCGGCGTACCCCCGGAGGGGCAGCGAGGTGGAAGGCAGGGACCCACCTCCGGAGGCATTACTGCGGCCGAAGGAGCGGTCTGGGTGTGTGGTGCAACACCTACCTGCTTCCACTGGGGGGCAAGCAGCAGGGAAGGCCCATCTTTCTCTGGGGCGTTCGATTGCTGACTGTCCCGAGGCGAAAGTAGGAGGGGAAACGAGGAGCGAGGCTGCGAGGCGTCGAGTCCTGGCTTCCGCGCCTCTTTGCCCGGCGACAGATGAAAGTGACGAGGCCGTAGCGGCGACACTGGCATCTGAGCGCTTTGGCCAGCGACAGACGAGAGCGACGAGGCCGTAGCGGCGTCACTGTCATCTGAGCGCTGGGGCGAGGGGAATGAGAGCGGCGAGGCAACGTGGCGGCGCGCACTGTCTTTCTCACCCTCTAGGAGGGGAAACGAGGAGTGAGGCCGGGGGGCGTCGAGTCCTGGCTTCCGTGCCTCCTTGGCCAGTGACAGACGAGAGTGACGAGGCCGTAGCGGCGTCACTGCCATATTAGCGCTGGAAGAGGGGGAAAGGAGTGGCGAGGCATGGGAGCATCACTCACTGCAGTCCGCACCTCTTGTGACCCAGAGATGGAAGAAATTGCTCTATTGAAAATGTGGGTACCACTGGACTCCGGGAGCCAGCAGCGGAACAGGAACTGAACAAATTCTCCACCCGGCCCTCCTCCGGGGGCGGGAGAGGTGAGGACACCATCTCCCTGAGAGCAACTTCCTCCAACCCTGTCACCCGTCTCAGGGCTGCTGAGACAGGTGGCGCCGTCCTCCTGAGAAAGCTAGACGTCACCATAAAGCTGGCTGACATCTTTTTCACAGGGGGCTGACACCCTTGGCGACAAACAGACCGAGGAGAAACCAGGAGTGAGTCGACAGCATATCAGGTCAGCTCCTGGCCTCCTCAACCTGCTTCTGAACTGTGGAGAGCCGCTGGGCACAGTCTCCAACAGTGTCGCCGAAAACGGCAAACCCTGTGAGATAGGAGCACCGAGAAAGCGAACTTTGGCGATGTCTCGTACCCCACAAGGCTTAGCCGTGGGATGCTTCTGGACCACCAGTGTGGACATCGTCTGACCGAGGGCCAGTGCTATAACTTGCACAGCTTAACCCCGACTCAGAACTACCCCCGTGTAGTCAAAGCCACCCCACCACTAAGGGTATTGAGAGAGGAAAAAACTTTCTGCAGATTTTGGCACGTTTGGCTTTCCACAGCACCAACATGCTTCCATACTGCCAAAAGCTTTTTCACACGCATCCGGGCAGGCACGGGGGCGGGGCAAGGCGAATACGTGTTGCACTGCGCCCCCAGAGTAGCCCAGGAAGTGTGGCTGTCAAGTCTGAACCCGATTCAGCATGAGCACACACACCATTACAGTGGGAACTCAGTGTCATCATTTCCAGAGTGTAACAGCCCTCTCCCCGATGCAGCGATCGACATCTGATCCTCCCCTGGAGCCCTGAATGAAATAGCTGGTCCCTCATGAGAAGGACCAGAGATTCCACCCGAAAGCTGCCAGGCATGCAAAACAGTGAACGTGGCCATACCTGATGGCACACGGCACGCTGAGCGCTCAACCCCTCGAGAAAGACAAGCGAACAACGTGCCGACGTGGTCATGCTCTCGTAAGAGAGCATAAACCACCCACGGACACAGTCTCAGCATGTTTGCGATGCGCTAGAGGAGTGAGGGTTCCGAGGAGGTGGTCTCGTCAGAGAATACTCACTGTAATCCTCTAATCACCAATGCTATTAGCCAAAATAGCCCTCCACTGTTGGCCACCAGAAGAGGAACTAGATCGGGGAATAGTCAAAGGCGTACATCTAGAGTGCCGAATGACGCTCACTGGGTTGCTGTGAAGACCCGCGCTGTCAGCCGGCAGCTCGACGGCACACGACACGCTGAGCGGCTCAAGCCCTTACGAGAAAGGGGAGACGAACAACGTGCCGACGTGGTCAAGCTCTCACGAGAGAACATAAACCACCCACGAACGCAGTCTCATCATGCTTAAGCCCAGGCACGTGAAACAGTGATCGTGGCCGTCAAATGAGGACAGGAAACGACCGCATCCAGAAACACACGGGTGACACGTCATCCTAAAAAAAAGGACGCGATCTTCACCCGTGTTGCTCTTTTCACAGAAAACGCTCTCTTATTGTGCTGAAGCACACAGGGATAAATGCGGCAACACAGCGGGGAAACTGCAAGCCCGCTGTGCGCACTCAACCGAATACCAGCTGTGACAACAGCTCTTTGAAAAAACAGCAGATCGCGTGAAGCAGCAGCTGGTACCCGGGAGATTGCGAAGATCGCTGAAGCGCCAGCACACCAACACAGAGAGGTCTCGGAGAAAACAGCAGACTCGTTGGGTGTGAAGATAAATTATTAATCTTGAAGCCCATCCACTCAGAGGAGCTAAAAGCAAATGTGTGTGCGCTCGCTTCCGCTTTATACCAGCACTAGTAGGCGGGAAGCGGAATGCAAGTCCTTCATGCCAATATTCATTGGCTCGTTTTAATTCACTCGAAGGCAATTGGTCTCCCTAGCGTGATCCCAATTCGTTGGAAACTCCTCCGACGAGACGTAGGAGTTCCCATACGAAAGGGAACTGCTGTTTTCTATTATACCAACCATTTTAAACAATTTTGAATTTAAGAATATAATATTTTTTTGCACGATTTTTGTAACATTTTACTGTGTTAGTAAGTTAGCAAACAGCCACTTGTTGTGTTAGCAAGCTTTATACAACTAATTCACAACATCACACATTAAACTCCACTTGAAGCTTGATAATGGTTATCCACTTGGTAATTATGAGATCAGATCTGTCGTTTTAACATAAATGAAACAAACAAGTTGGCCCAAACAAACAAACAAACAAACATCAAGATGTCAAGGCATCAAAAGAGCCCTTAATTTAAGAATCACCCATTAACCTTATTTACATTATCAATCCTTGAATAACATCTTACCTCCATCTGCAGCATCTATTTTTAGTAGTCATAATCTGCTTGTCTGAAATGTTGGCCGAGGTCATTATTGGCAGACCAGACAGGAATCCTTTCAAAATGGCCTCTATTACAGAAACCATCTAATTCCATCTCACCCGAACAACAAACAAGGCAATAAAAATTGACAGTCTAGTTGTATCAAGAGAATTTAATGTTTGGTCTGACTTTGGCGAACTCCTCAATTCTGTATCTCTGTAATCCTGACGAAGCCCTTTAAACCCCTTACAAACATGTCTCATGGGACTAACTCAGTTTCTTGTCCTTGAAAAAAGACCAGTTGACTATCAAACCGAATGCTGCAGTTTGATCTAAATTCAGTCACACTAGGGAGACATTTCAAAGACGCAAAGGTCTTCATGTTGCTTATTATTAGATTTTAAATAGCACTTGAGCTTGTATTTGTATATAATGTTTGTGTAAAGAAAGCTTTCTGAATTTCTTTCTTTTTTTTTTTTTTTTTGCTGTTGGTATAGGACCAAGCTTTCCTATCTTGGCTGTAGACTTTGGCAGCCACGGTACATTATAAAAGTAGCCACAAGGGTATCTGCAGGTTAGAGTAATGCGCTTGGCGAAAGGTTGGGGTGTGCCGAAAGGTGTTTATCATTGGACATGAAAGCTGCCTGTCAGTGTGTGGGGTTAGGGGGTAGTTTCTGTTGTAGCAATTCACCTTTCGGCACGCCCCTACCTTACTCCGAGCTGGAGCTACCTCTGTCTCCCAAAAAATTCAACCCGCAGCTCCATAATTTGTCCTGTGACTAGATTTTCTAAATAGACTAATTGTGCTGGAAAACCGCAACACTAGAAATGCTGCCTGACTAGAACATGCAGCAAATAGCAGAGTGATACAGTGAACAGTCCCAGTACTGATATTTCACTGCATGGGACTTATTTGAAGAACCAGTTATTTACCCTTGCCGGTTAAATATTTGCCACAGACAGACGTAAAGGGTGACCATAGTAATGATTTATGAACAAAAATAGTGTGGCTCTGATGGAGATACAAGGTTTCTGCCCGACAGCAATTTTAAATAACAATTTTTTATTTTAATATTATTATAAAATGTCATTGTGTCACGTACTGCTCTGAGACACAAAGGTTGAGGATACAAATGCAGTTTATTTAACAATCCAAACACGTAATCCAAAATACAGGCAAGGTCAAACACAGGCAGGCAGTCCAATCAAACAAACAAACAAACAAACAAACAGGCAGACAGGCAGGCAGGGAACACTGGCAAAAGGGTAATCCAGAGACAGGTAAGAACCAAAACCAAGAGACATAAGACCAGGGAAATGCTTAGAGATACAGTGTAAACAACTAACAAGACTTCACAGGGAATGAATGTGAAAACCAGACTATTATATAGGCTGAGACTGACAAGGTAATGAGACACAGGTGGATGCAATCAGGGATGAATGATTCTGGGCAGTGAGTTATGGAAAATGTAGTTTATGAGTTTCTCTGGTGGCTCTCAAGGGCACTCCAGCTGGTGACCGATACACATTGTATGTGATGGCATTGGTGAATTTCCAGCAGCCATTACTTCAGGCTTCAGTTTCACATGATTCTTAAGAAATTATTTCACCTACATTTGTACACGTTTGTGTAAAGATGAGTGTCTGAATTCTTACAAAAAAAAAAAAATTCTGTTGGGTATAGGGCCAAGCTTTCATATTTTGGCAGTAGACTCAAGCCATATGTTTTCTTCCATCGACAGATACAGCAGCTGTCGGCCTGGAAGCTCATCATCCATCAAATCTAGAGTTGGTTTGAGTCTTCTATTGTGCTTTGCCAATTTATTGTGTCAAGAACCTGATTTCATTGTCTCTAGATTAAGATTCAAAGATTGTTGATTTAAAATATAAGTAAAATTACTTTTGTGGTTTCATCTATCACAATTATAACCATAAATATTTTACAATATGACACAGATATTTTTTTTTCAAATGCCCTTTAACCAATTAATGTGGTACAAAGATCTTTCTATTCCAACCAGACATTCTTTAAAGTACAAAGTAAAGAGTTAAAAAAACTTAATGTCTCATTCTGTAATTTCTTCATGTACTTTTGTGAATACTTGTGCTTAACAGATGTTTTTTTAATTATGCGTGAAATTAAGGCTCTTGAATTTCATTTGTGTTCTCACCCAGCTTTATATTCAAAGTTGATCTTGATTTATGTTTTTTTTATCACATTTGTATCTTCAGAACACATGGCTCGACAAATATTTCCATATGCTTATCTTCTCCTGCTCATCAGAGATAGCAGATTGTAAAATTAAGACGTGACAGACATTTATTTAATCCCCATATGCAGGAAAGATCACTGTCAATCTTCTGTGTTAGCCTTTTCCCCTTGCATATATCAAATGCCCTCTACAACAAGGAACAATGAGTAAGATTTCCTCTGTCATGATTTGCTGTTGATGTAAGATTTGCTACTGCTGTAACGGCAAGCAGAGATGCAGAAAAGATGATTGAGTTATAAAAGCATTTGACTTAAGGTTATTTAATCAAAACCAGCCATTTAAAAGGGTTCAGCTTTTCTGCCCTTTATTCTCATCATTCTCTCATTATATTCCCAATAATTTCTGCTTCTACAGTGGCCTTAACCATAATCCCTCTTTAGCAACAACAAACTAACAGATCAGGTCTGCCTCACTGCTCAAGTTTTTGCTTTTAAGCGGTTGTTTCTTGTATACATTGTGCTTACTAGAGCGTCCACAGGGAGCTCCTTAAGCGTCACTAGTTTCACATGGCGTCAAAAATAGCATATGAGCTCTCGTTACAGCTCCACATGGCCTCATTTGATCCGCTGATGTGTTCAGAAAGACAGAGTTTAAATTAAACAGGGTTTCTACAGAGTTAAAGGATTAGTTCACCTCAAAATGAAAATTTCCTGATAACTTACTCACCCCAATGCCATCCAAGATGTTCATGTCTTTCTTTCTTCAGTGGAAAAGAAATTCAGTTTTTTGAGGAAAACATTTCAGGATTTTTCTCCACACAATGGACTTCTACGGTAACCAAAATGTTGAAGTCCAAATCATAGCAGTTTCAAACAGCTTTGAAGTGCTTCAAAGGGCTCTGCACGATCCCAGCTGAGGGTCTTATCTAGCGAAATAATCGGTCATTAAAAAAAAAAAAAAAAATGTATATACTTTTTAACCACAATTGTTCGTCTTGTGCTGGTCTGCGACGCGCCAGGCATTACATAATCACGTTGGAAAGGTCACGCTGGACGTAGACTGAAGTACCGTACGTTTTTTTTTTAAAACCTGAATTATTGTATCCCTGTTTCATAGTTTGTGTTTTTGGACATTTAAGTCACACGTAATGTGTAAATGTATAAGCATCTGCAAAACAGTGATGCTACAGATCTCACAACTATCTTACTTTTCTGAGCCTGAAAAACATTCGGTTCTTGCATGTGTTTTCTTCTGCTTATGCAAACTAAATATCGATTTAATACTCTGACAGAATATTGCACACTAGTGCCACCACAATACTACTGCCAGCAGTAATCACTCTGCAGCTCTAACCTGATCACCCACTAAAGCTAAACAGGGTTGAACCTGGTCAGTACCTGCATGGGAAAACCCCTGGGAAAACAAGGTTGCTGCTGGAAGAGGTGTTAGTGAGTCCAGCAGGGGGTTTCACAATGTGGTCTGTGTGGGTCCTAATGCCCCAGTATAATGATGGGGACACTATACTGTCAAAAAGCACCATCCTTTGGATGAGATGTTAAACCAAGGTCCTGACTCTCTGTGGTTATAAAAAAAATCCCAGGATGTCCTTCATAAAGAGCAGGGGTGTAACCCCAGCATCCTGACCAAACTTGCCCATTGGCCTCTGTCCATCATCATGGCCTCCTAATCAACCCCATATACTGTATAATACTTTGGCTTCATCACTCTGTCTCCTCTCTGTCACAGACTGGTTGGATAGACTACACTACGACAAAGATGAAATTTAAAGTCTTTAATCAGTAATCCACAATGAGTAAAGAAGTTAAAGACAGGCAAAGTAACCATCAAACACAGACAAGACTGGACAACTAGGAACAGAAACACAGGAACTTAAACACAAGAGAAAACAAGTTAATACCCTTACGAAAAATAAGTTTATTCAAGTGTGCTATTAGTATACTTTTTAAACTAAAAAAAAAAAATAAGAAAGTATACTTTCAGTCTACTTTTTATGTACTTCTCAGAAATATACTTTATGTACTTCTCAGAAATATACTTTATGTACTTCTCAGAAATATACTTCAAATTCCACTTAAGTATACTTGACTTATACTGACAGAAAAGTCTAAGTATATTTGGCCTATACTTGTTGATCGAGATATTCTTAAAAGTATAATTAAGTATTCTTGGCTTGTACTTGTGTTTACTATTTTGATTAAGTAGCTTATTAAATTTTTTTTTTTACATAATATTACACACTGTCTTATAAGCTAACATGTTCAAGCTTTCAGGTGGAATAGCTAAATAGTAAATAAAATAAGCATGGAACTGAACCTGATCTTGTACACAGCGATAATAACCCTAGTGAAAAAAAGTATGCTAAGTACTTGCAGCCAGACTAATTGTCAGTATACTTCAAGTATATTAATGATTAGTTAACTTGAAGTGTGCTATTTTGGATACGTTTTTTTTGTACTAAGTGTATTTTAGTTAAAATTAAATTACACTTAAGTATAACTTAAAGTGTATTTAGTGTACTTTTTATGCTAAATTGAGACAATTTCAAGTATACTTAGTACACTTTAAGTACATGTGTATTTTCATGCTTGATTAGTGATATTAAAGCGTACTTTTTTGTATTACAAGTACATTACAAATTAATTAAGAGTGTCTTCCAAACAAAGAAATATACCATAAATATATTATTTTTGAGTAAAAATATACACTCTAAAAACTTTGACTTTGATTTACTATTTTTTTTTTGTGAAACATTTTTACACTTAAAATAATTGATTTAATTTGAAAGCAGTGAAATAAATTACATACACTGTATGCAGTAATGTATTGAGTAAATGTAAAAAATATTCCATACAACCACCGGTACATGACATTGGCCTTTATTGTCGATGAGTATAGTCCACTTGTAGTGTACATAGGAATGTACTACCAAACTAGTAGTTTACTGAGAGTACACTAAAAGAGCAAAAAGAATATATAATTAGTAAACTATAAGTTCACTTAAAAAAAACTTGTAGTCTAAAACTACTAAACTAGTAGTTTACTGAGAGTATACTTCAAAGTGTACTTTTATAAACTAAACATTTGCTACAAGTATTAAAATAGTAAACTACTAGTATACCCATAAGTTCACTTGCAGTACAAATGAGAAACGTAATTATGAACTAGTTGTGCACTTAAAGTTAACTAATGTTAAACTTATAGTACACTTAAACATATACTTTTATATACTGCAAGTGGGCCAATTTAGTCCCAAGCAGTATTAAAATAGCGAACCTGTGATTAACGCTGACGGCGTTCACATGCGCATTAAGAATTGATTCTATAGTTATGTACTTTTGAAAATATGTGCGCAGGTTTGCAATTCCATACAACCCAGCCTAAACAAACTACTTGTCTTGCCTATAAATTTTGATACAGAATTTTGTTTTATTTTATTACTTCGGGGTACGCGAGTCGGATTTTCAACAACGCTTTATCTGTAGAGTGGGAAAGGGATCCTCCATAGGGAGAGGATAGTTGACACTTCAGCACTACATTGTCATCGGGTCCATGCAAAGCTCCCTCGTCAGATCTGGACACGGCCTGGATCCGGCAGGCTGCGGGAAAACCTGGGGATAAACAAAGACACTAATATTAGCCCAGATGCCATTCTTCTTATGATGTAACGAGTACATCAAGATTTAAGGGAAGTGTTCCCAATTCCGGCTGACCTAATCTATACAGCCTAACATTGAATTATAGAAGACTATAGTGTATTTTGTGTATGCTAGGTCAAAGAGATGTGTTTTTAGTCTAGCTTTGAACTGACAGAGTGTGTCTGCTTCCCGGACAATGGTAGGAAGACTGTTCCAAAGTTTTGGTGCTAAATAGGAAAAGGATCTACCGCCAGCAGTCGATTTAGATATTCTAGGTATTATCAACTGGCCGGAATTTTGAGATCGCAATAGACGTGAAGGACTATAATGCATTAAGAGCTCGCTCAAGTACTGCGGAGCTAAACCATTTAGTGCTTTGTAAGTAATCAACAATATTTTAAAATGTATACGATGTTTAATAGGCAGCCAATGCAGTTTTGACAGAACTGGGCTAATATGGTCATACTTCCTGGTTCTGGTAAGAACTCGAGCTGCTGCGTTTTGAACTAGCTGTAGTTTATTTATTAAGCGTGCAGGGCAACCACCCAGTAGAGCATTACAATAGTCTAGCCTTGAGGTCATGAACGCATGAACTAATTGTTCCGCATTTCTCAATGAGAGCATATGGCGTATTTTAGATATATTTTTAAGATGGAAAAATGCAGTTCCCTTTCGTAGTCACTCCGAGTTACGTCGGATGACGGAGAATGGGGGTTTCGCCTAGAAAGCCAGTTCTCTTCGAGTATTAAAAAACGAGCCAATGGCAAGGAAATGCCATGGATCTGCGGAATTTGCATAGCGTATCCCCGCCTCACCACGTGGGTATAAAGGGAGGATGCGGACGCAAACGCAGCTATGTTTTTCGCTTCGGAGCCAAGATAATCTCTTCACTCCACAAGCCAAATCCTGAGTATTTTCAGTGACTACATCTCTTCGAGACGAGCGAACTCTCTGGTGTTGGTGTGACGGCGGTATCCAGCGAGTTTCATATTGCCTGCGATCTGAGCAGTGGTCTGCTGGTCTGTGTGTCTCTCCCTGGTCGCTTCAACATCCGCAGAGTTTTTTCCTCTCACTAAAAGAGCGTGCACGCAGCACGTCTTTTTAAAGACGCGTCTTTCTAAAGACGATCTGCCCGTGTATTTCT
The DNA here is from genome assembly GCA_030578255.1 of Tiaroga cobitis. Taxonomy (NCBI): domain Eukaryota; kingdom Metazoa; phylum Chordata; class Actinopteri; order Cypriniformes; family Leuciscidae; genus Tiaroga; species Tiaroga cobitis. The sequence goes on from CM060593.1 coordinate 28,537,589, forward strand.
GAGTGCGGTATTCTGATAGATTCAGCTGTTGGGCGCGAGCGCTGTTTGGCGTGTCTGGGCTTTGATCACGCTCAGACAGCGCTCGTGGGTGTGTCACGTTCTCTCAGTGGGAACGTGACCATCGCAATGTATACGGTCGAGACTCCGTGAGCTCAATAGAGTGAGAGTCCCCTCATCCACCACCCGATCTATTTTTCTCCACGTGAGATAATATTTCGGCTGGTGGCCAGGGTGACTAAGACGTCAGGTCTGGAACTAAACCGACGAAAAATCCTCGGTCCACACCCCGTCTTTCACGTTGCAACCCACGTGGTCCCGAGTTCTCATTCGGTCCACCAGCTGATGAAATCATGTTTATCGCCGCATCACAAGGTGAGCTGGAGTCCTCTGGAGATGGCTCGTCTGTGCTGCTGTCCTCGGATGTGCTAGCATAGCGAGCTTGATTCAGAATTCACAGCTATGCTTTCCTGGGCTGCCACGAGTACCGGGTTTGTGTGGAAAATTCTGCCATATCCCGAGCACTTGAGGCTGATGATTGGTTTTTGGGGGTGGCGAACCCAAATCCTTTCTACCCGGATGTGCATGAAGAGGCCATGAGATCGTGGAAGTCTCCTTTGACTTTTCGCGACTGCTCTGCGGCCTCTTCCGCCTTCTCTGCCCTCGTAGAGGCCGCAGTCTACGGTACACTGGGGTTCCCCCCTGTGGAGTGTTCTGTGGCAACACTTAGGTGTCCCGACAGCGCCTCCACCTGGCGTGGCAACCCTAAGCACCCCTCCAATGCCTGTAGGTTCTTGTCTACTCCGGTGGCGGGGACCTATAGAGCTGCGGGGCAGGCTGCCACCTCACTGTGTGTTATTGCCATCCTTCTGGGTGTTCAATGACATGCACGAGGGTAGGGCTGATTCAGGGCTCATCCTTGAGCTGCCTGCCGTCACCGACCTTGCTCTACGAGCGACGAAGGTGACCGCAGGCTCCCTGAGTCAGGTGATGTCCACATGTCAGACATTTCTGGCTTAACATGGTTGATGTGCGCGAGGCTGAGTGAACCAGTTTCCTCAACTTCCCCATATCCCAGGCTGGCCTCTTCGGCGGCGCGGTCGAGAACTCTGCCCAACAGTTCTCGGCCGCCCAGAAGTGGACTGTGGCTTTTTTTCTGACCCTGCGGCTTCTGCTGCCAATCAGCCGGCGCCTCAGACGCTTCAGTCCGCTTGCCGTCGAATGCGCCCTCCTGCGACTTCCACCCCCTCCCGCCCGGCCCCAGCAGCACCGGGCCGGGCCGTGGAGGTGGTCGCAGGGAGGTGCCCCTGCCCGTACCAGCCCCGCAACCCCGCTGTACGCCAGGCTATGCGGCGCTCCCGTTACGGGCAGCTCAGATATGGCTTGCAGTTCTTCAGGGAGTGGTTGCAGGCCCACTCCTTCCCCCGGTGGAGGGCTGGGGGAGAATCTTTTAAACAAAGAGCTGCATCCCATCTCTGAGCACACAGAGCCGGACGGCAGTGCGCGACGCCCCCGAGCCTCGCCACTCTCGTTCCCCTCTGTGTCTGAGGGTGCGGATGACAGTGCGTGCCGTCTCCAGACCACACCACTCTCGTCCCCCTCTATCGCCAGACCCCTGGCAGAGTAGACCCCCGCGGAACGCTGGTCCTTCCCTGGTCTCATCTGTCAGGACGCGGAGCATGACTGTGTACGCGCACAGGGTCGCTATGCCACCCTCACCTGTGCCGGTCACTCCGCTCCGCTGCCCCTCCGGGGGGACGCCTGTGGCTCGGATGATTCCACTGGATCAGTTGTTGGTGGCTTGGTTAGAGCTCCCCAATCTGTCCCGTTGGGTCGCCCGAATGATCAGGCTCGGCTATGTGATTCAGTTCGCACGGTCTCCTCCCCGCTTCAGGGGAGTCCGCTTACTGTGGTCGGTGGCTATACCCCGATCATGAGAGTGGAGGTTGCCACCCTGCTGGCGAAGGGTGCAATCGAGGCTGTCCCTCCAGCCGAGGTGGAGTCAGGGTTTTACAGCCCGTACTTCATTGTCCCCAAGAAAACCGGTGGGTTACAGCCGATCCTGGACCTGCGCGTCCTGAACCGCACCTTTCACAGGCTGCCATTCAAGATGCTTATGGCCAAACACATTTTCAAAAGTGTTCGGCCCCAGGATTGGTTTGCAGCGATAGACCTGAAGGACGCCTACTTCATGTCTCCATTTTACCTCGACACAGACCGTTTCTTCGGTTTGCTTTTGAGGAGCAGGCATACCAGTACGCGGTTCTCCCATTCGAGCTGGCTCTGTCACAGAGACCTAGTGCTCCGGCACCTAGCCCGTCTGGGCCTTCGGGTCAACTGGGAGAAGAGTAAACTTTGCCTCGTGCAGAGGATCTCTTTTCTCGGTATGGAGATAGACTAGGTCGTCATGTCCGCGCAGCTTACGAGCGAGCGTGCACACTCACTGCTGACTTGTCTTCGACAGTTCGAGGGCAAGAGTGCGGTCCCACTGAAACTTTTTCAGAGGCTCCTGGGGCATATGGCATCCGCAGCCGCGACAACGCCACTCGGATTGCTTCATATGAGACCGCTTCAGCTGTGGCTTCGCGATTGAGTCCCGAGGTGGGCATGGCATCGCGGTACGCTCAGAGTTCTAATAACTCTGACCTGCCGTCAGACCTTCACCCCGTGGCGGAACCTCAGCCTTCTACGGGCCGGAGTTCCCCTAGAACGAGTTTCCAGGCATGTTGTTGTCTCCACAGATGCCTCTGCCACGGGCTGGGGCGCCATGTGCAATGGACATGCAGCCGCGGGCTCCTGGACAGGACCCCAGCGCCTCATGCATGTCAATTGCCTCGAGTTGCTGGCAGTACGCCTTGCCCTGCATCGCTTCCATGCGTTGCTCCAGGGTCAACACGTACTAGTCCGTTCAGACAATACCGCGACTGTAGCGTACATCAACCATCAAGGTGGTCTAAGCTCCCGCCGTATGTCGCAACTCGCACGCCACCTCCTCTTATGGAGTCAGAAGCACCTGAGGTCCCTTCGTGCTATTTACATTCCTGGAGTGCGGAACCTTGCAGCCGACGAGCTGTCACTGCTCCGACCTACCTCTGGCGAATGGCGACTCCAGCCCCAGTCGGTCCAGCTGAAATGGGACCAGTTCGGGGACGCACAGATAGATCTGTTTGCCTCCCACGACTCGTCCCATTGCGCCCTGTATTACTCCCTGTCTGAGGGCACGCTCGGCACGGATGCACTGGCGCACAGCTGGCCGCAGGGCCTACGCAAGTATGCGTTTCCCCCAGTGAGCCTTCTCGCACGGACTCTGTGCAAGATCAGGGAGGACGAGGAGCAGGTTATCTTGGTCGCCCCATACTGGCCCACCAAGACCTGGTTCTCCGAACTGATACTCCTCGCAAAAGCACCTCCTTGGCCAATTCCTCTGAGGAAGGACCTCCTTTCTCAGAGACGGGGCACCCTATGGCACCCTCTTCCCGATCTTTGGAGACTCCACGTGTGGCTCCTAGACGGGACGAGGCAGGTTTGAGTACCCTGCCACCTGCGGTGGCGGCTACCATCACTTCCGCTAGAGCGTTGTCCACGAGACACGTCTACGCGTTGAAGTGGAACCTCTTCGTCAACTGGTGCTCTTCTCGCCGAGAAGACCCCAGGAGATGCTCGATCAGTGTCGTGCTTTCCTTCCTGCAAGACGGGTTGGAGCGAAGGCTGTCTCCCTCCACCCTGAAGGTGTATGTGGCCGCTATCGCCGCTTATCACGAAGCAGTTGAAGGTAAGTCTCTTGGAAAGCACGACCTGATCATCAGGTTCCTGAGAGGAGCGAGGAGACTGAATCCTCCTCGCTCTCCTCTCATTCCCTCTTGGGACCTCTCCGTGGTCTTAAATGCCCTGCAGAGGGCTCCCTTTGAGCCTCTGCAATGAGTTGAGATTAAGTTTCTGTCAATGAAGACAGCGCTCCTGGTTGCACTGGCCTCCATCAAGAGGGTAGGGGACCTGCACGCATTCTCCGTTGACGAAGGGTGCCTGGAGTTCGGGCCGGCTCTCTCTCACGTGATCCTGAGACCCCGGCAACGATATGTGCCCAAGGTTCCTACCACTCCCTTCCGGGACCAGGTGGTGAACCTGCAAGCGCTGCCCCGGGAGGAGGCAGACCTAGCCTTGGCACTGCTCTGTCCAGTACGTGCCCTCCGTGCTTACGTAGACAGGACGCAGTGTTTCAGGACCTCAGACCAGCTCTTTGTCTGTTATGGTGGGAAGCTGAAGGGAAAGGCTCTCTCCAAGCAAAGGTTGTCTCACTGGATAGTGGACGCCATTGCCTTGGCATACCAGCAGCAAGGTCGACCGTGCCCCCTTGGTGTGACCGCCCACTCCACCCGGAGTGTGGCGTCCTCTTGGGCTCTAGCACATGGCGCCTCGCTAACAGACATCTGCAGAGCTGCAGGCTGGGTGACACCTAAAACATTCGCCAGATTTTACAATCTCCGAGTGGAGCCAGTCTCCACCCATGTACTGTCTTTTTCAAGCTAACATGGGAGCTGTTCAGGTGTCTTCGCTTGCTCGCCATTCCACTCCACTGACTGGATACGTGCGATATTTCCTCAGGCAGTCTTCCCCTCTGAAGCCCTGAGTTCCTCCAGCACTGTTGATGCTAGCGCCAGTGTCTATTGCCTGTGCGTCGGCTAGGTGCCTCTGTGTGCATGGTTCCTCCCCCGAGTAACCCCCACATGAGTATTTCCACTGTAAGCCTCTTTTGAGCATGTGTCTTTCCCTTGGCAAGCCACCTTGCCACTCCTGGAGTTGAAATTCTAGCCACCCTACGGGTTGGTACTCCAGTGTTCCCCCATATGTAGCCCCCCGGAGCCATATGTGTTTTCGTAAGTCCTCCCTATGGGTAGGCATACTGCGGCATATCTCCTCTGAGATATGCTCCCCAGTGTACCTTGGTATCCCTGTGCTAGTAGGACTCCTCGTCCGTGCTTAGTTCACGACAGGGGTTTAGACTTTCGCAGGGCACTGGAAGACAGCTGTGAAGGTGGCATGATTTCACGGGAACCCCCATTCTCCGTCATCCGACGTAACTCGGAGTGACTACGAAAGGGAACGTCTCGGTTACGGATGTAACCCTCGTTCCCTGAGTAGGGAACGGAGATGTTACGTCTCCGTCCCACTTCCGCTGTACCGCTGGGTAGACGCCTGAGTTCAGTCTCGGCTCCTCAGCGAAGACATAGCTGCGTTTGCGTCCGCATCCTCCCTTTATACCCACGTGGTGAGGCGGGGATACGCTATGCAAATTCCGCAGACCCATGGCATTTCCTTGCCATTGGCTCGTTTTTGGCCATTGGCTCGAAGAGGACTGGCTTTCTAGGCGAAACCCCCATTCTCCGTCATCCGACGTAACGTCTCCGTTCCCTACTCAGGGAACGAGGGTTACATCCGTAACCGAGACGTTTTACAGATACTAGACACGTGACTTTCAAAAGAAAGGTTGGTATCAAAGAGCACACCCAGGTTCCTAACCGACGACGAAGATTTAACAGAGCAGCCATCAAGTGTTAGACAGTATTCTAGGTTATTACGTGTGGAAGTTTTTTGTCCAATAATTAGAATCTCTGTTTTTTCAGAATTTAGTAGTAGGAAACTAGTCATCCAATTTTTTATATCAGCTATGCATTCCGTTAATTTTGTGAATTGGTAAGTTTCGTTTTGAAGAAATATACAGCTGAGTATCATCGGCATAACAGTGAAAGCTAACTCCATGTTTCCTAATGATATCTCCTAATGGTAACATGTACAGAGTGAACAGCAACGGTCCTTGTACTGAGCCTTGTGGTACGCCATACTGAACTTGTGATCGATAAGACATCTCTTCATTTACTGCTACAAACTGATAACGGTCAGTTAAGTATGATTTAAACCATGCTAGTGCAATTCCACTAATGCCAACATAGTTTTCTAGTCAATTTAAAAGAATGTTGTGGTCAATGGTGTCAAATGCAGCACTAAGATTGAGTAACACTAATAGAGAGATACAACCACGATCGGATGATAAGAGCAAATCATTTGTGACTCTAATGAGAGCAGTCTCAGTACTATGGTACGGTCTAAATCCGGACTGAAAATCCTCGCAGATATCATTTCTTTCTAGAAAGGAACATAGTTGTGAAGATACTGCTTTTTCTAATATCTTTGACAGAAAAGGCAGATTCGAGATCGGCATGTAATTGACTAATTCTGTAGGATCAAGTTGTGGTTTTTTAACAAGCGGTTTTATCATAGCCAGTTTAAAGGTTTCTGATACGTATCCTAAAGACAAATATGAATGAATGATATTAAGAAGAGGATATATGACCTCATCTCAGACATCAAAACATCTCTTTCAGTAGCTTAGTCGGTATAGGATCTAACATACAAGTTGTCGATTTAGATGAATTAACGAGTTTGCAGAATTCTTCCTCTCCTATAGCAACAAATGAATAAAAAAAATTCTCAGGGAGACTACAATGGACTCCCTGATGCGATACTGTAGTAGACGGTTGCATAGTTATAATTTTGTCCCTGATATTATCAATCTTATAAGTGAAGAAGTTCATAAAGTCATTACTGCTGTGTTGCTTGGACACTTCTGAGCTTGAAGCTTTCTTTTTTGTTAGTTTAGCCACTGTTTCAAATAAATACCTTGGATTATGTTTATTGTCTTCTAATAGGGTTAAATAAGCAGATCTAGCAGCTTTTAAAGCCTCTCTGTAAGCAATCGAGCTCTCTTTCCATGAAATCCGAAATACCTCTAGTTTAGTTTTCTTCCAGTTGCGCTCCATTTTTCTGGCTGCTCTCTTAAGAGCCCGGGTGTGCTCGCTGTACCACGCGTTGGACTATTTTCTTTAATCTTCTTTAAGCGCAACGGAGCAACTGCATCTAAAGTGCTGGAAAAGAGAGAGTTAAAAGTTTCTGTTGCAATATCAAGTTCTTCTAAGCTAGACGGGATGCTGAGATGAAACTGATTAGGAAGATTATTGATAAAGCAATCTTTAGTGGCAGAAGTTATAGGTCTAAGGGTTAGGGTTAGACGTATTTATAACAAGGAGTCGGCTTTGCAGCCTTGGCTAAATGTAATTTCCATGAGACTAGATAATGATCTGAGATGTCATCGCTCTGTTGCAGAATTTCAACGGTATCAACATCTATTCCATGTGATAATATTAGATCTAGAGTATGATTACGACAATGAGTAGGTCCTGTTGTCTAACTCCAATTGAGTTTACAATATCTTTAAATGCCAATCCCAATGCATCTTTTTCATTATCTACATGTATATTAAAATCTCCAACAATTAGTACTTTATCGGCAGCCAATACTAATTCTGATAGAAAGTCAGCAAATTCTTTGATAAAATCTTTGTGGTGCCCTGGTGGCCTGTATTGTTACGATATAGGCTTGGAGATGGAGGCAGACGAATCACTACATCAAAATCAAAGGTTTAATATCCAGAAGGCAAAATACAACAAAGAGCTCCACACAGAGAGCGTATGCTCAAACATTGACCGACAAACACTGAATAAAGAACAGGAACTAAATACACAGATGATAATGGGGTACGACAGGTGACGGTGATGAAGAAGATTGACTAATTAACTAAACACAGGTGACTAAACTGAGGACAAACAAGGAGCGGGAAAACTGAATAGGACTAAACTAAAACACTGAAGAAAACAAAGAGTCAAACTGTGACAGTACGCCCCCTCCCAAAAAGGCGCGACCTCGCGCCGTATAACATCAATGGGGTGGGGGGGTGGGCGCCCTGGAGGCTGAGGAGAGCGAGGTCTGGAGCAGGAAGCCTCCAGGGCGGAGCAGGATGTGGACGTGACCAGGGCGGAGCAGGACGAGGGCGTGGCCAGGGCGGAGCAGGCCCTTCAGGTGGCCACGGCGGTGCAGGCCCTTCGGGTGGCCACGGCGGTGCAGACCCTTCGGGTGGCCACGGCGGTGCAGACCCTTCGGGTGGCCACGGCGGTGCAGACCCTTCGGGTGGCCACGGCGGTGCAGACCCTTCGGGTGGCCACGGCGGTGCAGACCCTTCGGGTGGCCACGGCGGTGCAGACCCTTCGGGTGGCCACGGCGGTGCAGACCCTTCGGGTGGCCACGGCGGTGCAGACCCTTCGGGTGACCATGGGTCCTTGGGCGCCCACAGCGAGGGCCTATGGCCCCCCCCCCCAAAAATTAATGGGGAGAGTGACAGAGTCATTACGGGTCTCTGGGCAAGACGGAACCAGCGGTGAAGGGGTCTCTGGGCTGGACGGAACCAGCGGTGGAGGGGACTTTGGGCTGGACGGAACCAGCGGTGAAGGGGTCTCTGGGCTGGACGGAACCAGCGGTGAAGGGGTCTCTGGGCTGGACGGAACCAGCGTAGAAGGCTCAGGCTCGGCAGGCGTGCAGGTAAGCTCAGGCTCGGCAGGCGTGCAGGTAAGCTCAGGCTCGGCAGGCGTGCAGGTAAGCTCAGGCTCGGCAGGCGTGCAGGTAAGCTCAGGCTCGGCAGGCGTGCAGGTAAGCTCAGGCTCGGCAGGCGTGCAGGTAAGCTCAGGCTCGGCAGGCGTGCAGGTAAGCTCAGGCACGGCAGGCGTGCAGGTAAGCTCAGGCTCGGCAGGCGTGCAGGTAAGCTCAGGCTCGGCAGGCGTGCAGGTAAGCTCAGGCTCGGCAGGCGTGCAGGTAAGCTCAGGCTCGGCAGGCGTGCAGGTAAGCTCAGGCTCGGCAGGCGTGCAGGTAAGCTCAGGCTCGGCAGGCGTGCAGGTAAGCTCAGGCTCGGCAGGCGTGCAGGTAAGCTCAGGCTCGGCAGGCGTGCAGGTAACCTCAGGCACGCCAGGGCTGCAGAGAAGCTCAGGCTCGCCAGGGCTGCAGAGCGGAACCAGCGGTGAAGAGGATTTATGGGCTGTAACAGATGTGTGTGCAGCCCACACACACAAAACAGCCATGGACCCCACAATGAGAACCGTGTCTTCCAGAGTAGCATGGTCGGTCTCTGGCTGGACGGTCTCTGGCTGGACGGTCTCTGGCTGGACGGTCTCTGGCTGGACGGTCTCTGGCTGGACGGTCTCTGGCTGGACGGTCTCTGGCTGGACGGTCTCTGGCTGGACGGTCTCTGGCTGGACGGTCTCTGGCTGGACGGTCTCTGGCTGGACGGTCTCTGGCTGGACGGTCTCTCGCTGGACGGTCTCTCGCTGGACGGTCTCTGGGGGAAGAAGCTCTGGAAGGTCATCAAAAGGATCAATGGGCTCTGGCACGAATTGGTTGGATGGAACCAGTGGCGAAGGCTTTGCTGACTCTGGATCGGCTGGTGCTACAGTAAGGGAGGAACCACAAATCCAAAGAGCTCGGTCCATAAACTCCATAAAAGGCAGATCTAACTCTTCGAGCAGCAGAATCTGGGCTAGAGGATCATCGAGTCCTCTCCAGAACCGTTGCTTTAGAAACTCCTCCTCCCAGTAGACATCCTGGTGCAGATGCAGATAAACTTCGACAAACTCCTCCAAAGAACTCCCGTTCTGATCAAACAGAAACGCCTCCATTGCGTCATCCTCCATACTCACTTTTTGGGTCGGTCAATCTGTTACGATATAGGCTTGGAGATGAAGGAGGCAGATGAATCACTACATCAAAATCAAAGGTTTAATATCCAGAAGGCAAAATACAACAAAGAGCTCCACACAGAGAGCATATGCTCAAACATTGACCGACAAACACTGAATAAAGAACAGGAACTAAATACACAGATGATAATGGGGTACGACAGGTGACGGTGATGAAGAAGATTGACTAATTAACTAAACACGGAAAACTGAATAGGACTAAACCAAAACACTGAAGAAAACGGGGAAAACAAAGAGTCAAACTGTGACATGTATACAGTAGCCAGCATAATTCTCAAATGTGATTTATCGTTTACACTATATATTTTTACATTAAGCACCAATACTTCAAAAGAAGTATATTTAAAACTAGATTTCTTCGTGGTTTTGAAAATATTACTATAAATTACAGCAACACCTGCCTTTCAGACGAGGTTCATGTTTATAATTGTAATCTTGTGGGGTTGACTCATTTAAAGTAATGTAATCGTTTGGTTTTAGCCAGGTTTCTGTCAAACACAGCACATCTAGATTATAATCTAAAATCATATCATTAACTATGAGTGATTTTGGAGTAAGGGATCGAATATTCAGCAACCCAAGCTTTATCATTTGCTCATCTGTATTATATCTGTTTTTTATTTGTTGAACATCAATTAAATTTTTAACCTGACGTTTTTTGGATTTCCAAATTCGGGGAACAGACACAGTCTCTATATGATTATATCTAGGTGAAAGAGGCTCTATGTGATGGGATTTATCTGACCTTGGTGACGTGAGGCCGCTAGCAGACAGTCGGTTTAGCCAGTCTGTCTGCTTCCTGACCTGAGCCCCAGATTTTCATGTTTTATCTCTAAGACTATGAGCCAAATTACTAGAGAGAAGAGCAGCACCAGCCCAGGAGGGATGGATACCAACTCTTTTCAACAGGTCAGGCTTGCCCCAAAAACTTTTCCAATTGTCTATGAATTCTACATTATTATGCGGACACCACTCAGACAGCCAGCGATTCAGAGAGGCCAATCTGCTAACTATCTCATCACTCCTGCGTACAGGAAGTGGGCCAGAGCAAATTACAGTGCCTGACATCGTACTTGCAAGTTCACACACCTCTTTAATGTTAATTTTGGTGATCTCCGACTGGCGGAGTCGAACATCATTAGTGCCGACATGAATAATGATCTTAGAGAATTTACGATTAGCATTAGCCAGCACTTTTAAATTTGCTTTGATGTCAGGCGCTCTGGCTCCCAGCAAACATGTGACTGTGGTGGCTGGTGTCTCTATTTTCACGTTCCGTGTGATCGAATCACCAATTACCAGGGCACAATCAACAGAATTCTCAGTGGGTGTTTCACTGAGTGGTTTCACTGAGTTCGGTTTGTTATGAGAATCGGAACTTAAGAGTGGTTCTTTGATCCGCGACTAGAGCGATCTCTGACAGTCACCCATCTGCCCTGCTGCACGGGCTCTACTTTAGCCGCAACCGAATCATGTAAAGAGTTCACTATGCTAGGCACATCCAAAACACTATCTAAAGATCTAGCATTCTTACCATCCTCAATTAAAGTTTGGATGCGTGTCTCTAGTTCTGAAATCTTCTCCGTCAGCCTGACTGGCTCCTTGCATTTATCACATATAAATCCTATATTGCCATCAGTGCTAACAATGACGGAAGCTAGCGATGTAAGGTTAATCTGAGATAGTGGGCAAAATGTATTTAGTAATATAAACAACTAGAAATGAAAGTAAATGATGGTTCAAAACAAAAAGAAATACGAAGCTAATACGAGGCTTACAGCCTCGACGCAAACAGACTCACAGCAGGCAGGAAGGCAGACAGGAGAAATCGAAGTATACTTAGTATATTAGTATACTTACTACATAATTATACTTGAAAATATACTTGAACATTACTTAAGTATACTTCATAAAATTAACTTGAAGTATACTTCTTTTTCGTAAGGGTAATCACACTGCTGAACTGAATGATGAATCAAATGAGTAACCAAGGTATCACTAGTGGTGGGAAATAGGCAAACAACATAGAATCGTGACACTCTCTACCAGTAAGCTGGTGTGTGGAGAGCGTTCTGGTATAATGGCTGCTGTCGCATCATCCAGGTGGATGCTGCACATTGGTGGTGGTTGAGGAGATTCCCAGATTTCCCCTTTCCATTTTTAAAGCGCTTTGAGTGCTGATTCCCAAGCACTTTTTAATTAATCAAAAACAGGCTGTGCAACCAGAGCAGTCCAATTCTTTAACGAATGGCTCTGAGCCGTTTTTTTCAGTGAATTAAAGGGGTCATCGGATGTAAAATTCACTTTTATATGGTGTTTGCATATAAATGTGTCATACAATGAAAAGAATCCATTCACACCTTTTTTTTAATCCTCAAAAAGTCTAAACACTCTCAATAATCAGGCCGTTTGGATTTTCTGAGCACTATGATGTCATAATGCTCATGCTCCACCCTTGACCACTGATGGACTGTCCCGTATTAGCATATTCATACCCCAGCCATTTGACACCCCCCATGGAAGAGAGGGGTGGGGTGAGCAGTTGTTCATTATCATTTAAAGAGACATGCACCGAAACAGGTCACTGTGAACAAAGCTGTTTTTGAGGAGGTAAAAGGGGTGTTGTTTTACACAACCATTGAGGAATTTTAACCAACGTATATTACAAACTTTACATGAACACCCTAAGAATCATACCAAATTGTGGAAAATGGGCATCCGATGACCCCTTTAAAAACATGCTGTGCACCTGGAGTATGATTAGTTGAGTTATTTTAGTGAATTGGACAAATATAACTGTGAGACTTAAATCACTGTAGTTACTGTTGTTTATATGACACCATGGTTCTACAGATTCACATTATAAGTTTTGTTAGTAGGTCTAGGGATGTAACATATTTTATTTAAAAATATCTACCTTTTTTTAGTAGGCCTATTGTTGTTTAATATAATAGTTTTGGCATCATTGTCAATATGAAAAATTCTACATCAAGAGACATACATAATCTTAATGTAGCTCTTATCAAAAAAACATCTAAGCAGTTTACTCGATCCCATTACTCACCTTGTAAACTTGTCAATACAAACAAACACTTTCCCACAGAGCTGGAAGATTGCTGTGATCACTCCAATGTATAAATCAGGCGACAAAGATCAAGCCTGCAACTACAGGCCTATTTCTATTCTCCCTGTCGTTTCCAAAGTGCTGTAAAAAATTGAAATTGTGGCGGAGCAATAAATTGAACATCTTGAAAATAACCAATTGTTGCATCCCCAGCAGTTTGGGTTCAGACAAAAACACAGTACAGAAACCGCCAACTGCTTCTTTTTGGAACAGATCAAAGGTGCACTGGACAAAGGGAATGTCGTAGGCGCTGTGTTTTTAGATCTGAAGAAGGCCTTCGACACAGTGGACCATTGTATCTTATTGCAGAAATTACAGCAATTTCAATTTTCAAATGCAGCTCTGTTATGGTTTAAGTCCTACCTAGAGGGTAGAGAACAATGTGTCAAAGTAGGAACTGTTAAATCCAACCTGAGTCCAAATGTCTTAGGAGTGCCTCAAGGGTCAGTTCTAAGACCGTTGTTGTTTTCAATGTATATAAATGATCTCCCAGATTGCTGTCAGGGTGTAAACTGTCAGCTTTATGCTGACGACACAGTTATCCCTGTGTCGGCAAAAACAACTTCGCTGGCTGGGCAGCAGTTAAAACAGGCTTTACATAACATCTCAAGATGGCTTCAGCTGTCCCATTTAACTTTAAATGTTCAGAAAACCTTCTCAATGTGTTTTTCTATCAACCGGAGGTCCCCTGACAGCATCTTTGAAGTTCATTTAGACCATGAACCCATTCATGAGGTTCATGAAACGAAATACTTGGGCATAATCATGGATAAACATCTGAAGTTTCAAAGTCATGTAAACCATGTTTGTATGAAAGTTAAATCAAATCTAAAATGTTTTCGTTTTATTAGAGGAGAGTTGTCACATCACGCGGCTTTATTGTTTATACATGCAATGTTTTTTTCACAATTTTGTCATACTGTATTACAGCATGGTCACAAACATCAGCGTCCACTCACTTCTCTATATAAACAGACAATTAAGATATTTGACAAGAAACCTATGATATGGCATCATTGTGATATCATACAAAAGCACTTTTTACTTTTGAAAATTTTGTAAATTTTAGTATTTTGAAATTGACTTTGAAATGTTTGAACAACTGTGTGTCATCACTGTTCTCTGGCCTCATGGAGAGGCATCAGGGGGTTTTTAGACCTTCCACCAGACCCTCAGTTAGTGGGGATTGTGTGCTACCAAAGTTTAGAAAATCTTTTGGACAGTCTAGCTTCTCCTTCAGAGGGGCTACACTATGCAACTCTCTCCCAAATGGATTCAAACTGCAGAACGATATTAACATCTTTACCAGAAAGCTCAAACAGTGGCTTAAATCGGGCCAAAGTTGTTCTCATGTGTAAAATGTGCCTTGTCTTGTTTAACAATGTGTTTTTATTTGTTGTAAAAGCCCCTATGGACAGGTGTTGAAAATTAGCACATGTGCTGTAACACTTTAAACAATGCATCTGGTTTGTCCAATGTTATTGCTATGTTCATATTAAATAAATAAATAAAATTAATTAATTCATTTCATTTATACCTCTAAAAACTAATTTTTCATTGAAATTATCAGATCATTTGGCATTGAATTGCATATTTTGTTCCAAATATTTGTTCCTTAAAAGTGCTAGAAGAATTGGTAAGTAATAGGAATCATTATGAGGAATCAGAACTGGAGCTCTTCACGATTATCTTCATTCATTAGCTATTGACAGGTTCAACTAATGTTACAAAGTGTGACAGAATGTATTGTTTTATAATTGAAAGCACTTATTTGAGTAAAATGTCCTTAAAGTGTGCCTTTTTAATTTTATTTTTTTATAAATGCAACCTGGTTTGAAATTTTGTTACATAATACAAATACTTTTTTTGTCCAAATGGGGGTCACAATAAATTTTCAGTGTGTCACGGACAGTGTTTGCTTTATTTGTGCACTTGACATGTTTTTCAGGTTTGCAAAAAGTTTTTTTTTCTTCCTGAGTCTATATTTAAATATTCTGGAACTCATTGACATACATAAAATCTCAGTAGTGTAGTAGTGGCCAGTGAGTGGAGTGTTGAACTTGCGTTCATGGTTCAGTGCACCGTTTGCAGGGACGGCTCTTCGAGGCTGGGGGATGGTTATGAACTCATGAGTGTGCTATTGAACAGGCCACAGGTGTTAAGGTTGCATGAGGCCTTCAGGGCTTCAGTTGGAGCTGTCAGCTTCGATCACGTTCTCTATTTGAGATATAATGTTACAACCTCTGCACCAGAGGGCTGAAATTAAAACTAGAGTTACCTCCGTTGTGGTCACCTCAACAGAGAGTTCAGAAGCCACCGTTGTCCTTACAGCCTTCAGTTTACTGAGCTGCTTTTTCTTCATAAACCCAATATACCATAGTTAAGACCTCAAAATACTTCAAGCGAAATAGAAGAATGAACTGGTGTGACATTTCAAACAAAATCAGTCCAAAGCGAAGTTTGTTTTAATTTTGTTTCTGGAGTTTGTAACAGCTTGCCAGAGCAAACTCTCTGGAAAAGTTGGCTGGTGAACATCTTAGAACTACTGTACCATTTGTCCGTGGCGATTTTTAATGGGTATGTGTGGCTCTGGCTTTTCTGTTCAGTTCATCCCCGAGGTCAGACGTGAGAAAAAAGATGAACACACTGGAGAACTGCTTTATAGTAGAGATTGAAGTTGTAATTCTAATTGAAAATGACACTGGCAATGTTTTTCATGTTGAATACTGTAAAGCTGCTTGCTTTAAAGCAATATATTGTATAAAGTGCTGTATGAATAAACACGATGTGACTTAACTGGAGTGCTAAATTGCAGAGCTGGTGCAAACATTTCCATGTCATTATGATCAGATGCTTTCTTAACTGCTGTTTTCTCCCATCTGTCATTTTTGTTGTGTTTATTTTGTTATTGAAAGAAAGCGTGCAGCACATTTTTACATATCCATCTAAACGTCGCTCTCAGCAGTGTCATGAAGTTTGCTGATACCTTAGAAATACCTTTAAAGGTATTTCAAACTTCCTTTTTACCCGAGCGAAGTAAAAAGAACTTTGTCGGGAGTATATCGGGAGTAACATCATTTGTATGAATCATTGGTCAGTGTTGGTACTGTTTGTCAAGTGGTTGCAAGAGCAGCAAATACCAGTAAAACATTACCTCCTACTTCTTATTACCTTTGCGATACAATATCCAACCTAACGCAATAAAGCAACCCCAAGGAAAACTGCCACGAATCGAAACACATGATATGGACATTGCTTTGTATGTACTGAGCCAGTTCCATATGATCATATCGTTTGAGTCACTTGGGCTGCAGGTGAGCAGGTGAATGATGATGAATCGCTGGTAATATGGGGTCAGTCAGTGTTATTGAGGTCTCACTTCCTCTTCATAAGATGTTCTGCCATCGGCGCTTGGAGTGACTGTTCACTCATCCTGCCACTGCTCAGATTTCACCGGTGGTCTGCTGCCAGATAATTGTTCTCATAGAAACACACTTGTGCCAGTTGCTATTGCAGTAAAGCGCAGAAATCCAACAACACAAATTCCTCGTCATTGCCATGTTTGGTCATACAGGTTGCATATTGACGCAACTTCTCTCTTCACTTCCTGCCACATGACAAATTTTATCAGATTTTTTTTTTTTTGCAAAGACTTAAAATAAGTCAAGTCAAGTCAAGTCAAATATATTTATATAGCGCTTTTCACAATACAGATTGTATCAAAGCTGCTTCACAGTATCAATCAAAACAACTTAACAATGTTTGTTTATTACTGGAAAAAAAAAAAGACATCCAAGTTTGGTAGAGCTGATCAATGGTATGATTGGTTAATTAATTTGAATATCCCCAACTGAGCAAGCCAAAGGCAACAGTGGCAAGGAACCGAAAAACTCCATCCAGTGACCTAAAGGTGTCCTAACACACCATCAGATGACCCTATGGAGAAAAAAAACCCTTGGGAGAACCTAGGCTCAGTCGGGGGGCAGTTCTCCTCTGGCGTTTATGAACTAGAGGCCGAATTTACAGTTACTGTAAGATAAAAAAATGTATATGAATGCCTGGCTAAATAGATGCGTCTTCAGTCTAGTTTTAAACTGGGAGAGCGAGTCTGAGCAACAAACAATATCAGGAAGGCTATTCCAGAGCTTCGGAGCTAAATGTGAAAATGCTCTGCCTCCTTTGGTGGATCTGGATATCCTAGGAATGACCAGAAGCCTCGAATTTAATGATCTTAAAGAGCGCGATGGATTGTAGGGTGATAGAAGATCCGTTAAATAAACTGGAGCTAAACCATTTAGAGCTTTATAAGTCAAAAGCAATACCTTGTAATTAATACGGAACTTTATAGGTAACCAATGAAGTGATGATAAAATCGGTATTATATGATCATATTTTCTTGATCTAGTAAGAACTCTAGCGGCTGCATTTTGGACTAACTGTAGCTTGTTTATTGAAGATGCAGGACAACCAGCTAATAAAGCATTACAGTAATCTAGTCTCGAGGTCATGAATGCATGAACTAACTTTTCTGCATCAGAGACTGATAGCATGTTACGTAGCTTAGCAATGTTTCTAAGGTGGAAAAAGGCTGTTTTTGTAACATATGAAATATGCTTTTCAAAAGACAAGTTGCAGTCTAATGTAACACCCAGGTCTTTTACTGTAGCGGATAAAGTAACAGGGCATCCTACTATGTTAAAGTCGTGCTGTGAAAGGTTTTGTGGACGGTTTTTACAACCGATAAGTATTACCTCTGTCTTGTCTGGATTTAATAAAAGAAAATTACGCGTCATCCAATCTTTTATATCTTTAACACAATCTGTCAATTTGGATAATTTAGCATATTCATCTGGCCGTGATGAAATATATATTTGAGTGTCATCAGCATAACAATGGAAACTAATTCCATGTTTCCTTAGAATATTACCAAGTGGCAGCATATATATTGAGAATAATAAAGGGCCTAACACAGATCCCTGCGGCACTCCATAGTTTGCCGAAGTTATGATCGATTTTTCTCCATTTAAGTAGACGAAATGGTAGCGGTCAGATAAGTATGACCTGAACCAGCTTAATGCTTGTCCTTGAACACCAGTGTAATTTTGTAGTCGATCTAAGAGTATTGTGTGATCTATAGTGTCGAACGCAGCACTAAGATCAAGTAAAACTAGTACTGAGATACAGCCTTGGTCCGAAGCTAAAAGTAAATCATTTGTGATTCTAACAAGCGCAGTTTCAGTGCTATGATGTGGCCTGAATCCAGACTGAAACTTTTCATAGATGTCGTTTCTTGCAAGAAAGAGCCGAGTTGACTGGACACAACTTTTTCTAATATTTTTGACATAAATGGAAGATTCGAAATGGGTCTGTAATTTGCTAGGTTATTTGGATCTAAATGTGGTTTCTTAATAAGAGGTTTTATAACAGCCAGCTTGAACGTTCTTGGAACATGACCTAAAGATAAAGATGAGTTAATAATATTGAGAAGAGGCTCTTCCACTATAGGTAACACTTCTTTCAGTAGTTCAGTTGGTATAGGATCTAATAAACACGTTGTTGTTTTAGATGAAGTGATAAGTTTATTTAACTCTTTTTGTTCTATGATTGTAAAGCATTGTAATTGTTCTTGCGGGGTGATAATTGCGGCTGAATTATAAGGCGCGAGTAAAGATTGAACGTTTACGATTTTGATTCTGATGCTTTCAATTTTCTCGGTGAAGAAGTTCATGAAATCATTACTACTAAACTGTAACGAGGTGTTTTGTTCAGACGACGTCTGTTTATTTGTTAGTCTAGCCACGGTATTAAATAAAAACCTTGGATTATTTCGGTTGTTTTCTATTAATTTGCTGAGGTGCTCAGCCCTGGCCGTTTTAAGGGCCTTTTTATAACGTGACATACTGTCTTTCCACGCGATTCTAAAGACCTCTAAATTAGTTTTTTTCCATTTACGCTCTAAATTACGGGTTTCTCTCTTTAAAACATACGTAGTATTATTGTACCATGGTGCTATACTTTTTTCTCTGACCTTTTTTAATTTAATGGGTGCAACAATATCCAATGTTCTAGAGAGAATGGTGCTCATAGTGCTAGTTAGTTCATCTAGTTCATCTGTTTGTTTGGGTTCAGGCAGCAGCTGAGACAGATCAGATAAGCTATTTGAGAAATGATCTATGGTGGATGGAAGAATTGTTCTACCTGGTCGATAACGTGACGCAGCATGACATATTACAGCAGTACTTAATATGCAAGTTACCATGTAATGGTCAGTGACATCATCACTTTGTGGAATGATATCGTCTCGGTTACGGATGTAACCCTCGTTCCCTGAGTAGGGAACGGAGACGTTACGTCGGATGACGGAGAATGGGGGTTTCGCTTAGAAGCCAATCCTCTTCGAGTATTGAAAAACGAGCCAATGGCAAGAATGCCATGGGTCTGCGGAATTTGCATAGCGTATCCCCGCCTCACCACGTGGGTATAAAGGGAGGATGCGGACGCAAACGCAGCTATGTCTTCGCTGAGGAGCCGAGACTGAACTCAGGCGTCTACCCAGCGGTACAGCGGAAGTGGCAGGGAGACGTAACGTCTCCGTTCCCTACTCAGGGAACGAGGGTTACATCCGTAACCGAGACGTTCCCTTTCGTAGTCACTCCGAGTTACGTCGGATGACGGAGAATGGGGGTCCCCGTGTAATCACGCCACCTTCACAGCTGTCTTCCAGTGCCCTGCGAAGTCTGACCTCCCTGTCGTGATATAGGCATGGACGAAGGAGTCCTACTTAACACAGGAATACCAAGGTACACTGGGAAGCATATCTCATGGGAGATATGCCGCAGCATGCCTACCCATAGGGAGGACTTAAGAATACACATATGGCCCAAGGGGGCTACATATGGAGGAACACTGGAGTGACCAGCCCGTAGGGTGGCATCTACTTTCAACTCCAGGAGTGGCAGGTGACTTGCCGAGGGAAAGACACATGCTCAAAGAGGCTTACAGTGGAAAATACACATGTGGGGGTTACTCAGAGGAGGAACCATGCACACAGAGGCACCTAGCCGACGCACAGGCAATAGACACTGGCGCCAGCGTCAACAGTGCTGGAGGAACTCAGGGCTTCAGAGAGGAAGGCTCACCTGAGGAAATATCGCACGTATCCAGTCCGTGGAGTGGAATGGCGAGCAAGCGAGACACTTAACAGCTCCCATGTTAGCTTGAAAAAGACAGTACATGGGCGGAGACTGGCTCCACTCGGAGATTGTAGAATCTGGCGAATGTGTTAGGTGTCGCCCAGCCTGCAGCTCTGCAGATGTCTGTTAGCGAGGCGCCACGCGCTAAAGCCCAAGAGGACGCCACACTCCGGGTGGAGTGGGCAGTCACACCAAGGGGGCATGGTCGACCTTGCTGCTGGTATGCCAAAGCAATTGCGTAGGCCCTGTGGCCAGCTCTGCGCCAGTGCATCCGTGCCGAGCGTGCCCTCGGACAGGGAGTAATACAGGGCGCAATGGGATGAGTCGTGGGAGGCAAACAGATCTATCTGTGCGTCCCCGAACTGGTCCCATATCAGCTGGACCGACTGGGGATGGAGTCGCCATTCGCCAGAGATTGGTCGGAGCCGTGACAGCTCGTCGGCTGCAAGGTTCCGCACTCCTGGAATGTAAATAGCACGAAGGGACCTCAGGTGCTTCTGACTCCATAAGAGGAGGTGGGGTGCGAGTTGTGACATACGGCGAGAGCGTAAACCACCTTGATGGTTGATGTACGCTACTGTCGCGGTATTGTCTGAACGGACTAGTACGTGTTGACCCTGTAGCAGCGCATGAAAGCGGTGCAGGGCAAGGCGTACTGCCAGCAACTCGAGGCAATTGACATGCATGAGGCGCTGGGGTCCTGTCCAGGAGCCCGCGGCTGCATGTCCATTGCACATGGCGCCCCAGCCCGTGGCAGAGGCATCTGTGGAGACAACAACATGCCTGGAAACTCGTTCTAGGGGAACTCCGGCCCGTAGAAAGCGGAGGTTCCGCCACGGGGTGAAGGACTGACGGCAGGTCGGAGTTATTAGAACTCTGAGCGTACCACGATGCCATGCCCACCTCGGGACTCGATCGCGAAGCCACAGCTGAAGCGGTCTCATATGAAGCAATCCGAGTGGCGTTGCTGCGGCTGCGGATGCCATATGCCCCAGGAGCCTCTGAAAAAGTTTCAGTGGGACCGCACTCTTGCCCTCGAACTGTCGAAGACAAGTCAGCAGTGAGTGTGCGCGCTCGCTCGTAAGCTGCGCGGACATGGCGACCGAGTCTATCTCCATACCGAGAAAAGAGATCCTCTGCACGGGGCAAAGTTTGCTCTTCTCCCAGTTGACCCGAAGGCCCAGACGGGCTAGGTGCCGGAGCACTAGATCTGTGTTCGCAAACCTGAGCTCGAGAGTGAGCTAATATTAGCCAGTCGTCGAGATAATTCAGGATGCGAACCCCGTGTTCGCGCAGGGGAACAAGGGCTGCCTCGACGACTTTCGTGAAGACGCGAGGAGACAGAGCCAACCCGAATGGGAGAACCGCGTACTGGTATGCCTGCCCCTCGAAAGCAAACCGAAGAAACGGTCTGTGTCGAGGTAAAATGGAGACATGAAAGTAGGCGTCCTTCAGGTCTATCGCTGCAAACCAATCCTGTGGCCGCACGCATTCGAAAACGCGTTTGGCCGTGAGCATCTTGAACGGCAGCCTGTGAAGGGAGCGGTTCAAGACGCGCAAGTCCAGGATTGGCCGTAACCCACCGGTTTTCTTGGGGACAATGAAGTACGGGGTGTAAACCCGTAACTCCACCTCGGCTGGAGGGACAGCCTCGATTGCACCCTTCGCCAGCAGGGTGGCAACCTCCGCTCTCATGATCGGGGCATAGCCACCGACCACAGTAAGCGGACTCCCCTGAAGCAGGGAGGAGACCGTGCGAAGTGAATCGCATAGCCGAGCCTGATCATTCGGGCGACCCAACAGGACAGATTGGGGAGCTCTAACCAAGCCACCAAACACTGATCCAGTGGAATCATCCGAGCCACAGGCGTCCCCCCGGAGGGGCAGCGGAGCGGAGTGACCGGCACAGGTGAGGGTGGCATAGCGGCCCAGCACGCGTGCACAGTCATGCTCCGCGTCCTGACAGAGGAGACCAGGGAAGGACCAGCGTTCCGCGGGGGTCTGCTCTGCCAGGGGTCTGGCGATAGAGGGGGACGAGAGTGGTGTGGTCTGGAGACGGCACACACTGTCATCCGCACCCTCAGAGACAGAGCGGAACGAGAGTGGCGAGGCTCGGGGGCGTCGCGCACTGCCGTCCAGCTCTGCGTGCTCAGAGATGGGATGCAGCTCTTTTTTAAAAAGATTCTCCCCCAGCCCTCCACCGGGGGAAGGAGTGGGCCTGCAACCACTCCCTGAAGAACTGCAAGCCATAACTGAGCTGCCCGTAACGGGAGCGCCGCCTAGCCTGGCGTACAGCGGGGCTGCGGGGCTGGTACGGGCAGGGGCACCTCCCTGCGACCACCTCCACGGCCCGGCCCGGTGCTGCTGGGGCCGGGCGGGAGGGGGCGGAAGTCGCAGGAGGGCGCATTCGACGGCAAGCGGACTGAAGCGTCTGAACCGCCGGCTGATTGGCAGCAGAAGCCGCAGGGTCAGAAAAAAGCCACAGTCCACTTCCGGGCGGCCGAGAACTGTTGGGCAGAGTTCTCGACCGCGCCGCCGAAGAGGCCAGCCTGGGATATGGGGAAGTTGAGGAAACTGGTTCACTCAGCCTCGCGCACATCAACCAGGTTAAGCCAGAAATGTCTGACCACACATATGGACATCACCTGACTCAGGGAGCGTGCGGTCACCTTCGTCGCTCGTAGAGCAAGGTCGGTGACGGCAGGCGGCTCAAGGATGAGCCCTGAATCAGCCCTACCCTCGTGCATGTCACTGAACACCCAGAAGGATGGCAATAACACACAGTGAGGTGGCAGCCTGCCCCGCAGCTCTATAGGTCCCCGCCACCGGAGTAGACAAGAACCTACAGGCATTGGGGGGGTGCTTAGGGTTGCCACGCCAGGTGGAGGCGCTGTGGGGACACCTAAGTGTTGCCACAGAACACTCCACAGGGGGGAACCCCAGTGTACCATAGACTGCGGCCTCTACGAGGGCAGAGAAGGCGGAAGAGGCCGCAGAGCAGTCGCGAAAAGTCAAAGGAGACTTCCACGATCTCATGGCCTCTTCATGCACATCCGGGTAGAAAGGATTTGGGTTCGCCACCCCCAAAAACCAATCATCAGCCTCAAGTGCTCGGGATATGGCAGAATTTTCCACACAAACCCGATACTCGTGGCACGAATCCGCTCGGGACCACGTGGGTTGCAACGTGAAAGACGGGGTGTGGACCGAGGAATTTTCGTCGGTTAGTTCCAGACCTGACGTCTTAGTCACCCTGGCCACCAGCCGAAGTATTATCTCACGTGGAGAAAAATAGATCGGGTGATGGATGAGGGGACTCTCACTCAAATGAGCTCACAGAGTCTCGACCGTATACATTGCGATGGTCACGTTCCCACTGAGAGAACGTGACACACCCACGAGCGCTGTCCGAGCGTGATCAAAGCCCAAACACGCCAAACAGCGCTCGCGCCCAACAGCTGAATCTATCAGAATAGCGCACTCAGAAATACACGGGCAGATCGTCTTTAGAAAGACGCGTCTTTAAAAAGACGTGCCGCGTGCACGCTCTTTTAGTGAGAGGAAAAAAACTCTGCGGATGCTGAAGCGACCAGGGAGAGACACACAGACCGGCAGACCACTGCTCAGATCGCAGGCAATATGAAACTCGCTGGATACCGCCGTCACACCAACATCAGAGAGTTCGCTCGTTTTGAAGAGATGTAGTCACTGAGAATACTCAGGATTTGGCTTGTGGAGTGAAGAGATTCTCTTGGCTCCGAAGCGAAAGCATAGCTGCGTTTGCGTCCGCATCCTCCCTTTATACCCACGTGGTGAGGCGGGGATACGCTATGCAAATTCCGCAGACCCATGGCATTCTTGCCATTGGCTCGTTTTTCAATACTCGAAGAGGATTGGCTTCTAAGCGAAACCCCCATTCTCCGTCATCCGACGTAACTCGGAGTGACTACGAAAGGGAACTATATCGGTTGGATCGGTTCCATATGATATAATTAAATCGAGTGTATGATTAAGACGATGAGTTGGTCCGATGACGTTTTGCTTGACCCCGAAGGAGTTTAATAAATCTGTAAACGCAACCCCTAACGCATCATTTAAATTATCTACGTGTATGTTAAAATCTCCAACAATTAATGCTTTATCGACGTTGACCAAAAGATCTGATAGAAAGTCAGCAAACTCTTTTAGGAAATCGGCGTAAGGCCCTGGGAGGTCTATATACGGTAGCCAATGCTAGAGATAATAGGGATTTTTTTCTTACATCTAAGAGCGTAACATTTAGCACAAGTACTTCAAACGAATTAAACCTATGACGAGTTTTCTGAGTAACATTAAGGATATCTCTGTAGATTGTTGCAACACCGCCGCCACGACCGATCAGACGGGGCTCATGCTTATAACAGTATCCTGGCGGAGTAGACTCATTTAGACCGAAATAATCATTTGGTTTAAGCCAGGTTTCAGTAAGGCACAGAACATCGAAATTATTATCTGTGACCATTTCATTTACAATAACCGCCTTCGGTGTGAGCGATCTAATGTTTAGAAGACCTAGCTTTAGAAATTGTTTTTGTTCACTAATAGCGAGATTATTTGTTTTAATAACAATTAGATTTTTTCTAGATCCCGCAGTAGATTTATTATTTGATCTTAGTAAACGAGGAATAGACACAGTTTCTATGCAATGTTCTACACTAGTATTAATATCAATTAAATTGGTGCAGTAGAGACTGTGATTTGGATTTTTGGATACTAGTCAAACGGTATTTAACATCTTGGAGATGTTATCCGACAGAAGATCTGCCCCGATTCTACTTGGGTGTAAGCCATCAGCGCGGAAGAGCCTTGGTCGCTCCCAAAACAGATTCCAATTATTTACAAAGAGCAGTTTCTGCTCATTGCACCATGACAATAGCCATTCATTTAGCGCGAATAATCTACTGAACTTTTCATGCCCTCGTCGGTACGTAGGAAGCGGTCCAGACACAATAATCGATGTTTCAGGCGATGTGCTGCGTACCGTATCGATAAGGCTCCTGAAGTCTTTCTTCAGAACCTCCGTCTGTCGCAGCCTAGTGTCGTTAGATCCCACGTGCAGCACCACAGCTCCGACGCGCTCGTCACCGTTCAAGATCTCAGTTACCCGCGCAGTGATATCGAGAACACGAGCACCAGGAAAGCAGTGACTGTGCAGACTTAAAATAAAGACTTAAAATAAGTGACTTCACAGATTCAAACTGGCTTCTAATATGACTAATATGAGCTGAATGAGGACTAGAACAGCAAGTAATGCAGAAGACACAAACACTTCCATTCCTGTAAAAGTATCGCAGTTCACAGGCTATTTTCAAGGCCTCAGTATTTGCATTCTTTTCTTAACCTCTTTTTTTTTACCACCATTTCGACGGATTAGATTAGAATTGATTATCCTTTTGCTTTTAACCAGAAGTTTCTGCCATTTTTGTTCACCTGAGATCTGTGCAAGAAATCCACGGTTGCCAAGACAGAAGGCTGCGTGACTGCAGTGTGCGTCTGCAGGGTGTGTTATGACGCAGAGTATGCGAACCCCCTACACATGTTCTCCTACTCCCTCAACCGCAGGTGTGACGGCTGGATCCAGCATAGAAAATCATCTTTTTCCAAGTTCTTCTCCTTTTCCCTTTCAAAGAGGCTCAGCTGCTGCGTATGAATATTATATTGTTTGTGATTGTAAAATGCTACATACATTTTCAGTGTGTTCAGCTGTTTGATTTCTATATCATTTTAAAGAGGACCTTTTATGCTGTTTTACATTTTCAACTTTTTTGGTGTGAATAATGTTGCTGTTTGAGCATTAAAAAGGCCTACAAAGGTACAAAGCACAAAGTCTCTCCTAAGGGGATTATTGTCTATATTAGTAAGCACTGTTTCTGAACTCCCTTAAATGCCTCAATTGTTGTCTTGAGTTTTCTTTCATGAAAGTATACGTCACAATATCGCTCATTAACAATTAACAATTCAAGCCGAAGGCATTCGCAAAGAAAAAAAGGGGCGAAGCCTGATTTAGTTGCGTTAAAGGTTTGTTGAAACTGTTAAGGGAAACATTTCCGAAACACGCTCAAAGCAGTTGACCAAGTACGCCACACTGGTACAGCACTACAGCTGAGCTGACCAATCAGAGCACTTTATGCTTGCTAGGAGAAGGGGCTTCATAGAGACAGGAACTGAACAGAGCGTTACTGACGGACTGGGAAAAGTGGTGCTGCAAAAATTTAAAATATATGAAAAAAAGTGTTTAAAACCTATTCTAGTAGACCCCAAAAACATTATTACCCCTGTTGAGAAATGTCAAGGACAAATTTAACTTGTCATAACTTGTCTGAGAGGGTTCCTACCTGCTTTATAGGTGTTTGAATCCTATAAAATTCCCCAATAAATCTAAAGGACATTTGGGATTTGTGTAAATGGCAAGCAGACAGTTTGTCATAGTTTTTGTTGTGCTAATAAAAGGCTAGTGGATTATGTGACACAACCCTGAGAGGCGGACAGTGAAATAAACAGGCACAGACGGAGTCACAGCTCATTCTGTAACACCTTTGTCAGTTTAGCATACAATGATATTTTTATGTGGTATTAAGTCAGAGAACTGATTTGCTTTTGTATCATAAACTGATGAGTCTTATTCAGAGAGGGAAATCACACTTTTTTAAAGTTGCAATGTCTGTTAATGCCCAGGAAGTTGTATAAGCCACAGCTTTATGCTAAAACCATGCAGATGATACAGTATAATAATCCAAGCATGGATGGGATGTCACAGTGCCCATGTTTCTTTTCTATTTTGCAAATGAGTGTACTGGAGAACAAATGTATTTAACTATCTGATCATATGCATCATCTATGAGTCATGAGCTATTGTAATCACATGCAAATCTATAGTGATGTGTATATTTCAAATACTGTTATATTTCCTCCACCTTTAATATTTCCAGTGTCATACAATGGAAAATAGATCATACATCAAGTGTAGAGTGATTTTTCTTTTGGACGGGTGAGCCATAGGTTTATCTAAGTCTGTCTCTCAGCCTGTTAGCTTTGACCTAATATTACCATGTCAAAGGAATTTATGACATTTAGTTGTGTGTATTTTTCCAAATAGTCTTTTCCAAGAAATTTCCAAAATGCCATTCATTTCTTTTCAAAGCCACTCACACTGTTAAAAGTGATGTAGTTTTGCTTGTGTAAACTGTTGTACTTGTTTTGATTTAATGATGCTAAGAATTAAAACAATTTTTTTTTAAATTTAGATCTTACTACATGATGCACACTTATACATTAATATTTTGTTCAGTACACTTGAAGGGACGCCAAAAGAATACTTAATGGGAGTGTAATCAACCCCAATCCTGAGAAACCCTGGCTATGACGCTGTTAACTTACTCCAAAAGTTTACACAATTTCATTGTCTTATTCTCATTCTGTTATTTGTGCTGTTGCCAAATGAAGTAATTGGCATTAATTCATGCAGCTACTGATATTTCATTCATCTTTTAGCCACACTTTTAGTGGTGTTTTTTAAAATCCTCTTGTAAAAATACTTAAAAAAGTGTTATTATGAACTTAAGTGAATAAATTGTATTTCCCTTTCAAACCATACATACTTGGATTAATTAATAAAATGGACTTTCATATCCCTTTTTATGACTGACTGATATACTGTGTATATATACAGTATATATATATATATATATATATATATGTGTGTGTGTGTGTGTGTGGTCTTACAATTAGGTAAGTGCAATCTCAGATGAACAACATATTACAACGACACAAAGGTATATATTAAAATGTGTCATGGTTTATTTGACAAAAATAAAGCCAAAATGGAGTAGCCATGTGTGACAAACTAAGTACACCCTATGATTTAATTGCTTGTAGAAACATCTTTAGCAGCAATAATTTGAAGAAATCATTTTCTGTATGATAGTATCAGTCTTTTGGGCAGCTCTTCTTTACAACGTTGCTTCAGGACATTGAGGTTTGTGGGCATCTGTTTATGCACAGCTCTCTTAATGTCCCGCCGCAAAATGTCAGTCTGGTTGAGGTCTGGACTTTGACTGGGCCATTACAACACTTTGATTCTTTTCTTTTTCAGCCATTCTGTTGTAGATTTGCTGGTGTGCTTGGGTTCATTGTCTTGTTGCATGACCCAATTTCTGCCAAGCTTTAGCTGTCAGACAGATGACTTCACATTTGACTCTAGAATACTTTGGTATACAGAGGAATTCATTATTGACTCAATAACTGCGATGTGCCCAAGTCGTGTGGCTGCAAAACAAGCCCAAATCGTCACCACTTCACCATTGTGCTTCACAGTTAGTATAGTGTTTGTGCTGATGTGCTGTGTTTGGTTTTCGCCAATATTTGCTCTGTGCATTATGGCCAAACATCTCCACTTTGGTCTCAACTGTCTAAAGAACATTGTTACAAAAGTCTTGAGGTTTGCAGATGCAACTTTTCAAACCTAGCCGTGCTGTCGTGTTCTTTTCAAGAGAGAATAGGCTTTCTCCTGGCAACCCTTCCAACATACCATACTTGTTCAGTCTTTTTATAATTGAACTGTCATGAACTTTAACATGCTAACTGAGGCCTGTAGAGTCTGAGGTGCAGTTGGCCTTGTAACCCTCTCTAGATTGATGGGCAGCAACAATTGCTTCTCTAAGATCATTGCTGATGTCTTTCCTCCTCGGCAGGTGTTCACATGCACCTGAATGCTCCGGACCAGCAAACTGACAAAACTGACACTTTTACACTTGCTGATGATCAGTTAATCAAAGGCATTTGATTAGCAGCGCCTGAATGCTATTCACCCTCTTCATTCCCATGGAAGCAGAGAGGGTGTATGGCTTCTCAATTTTAGCCTTTTGTTAAATAAATAATGACACAGTCTAATATGTCAAGTGTTGTGGTTCATCTGTGGTTGTATTTACCTAATTTTAAGACCAGCTAAAGACCAGATGATTTTTTATTATGTCCTGAATCCTGATACGTAAAACCATAGAATTCAATAGGGTGTCCTTTCTTTTTCACATGAATATATATTGATGTTTTATTAACAAGGTTCGGGAGGAACACGTTCTAATGATCAACAATCAAGTCATTCAAACCAGCTGTCAGCAATCAGTTCAGTAATCAACAGGTCCACTCAATCAGCATAAGTAAAGCCCATAAATATTCGCAGTCAAATCACCCATAGTTCTCGACAGTTTTCAGCATCCCTCCACCACCCCATCTCCTCACACATGCCTGGTTATCTTCCTAAACAGAGATACGGGGGGAGTACTCTGGGTTCGGGCCCAATTTCCGAGCTCGGAGCCCTCCCCCCGGAGAGCACGCCAATTACGCATAACCATTTACTCTCTGATCATTCGTAAGTGTGAACTCGTGAATTGAATTGGATATAGAAAATATTTGACAGAGTATGTACTGTATAACTAATTCAGAGCCAGATGGGATATGTGACATACTGCCATCACAACATGCAAATGCTTTAAAATTCAATTTGTACCTGGCTTTTTTAGTCAGATTGTTTGATATGTCATTGGCACTATCTTTTAACTACAGGTGTAAAATGTTGAAAGATGACATTATTCTTCTCACAAGGCAAGAAATAGGTTAGCAATTCGAGTGTCAATTGCACTTGCAAATGTAATAATGTCACTTACATTCATTAAAGTCCTGTGTGACATTTTAAAATGTTAGACTGTTAAGCTGAATCTTTAAAGTTAATTCTTTGATCTCTGGCCACGCCTGTTAATTTTATCTCTGAAAACTTTTATTGTTTGTTTTATAATGTTTTTTTCATTAAAGAAATGTATTTTTCTTCGTTTTATTTTGCCTTTTGTTACTTATTTTGTTACTTATCTTACTTATTACATAGGATAAGCATAGTGTACATAGGAAATGATGGGGAAAATGATCAGGAAATGTTAAGCTTAACAACTTAACATGTCAAAGCACTTTATTTTGAGTAATAATGTACATTTGTTATGAAATATCATTATTGAGGGCCTCTCTGCAAAAAATCCATCCATAATCTGTGTAAAAAAAAAAGCTAAGACTATACAGATACAAACACACATTTGTATCTAAAGAAAAACTTGAACTCTTCATGAAACGCAACCTTTGCTATTCAGCGTAGACTCAGGCTTTTGTGTGGGTGACTCCTCTTGAGTCAGTGTGTGTTTTTTTAATGGGGTCTCAGAGTTGGTGCATCAGTCCGAGTGACTATATTGCACCTCAAGGGGGTTGAACAAGCCTCCAAACTGCGATTGATGTGGAGCTTATGAACAACAGCACCTAGCTGAGGAGGAGCAGTTAGCATGAGCAAGCCCCATTGACGTGTCCCGTCCTGTGATAGGACGATTATGATGCTTAGGGGTGGGGGCCTCCCTGTGAGGGCTCATGTACAGCCCACGTCAGCCACCCCACGACTAAATCCAGTAGCATCGTGACGTATAGTGCTTGCATGAGCCAGCAACAACTTGAAAGGACTGCAAGAAGTCATCACTGCCTGTTATCACAATGAGTCAGATATTAGTTGACCTTTTTGATGCAAGACAATGAAGTTAATGACACATGTAGAGTTGAACTATTTGGATTATGACTTTAGATTTATTGTGTGGAACAAATGGATACAGTATGGAGCACTATGAAATATATTCACCATTGGCAACTATTAAACTTTAGTCTTATTCTTTAAATGACAAATTAATTGGAACTTGATGCACTTAAAACTATAGCTGTTAGTTTTATAATTTCTGCAATTAGTTTATATAGGACAAAGAAAGTAAAGAAACACTTTATAATGAGTTAATCAGAAATAATCAGATGAAATTGCTTAAAATGTATAATACCTAAGATTATGTTACTGATTACAATTTCATGAGTGCAATTTATAATCAGTACCAGATTACACAGTAATATACCCGACACTGCCCACATCCATATGGAGTCAATGATCAGTTGCTATTTTTCTGCATATCTTTAAGTCATTTAAAAGTCATTTGAGTCTCGTTTTATTAATCATGCCTTTGTTGTTTTGTTTTATCATTCTTTTGCCACGTATTGTAATAAACCACAAGTAAAGACATAATTGAATTACCACAAAGCTATCAGTGGGAGTATTAACTACCTGCAACATAATCAGTCTGTTAGGAACAAGTTTTATTATTTATGCCTCAAGGGATCCTGCAAATATACGCACACAAATCAGATGCAGTATTACAGACAGAGACACAGAAACGCTTTCATTTCTTTATACCCATATCCTCTTACTGATTTAATTTAGACCTTATGCAAATGTGTCACTGCATCTTCTGTAAAAATCACAGATTCTTCATTTCCTGTTCCAAGCGATATCGACACAGACATTAATCTTTATTGGGCTACTCTTTATCTGCGTGGAATTTGAGACGCAGCTAGTACGATGCAAATTGCATAACCATGCTATATACAGCAAAATCATATATTTCTTTAACATTTTTTTTAATCGTTTTTCACTTATCCAAGCTTCCAACCGCTATAGACAATCTTGTTGAATGATGAAGTAGCCAATAGCTTTTTTGTGTGTGTAAGGATTACACAATAGCTTGCAACTTCTAAAACAGTTCCAGGTGTTTTAGTACAAAAAAAAGTTTGTTTTCAACATGGGTTGCATGTTTATGTAGCCTAATGGTAAAAAATATTTAAAAACTCCAAAAAAAAAAAAAAAATGTTGGGTAGGCCTACATTTTTTGGTTAATATACGCGAACGAACAGAGGTCGATTTGGTCAGAGGTGGTAACCATAGCAACAGTGGGTACTCGAGAGAGTTCCGATAGGGATGATAGCCTATGACAAGTTTATTTTATAGGCTATGTATTAAACACTTTTTTTTTTAAGTCTTAATATTTGACGTTTAGCTAACGTAGTCACACGATTTGACAAACTGCGTTGCACGAGACGTCCAGATTGCGCCACGGAAATACTTTAAAGTTAATAATTTAGCTGACTTTAAATTAGTTTTAAATACACCGAAATTCTTTTTAAATAGCCTAGTAGTCGATTCACTGAAAATCATTGGGAGAGAGAGAGAGAGAGAGAGAGAGAGAGAGAGAGAGAGAGAGAGAGAGAGAGAGAGAGAGAGAGAGAGAAAATAATCCAGAGTCTAATCCAATCTATAATCCAATCTAGAGTTGTTTAATTGATGAGATGAGACGCATTGATTGCTCGATTAGTCGAGTTTTGATTGGTCGGTGCAATGAGAAAAGGTATCATCTGCTGTTGTATCTGTTGATGTAGGTATATTCAAATGCCATTCCAACTTAATTCCTTTCTTCAAAAACTGCGTACTGACGCAAAACAATCTGAATTTGATTATTGAATTACACCCTTGTTGCTAGGCTATATCTGCTCATAAAGAATAAGGTAGCCTACATATTTAATAAGACACTTTCATGAAAAAATCATGTAAGCTTCAAGATTGTCATAGATGTTCATTTTCAACTTACGTCTCATATTCACTAATAACTGATCTGCAACTGAACATCAGCAATGATCTTGATGAACATGTCCAGTGAGTTGTATTACGAATGTGTTTATGATTGACGTATATGATGTGGAGTTGGGGGCAGCGCTACTGTCATTTCCACCGCCCGGCTCGTGTTTACGCAAGGCGCAGCACTGTATATAAAGCACTTGAGGTGCAGGCAGGACATATCCGTGAGTGTAACTTCTTATTGCTGAGAGACCTCACAAAGATTCGGGAGACGCAAAAAGAACATTGGAACAAGAAACTGCAGGGTTCCAGTCCAGAGAAATAACTGTCCCTAAACTCGTTAACTGCTGAAAGTAAGTTTTTATTATGGGTATCATTCTGCATGTGGAGGCGCTAAATCAGTTACGTTACGTGATAAATTTGACTTTAAGTGCTGTGGGAAATCTAGGCATTATTGTTTTCATTAATGTTAAATTAATTCTGAGTTTGCTATGCCGCATCCAAAATATGTTTTCAGTATGTGTCATTTTTGTTAGTACGAGCACATTCAGCACCATGGACAGCAGACACAAACAATTAGTCAATTTCATTCATAGCCTACTACTTGTAATTATCTGCTAGGAAAAAGGCGCGATAGACTAGATTAAAATTAAAAAAATATTCATAATTATTAATCCCTTCACAAAAGTTGTTATCGTATGCTACGCAAACTAAAGTGATTTATTGCTTTATGCAGTTCAAACCGTATTGATCTCAGTTGTTTGCGTTTTTTAACTTTCGATTGATTCAAATGATAATTCTGACAAATAATTCCGAATTTCAAAGAGATATTTTGTAAGTTTTTGCAATCGCATTGACTGCAGTGTAGCGTGCACATGCAGCTATCATGCAAATCAGAATTTTACACTACTATAGGCTATATATGCATATCAAAAACCGATTTACGCTTTCCCACCTGTTGTCGCTCCCTCACTTAGATCCATTAAGACGTTTGATAACGCAGTCCACACGTGCACTGCATGTAAGGAAATAAAAAGCGAGTTGTATTTTTCAGATGGCTGTCATTCTGAAGCCCTGGACCGTCATCGCTACTCTTCTCTTCTGCGTGCTCCTGTGTCTCGGGACGCTTGTGGACGCCTATCCGCCGAAACCAGAGAATCCTGGAGACGACGCTGCTCCGGAGGAACTCGCCAAATATTACACCGCGCTGAGACACTACATCAACCTCATCACGAGACAACGGTGAGAAAGACACGCGGTGTATCATACAAACGCACCTGTAGTTATGTTTGCTTAAAATGTTCTTATTATCACCCGACCAGGTGACCATGATACAAAAAAATCAGTTCCCGTTAGTGTCAGTGCACTGTCTCCCATTAATATATCAGGACAAATGGCTAAATTCTGCAATAGGATTCTGAAATTGCATTATGGTCCACTTTTCAGTAGCCAAAGGCTCTTCATATAACAAATCAGAGTGATAAAACCCAACAGATGCACCTCGGAGAAGCCTCCAAGATTGAATAGGGTTCTCATCTGTCATAGATTGCTATTTCTCTGCAGCCCTGTCCTATAGAGGACTACATTTATTTACATATTTATAGTCTAACAGGCCTTTGACATTTAGAGCTATGAGCAAAACATTCCAATAAAAACATTTACATTAAATTATTTTCTCTCCCCACAATACACCTTTATTCCATGGCCTCATACTCGGTTAGTCCACCAAAGAACCTAAAGTCTTGCTTGTATAAGAGGTCAAAAAGAAAAAATATGATGCCTATCTGAGATAAAACAAACAGACGTGATGGTTCAAGCAGCTAAACCCTGAGTGTGTCACAGTCGTGACTACATTAAATGAATGTTGGCCACTTCAAAAAGTATTGCCGATGTCCGTAATAGGGAGCAGGTGGGATTCTGTAGAGCTCATGTTTCAGAAATAGGTATATCATTAGTTTAGTCTCAGACTCATTGATGTTGCTTGTAGGCATCTATTGAGGAGGAATCTGAGCATGAAATTGTTTTTTTATTCGAGTGCCAAACCAATGCCCTTAGCTTGTTTTCAGCATAGGCCTAGTCATCTGGAAGATGCTGTTCTGAGAGAAATAATACTCAATTCTCTCAGGTCCATGTTTAAACTCTTTGCTCCATTTCCACTAAATGTTCTCTAAAATTGACATTCGTGTTTTTTCGAAAGATTAGAGGCTTCATTCATATCATCTGTGAGATAAATGTCAGAGTC
This sequence comes from Tiaroga cobitis, assembly GCA_030578255.1. Lineage (NCBI taxonomy): Eukaryota > Metazoa > Chordata > Actinopteri > Cypriniformes > Leuciscidae > Tiaroga > Tiaroga cobitis. The sequence goes on from CM060593.1 coordinate 28,572,294, forward strand.
TTCTAGGTGACATGTCTCAAACACATTCAGCTTTCAAGCAGTCAAAAAAAACATTTAACTGCTAAATAAGATTCATAACGTCTGGGGTGAAAAGACAGTTTGTATTTATATCGGTGATTGGTGTCTGACAGATAAAGTGGGCTGACTAGTTCTTTTCACTTTCTGACACTTTCACACACCACAGTGAGCTCACTGTGTGAGCAATTTGAGATCATTATTTCAGTACTGAAATGTTCCCAGCTAAGATACACGGATGGAATGAAGTAATGAGGGAATAAATTGTCATATTTCTTACATGCAGGTATGGGAAAAGGTCCACTTCGGAAGATGTGATGGCAGAGCTGCTGTTCGGGGACGATACGGAGCACAAACAAAGATCAAGGTGGGAGTCTTTTTTACTTTAGCTATAATTTTAATGTTAATTGCTAATGGGCTTGTTAGTATATTTACAACAATAAAGCAGATAAACAAAAGTTTCCTGTTTTACATGGTATTCTAAAGGTATTTGGGGTGAATGCAGTTTTTTTTAAATCCTCTAGGAACTCATTCACAAAGGGTGATAGGTTGTGTGTTAATGGGAAGGAGGACAACTCATGAATTTTTCACACCTGTTGAGGAATAAGGGGACAGATGGATCCCTGGCTTCTTTTCTCTCTGTCCGTCAGGAAGGGAGTGGGTTAGGGAACATGACGCACAGTGAATATTTGAAAGGCCTTGACATTTAACAGCCCTTATTAGGCCTCAAAATAAAAAGTCCCACTGTGCTAGCTAATTGAAAACTGTAATAGACTGACAGAAATTGTAGCATTGATTAGAAGATGGAAAGATTTAAAGGTGAAATACTATCAGTGTAAACATTCGGAATAGGGAATAAACTATTTTGATGTCAGTAAAAAAAAAGTTGATTGTTTATTTATTTTTTACATGTGTCTCTTTCAGATATGATGACTCTTATATGTGGTGAAGTTCAGTGACCGCGTGTTGACTGTCCTGAGCTAAGCCCACCTGTGCCTCCCACAGAAAACCTCCAGACAATTAAATGAGAACATCAGACAACCTCATCCACCTCTTTATTATACACCATCTCTTTTTTCTTTGGTGCGCATAGAACAAATCTCATTAACAACTGTACATAATATATTATAATAGGAACTATCAATGGAAGTGTATACTTTATTGTGTCATTCAGAAATTATGCTTTTTCGTTTGTACCATGTAAATTATTGTATGTGATTAAAAGTTTATTGGATGAATCTGGGTATTTTATTTTGCTCTGGTGGTTTTTGAAAAGGCTGTACCATATGCCGTAAAGACAAATGACAAGTTAGGTTTATTTTAAGTTATTATTATTATTTAATATAATTTAGTCTGATCGTAGTACATTTTCAAAATACCTAGTTGTTCTCTTTATAAGGTTATTTCTAAATGACCAGCAGATGTCCCTCCTGTAACATAAAATAAAACTCTTAGATTCCACACGTCAATAATATTTATATTTAGGCAAAACATTTTTTTATTTTTTTTTATTTTTTCACCTCAAGTCATTGCTAACATCTCATTCTACAAAAACAACTGCTCAGACAATTTTTGAACAGCAAAATGTAAATGAATGAAAGATAACACTTAGGGTCACTATGTGTGGTAATATTTATTTAATGACGTGATGGTCTCGACTTATTTTAAACACATTTAGCAGAAGAAATGTTCGCTGTTGAACCTGCAAATGCACATTACTCAACTGTTTGGCACTGTTATGTAAATGAATGGAGAACATTTAAAGAGGGCTGTCGAGAACATTCCATTGTTAACGCGGCCCTATAGCTAAACATTAGCTGGTGGGTCCCACCTTCTGAGACATTTGAGCGTTGCCCCTTTATGTCTACGCAGTGACTAGACTCTGATTTGATGCTTTGTAGCGGGGTAGACACCTCTCATAGAATCAAAACAACGCAACGAAGCTATACGGGAAAGGTTAGTATCTCTTTTTATGATACAAATAATTTCAGAATTACCTTTTTTTGTCGTGTTGATGTAGCCCTCTAAACGTATATTCCATTTAGGGATGCAAACCATATAGTCGTTTCATCTACTGTATAGTATAGTGTTGTCGTCTTATTGTTGTTAACGTTACACGGTTAGGAAATTATGAATTCATCTATTGTTTAACGCGTCGGGAGTGTTTGTTTCTCCATTGGCATGATATTCTTTTATTCATCAAGTTTAAGTGAAATGTGAATGCTAATTAGTGTAATTTCGGACTGCATCAGATATTTGTTGGTATCGCTGGATATTGTTGGCGGTGAGTTAAATTCTTGAACCTCCTTTTTTTTCATTATTATTAGCACTTATATTCACTGAATAACTGCAAGAGAACCTGTGATCAGAATGTAGAAATACACTTTCTAGTGCCTAAGAGTTGAGCTATACTTTATTAAGGGTGAAACGAAGGTATAGGCTACAAAATAACTAAAACATTATTATGAAGAGCATCTTGAGAGCTCTAAAAAGTATAGTAGACATTATTATAGGCTACAGCAATTAGTTCTGGTCCTCTAATGTAATTGGTCGAATTCCATGAAGTCGCATATTTATTATAACAGCTCTGGGATGTTTTACTAGTGTCCGAAATCGCACCTATGTCCTTATATATTACACTTTCTTTGGTGTCAGAGATTTTGTAATTGTTTTCGAAACCATTGTGGAGTGGGTTGCCTAGTTCACTTATTCAATACTAAAAATGTATTAAAGCACAAAGGAATAAAAACATGATAGTTGCTGGTGCTTTTATTTTGTGTTTGGTGACTGAAAACGTATTTATGATACCATTATAGCAGATTTATAGTGTTAATGCCTATAGGAATATTATTTATGTGCTGTCAAAACCAGGTGATTAAAAGCAGAGAATAATCTGGCATAGTCTCAGCTTCTTGTTATGGTTGCTTAAAGAGGACTCGGATGTATTTGTCTGTGCTGGAGACAGATGGGCCATGCCTTTTTCTGGCTCAAAGGGAGCAGATGGAGAGCGTGGCTGCTTGTGATGTGGGCAGGCCAGACCAGGGTGTCATTAGCATGGGGGGCTCTGCGAGGTCTGCAGGAAGGATGGGAATGGAAGGAGGTGTGGGCCTCAAGAGTTGCCAATACATGATAAATTCACCATCCCTCCCTTTTATAAAGGGCTAGAGGAAGACCCCCTCGTGCCTTCTCTCAGGGGATCTCACTCAGATGCTGAGTTTGCATTCACACCTGGCCGAAACACACTGGCTGTTTGGTAATGAGATTGAAATGTGAGCTTGAGCATATCCCATGTTTGGCTGACAGCTCTCCTTGGGAATTTGGGAATTGACATCAAATATTGATTGGAACCTTAAGCTAAAGCCATCTGAGAGAGTTTCGGGCAGTTGACAGAACTTTTTTTTATTTTTTATCTATGATTTATTTGATCTTTATCTTGTTTTTGGAGTTTAGGAGTAATTTTCAGATATTATTGCAAATCTAATTCAGTTAAAATATATTCATGAATTATTTGAAAGATAAATACTAAATGTAATATATAGGCTAATACAAGCGAAAACAGATCCATGATTTTTAGTTGATCCATAGAGGTGGGCGATATATCGTTTAGACGATAATATCCGAATTGTTGTCTGGACGATATGCAAAATTGGGATATCGAATATTTCATAATTTGTACAATCCCAAACATGAAAAGAGCTGAAGGAAGTTAAAGAGAAAACAAATAACGCACACTAACCTTCTAAACAATCATATGTAGCGATTTTAATACTGTAGGGGTTTGACTGTATTTTATTTTATTTTTTGTACAAAATCACGATCGTTCCTCAATTGCACGAGAGTAAAGCTGCTACTAATTTGCAATATACAACTACGAAGTTCTTATGTTATGACGTTTCTAAGGTTGAAGCAACAATCCAAACGAGTAAAGCCGATGTACGATTAATAAAATAGCTGCTAGAAAAGGCAAAATGTGCGTTGTTCGCGGAAAAATGAAGTCTGAAGTTAAACATTTTTTCTTAAATGTCTGTGGCGTCCTCAAGTGGCGAGCTTCGTGATTGCATCATTAGAAAATTGCGTTGTATAATGAGTCTAAAAGATGGAATACATTTTCCCAAAGAGATCGGTTCGGTACGCATTACAAACCGAACCGTTCCGGTGGTTGGACCATTTTTCCTGCCGACCAAAATCCGCGCTGGAGCGAACACCACAACGTTGCGCAACATCAAATGGCAAATGTAATGAAAGCGGAACGAAACTCATTATTTTGTGCTTCACGGACCGTTTATCAGTTCGGACGAATGTCAGTGCAGCGCTGCAGCGCGAGCCGATCTTGATTAAGCGACACCGTTAAGAGAAGCGTAAACAAAGCATTTGATTTCGGCACTTAAGTAATAACATCGCTGCGAGATCTAGTGAGAAGCGTTACAATTTCTCCGTTATTAACGGATCAAACAGCACTGACGTGGAAACCAGGAGAAACATCGTTCCATGAATGAACTATAGGTTTTAAGTCCACAGATCATTCACTACCACTAACTTGTAACCATGGAAGTTTTGCAGGAATATTAAAATGCTTTCAAGTACGTCACACATCTTTTTCCAGCACTTCAAAACTCAAATGTTATATGTTATTTAAATGTTATTTTTAATGTGATGACCAGAACATTATTTGTTCATCCTTCAAAGATTACCTCTATTTATAAAACAAAGTTTCAAGGTGTAGGAAAACTCACACTTATTTAAAAATATTTTTTCTTTTAATAAATATTAAATTTCTATGGCATTTCTTTATTTTTTGCTGTATCGAAAACGTACCGAACCGTGACACCACTGTATCGTATCAAACCGAACCGTGAATTTTGTGAACCATTACACCCCGATTAAAAATATAAAAGAACAATAAAGACTTTATTGAATAATATTTTATTATTTTAAAAAGTTTAGGAGTCTTTAAATCAATAATGTCTCATATCTTTATGTACTAGTAATTCTATACAATAATAGGTCAAATCAAATGCAGCAAGTCAAAAGACCAACTGGACCTTCTTTGCCAGTTTGCACACATTTCTTTGAAGGATTGCAAAAATATCGTCTGAATAGCGATATCGAGATATTGAAAAAAAATATCGAGATATTCATTTTTGTCAATATCTCCCACCCCTATATAGTTTGCTTTGTTTTTGAGGTGTACCGTTTAAAAATAATACCTATACCTATATTAAAAATAATTAATCAATACCTGTTCTAAACATTTTAAAACCTTAAGAACACATATTTGTTACTTAAAAAAAAAACCGTTAACTGAAATACAATAAAATATTGGAAAAGAAAATTCAACTATTATTGAAATTTGTTTAAACAATTTTCATTTTTATTTAGTTTAACTTGATGTGCTAAAATAACTAAAACTGAAAACAAAATAAAATGAATAAAATCTGTATAGAAAATATTGGAAAAAAATACAACTGACAAAAATGGCGAAACAAATTTTAATAAAACTTTAGCTAAAACGAAAATGAAAAAAAGAAAATGAATATAAAATAATTCCAAAATATTAGTAAAAACTATAATAGTATCTCAGATATTAAAATAACACTGATTTGGACTCTTGGAAGGAACTAGCATAAATTGTTTGCATATTATTCAGACATTTTAAGTTATTTATGGTTCAAATATATATTGAACCCGCTGTGTATATGTTTTATGCTTTTTTTAAGTTTTGACATGATATTTTGCTTTGCTTTGTTTTTTTCACCAGCAACATATGTGCTAATATTTTGCTAACTGTGGTGTTTAATATTTAAAGTTTTAGAGGAACAATTTGTGTCCTGTTATTCTCAAGCTGTGTGCCTGTAGGTTAACAATAAAACCTGTTTGTTTTGTGTGGGTTAATAAAAGCGAGAAGATGGAGCCCTGAGGTGCTCTGTGATTAAAGATGGTAACTAGTGGACAATCAGAAATCAGAAGCGCTTGAGGCGTTCACAACACCTATATATTCAAAGAAAGCACAGGAGTTGCTGGAAATGAGCTGAGTGAGACACTAGACTCCATTTAAATGAGTGTCTGTGTTTGCCTGAACTGAACTGACACTTTATCGCAGTATAGCAGCATCACTCTGAGGCTTGCATGCTTGTGAATAAGCTAGAGTGTGAGAACGAAACGGAGGTGTGTGTGAAGTCTGACCTCTCCATCCCACCAGGACTGATCTTCACTACATAAACAACAGATTCACACTAGCATCACACAACCACATGATCAAAGATCCCATGCTTTATGTTTTCTTCTTTAGATTATTTAAATAATTAGACTATGTGGACTATTGCAATTATTAGAACCAAAATGTAAAGATGTTTTTCATAATTTCCTTTGCTTAAAAATTATTTTATTTCATGACCCAGCAAAATCAATGTATTTTTATAAAGTCGATAGAATAAGTCATGAGTCTGAGTCCTTCCAGGAATTTCAATTTACATATTTATATTTATGCATTTAGCAGACACACACATGCATGCATGCATTATTAACAGTGTATACAATGTCAGGTTTATTAGAAAGCTAGACTAGGAAACAAGCTAGAGCAGAGGTGAAATGCAAAATTTGAATTTATTATTATAATTTTTTATTTAAATTCCTAAAAGCAGAGTGTCAAAAGCAGGCTTATTTGACCTTGTTTGACCTCTACCTCATATAGAGTACGGACTCAAGAGATTTCAGGACTGTTCTCTTTCATCTCTGTCCTGTCATCATTTACTCACTCTCATGTCATTTCATACCTTTATGACGGTCTTTCTTTGGAACACAAAAGGAATTTTGAAAAATGTTGGTAACCAAAAAAAACTCCTTTAAAAAAACAAAGGAAGTCATACAGGTTTGGAATGTCATAAAGGTGATTAATGATGACAGAATTTTCATTTTGGGGTGAACTATCTGCATAATAAGCATTCAAATAGTCCAGATTATTAAGTGATTCAGCTTCCATTCTGTGCAGCTGTTATGTTAGGCAGCTACTTTCCCCTTTAGGGAAGTAGGCTAGCTACTCAGCTCATAGCCTACGTGGGGTGGGGGGTGAAGGAATCGCTATAGCAACCACCTCCGTCATACAGTGTACACTCACCTAAAGGATTATTAGGAACACCATACTAATACTGTGTTTGACCCCCTTTCGCCTTCAGAACTGCCTTAATTCTACGTGGCATTGATTCAACAAGGTGCTGAAAGCATTCTTTAGAAATGTTGGCCCATATTGATAGGATAGCATCTTGCAGTTGATGGAGATTTGTGGGATGCACATCCAGGGCACGAAGCTCCCGTTCCACCACATCCCAAAGATGCTCTACTGGGTTGAGATCTGGTGACTGTGGGAGCTATTTTAATACAGTGAACTCATTGTCATGTTCAAGAAACCAATTTGAAATGATTCGAGCTTTGTGACATGGTGCATTATCCTGCTGGAAGTAGCCATCAGAGGATGGGTACATGGTGGCCATAAAGGGATGGACATGGTCAGAAACAATGCTCAGGTAGGCCGTGGCATTTAAACGATGCCCAATTGGCACTAAGGGGCCTAAAGTGTGCCAAGAAAACATCCCCCACACCATTACACCACCACCAGCATGCACAGTGGTAACAAGGCATGATGGATACATGTTCTCATTCTGTTTACACCAAATTCTGACTCTACCATCTGAATGTCTCAACAGAAATCGAGACTCATCAGACCAGGCAACATTATTCCAGTCTTCAACTGTCCAATTTTGGTGAGCTCTTGCAAATTGTAGCCTTTTTTTCCTATTTGTAGTGGAGATGAGTGGTACCCGGTGGGGTCTTCTGCTGTTGTAGCCCATCCGCCTCAAGGTTGTGCGTGTTGTGGCTTCACAAATGCTTTGCTGCATATCTCGGTTGTAACGAGTGGTTATTTCAGTCAAAGTTGCTCTTCTATCAGCTTGAATCAGTCGGCCCATTCTCCTCTGACCTCTAGCATCAACAAGGCATTTTCTCCCACAGGACTGCCACATACTGGATGTTTTTCCCTTTTCACTCCATTCTTTGTAAACCCTAGAAATGGTTGTGCGTGAAAATCACAGTAACTGAGCAGATTGTGAAATACTCAGACCGGCCCGTCTGGCACCAACAATCATGCCACGCTCAAAATTGCTTAAATCACCTTTCTTTCCCATTCTGACATTCAGTTTGGAGTTCAGTTGAAATCCTCATAATGTTAGTAGAACGGTGCGTTGTTAATGCTCCCATGGGAAGATCTGTCTTTGACCATAAGTAGTGAAGGCAGTGTAATCGTCTCTAGAGTAAACACGGCTAATTTATTGCCCTCTGTGTGCTGTATCGGTACATTCATTACAGTACATCCTGTTTTGTAATATGATTGACAGTGCAGCTCCTGTTCGTGAGAAACACAACAGATGTCTAGACCAAGAAAATAATTGTTTGCCTAATAGTTTGATGAGGTGTGATGAGCCCTCTCTCTCTCTCTCTCTCTCTCTTTGAAAATGTAAAAATGCCGAAAGTTTTCTGTGAGAGTTGTGTTTATGGGTAGGGATAGGTTTAGGAGATACAATATACAGTTTGTACAGTATAAAAAATATTATTTCTATGAAAATTCCCCATAAAACATCGACACCCAACATGTATTATGCGGGTGTGCTTGCGTGTGTGTGTGAGTGTGAGAGAGAGAGCAAATGAGAAGGAGAGAGAAGATCAGGTGTCAGGTCTTAAACTCCTCTGATCCTTCAGGTCTTTGAAGGATTATTGTACTTGCTTACTGGGAAACCATCTACAGAGTTTCAGAGCAGGAACATTTGGGGATCTATCTATTTATCTATCTCTCTATCTATCTATCTATCTATCTATCATCTATCTATCTATCTATCTATCTATCTATCTATCTATCTATCTATCTATCTATCTATCTATCTAAATAAATGGACATGAAATATTGATTTGGTTGAAATAATTGTATTATATAGACTGGAGTTAATCTATTGCCTGGAACAACAGTCAGTTATCCAGTTTAGTTCATTATACAGAAATATTTGACAGTAGAATGCAGCGATTGACCAATCTGAAACAAGGATTCCAGAAAGCTGTATAATAAATACATATAAAACCTTTCAGTCTTACTCTCTCAGCACTTCTGTCACTCCCACCGTCCATCTCCCTCTCTCCTCCTGCGACTGGTGCACCTGCTCCCTGTCATTGTTTCATTTTGAGGACACGGCTGAATCTAAGCACCCCCCTAAAAATTCTCTCCCTCCCACCTCTTAACACGCACACAAAGACTGCATGTCTCATTTTATTGTATATATCGCCATAGCAACCAAAGCTCACTAGTAAATGCCCCACTCTTTTACATTTAATTTTATTCCCCATATTTTTTCTTTGTTTATACTTTACCTTCTAGTCCTAATGATGTAAAATATTAATGTTAAATCTCTCTGATGCTTTAGTTGCAGATTTCAAACATGCCTGTGGCAGCCACCGGCACAGAGCATGGTAAGTATCATCATCATCTAAGAGTGTTTTTTGCCCTGTGGACTTTTATAAAATAACTCTTAAACTGTTCACACTGTCTCTAGTTTATTTGATGTGTCCAATAACAATGTCCAAAAGTGAACATACATGCATCACAGAAGATTTTTTTCACTTTTTCTAAACTGTCGTGAATATTTCCACCAGTGTCATTTCTATCACATTTCAAATTATGTATTTTGTTCAACTGCATTATGATGGAAATAGCATTGATGAAATGGCACTTTTTCTTGACTTATTTGATTTTTATGATAAAATTACCAACTCCTTTGTCTTGCTTATTTTAATGTCATAACTATTGTCCATCCTAAATAGACCAAATTAAATATTGTTTTGCTATTTTCCACACAAAGGGTAAATGCATGATGAAATGCTTACAGTGTTGATTTAATCTGTTGTTTTAACATTGTTTACAAATGTTGTTTTACTGTAATGTGATCTTCATATAGCAAAAGCAAGTTTAAAAAAAAGTTTAGTTTTTTTTTTTATGAAAAAAAATCTAAAATAAACATCTAATATAAAAGTATTTATTTACAGCATATATTTTTTTCTTTACAATTCTTTGGACCCTAATGCAGATGGTTTAGCGCCAATACAGCACACTAGTGTTGTATTGTGTCTTTGGCATAAGGAGTAGCTACAACAGAGCTGTGGCTCTGTTCATTCAAATAATTTGAAGTCGAGCCAAAAGAGTACAGATCACAATAGGAATGACAGAATAGATGAAATACAAAATCATTGAAGGTAGTTTAATTGTGGTGAGGATTTTCCTGGCGCTGTAAACATGGACACACTTGTGCTAAAGATGGCTGGCACAGCAGCTTTAGTGAGATCATGCCCTGCATCTTAAGAAAAATGCTTCTAAACAGTAGGGTTCTTTGGCTTGTAACAATAGCAGAACCCTTTTTGTTACTAAATAGAACCCTGTTTAAGGTTCCATGAAGAACCATGCTTTAAATGTGTTATAAAGGTCCTAATTTTTAACAATATTAATATAGGCTATATATTCATATTAATATTATTTTTTATATATTATTTATTAATATGTTTTTTTAGTCCTTTATCTGCCTGGTTTTATTATTTCTTGTTGTCTCTATTTGGGTTTTACATTAAAAAAAGAAACCCCAGCATGTATTTTTTTTTTGACATGGCAAATTGCAGCAAAAATGACCTTGCTCTAACAAGTTGATAGCTGATAGCTATCAGCAGGCATAACAGTTGATAGCTGAATACATTAATAAATAACATTGACATTGAACACAATATTGATGAAATGAAGACAAAGTTCCAGTGAAATATCTTCACATTCACAATCCCTTATGATGTCTTTATATGTCCTTCATTAGATTCTGAGTGACAATTTCTCTCTGCAGATGATGTGGTTATGATACGTGACAGCATTCTGAAATACACAATTGAGTTTAGAGTTAAAGTTCTAAAGTGGAAGTGTCTCTTCCAATTGATTATGTAAAAACAATTATGTTTATGTCGGCCAAAGTTAGCAAAAAATTATTTTTGATTTGACTTCATATCACATACTGATGTGATATGAAGTCATATCAAAAGTGATATAAAGTCATGGGATAGCTTTAATGTTTTTTTTTGTGACTGGGTGTTTAGGTATAAAGTAATAATAAAAAAAATTAAGAATATGGATCATAAATTCAATATCTCTGTTACTTACTTTGTGGAGAAGAGAAGATGAGTATATCCTAGCTGAACAGAGCTGCACACACTTACATGTTCTGTTAAACGTAAAAGCCAAAAATGCATGATTGGAAACCAGTTGCAATATTTAAAAACAAAAGTGACAAAATGTAGGCCTATTGACATTTTAAGAAAGAAGTAATTTACCTTTTGAGAGTGTGTTGACAGTCTTTGTAGTTGTAGCTGAGCTCCAGAAAATCAGTAATGAGGAGGCTTTGACAGTTACAGATTTGAAAAACAAAAAGGCGGGAATAAAGAACCCTCAACTCTAACACAAAGAACCATTTCAGCATATAAAGGATTCTAAATAGAACTGTAAAATAGAACCATTTTTAGAGTGGAGGTCCACTTGACATTTTCTTGCCCTGTAGTGTCTGCTAATACATACTGTGTGATTCTGAAGAAACTCATAGATTAAGGGGCTGTGATCTAGCCTAAAAGGTCAGTCGGCAAGGCAAGGCGAGTTTATTTATATAGCACATTTCATACACAATGCTGATTCAAAGTGCGTTACATAGAAGAAATTAAAATAATCAAAAGAAATAAGAATAATTAAAACAGTTTAGAATAAAAAATAAAATAAAATACAGTAAAAATATAAATATGTAGTGTGAACCCTCTACATCATATCATATACACTCCCTGTCAAATTTCAATAGTTAAAGGCATAGTTCAAGAAATCTTTCTTACTGGCCTGACAAAAATGTAGTGTTCTGGAAAAACTGTTGAAAATGTCTGTCAAAAAAACCTAAACGGATTCACTATAAAAATCATATTTCATATACAGTTGAGCCGTACTTTTAAAAAAAGACCCCAATATCGTCCATACGTGAAGATATAAATATATAACAGATTGTGTCAGTGAGTGTTTGATCAAAGAGCACAGTATCTCATAAGCAGCTACATAATAATGTCCCCCCCCCCCCCCCCAGCAGTGCCACAGATGCTGGACACACTGAGTGACAGCACCAGCTCTGCCACTGCCAATGACCTGGACCTCATCTTCCTCAAGGGAATCATGGAGAGCCCTATGGTCAGTTCTGCATAGCATACAGTAGGGCAATTCCAGACCCAAACATGCCAAAAAACCTGTTCATTATCCCACTTATTAAATGGCTGTGTGGGTATTGTAACATTGTACATTTAATTTTTTCTTGTCATTACTATGTATAATGCTTTGGCAATATTGTATGCAAATAAGTTTTGAAATTTGAAACACACACACACAGTTGTCAAAAGCAACAGTAGCAAACTAATAGCCGATGATTAATATGTACCTAAATGATCTCCCAGAGTGCAGAGAGTCTGGAGGAGACACGGCTGGAGGCCGTGAGGGACAATAATGTGGAGCTGGTGCAGGACATCCTGAGAGAGTTGAGCCCCTTTACACACCGCAGCAACACCGCCGCAGAGCTGTCACTCATTCTCAACCAGCCGCACTTCCAGGTACACAGCTACAGCTCAACAAATCTGTTAAATGAAACGAGAGTAATACACAGTCTGATTTAAGGCTGACACACTATGCTTGTGATGATCAGTCTCTGTTGGAGACCCATGACTCTGTGGCCTCTCAGACGTGTGAGACTCCGCCCCCGAGCCCCTGCGCTTTCATGGAGCCGCCCATCAACAGCGTACCCGTGCCAGCTGATGCCATCCGGATGGTGGGCATCCGCAAAGTGGCTGGAGAGCACTTGGTGAGACTGCGTTCAGTGTATAATTTGTAGTAATGTTATATTAAATGATAATATATATTAAACAAAAGGATTAAATAAAAATGTATAGTCATGCTCTGCTCAAAAATATGAGATTAATATACATTATACAAAATGCCTGTAGTGAATATACGTTGTATATTAATTAAATTATATATTGAATTATCATATTTCCAAATATTAGTAATATTATTCAGAGCACAGCTTAATGATGGGATTAAATTAAAGTTATAATAATACTCTGCTCTAAAACATGTTATTAATAAACGTTATACAAATGTTCTAATACCGGTATACATTGTATAGTACAGTGACGCATTGCTGCCACATACATATTATTTTTCCACTCAATTATGTTGGAATAACGAGATGTTATGTCATTAAAACAACACATTTTCTAGGCCTTATAAGGACATGTGTCATGTACAAAATATGCCTTTATCCACATAAAATGTATATAGCCTATCATGCCTTTATCATACTTAAACGTTCAAAAAGCTGAAGCAATAGCAGCCCCCAATGGACATTCATGGTAAAAGATCAAATTCTGTACACACCTTATTAATAAAGCATATGTAGCCTACAGAATAGCAGATGAGCCCAGAATACGAACATTGCGTTTAATTACACATTAATCATGTTTTCCTCCCATAGAAAACTCTTATTATGAAGGAAAAGCTTAATATGGCTTAATAGGCTACTAAGACAGTGATAAAGATCAAATTCTGTACACACCTTATTAATAAACAATACTATCCTACAGAAAAGCAGATGAGCCCAGAATATGAACGCAACCGTTTAATTACACGTTAATCACGTTTTCCTCCCATAGAAATCCGTTATTATAAATAAAACTCTTATAACGTGGCTTTCATGGGAGGATGGCATTGCGGTGCACAACAAATCCTTTAAATGGTAGCAATGCAAAACAAAAATGAAAAATATAAGTAGCCTATAAAATACACATAATTATTGTGGCATTAATTAGCCCACAAACAATATTTATTTTAAAGCCTAAATGAATTTATTTAAAGCAAAACACCAGCCTTGGGTGTCTATCTGTAGGCTAGTGTTGTGTTTCAGCTGCCATTTTCAAACTGCCACAGCGCTTACTCGCTGTAGAAAATGCATGACTTGATTTGTTAAACATGAAGAGGACTTATTCGTCTGGCATGGCCGCTCGCTCTAACGTTAACCTAGATAAATTTTCGCTATTATTAGGCGCATATCCAAGTGTTTGTGTGTTATCCACTGCATGACATGGAGGCGCAGGCGCGATCACTTGCATTTTCCTATCAGCAGTGGAAACAACTTAAAATACTCCATCATTTCTGGTCAAACAGAAAACAATAATACATCATTCGACTACTTTTATTTGTGTAAACTCACAATAACAAGAAAACGTGCTTTTGTAAAAGAAAAGAAAACGAACAGGACACACTTTCATGGTCTCCGTGAATTGGAGAGCGTCTCAAAAAGGAACTGAAAAACAGCGTATAGACTTGCCTCACAGACATGAGAAATATATCTATATAAAGCTTGAAATGTCCACCAACGTAAAAAATCGAATCGAAAGCAAATACGGTACCATCTGATTTTGTAATCCTGTCCGTATGAAAGGTGCTTTCTCTCTTAAGGCGCATCTACTTTACAGCGGAGATGTATGGAGATATTTTTGCAGCCTACACCGATTTAGAAAACACTAGTTTATTAATAAACAATTCAAATGCTTAGTTATTTTTTCAGACACATTTATTATCATTAGCCTGTGCGGCAAAATGTATTTATTTATGAACATATATAGACTACAGAATAGGCCTAGGCTATGCACCCAGGATTGAATATAAACGTGCAATTAGTCCTAATTGCTTAATGACCAGTAGTCTAGAACAATCTTTAGTCTATGGCAACTCTAATCAATAGCCTACATTTAATAGTTGACATTATTTAATTAGTAATTAGTATCCACTATCCAGCTCTTTACATTAAATTAGTTGAGTTAGCATAATTAGTTAATGAACTAATAAAATAATAACATAAAGTTTAAATTAAGATGCTAACCATATATTTCTATATAGCATTGCTTATTCGACCACAAGGACTGTTTTTAAGGTGACAATCCGTTATACATGTGAAGATTGTAGGCTGTATCTTGAAGATGTTTGTATATTCTGTTATAAAGACGAAGGTTGACATTTCGTTAATTAAAAAAAAAATAAGAACACAATGTTGTAAAAAATAAACAACTTAGGCTATGTTCTGTTAGATGTGTTTTGACTACTTTTTGTTTAATTATATCTCTAGGTAATGAAGATATAGCCTATGAACAAAAAAAAATATTATATATCAATATATTATATAAAAAAATGTATAGGCCTATATAAAATATATTTTAAAAAAGGGCCTCACTGTTTAATTTGGCCTGGGGCCCCAGTCAGTGTAGGTTCGCCTCTGGTTGGGGACTGCTACTATTTGCTTCAGCTTGTTGAACGTAGAAGTATGATACATGTATGATAAATGTGGATAAAGGCATATTTTGTACATGACACATGTCCTTATAAGGCCAAGAAAATATGTCGTTTTAAGACATAACATCTCGTTATTACGGCATAATTGAGTGGAAAAATAATATGTAGGTTATGTGGCAGCAATGCGTCACCGTAGTGCGGTAATTAAATTATGTAATTATTCATGGTATTGTAATATTTACATATAATAGTAATGTTATATTAAATTATAATACAAATATTATATTTTAGAGCAGAGCGTAATGAAAGGATTAAACTAAGTTTATGCTTATGCTTTGTTCCTAAATATTAGATTAATGCACATTATGTATTGAAAATAGATTTCATATAAAATGTCCATAGTAATAATTACAATGTATATGAATGCATATATTAAACAAATATATTTGCATTTAATAGTAATATTTTATGAAATTATAATATATTATAATACTAATATTATATTTTTGATCAGAGCATAACAATAGGATTAAATGAAATTCATAGATATGCTTCCTCTAAAAATGAAAAAATATTAATATTTTGTTAAAAAATGTTTTACTCTAAAAATATTTATTATATAAAATTCTACGGTGAATATACAATTTTTGTTGGTATGCTCTGCTCTAAAATAGTAAATTAATATAAAAACGTCATGGAAATTCATTGCTCGAATTCAAAATGTGCTTGCAGTGTTTTGACCACTAGTTTCTGACTTCATGTCAGGGTGTGACGTTCCGTATTGAGAACGGAGAGCTGGTGATTGCACGTATTCTCCACGGGGGGATGATCGACCAGCAGGGTCTGCTCCACGTGGGTGACATCATCAAAGAGGTGAATGGGAGAGAGGTGGGCGACGACCCTCGTGTGCTGCAGGAGATGCTGCAGGAGACCAGCGGCAGTGTGGTGCTCAAAATCCTTCCCAGCTACCAGGAGCCACATCCCCCGAGACAGGTACCATCCCCTCCCCCTAAATACAGAACGGGACATTGAGTGAGTCCCGTGAGTCGCTCTCTGTTAAAGCCAGATGTGTTTACTATGAGATCAGACAGGATCGTGAGCTGGAAGGTAGAAGCATGGTATAGACAGTCTTCCAGCAGCGTTCTACTATCCACCTCCTGATCTTATCATCTGTTTAGACTACATTTATATGGTTGTTTGATGGGTTGTTTCTTTTTAACTTTCAGATAGGCTGGGCATTTTAGGTTAAAGGCTTTAGAATAACTTCTTTGAAAACTGACCTCATTTTGTATATATATTTTTGAATCATTTTAAATTTTCTAATAATAGTCACTTTAATGTAAACTATATTTCAGTCTGGATCACTCTTATCCTTGTCTCTACAGGTTTTTGTAAAGTGCCATTTTGATTATGACCCTGCCAATGACAACCTCATCCCTTGCAAGGAGGCGGGACTAATGTTCTTAAGTGGAGACATTCTGCAGATTGTGAACCAGGAAGATGTGAACTGGTGGCAGGTTGGTTGGTCAACTCAGGCTCTGTTTACACCTGCTATTAAGATGCGTTTTGGTCGATCACATCAAGTAGTCGAGCCGGGATACTCATTCCCGTTTACACCTGATATTTTAAGTCGTCTCTTTTGTCCACTTTCAACCACTTCTGTCCTGATTTTTTCGAGGGGAGCATCTATGGGCGGGTTTAGGGACTTTTTTTAGATCTTTCGATCTAATAGATGAAGAAAGCTCATGCAATTTACATATAAACACGACCAGAGAAAACAGAAAAACTTACAGAGAGCAGCAGCTTTTGTTTCTGCTCTGATAGTCTCAAGTGCATGTTAGAACTCAGAAATGATAAGAGAACATTGTGCTTGGTATGTTTTTCATCTTTAAACCAAACTTGGGTCTCCAGCCAAAGTTTAAATCCTGTCTGGCTAGCGCGCTTCAAATAATGTTTATGCATTAGGCCAGTAAGAGGAGAGTATGTGATATTTTGTGGCTGCTCAAACGCATTCGACCACATGAGCGTTTACACTACGAAAGCAATCCGGTCAAATGAGTTTTCGACTACCTCTGGAAGTGGTGGAAAGTGGACAAGCTTAAAAAGTTTGAGACCCTATTTACACCTGTATTTAGCGTTGTGTGTTCGGATCAACCAAAACACATCTTAATACCAGGTGTAAACAGGGCCTTAGAAGCGCTACAATATTTTTGTGCAGAAATGACATGCCAGATAGTTTAACTTTTAAAGGACCTAAAGTCGCATCTGCTTTTTATTTAAAATGTAAGATATCTCTTTAAAATTTCAGTCGAGGGAATTTCTAACATACACACATAAAACTATGCTTGTTTATGATATAGAACAATGATATAGAACAATATTACCCTCCGAAAGCTGTACATTAGAGTCATATATCTTTGCAGGCACTTCGTGTAGAGGGAGGCAGTGCTGGCCTGATTCCCAGTCAACTTCTGGAGGAGAAGAGGAAAGCTTTTGTGAAGAGAGATGTTGAGCTGTCACCAGCAGGTATAGAAATATATGGATTAATGAATCATTTTAGAAATATTTCTGAAGGATCATGACACTGAAGCCTGGCATAATGGCTGCTGAAAATTCAGCTTTGACATCACTGGTATAAATTACATTTTACAATATATTCAAATAGAAAACAGTTATTTTAAATTGTAATAATATTTTACAGTTTTACTGTTTCCCTATATTACTATACTTATAAGATAATCTTAATTACTCTGAACTTTTGACTGGTAGTCATAGTTTTCTTTCTTACATTATATATTATTATTATTATTATTACAAAATTACAATTTATTCCTGTGATGGCAAAGCTGTATTTTCAGTATCATTACTCCAGTCTTCAGTGTCACATGATCCTTCAGAAATCACTCTGTTTTCTTCTGCTCAAGAAACATTATAAATGTATTTTCTGTCAATTTTGATCAATTTAATGCCTCCTTGCTGAAATGGCGCCACCAGGGGATGGCCAGGGGTGGCCGTGGCCGACTCCTGGCCACCCCACTGGCCACCCCAATGGCCAGTACAAATTTTAGTAGCATCAGTTATGCATTTCATAAATAAGTAAAACATATTCTTTAGTAAAAGAAGACGGGGAATTATTTGTCGTGACGTGCTTTTTAAGTGCCAAACGGTTACAGTATACTGTTTCAGCAGCTTTTTGATGTGTCTTTGCCACGTTTTGAAAAGCAGGGATGCAAGCAGCGCGCTTTTCGGCGCCTCCCGATTTTTTCACTTCAGTTTGGGTGACAAAGTCATCTGAAGTCATTCCATAGCTTAATGTGAGGGACAGAAGACTATTTACATCATTAAAGTATACGGAAACTCGTTTTCCCTCCTCTGCGGCTGTCAATCATTCTCCATTCATATTCAAACAGCGCGCGCGCCTCTTGGATGCACGGTAAAACTCTCTCCAATATGATATTTTCACATTAAAATGCATTATCTGTAGATAAAAGGCTGTAGATTTGCATAAAATTACTTTATTTTGTTGGAGTTTGTTGCTGTTTTTAAACGACTCACTACCGTATGCTTGCTAGATCACACACATCACAAGGACTATGAATCGGCATCAAACGCACAATAACTGGAATTCAAAACTGTGAAACGTCTCCGGTTACTATCGTAACCTCGGTTCCCTGAGAGGCGGGAACGAGACATTACGTCATACTGACGTATATGGGAACTCCTCCCTTCTCCATTTTCACTGAAATCTTATAGGATAACGCCAGCTGGAGACAGCTGGCCAATTGACGCAAAACATGCAAATGCTGACCGGTCCGCGGGCAGTATAAATAGCATGGACGCGACAATTACGTCAGAATCAAGACTGAACGCTAGCACAGCTGATCAAACGGCGAGCACGGCGGTTGACGTAATGTCTCGTTCCCGCCTCTCAGGGAACCGAGGTTACGATAGTAACCGGAGACGTTCCCTTTCAAGGCGGTAACTTCGACATTACGTCATACTGACGTATATGGGAACTGTATAGAATCCCGCCGTGAGCGCAGTGAAGATAAGCCCTGAACGGGGTCAAGCTACACTCCCACAGGAAACACAGTTCTAAGCCAGCAGCGCCGCTAGGAGCACTCAAAACTGATAGGCGAACTAGACCAACGTCTGCTCCGGCTTTACCAAGTTGCGCATCCACTGCAATGAGGCGAAGGCTGCACTGGACAGGGCAGCACAACACCATAAGCACTCGAGCACAAGAGCTAACACAGTGTCGACGGCATAGCGGTGACAGCTGCATAACCTTAAGCCACACGCAGTTAACAGTACATTGGAAACTACTGCGTAATGTGGAAACAGCTATGTAACCTTATAGTCATAACACAGAGTTAGCAGCAATGGTAACTCTGCAATACAGACTACTGCACAGCTGGTGGTAACAGTTTCATGAGTACATTGATAAAACTCACCGAACCCACGACGCTAAGGTGGTGCATCAAACTTGGAACCATGGCGAATGTGTTCTGAGAAGACAGCCAGCATCCCTAAATCCCGTAGGCATTAAGCAACCATTTAAAGCGTCGAATTCAGAGAGAAAGTCTCTGTATAAAACATCACGTCCCTAGTACCATCCACCAAGCACACAACCAGCTGGAAGACTGCTGCCTAGTGATCCACGTACATCCACAAATCCCTTACAGGACCAACATCACTCTGAGCATCGGCATCATGCGAGGCTGAACTCAGCAGATAAGGCGGTCAGGGATCAACCTGTGCTCTGAACGGTGTAAGCGACTTCGGAACGTAGCTTGGTATCGGACTGAGAGTGACGCTGCAGTCATCAGGTCCGAGACAATGCGACACCATTCACTAGAATGAGCGTAAGTCTCCAAGTGCTTCGCTGGGGCGAGAGCCGGTGGTAAGGCCATCTCAGGGAGAGCTCCGTCTCAGCACTTGTCAGTGTGAAGTGTCTTGCTCAACTAAGGACCCAGCAGTGGACACACAAGAAGGTTCCACAGCTTGGGGCTGGGGTGCCACCTTGTAGAACATAGCCGATGTTCTATAGCCAATGTACAGAAGTGCACATCAACACATAACTGAATGTACATAAACACAGTGCCAGTGGCCGTAGCGACAACAACTGTGAATATACGCAGTTAGAAAATAGCCCCATAATAGCATAGCACCTCAGTAAGCACACAAACACAGTCGTAACTGTAGCTACAACTGTGAATATATGAGTTAGCACAGAAAAACCAGTTGCCCTGTTTTTATAGGAACGGGGCAATATAACAGCGCAGCACATGCACGTACAGCATAGGTCGCTGTAGCCCCAACTTAATACACGCAGTTAGCTCAGTATTTAGGCACTGAAGGATACGGGGCTGCATGAACACATCCATTTGTAAATAAATGCAGCGCATGTCGCCGTATCGACGGAGACTGTGAATATGCACAGTCTGACTGGGATAGCTAGTTGCACTGAAGATACAGGGCAACATGGCAGCATAACACAAGTAAGTAAGGAATAGCGCATCCTTGCATGTACATAACGCAGCGTAAGACGCTGTAGCAACAGAAACTGTGTAGAGACAGAAACTAAGATGCATAGTTAGATTAGGATGGCTAGCAGCACTGAAGGAAACAGGGCAGCATTACAGCATAACACATCCGTTTATGTACATACATCCAGAACTGCGAATATGCACGGTTAGATTAGGATAGCTAGTTTTGCACTGAAGGAAACAGGGCAGCAAAAACACGTCCTTGTACGTGCCGTGTAGTCGCCATAGCGACAGAACAGAATATGCAGTTAGATAGGATAGCTGGATGTTGCACTGAAGGATAGAGGGCAACATAACAGCAATACCCATCAGTGTGCACATTTCAAACATCTGAGTGTATAATGCGGTGCAAGTCGACGAAGCGACCGAAACTGCATGAATATGCACAGTTCACATAATGGTCAGTTACGTTAGCAACATAACTGCATAACGCTTCAGTGTGGACACAGATGCAGCGCAAGTCGCCGTAGCGACAAACTGTGACTATGCACAGTTAGATAGGATAGCTAGGTGCACTGAAGGATACAGGGCAACGCGATAGCATAGTCACATTAGTATGTACAAAAACACAGCGTCAGAGGCATCGCGACATCGACTGTGAATACATAGTAAGTCAGAATAGCCGGTTGCACTGATGATACAGGGCAATATTTAGCGGCGTAAACATAGCACATCAGTGCGTAGCGTGTACACAGCGTCAGTTGCAACGCACAACAACTGTGTACTCAATCAGAATAGCCATTTGCACTGAAGGATACAGGGCAATGTATAACGGCATAAATCATAACACATTCAGTGTGTAGAGTGTACATAGACACGGCAGCAGTTCCATCACACGACAACTGTGAATATGCACTGCGTAGTAATCAGAATAGCCATTTGCACTGAAGGACACAGGGCAATATATAATGGCATAAACCATTACACAGTGAGTTGTATGTACGTAACACAGTGTCAGTTGCATCGCGCCACACTGTGAATACGCAGTTATCAGAATAGTTATTTGCACTGAAGGATACAGGGCAATATACAACGGCAAAATTCATAACACAGTGTGTAGTGTGTACATAAACACAGCGTCAGCTGCATCGCAAAATAACTGTGAATACATACTGCATAGTAATCAGAATAGCCATTTGCACTGAAAATTACAGGGCAATATATAATGGCATAAATCCCAACGCATAACGCTGTGTAGTATGTACGTAACAGCGCCAGTTGCATCGCACGACTGTGAATACGTAGTAATCGGAATAGCCATTTGCACTGAAGGATACAGGAACAGGGCAAAATATAATGGCATAAATCATACACATAACAGTGCGTAGTGTGTACGTAACACAGCGTCCGTTGCATCGCAACAACTGTGAATACGTAGTAATCAGAATAGCCAGTTGCACTGAAGGGTACAGGGCAATATCGTGGCATAAGCATAACACACACACATATCAGTGTACATAAACACAGCGTCAGTGGCATCGCACAACTGTGAATCAGAATAGCCAGTTGCACTGAAGGATACAGGGCAATTTTTAGCGGCATGAATCATGAACACATAACGGTTTGTAGAGTGCACGTAAACACAGCGTCATTTCATCGTACAACAACTGTGAATACGTGGTAATCAGAATAGCCATTTGCACTGAAGAAACAGGGCAGCATATAACGGCGCGAATCTTAGCACATATCAGTGTGCAGTGTGAACATAAACACAGCGTCAGTGGCGTAGCGACAACACTGTGAATACGTCGTTAATAGAATGGCCAGTTGCACTGAGGGATACAGGGCAATATATAAGGGCATAACAGTTAAATCATAGCACAAATCAGTGTGCAGTGTGTACATAAACACAGCGTCAGTGGCATAGCGACAACAACTGTGAATACGTGGTTAAATCAGAATGGCCAGTTGCACTGAAGGATACAGGGCAACATATAAGGGCATAACAGTTAAATCATAGCACATATCAGTGTGCAGTGTGTACATAAACACAGCGTCAGTGGCGTAGCGACAACAACTGTGAATACGTCGTTAATAGAATGGCCAGTTGCACTGAGGGATACAGGGCAATATATAATGATATAACAATATATAACGGCACAAATTATAGCACATATCAGTGAGCAGTGTGAACATAAACACAGCGTCAGTGGCGTAGCGACAACAACTGTGGATACGTGGTTAAATCGGAATGGCCAGTTGCACTGAAGGATACAGGGCAGCCTGACGACATAAGCTGTAGCTGTGCACCTCCATTACCAGAGCGGGGCGTCCTGGCGCGGCGCTCTCCGTGGCCTGTGTCGCCACATTACCGGTCCCGCCCTCTGCCAACGGTGAAGATCCGGTCCGTTCGGGTTCGAACCGTTTTGGCGGCTGTAGCCGAATTAGGCGGGACGAGGTGCCGACGAAGAGAGACATCGAGGAAGGCTGGACCGTATAGAGATCAAAAGTTTCGGTGTAAAGTCTGGCCGCGGCGAGACTAAATTTTATATGCTGCGAGAGCTGGGATCGAACACGGGTCTCCCGTGCGACGGCTTTGGGTTTCGCCACTGAGACACAGGGGGAAATGCCCACTTTCGCGCCTTTAGACACAGAGCCATGGCCTTGCCTCGTCTCTCTGGGTGCGTCTTTCGCATGACTTACCATAGGACGTCGTGAAGACGGAATCTTTCTTGAAGTAGCCTGGTTGTTTTTAGATACCGGGCTATTCAACTCTTCTTTGGGCGTGAGAGGGCCCACCAGCGGCCGCTGGCGGCAGTGGGCCTCATCCCAGCTGATGCCCGGGTTTATGAGGGCGCGCACTGGTAGACCGGCACATGCCTGTCGTCCGTGAGTGCGGCCTCGGTAGATCCTTGTTTGGGTAGAGCGAGTCAATACTCGCACATATCTGGCATGTAGCAGCCATCGGATGCGGGGAGGAAACATGGGGAGTAACCTCTATTGCAACTTCCACGATGACTTCAGATAAGACTTCTAGCGTGAAGAAAGAGATTCTGACGTAATTGTCGCGTCCATGCTATTTATACTGCCCGCGGACCGGTCAGCATTTGCATGTTTTGCGTCAATTGGCCAGCTGTCTCCAGCTGGCGTTATCCTATAAGATTTCAGTGAAAATGGAGAAGGGAGGAGTTCCCATATACGTCAGTATGACGTAATGTCGAAGTTACCGCCTTGAAAGGGAACAAAGGAACAAATCGCACTAGGATTTGTGCGCTCGACATTTCTTCGCTTACGTGAACTTTTTAAATGCGCACTTATGCAGCGCAGCGCTGCACACTGTGACTCCATGTTGCTTTGAGCACATCATTCTGCACCCGCGATGCGCATACACGCTGTGTGCGCTCTGTTTTTCATGTTATCATGAGTTTGCGCACTGAAATATTATTTAAAAGCCAATATATTTTGTTATACCTAGCCTGCTCAATACATTTAAAATAAGCATAATTTAATTGCATATTATTTCTTTGTAGTGTAGGCTATATATGCACTTCTGAATTCTTGACATTCATATATAAATATAAAATTGTGAAATGTATGATTGTAAGAGAACTAATAGTAATTTGTTTTTATTAACATATTTAGATTTTATCAAATTACTGTGCAGATTTTTTCAAGAATTGCTTTTTGCTGCTGATTTATAGGCTACACTCATTAAGTTTATTAAAAATTAATAATACATTTATGTAATATTTAAAGGTGTTAACTGTAATCTTACACTGCAAAATAATAACTTAAAAAGGATTAAATTCATCACAATTATGTAAGTATCTGGAAATTTGCCGCGGGGCGAGGGCCCTTATATATATAATATATATTAGTAGGGCCCTACTAATATAATTAGTAACATTAAATATAACACAATAAACCAAAGTATATCAGTAGGAGTTTCCTTAAGTCTTTCTGATAGTTTTCTACAGGCCGGTTTACTAAAACAGTAGAATACAATTCTGAAATTATGGTTTATAGTTTTGGTGTGCCACCCCAAGATTTTAAGTGGCCCCATCTGGCCACCCCTATGAAAAATTTCTGGAGGCGCCACTGCCTTGCTGAATAAAAGTATGGATTTCTTTCAACTGTTTTTAAATCTACTCTATACTGAATGGTTGATTTGTGTATACTGCCCCCTGGTGGATTTAATATGAACCATTACTATGTCTAACTATTTTGTCTCATCATGGTTAAGATTCGATAATGCTGTAAATGTTTTTATCTAAAAATAATATCACTGTGTATTGCAGCCAATCTCTGCACGGGAATGGTTGGCAAGAAGAAGAAGAAAATGATGTACCTGACTACAAAAAATGCAGGTTGGGTTTTCTTTATCTTCAAAAGCATATCTTGTGCCTTTTGAAACTCAACACTCAACAAACTTGGTATTGTTATGCGATTTATTGTTTCTCTTTTATTCCCTGGAAGATTTTGACAGGCATGAGTTACTGATCTATGAGGAGGTTGCAAAAGTCCCCCCTTTCCGCAGGAAGACTCTGATTCTGATGGGTGCACCTGGAGTGGGCCGACGAAGCCTGAAGAATAAGCTGCTAGTGTCAGACCCTCAGCACTACGGCACCACCATCCCCTGTGAGTCTTCTCGGGGTATATCGGGTGCAATTCTCCGTGTTTGGGGGGGTTCAGACCAGGGCCATACGCAGGGTTTTAAAGAGGTCCCAAAATTAATCTTGCTAGGGGAGTTTGGAGGCATGCATTTTAAGAATGAAAAAAATATTATAATAACTGTTATTATAATAACAGTTATTATAATAATCCGTGATAAAAACGGATTTGTTAATGTTTCGTCTCGTCACATTGCCAGTCACAAATTACATTACATGAATCCTGTAAATTATTAGGCCTATTTTCAATTCAAAATGGTAAAATTAGACACAAGTTTATTAGTTAACATCCCTGTCAGTCGTTTAACATTTCTACCGTAAACCGTTTTCAAATATTAAATGTTTCGTTTAGCTACTCGCATCTCATCTCGCACTTTATGACTGTTAACTGAAGCGTCGGTCTGGGATTCTTGCTCAGCCGCTTCTGTGAACATAAAGCCCGTCTACTTTCATTTGTACTGGCAAGTATTCGAGACTACTGTACAGTAAGCTGCTGTTTGAACAGGACATCCCGTGTGATTCCCTTTAAGTGTGAGAATTTGTTCTTTGTAGAAATTGTGCCGCTAATCTGTTAATAAACAGAAAATAAAGAATGATCTAATGTTCACTGGGCTGTTCTTGTATCAATGTCCGCAGACACCTCTAGGAAGCTCAAATCAGCAGACAGAGAGAATATGATGTATGCCTTCACATCCCGGAGTAAGATGGAAGCTGACATTAAAGCTGGTCACTATCTTGAACATGGTGAATATGATGGTAACCTCTACGGCACCAAGATCGACTCCATCCATGAAGTAGTGGAGGCTGGACGCATCTGCATCCTGGACGTCAACCCACAGGTAAGGGTCCACTGACTTTGATGAGATTCTATAAACTATCACAGATAAAAGTTCTTTATTGGCATTGATAGTTCCATGAAGGACCTCCATGGAATCTTTCCATTGCACAAAAGGTTCTTTTGATTATTAAAATGTTCTTCATTCTAAAAAGAAAACGGTTCTTTTAAACCCTAAATGGTTCTCCTATAATCTTTTTTTGGAACCTTTATGGTGCGGTTTTGTAGTAGTTCATGAAAACCAGGTTTTGATTCAGATTTTTTTCCCCATAGTCCCTAAAAGTCCTCAGGACATCAGAGTTTTTGCCGTATGTGGTGTTCATCAAAGCCCCTGAGTTTGAGGTGCTTAAGACCATAAACAGATCTGGGATTGAGGCAGGAGTGGCGACCAAACTTCGAACAGTAAGTCCCACAGTAGCTGTTTACTAAACTTGGTTCTCATTAAAAATCTGGTTTTTACCATCCTAAAAATGTCTCTTTTTAACAGGACGCAGAGCTAAAGAGGACAGTGGAGGAGAGTGCCAAGATTCAAAGAGTGTACGGACACTACTTTGACCTCACCATAGTGAACGACGATTTGGAACAGACGTACAGGACCCTCCAATCCTCCTTAGAGCAGTTAAAGGGAGCTCAGCAGTGGGTTCCGGTTGGGTGGGTCTTTTAGAGCTCAGTATAGCAGCTATTGTATGTTTCATGTGACACTTTATATCAGTGCTACCTGGTTTATACCATCAACCTCGTTCCAAGGGTGTACACTGACTGACTGATTAGAGAGATCTGTCTCTTATATGAGTGCAGGTGTTAGTGTGTCTGTGAAATCACCATCTCTCCAAACACATCCTGATACAAACCTCAAAACCAGAATATCTTGTGTCAGAATTTAGCCAGTCTTTGTCACAAAATCTTTTTGTTTACAGCCTGAGTATTTACATTTCTGCTCAAACACATTTTGAAAGTAAAGATTAATTTGTGAATTTTACATACAAAAAAATATATGTCTTAATCTGTTTGTTTGTCCAGTAAAAATAATCCCTCAAAGAATAAGATAAATTTACTTCAGACACAACATTGTGTAAGATAAAACTACATTTTGTAGAATATATCTTTAATTAATCATTAATAATTTGATACCCCATTAGCAAATAGTTTTTTGTTAGTCTAAGCATAAACAACAAAAATGTTGGTATTTATGTTTAAACCAATTTTTTTTTTAAATATAAACAATATTATAATATATGAACTTCTGTTCAAAGGTTTAGTTTTTTTGAAAGTTTTATTCTGCAAGAATGGATTAGGTTGGTTAAAAGTAACAGTAAAACATCTATAATCTTACATAAGATTTCCGTTTCAAATAAATGCTGTTCTTTTACATTTTCTATTCATCAAAGAATGAAAAAAAATGTATCACTGTTTTCACAAAAAATATTTAAACTGTAACAATATTTTCAATATATCTCTTTATACTGTATTTTTACCAAATGAATTCAGCCTTGATGAGCATAATAGGCTACTTTCAAAAATAAAATGTTCAAAGGTTTGAACGATAGTATATATTCTCTGAAAACAAGTCTTTTGCAGATTTGCAACTGAAGTAAATTTATCAAGTTATGTTTTTTTTTTTTGCAATCCACTGGTTAGTGTACATTAATTCTGATGACATAGATGGTAGATGATTGGACAGTGTTTCAGTGAATTATATTTTTTATTATAAGGCTCTATTTTGCTTCAGCTCCTGTTGTTGTGTCAGGCACATGACTTTTGTACAGGTTGTTTCTTAAACATCCACATTAGAGTACTTTTTTTTACATTTTGGTCAGGAATATTTAGAAATGTGATCCTATTTAGACACTGAGAGCACACTGATAGGGGCATGAGAAATAGAATTATAATAATATAATACTGTGCAGAAGGTGTCACTGAATGCAGTCGTGTATTAATTTCAGATGGTTGTTTTTGTAGATGTATTCACCATATCAACCATAGTCAGCTATATTTACATATACTACATTAAAATGTGGCAATAATTATTATTTTTTTAAAGTTGAAGGACCAAACATCAGGTTTACACCCTAATTAGAAATGAATCTGTGAATTGAAAGCAAGAACAGTGCTAGAGCATGACATTAAGACCTTTATGTTGATATCTATGCGGATGCTGTCGGTGTAAAATTTTGTCCCTGCATGCATCTGTGTATCTGGTCTTAATCACTGAAAACATTGTTACATATTTATTATAATGCTGTATATGCTTATTGGATGAAAATATCTCTTTTTCTTACAGACAACCCCTCTCTACTTTTGTATTATGAACAAACATAATTCAAGTGCTAATTAATATTCACCAATTTCCATTCATGCCAATGGTATTTGGCTTGAATTCTGGCAGCTATTATTTATTTATTGTTTTTTATTGTTTATATGTAGGTGTAAGGTATTTGGATTTTAGTTTTGATATTGATATTACATTTTCTACATATCAGATAATGGTATAAGCTAGAGGCAGATACTGTATAGTAGTCTCACTTGCAAAATCAGTGTATGATTAGAATAACACTCTGTAAATTGCATGATATCTGAAATAAAATGTTTGGGGAAATAATGTGTCAAAAAATTAATGAATAATGCACGACTTTTCCATCAAAATCCCCTTAAAATATTGACTGCATTTTATTGGCTTAAATCTGCATTGCTGATAAACGTAACTGTCTAAATTGACACTGACATACAGGCAAGAACCAGACATGATTCTAAATAAATAGGATTATCATCTTCAGAAAATTGATTTTCAACCAAATATGACCTAGTGAAGGACTTTAGATTTACTTTGATGAGTGCCATTGTGGGATGTCTGCAACTTTAAGTGTTTCTGTCACTCATTGCTAAATTTCACTAAAATGGAACATCCATATAAACCAGCAAGTTCTTAATAGATATGAAGGGATTTTTTGAGTAAGAAATTTCAGAATTATCCTGACAAATTACTTAAGGGTAAATGTGGAAATAACTCCTATTGTCTGTGATATAGTTAATGCATTGTGTTTTTCTGTCTGAAATTGAGACATCATGTCCCATATCATTTTCCAGACCTAAATTGTCTAATTTTTTCATGATTTTGTTTTGATCAGTTTCACCACCAGAGGACGGAGTTTGTCCCAGAAATATATCACTTCAGCGGCTGTATGCCAAATGGTCTTGGGGTCCGTTTACCGTATACGGTACTAACTCGCTGCTTGTAAGACTAGCTCGTTTCCCGAAATCGTATTGTAGCAAATTTGTTGTTCAACCACGTTGGTTAGTAATGATGTCACGCCTGTGGTGGTGGAGTAATTAGCCTACTTATTTTTTAATCAATCGGTTTGAGATCGAATTAATGCTAGATTTGTTGCTATAGGCTAAATTGCGGACATGGCATCTGAGGACTAATTCTCATGTTCTAATTTTTCTTAGTTATTTCTAATAGAGGGGTTTCACCAACGTCACGTTCTGTGCGGTAACCCGGATCCGCGGCCATTATGGAGGCACTCGGATGTAAACAACAGCAATGCACCTTTTTATGTGCTTTTCATGGAAAACGGGTTTGAATGAAATCAGCACAGGGAAGAGGTCAAACTAAATACAAAAAAATGAAGTAGCTCTAAATCATCTCCACAGCTCGGTTTCGATATGAATGTGAAATATAAATGTGAGGAAAAAAACACTTCTTGCTTAAACTCTCAATATGCAAGTGATATATGCCCTATGTGTGTTCACACCTCGTTACATGTTACCGGCAGTGATGTAGGCCTACACTCCCCTCACTAACATGTTTTATCTTTTCTTGTAGCCTATAGGCTACTGTCTACGGTTTTATCTTCGCGCACGTTTGGAGATGACAACACAGCTTATTCCGATAGGGCGGTGACTAAGTAACCTGAAGAATTGCAGATGCTATATGAAAGCAGAAACCTTTGAAATGATCGAACTGTTTATTAACCCTTTGATGCACAAGCTATGCAAACCCCTCTAAAAAGACCCATCATTTCCTATGTTATTTCATGCATGGCTTGGCATTTTTTTGTTTTGTCTTTTGAAATCACTTTATTTCAGCATTTAATATTCCATGATCTATGAATTTTTGATTTATGAATATTCAAAATATCTTATTTTCAATTATCACAAATTCATATTTTAATATTTCCTAGGTTTTGTGTTAACGGGTTTAACACAAAACCGGAAGGGTTTCTCAACAACAGAACCGGAAGAGAATACAATGCTGAATAAAATCGTAGTTTTTGTTATTTTTGGACCAAAATGTAT
Source organism: Tiaroga cobitis (assembly GCA_030578255.1). Taxonomy (NCBI): domain Eukaryota; kingdom Metazoa; phylum Chordata; class Actinopteri; order Cypriniformes; family Leuciscidae; genus Tiaroga; species Tiaroga cobitis. The sequence goes on from CM060593.1 coordinate 28,603,029, forward strand.
TTTCGATGCTTCAAAACATTCTAACTAACCCACTGATGTCACATGGACTACTTTGATGATGTATTTATTTCCTTTCTGGACAAGGACAGTATACCGTACATACATTTTCAATGGAGGGACAGAAAACTCTCGGACTAAATCTAAAATATCTTAAACTGTGTTCCGAAGATGAACGGAGGTCTTACGGGCTTGGGACGACATGAGGGTGAGTCATTGATGACATCATTTTAATTTTGGGGTGAACTAACCCTTTAATACATCAAGTTTACACATATATGGGTCAAAAATGACCCATCTATGCAAGCCTGATTCAACAAAAGAATAAAGAAACCTTTTTTGTTAAAATAACCAATTTCGCAGTTATTTAGATCAACACATTTACTGTAACACTTGAAATATGTTTATTGGCCACTTTGTCACACATAATACATAACACATATAACCAATAACACTGAAATTGAACTGTAGTGCAGTGCAACTCTAGTGAATTGTGGGGAATGTGACTGAAAAAAAACTGACAAAATAAAATCACACGGGTACAGTGCCATCTTAAATTGCCATCTCAGTGCTTACATGTCTCACAAATGACAACTACACGTTTGTGCTCCTTGCACACGGGCCTAGTGCACTCTTCGATTGGCCCTCCTGCTGATGTCCTCCAATGGCCGGGTGATGGCTGCATTGTTTTTTATTTTTTTTATTGTTACATTTATATAGCGCTTTTGTCTGAACTCAAAGCGCTTTACATATGGAAGGGGGAATCTCCTCAACCCCCACCAATGTGCAGCATCCACCTGGATGATGAGAGAGCAGCCATTGTGCACCAGAACGCCCTCCACACACCAGCTTACTGGTGGAGAGGAGACAGAGTGATGAAGCCAATCAGTGTATATGGGGATGATTAGGAGGCCATGATGATGGACAGAGGCCAATGGGCAAATTTGGCCGGGATACCGGGGTTAAACCCCTACTTTTTTTCCGAACGACATCCTGGGGTTTTTTGGAGATGCCCTCCAAGTGCCTCTTCATATGGAGCATGACAAGCTCCTCGACCATGTATCTCCTTGATGAATAGCCGTCGTGCATTGGTCACACCACCCATGTAATCAGGGTGTTGTGCAGTGAAGTTGGTGTAGGCATTGAGGGTGGCAACATTCAACACATTATAGTATTGGATAATTTCTGGTTTCTTAACACTGTTATCATCCACTTTTTTTTCATCATGCATGGTGCTCAGGAGGACAACTGCCTTTCCCTTCTTCGACACATAGCTTACCACGGTCATGTTACCATTGAATCCAAATTCTGAGCTATGCTTCTCCCTCAATTTGGATGGCTTCATCATGACAGGCGTTATGTCTGGCTTGTTCTGGGGAAGAGTCAATTGACAGACATAAGGGGTGACTGATAGCATTGATTTATGACAACAAATAAAAATGACGAAATATGGAGATACAAGGTTTCCGCCCGACAGCGACAATGTATACTTGTATATAATAACGTTCTATTTCAACTTGTATTTTGTTGGCCTAGCTAACATTAGATAGAATAGAATATGTCAACACTGATACTTTTACTGATACTTCATTCAAGGTGTAATGTCGCCAATTTAGATAAATGCTTTCATATAATGCAGAACAGAATGCAGAAAAGAGAAACATTATTATCTGAGGTTATAACTTTAGCTCCCATACAAGGACGCAATATAATAGCAAGATAAGTTAGCTTTGTGTTTCCCAGTGAGCATAAATAACGGCTCTGTCGTAAACAAATCTAGTCAAAGTTGTCAATAGGCTGAATGAACATTCAAATTCATAACAAACAATTGGTGAAAACAATCATTCACACAAACTTTCGCCCTACTGTGAGTTTGCCTGATCATTTACAATAGAGATCGATAGCTAACGTTAGCTGCTAGAAACCTAACATTATATGTTGTATTCACCAAAGTTAGCACTTACTGCATTGTTCTAGCTAATTATATCCTTGTGTTTGTTAGGCGAACATGAACGTCCATTTAGAAAAACCAAACTGGATTTACCCACCTGTCCAGCAAAAACAGAGTTACCTGAATTGGCGGAGTTCTCGCCACCTTTCAAAGGCTTTTCCAATTCGGGACTTCGCGCGTCCCTTATCCTTTTCCCTCTTTTTTGCATTTTTGCAATCTGTTCATCGGAACGTCATCTGTTTGGTCGTGTGTTGGCCATATCAAACTTAAAGAGTTATAATTCTAACTTCCCTCTTCATGCTTCTCTCTCCTCCACACCCCCGTTCATGTGTACGCGCACTAACCCCCCAAATCATTCTAGTCGGTTATTGGCTGGAACACTGTTTGTTTTGTTTCGTGGAGCGGGTTGCCCCAGTTTGTTTCTGTTGCCGTTTGTGGAGCCTGGGCTGTCTACAGAGACCGCGTTTTTTTACAGTGTGTTCAGGGGACAGTCAGCTAGCGGATAGTGAGGAGATGTTTGCTGTATGTTACAAAAAATGTTTTGGTCTAAAAAACGTGTGGCATCGCTTAGAGCAACTTTAAGAAAAGATCATTCAGTCTGAAAGCAAGTCCTTCATTTCAGCAGCTCAAGTTTTCAGCCATTTAATTTTATTGACCCGATGGGTCTGAGAAAACAGAGAGAGGCCATGAATAAAATTGCCTCACTGAATCTTCCTTTTGTAAATGCAGCATACTTAAATGTCAGTTATTTTATCCGGTAAACTACAAGGAAATGGGAAAAAAAGCTAGGTTTTTATGTTTCTACAGGTCATTTCCTGGAGTCTTACATTCCGCATTTTATGGCAGAACAGTGTCCTTTCTGAGAATATTTTAGTCATGGTATTATGACATGGGCGTGTTTTATGTTTTTGTTTCCACTCACTTAAGACATTATGCACAAGGACTTTGTAGACCTTTGTACCAGTAAATATTCCATTGCAACCCTAAATCCATTCCATTTACAACCCAGACACTTCTTTTATAACATTATGACAATCATTAAATTACATAGATTACATGGCACGAGAAGTGATGACAAAAATGATATTTTGAGGATATTTTGACAAAAAAAAAGGATGTTTTGAGACAGTCCTCTTGAATTTAAATAGGCCTATAAAATCAAACTGAAATCTTTTAAAATGAGTCAGTTTGATTATCATCATGTATTTTCTTAGGTCAAAAGATATTCTTTCTTTCAGGGTATCAGGGCAGCATGGTGGCTCAGTGTTTAAGCTCAAGAAGGTCCCCGGTTCGAGCCCTGGAGCTGAGTGTAGTTTACATGTTCTCCCCGTGTCAGCGTGGGTTTCCTCCGGTTTTCCCACCAAAATGCCAAAGACATGCAGGTTAGATGAATTGGCGAGTGCTTTCCCCTGCCTCTGGCCTAAATAAACTGGGATAGGCTCATGAGCCTAGAAGGTCGCATAAGGAAATAGATCAGTGTACCTATCAGTATCACAATGGCATATCAATAAATGGACAGACAAAGAGAGAAACTGGTAGCAACATTTTATTTTTATTTTACATTATACAATTTTGACCGAGCAAGTCAACCATTTACAACATTTATTATAAATTAACACATTTTATTTAACAAAGTCAACAAAAAAGGTTTAGCTAGCATGTGCAAAATGTATAAATATTAACTAAAAACATATATACATTTATTTTTTAACTTTTAACCAAGTTCCTTATGCTCATTGTGTGAGGGTTCATGACCCTATAAGACATGTTCAAAATCCCAACAGAATCACAGATTATCACATCTGTGACATTTTCCTCCTCACTTTGCATAGGTAGCATGAGTAGTAGTCCTTGGAAAAAGTCAGGAGAATCCCACTTTGCTTCTTATTTTTCCTTTAACCGGTCCAAGTGCTTGAGATACTGTGTGTGGTGAGATCATGATTCATGAATGTGAGGGTGAGTTTGAGACAGATTCTGAATATGCAGGAGGGGGTTCAAGAGGGGAGGCTTCAGGCTTCAGTAACTGCAAAAAAAATGTTGAATCCTCGTTAACTTTAAAAACATTTCAGTACAAGATTCATTCAATGATGGTATAGATATTCGACAATATCTCCACGGTTACCTCGTGATAAGCCGGAGGGGGCTCGTAGAACTGCACGGTGCTGTAGCGCGGCGGTCTGTGCAGCTCATCTTCAGACATAGAGATCGGAATGATGTACACAGACGGATGATCCATGGCTCGAGCTTGACCCTGCAGGCGCTCCACTCGCTCCTTACGGGCCCGCTGGAAGATTTTACAGAAGCCAGTACAGCAGATTGACAAAAAGGTAAAGGTTATGATTGGTGCGAAGATCCTGAAACAACAACGACAGCATGAGTGAGAGTGAGCATGTGTGATGATAAAGAACATAGAAAGGATGGACTTTCATGGATTTTCACATTTCCGGAATGAGGAAGTAAACCATTGTAAATTTTTATACGCTACAGGTACATAAGAAATGTTGTTATAGTTTACAATCTCCAAATGAGCTTAAAAAAAATCTGGTAATGTGTTTTCACGATTTTCCAAAAAGTGAAAAAATATAAGATTGAAGTCAGAAGAACATAAAGACACACACACACACACACGGAGACTGTTTCATCACAATCTGCAATTTGTTATGGAGAGCATTGAGAGCAGGTATACATACTTTAATATTATAAATGGATCACTCATAGGCCTATCCATGGCAATGAAGAAATTGCCAATTCAGAAGCAACTCTGTAAGGAAATAAATTACATTTGGTGATGACAGCTTTAATTAGTCTGTGATCAACAATATAGGCCATATACATGGGATATTGAAATCATGGGGTTTTCGCTAACTGTTGTAACTCAGGCATTATCCTATGGCAGACTGGACAGGTGTGAAAAAGAAGCAAGAGCTTAATATTCATTATAGTCTTTCATCCAACATTTAAGAGGCGGGTTTTTAAATTAATTTTTCAAAATGCCAACAAGCAAACTAAAAACCATTTAGCACCATTCATTTTAGTAATTTATCTTAGAAATAACTTTTTTCTTTTGTAATTCTTTTCTGGAATTCCACAAAATATAATTTGTAATACGACAGGATGCTATATCACTTAAATGTTAAGAAAATACAGATTTTCCAAGTCCTATTAGATCTGTAATGTCTTAAAATGAATGTGTGAATATTTAACTGTCTTTAACCACCATAATAAACTTTTGTAACCTAATGAGTCAAGACAATGATGCAAGATGTCTTGCTAACCGGAAATGTCCTAGTTCAGTATTGAGGACAGATGTCAAATATAATCCACAGTTCAAATCAAAATAAATCAACCGTGTGGAGGTCAGATACATCTTCTGAAGTAAAATGTTGGTTTTTATTAAAGAACTAGTTTTAAACACAACATATTGTCCATTTCCATTCATAATTTGCCATTTACTGTAAGCCAGGGCCATCAGTCATCTATCTATGAAATGGCCAACTCATTGGTCCCAAGGGAGATAAAACAAAATTGGTCCCAGACCCCTTTACCCCTAGACCCCTTTCTTGACAATACGTGAGTTTAGAATTATGCAGTTCTGTCTCCGTTTAGGGTAGTTCTGAAATATTGAGCATCAAAGTTTTTACATCCCTGCTGTTTTGTGAGATGGAACCTTTTTATTTTATTAATAATTACTAACAAAATATTTGTTTTACAAAAATAACACCACACAGGCATTAATAAACACCTAATGGATAAGATTATGTCCAAAACTCAATTTCGACCAAAAGTGGAGATAGAACCTTATAATTCTAAGCTCACGAATATAAAAAAAGTTTTGAACTGTTGAAAACTTCTGCCCTCAACATTAGGCTACAGATCAATATATTTATACAAGCCTGTCACATGTCTGTGATATTAGCATAGGTGAACATCATACACACTTTATTTATGTAGTAAGTGAATTTATTTCTTAAATCAAGCGGGTTTTTAAGCACCTGACTGAAAAACAAATAAAAGTCTTACCTCAAAGAACGCAGGCGATTACGACAGAAATGTAGAGACTGTGTGCACTGCTCTGATTTGAGGCTGAGTCTTATCTGAGGGAGGGTTTATAGCGCTGATAGTGAAGTTTCAACACTTTTATGGTGACTGTCTGGTGTTTAAAGACAGCACCTATCACATGTGTTTCCTGTAGCAGGACATTGTCTTTGCAGCACTTTATTCATTTTAATCACCACAGAGCAAGTGTTCTTCATTATTTGTTTTTGTTTATTAGAAGATGCTTTTTCACTTTTTACCTCAATTTATCATTAAAGAACAGTCATTATATTGTCTCTCCCTGTTGAAAATGAAAGCTTAGATCAACGTGAATTTCCAGATTGCAAGTCCAGGCTGCACTGTAAAAAGTGATCAGTTGACAAAGTGAGGAAACCCATTGCCTTGAAATTATTAAGTAAATAAACTTTATGCATTATTGAAAAAAAAAACAAGTTATGTGAACCTGACAATTCCACATAACTAATTTTTTTTCAGTTACGCATGAAGTTTATGATCAGGTTAAGTCAACTTGTCATTTTTTACAGTGTCGTTTGTGTTGTTTTGGTTTCGGTACAAGTGGTGAAGCTGCATGTACTTTCTGGCAAAGATTGAACAAGGAAGTCTTACTATTTGATCCAATAAAGATGCTTGGTGAGGACCAGCATCCAAAACATTATTTGCTGTCTACAAATGCCTCCAAATCCCAAGAGTTTCTACTTTTATTTATGTGGAAATAAAACACATTTATGTTGACAAACTTTTGACAGTTTAATATCTTTCATTGACATGAAATAAACATTGTGAAACAGTCTAAAAGAGAATAAAAAATGAAAATAAGGATAGGCCTAAAGGTGCTTATGAGCCAGGGGCCGTATTCACAAAGAATTTTATCTTACTAATAGTGTTTATATCTATGACCACTAGGAGTACTTCTAAATCGCACTAAAATATTTTAGGAGTTTTCTCTTAAAAGTTATTCACAACGCCTTTCAGACCTACTCTTCTTGGTAAGGAAACATGACAACTCGAGTGAGTCTCTGTTGCTATGGATGACGTCAATTCTCATGCACGAGCTTCCTCGCAATGATCACGGTGATTGGTTGTTAGATGACAGGGCCATCATGCGGAACATAACACAGACGCAACAAATCATGGAATTATGACATCTCAATATGTCTGTGTCCTACACAAAATAATAATAGTAATGTCATCGAAATGCAAATATAATGACATGTTTGTGCCTGCCCCAGTGAAGTGAAATCCTAAAAAGGCAGAGAGAGAGAGAAAAGTCGTGAATTAAATTAAATCAAGGTTGCCAAATACCCTAATGAAAACCGCCACTTGCCTAATAATGAAAAAACGACACTTGCATTAACACTTTGCTTGGTAAATTGACATCATATTAGCCTAAATAGAATACTTAAAGCAAGGAAATGTTGCTCCTATTAAAGTAATGTAATAGTTGAATGACGGTGGATTATCAACTCGCCAAAACGGAAAAGAAAGCCCAACTGGACGTATGATCAGTTACTGCTGCTGGCCCAGTTGGTGCTAGGAAAAAAAAAACATAATAAAAGGGAAATTCGGCACTGGGATATCAAGCGAAACTAAGCGTGAGACATGGGAGAGGATTTGTTTGCAGATCAATGCAGCATTCCCGCATGTGTCGCAGACCCCGGACGACTGGGAGAGGCGGTGGTATGCGCTACAATCCTTTGTGAATAGGTCTTAGAGAGTTAGGAGTCCTCTCGACTTCTTTTAAGCTGTCCCAGACTTAGGTGCTACTTTTAGGGCTAAAATGCTTCGTGAATTACTCTTAGTGAAAAAAAGTTAGGAGTGACACACCCATTATTTTTAGGAGTTGCTTAGACTTAAAATTCTTTGTGAATACGGCCCCAGATCATCATGAATGAACAGGGCAAAAAATATTTGTATAAGGAGTGGATAGTTGTAATTGACATAAAACAAATGAAACTTTATTCCCAGACATTAATGTTAACCGTTTATTGATTCTATGGACTGTAAATGCTAACTTGGTATCATGAAATTGTTACTGAATTGTGTATAGATTTCTATGGAAGCCCGTTTCCTATGGAAGCCCGTTTCCGCCACAGTTGAGTAAAAAAATATAATTCTGTAAGTGATAATAATGAGAAACTTTCTCATTATTATGACTTAGTTTCTCATTATATTGAGAAAGTTTCTCATAATAATGACTTAGTATCTCATTATAATGAGAAACTTTCTCGTAATTTGGACTTAGTATCTCATAATAATGAGAAACTTTCTCATAATAATTACTTAAGTATCTCATAATAATGAGAAACTTTCTCGTTATAATGACTTAACATCTCATAATAATGAGAAACTTTCTCGTAATTATGACTTAGTATCTCATAATAATGAGAAACTTTCTCGTAATAATGACTTAAGTATCTCATAATAATGAGAAACTTTCTCGTAATAATGACTTAACATCTCATAATAATGAGAAACTTTCTCGTAATAATGACTTATTTTCTCGCACTTCTACGCATGCGCAGAGCAGCGGAGCAGAGGGAAGTGCCACGCTAGCGACATCCAGAGCCATAGAGAGAAAGAGTTGCGACACTCCCATAGACCTCCGTTGTAAAAAAATGGCGGCGCTTTTAACCGCCTACTTCCGGGATATGGAGCTCGGATTAGTTCCAAACACTGGCATTTGGCTGTTGGACCCCATTCACTTACATTGCTGCGCGTCGAGTTGCTGAAATATCGACTTCTTTTGAATTGTCAACTGTCTATATTGTATCAGAAGCCCTTTGCGATACTTATACTGGTCTTCATTTGTATATGCACAGCGTAATTATTTATATTTTATCTTGGTTGTTCCAACCAATTTTCAAGCACTGCCTGATAGCTAGTTAGCTAGCGCGACTTCACCAGTTGTGAAGGTATAGCATCTAATTAGTTCGGTAATGAATCGCTACCACCTTTATAGCAACTTTTATTTAGTTGAATTTTTGGTATATACTAACTAACTTTTCATTATGTTACGTGTTGGCTGAGTTTTGAGTGGTGAATGCTGCGCGTCGAGTTGTTCCAGAGGTAACGTAAGTTTCTGAAATATCTACCTCTTTTGAATTGTCAACTGTCTAACTTATATTGTATCAGAGGCCCTTTGCGATGTTTATACTGGTCTTCATTTGTACATGCAAAGCGTAATTATTTATATTTTATCTTGGTTGTTTCAACCAATTTTCAAGCACTGCCTGCTAGCTAACGTTAGTGTAGTTAGCTAACGCGACTTCGTCAGCTGTGACGTAAATCGCTACCACCTTTATAGCAACGTTTATTTAATTTAATTTTTTGGGATATACTAACGTTAAGTTAGAGCCGCTAAAGCTACCCATGCGAGCACTAAGCTTTTCCCTCCAAAAAAAACTGCCTAAAACTTATCTAAGTAATATACAGCAGGGTTCCAGACTGCGACCAAATTGGTCGCATATGCGACCATTTTTTGAGAATGTGCGAGTTAAAATTGTATGCGGTCGCATATGTGCGAGTGGACGCTTGCGCAACAGAACGCCGTTGCATCCGCTGCTGCAGTCCGTAACTTATGTTAAAAATGAACGAGTAGGCTACATCATAAATCCATTTTCCAAACCGTGTTTTTGATTGATCCTGAATCACTACGGTACGCCTATAATAAGTGTTTATATTTTGACTATTTTATCCCGGGGTCGACTCGGATGCGGAGTTGCCCAGTGTCTGCGTGACTCGCCATAGACATTAATGGAGAGAAGTAGCTCCGGCTACAGTGTTCTTCCGCAAGACACGTGCAGTTTATTTATTGTCGAACGTAGACGTCACGCGCATTGCACATGAGGGTGAAACACGCCAATTACGCGCTTAATTCACGATTAAAGCCCAATTTATACTTCTGCGTCGACCTCTAGCCGTAGCTACGTCGCAGGCTGTGTGTAGCGCGCGTACCCTTGGCGTACGCGTACCCTCGGCGTACCCTGACGTGCACCTCTCCAAAAATGTAACAACGCGTCAATTCTACGCGGACGCAAGCGCTGTGATTGGTCTGCTAGAACCGCTCCCTCGGGTTTCACATGTTCCCTCTGCGTGCATCGACGCGGACAACGACGCAGAAGTATAAATTAAAACCAACGCGTAGTCTACAGCGTAGAGGCTCCGGCGTAGGTCCGACGCAGAAGTATAAATCAACCTTAAGGCATATAAAAATTAAAATGTCTCACGAAACAGCGTGCCCCTTCCTACGTCTTTTCAGCGGTTAGATGAGAGTAATCGCTCGACTGAGGAAAAGGAAATTATTATAAAAAAGAATAGATTATGATTCAAATGTAAATAGATAGATTGTATATAATTCAAATGTAAAATGCTTAAAATTGCAGATTAAAATTACTGTTCAAAATCCATGAAAATCCAGAAATTTGGCAATGATAATTAATATATTACAGGTATTTATGCTGCAGCCCAGAAAGCCTTTGCTAGCTTTGGTCCATTAAAACCACTATTCATCAGCATGCATTGATTAATCCCATGGCATGTAGCAAAAAAAAAAGAAAAAAAAAGGTGCGACCAAATCATATGCGGGTGCGACCAACTGAGAGAGTTGGTAGCACCAGTGCAACCAGTAGAAAAGTTAGTCTGGAGCCCTGTACAGTATTTCGTTGTCACCCTGCCTCTCCAAATGCAAAACTGACATTAACAAAATGCAATAACAGCGGAAAAAGTGCTTGGTTGTGTGTTTTATTTTATATTTACCGTTCAAAAATGCAATCGCTGCTGTCTGTCCCATAGAAGAACATGACAGCCAGCGTACGTTTTGGAACTATTGGGGCTTACATTTCATTATTATGAGATACTTAAGTCATTATTACGAGAAAGTTTCTCAATATAATGAGAAACTAAGTCATAATAATGAGAAAGTTTCTCATTATTATGACTTACAGAATTATATTTCTGTAAATATAATTGGGGGGAAATGTTTGAGAAAATACTGCATTTGCTGGGGAATCAATGAAATGTTAACATCTCATGAGTAATAAAGGTTTACAATTACAAAACTAAATTATATTACACAAATATATTATTTCATTATTTACTCAACACAATTTAAACAAAATATGTTCACAGAATTAACAAATAACCATCCACTACCTACAAAAAAAAAATTCTTAAAATGTTGCAATTTTAGATTATAACTTAAAGTCCTGAGAAATCAATTATCATTATCATCATCATTATGTAAGACCAAAGTACACTTTAAAATAGGAGAGGCTTTTCATGTCCACAAACTCCTCTCTGCTGGAAACATCAGTCAGCATATTAGTTGGGATTTTCTAAAACTTCAACAAAGCATAACAGCATTTCAACAGCTCTCAACACCCAATCGTTTCACAACTTGATAAAATGCGAATACAAGATGCCTTGTATGTATACTAATTGTTTTACTGACATTCTGGATTCTTATGGCCAGTTAAGCGGTGGACTCCACATAGTTGCCAGGAAAATAACCCTTTACTCCATTCAGAACCCCCTCACACCAGCCATCCTCGGTCCTGCTGGTGAGGTAGATGATGTCCCCCTCCTGAAAGAGCAGGTCACCTGGCTTGCCTGTGTCGTAGGTATATAGTGCCACCACTTGGTAAGAAAAAGAGTTACAATGGAAAATCAGTCCCTGTAGATATCTTACATTCTGAATGTCATGACCAGTGGTGGACGAAATACTCAAATCAGGTGCTTGAGTAAAACTAATAAAATAATACTCCAGTAAAATTATTGATTGTAATTATTGTATATTATTAATTTGAATTATTGATTAAAATTATTGATTAATGAATTAATGTTTATTTGTTTTGCAATTTTATATACTCAAAATACGTGTGTGTGTGTGTGTGTGTCGGGGGTATAATGTAAAAGACACACAGACAGCATAAATAGTAAACAGCTCAGTTTGCGTCATTATGATTTATTGTGAATTGTCAAGTGGCCAACACTAGTCAATAAGAAAGGTTATGCAGACACTTAATATGTATTGATCTGCACATGAGAAAACAGGCGTCACGTAGGGCAAAATCTGTTAACATTTTAGGAAAAAAGCTATGCAAACATGCCAGTTTTCTATCATTTGAAACTGCTATGGCAGCGGGGAGATGCATGGGCTTTCATTTGTGTTATTTTAACGTTCTGTTTAGTTTTCACCTGAAACCTTCCCTGTTCAGACAGTGATACACAAATGTGGACATGTGCACATTCAAGCATTTCATACAATGGGCTTAAACAGCTCGCCCTTTTACAGCAGATTTAGTTCACAAACAACTGACAGCTGTGATCTAAATCTGATTTTCATTTACAATAATAAATCCTAAAATTTTGAATTTCTAAACGTACTTTTCGAGCCATCAGTCGCATGCGCACTCACGTCCAGAGGATCTCCCGTTCTCGGCTCATTTTGAGTCTGATTTGTGAATTCATCCAATTGTTGACTCAAGAACAACTGATAAAATTGGATCAATCCGATTTATTGTACAGTATGATTTGCGAACCGATTTTACAGGCTAATTGAAAAGAATCAGTTCACGAATCGGACACCAGGGTGGGTGATGATTTCTTCAGTTCAAAATAACGAGGAACGACATGTTTTGATAAAACATGATATTATGCTTTGGAATGTAGTACAGTAAAAGTAAATCTTTCTTAAAGTCCCCGTAATCAATAATTGTATCCCTTAAAACTCTTCTTTGATCACCAAAATGACACATTTAAAAGTTTTTTCCTTGAGAAAAATTTCCTCATGCCTTAAAACAGCTGGAATGTAACTCTATACCATTGCCTCATTTAGTCTATGCGGTTCTATAAATATGCAAATTAGCCCGCCCCCGCTCACTCGCACCAGCTCAGAGATCCACTCGTTGACGATTACAAGTTGACGTGATTGCTTACAAGGTAATTTGTGACGTCAGAAACACCAGCGATTTTTTGAGACTGTCTTTGGTTCACTGCAGTTTTAAAGAAAAAATACTCACCAATGGTGTTGACTTATGAATTTGCACATGGTTTGTCTTAAACCATATTAAAAACACCACATAGACATATAAACAACATTAAATACTGGATTTTCACCACAGGGGGACTTTAAAATAAAAATACTCAAGATAAAGCACAGATTTTTTTAAATGTAATTAAGTTACTGTCCACCACTGGTCAGTACAAAATTATCTCAGAAACCTAAAACGTCAATTTTAGTCACGTAATAACGAAATACCAAAGTCTTGCTATTTGATACTGATTAACAATGCAAATTCTTTAGCTCTCTAAAAAAAATTTTTTGACTAAAATTAGTCAACATTAAGCTTACCTTTCTCCAAATAGTCGGCTGGTGCAGATATGTCGTAATCAATAGGGGGTGGTAAAGGGGGCATATCCTCATAGTTGTCAAAACCATCTACTGGGGGTGATGGGGGCGGTGCTGGAATCTCAAGGTCTGAATGTGCATCGACACACAATGTTAACACATAGAAAACACAAGTGTGTGAGTTCTGCGCTACAAGCCACATCAGACAAAATTGTGAAAACACATTTTTTTTTTCTGCTTCAAACACATGGAAGACCACACAGGAGGCAATCAATCATAATAAAAATAATAAAAATACATTATCCCTGCGGGGTCCATATGTTTGAAAAGAACAATTATATTTGCAATTCCATTTGTTTACAGTACAAATTACACACTGCACATATAAAGGATTAGGTCACCAATTTAGATAAAAACAAAAATCCATCATATTGCTTCAGATAACTTGGAATATAGTGCACCAGTGTTATTAATAGTTATTCATTATTATTAATACTTTGAATTATCTTTTATTTTCACATTTCATTTTTCATTTTATTTTAAGTTTGAGTAACTTTGTGATTTCGTAATTTAAAAAAAAATTATATTTGAATTTTTTATTTCAGTTTTAGTGTTTTTAGTACTTTAACTTAAAATAAATGCAAGTTATTCATGTAATATTTATATTTTATTTTAACAACACTATAGTGCATAAATTGCACAGATTACTTCTATCATGCCTTTTTGTCCTTTTTGGAGCTAAAAATCATACAGGCTTGGATTAACATAGTGAGTAAATGAAGACAGAATGTTCATTTTTTGGCTGAATCCCTTTAAAATCACCCGACTCATTTGAGTTTTCAAAAGAGAGATCTAACTTCATTGAGGATGTAGATCGAGTGTAGATCCTGTTGCATGCCAGAATGGCGTGATACGAGGTCAAATTATATGCTGGCTTGGCTCGCTGAAGAGCAGACTGAGGGAAGTGGCAAATATTAAGGAAGAGAAGAGCATCAGACAGCAATGCGCCACACTTACCCAGGTGCTCTAGGCGAGCAGGGATCCTGCACAATGGGCTGAACGAAGCAGGCGGAGCCAGAGGAGGCGGGTATGGAGGGGGTGGGGGTATCATGACTGACAGGTGTTCATAAAGAGAAGTGTAATGAAATATTTAACTAATATGAACAGATTAGAGATGTTTTCAAGGGCCAGATAATAAGAGTGATTTTAGATTTTAACTAAAAGATTCTTTGAAATGTCGAATGTCTTTGGTATGTCGCATCAACAGTTTTGGCATCAAAAGGAGGAACTACCAATGAACTGTAATGACCCAGGTCTTAGGAATGAGCGGGGCCTTACGTGATTGAGCAGAGGGCAGAAAAAGCGAGCGTGTGTACAGCGAGCGAGCGCTGGGGCCCATGCGGACCCTCAGAGAGAGAGAGCGAGAGCTAGGAGGATGGCGTCGCACTCGTGACCGGCGAGAACGCGGAGCTGAGTGAGAAGAGAGAGAAAAAAGTGTGAAAATAAGAGCATAGAGTATAAAAGTTCACGGAAACAAATAACAGCAACACCAAGATTAAGAGCAAAGGCTGGCTGTAACAGAAAGCAAACATGTAATAATTCAAAGCATTTTGAAGCGAGACACAAAGCATCATACAAAACAAAATACCACGTTTGAACAAACATATGCTTTGACTTGGATATTTTTGTACCTTCAAAGTTCTCATCATCAGGCAGAGGCGGTGGGGTTGGAAGATCAAGGCCATCAGGTGCTGGTGGAGGAGGCATGTCACTGGGAGCTTCTGGTAGAGGAAATCCATTCTCCTCAGCCACTAGACAAAACATTTCTTTATTCAATTCTTTTATACTATAGAACTTTCTATTTTTAAACTTTTGTCATTGGATTATTTTCCTCTGGCTCCACTGCAGCAGCATCCATATATGCTTACTGACCGGAGTGTATTTTTACTACACACATGCATACTTATAGAACATACTTTCTTTTTATTTCTTTTTGTGTGTATAATGTATCATTTTTTTATTGTTTTTAGATGTTTTATTTAATAATATGTAGGTTAGTCTAGTAAATCACAGGTTTTTAAGTGTAAGTTCTTCCACTCGCAGCTCAAGTCCTAACCAGTCTGTCTACTGAACATGAAACAGCTGAGGAACGTGACACAAACACAAACATCAGATCATATTTATGTAAGGGATAATCCACGACTAGCCATGCATTAAAGAATTTTAATGCACGACGTAGAGGCGAAGAACCACCCGACGCGAAGCGGAAGAGGTGGTTGCCTCTACGTCGTGCATTAAAATAACGTATAAAATATTAAATAACGGTTCGTTGTTAGTTCATGTTAACTCATGTCTGTTAAACAATATTAACAGATACAACTTTTTATTTTAATAATGTAAATGTTGAAATTAACATTACCTAAGATTAATAAATGCTTTAGAAGTATTTTTTATTGATAGTACATTTTAACTAATGTAGTTAACTAGTACCGTTAACAAATGGAACCTTATTGTAAACCAAAAAAATCCTACCGACCTGAAACTTTTGACTGGTATTGTATGTGGGGCGTCTGGTTAGGAGACAAATGTATTGCTCCTTGCTTTATCATGTCACATCTAGATGTCATATGGCGTAACCTCCTGAAAACTTTGAATGTCCTGCAATGTTGATTGATCTGTCAATCAGCACAAACTAACCTGTTTCAAGAGGTGGAGCTGGTGGTGGAGGAGGTGGTGGTGTTGTTATCAGGCTGCTGAGATCAGATGTATTGACTGAAGCAGGCATGGGTGGAGGTGGGGGGATGTCGGTACAGTCAAGGGGAGGAGGTGGAGGTGGAGGTTGATCAGTCTTCTTTTCACCCTCTGCCTCCATCAGTGGGGGTGGTCCTTCATCCAGCAGCGTGCTGATGATGTCACCATCAGGGCTGGTGGGCCAGCTGGGCACTACAGGGGGCGGCACGGCTTTACCAAAGCTCGACCTGCGGTGACGGGAGAAATCCAGTTATGAAAACTGATACAGATGTGATGTTAGGATTATAACCAGGAATGATAAAACACTCTATGTGCTCTTACGCAATAGACTTGTCATTAAGTGAGGTGAGGGACGGTCCATGAGACAGAGTGGGAGCCACAGGACACTGGACAGGCTCTGGAGGACGGCTGCCTCGACTTGATGAACATACACACACAGAAACACATACTGAGCTGTCAAATAGTTAATATTAGACATGTACTTCTGTATTTTATGCAGAAAGCCACTAAAAAGACACGTGCATGTCTCATGTGCTCGTGCTGAGAACCTAATGCTACCACAATGCAAGCCTTGTTGCTTTCAGGCAGTGCAAAGAGGGGAAGTGGGTAGAACAAAACTAAAATCACTTCCTGGAGAAAGGCCCTCTAACTGAGAAAGAAGAGGAACAGAGGCCTGAGAATGAGGGGTTCGTATGAGTATATATGATTTCATCAGAATTTATTTTTTTATGAACAACAGAGACATTTTCGTGGAGAATCTAAACCAGAATAAAAGGAGATGTGATGACTAGCATGATAGTTTGTATTAGGGTGGCTGCGGTCATGTGGGCATGTCAGGAGATCAAGCAGAGAATGAATAAATGTAAATGGCATTCTCACACAGGATGCAAACTGGTGATCAAAAAACTGGTAGATACTGCATAACAGAATGAAAATTCCTCGAGAAATGTTTTTAAAATTAAACAGCATCACAGCACTCATGGCACAAGATGCTAAAAAAATAGCATGACACTTTGTAATGGTCACAGAATCCCTTAAAGCACATGCTGTAATTCTTGTTATTAAGAATTGTTTTCATTAAAGCTGCAGTCCGCAGTTTTTCCTCTTTGTCGCCATCTCTGCTCGAAATCTGCAATTGCAGTCATTCGCGGAATTATCAACTTTACGTGAGTTGTGTCTCGACACGGCACAGCGCGGATGAACACAATGTTTGAGGAGAGTGTGCGGCTGTCAGTCACCGCGCCGGTGTGGATACTGGCATTCAGAATCACAGATTATCATTTTTGGAAGTATGACCAACATAAGAATTTTCACCGGAAAATGTCATCTGAACAAGTAAGAAACATCCACTTTTGTTCTGGTTCTGACCAACTAAGGGAAAAAGAAATCATTTCAGTAAATCGCGCTGATTGAATCTAACAATCGCTTATCACATCACGTAAAACAGTGCAATTTATACTTTGTTCTCAAATTGTTAATGTTAACAACGTCAGCATTGCGTAACTACAATATCCTTCCGTTATTTATCCTTGTTTTCGCATGGGTCCGGTTGCGGTCTCTTTTTTTCTGTAGCCACTCCGAAGTCCGAACGAAGTCTTTTGCATTTTACAGCGGGTGAATCTGTTGTCACTGGTGATTGTCATTTGAACCTTTCTGGATCCGCCATCAAATTGATAAGTTTAATTATATCAAGTGCTGTGAGAAAAGGCTATAAATCTCCACCTCCAGCATCCTCACACGCAATATAGCCTACTAGCCGAGACTCTTCTTTATGTGTACAGATGTGACGTAATGACGCAAAGACATGCTTGAATCTCCTGCGGAAATCCACCAGTACCACTGGAATTAAAAACATTATTACAAGCTTACCGCTTTGAATCGAGCTAAGGCAAGCAGAGAGTTTTGAACACTGGCTGGTTATGTATTTTCTCAAATATGTATTTGGGATTTTTTAAACCAAAAAAGCTACGGACTGCAGCTTTAATTGAAATAAAGCTTAAATAAAATACAAATCTTGGATGAAAAACTTAAAAAATGAAAATGAGAAATGTTTTACCTGGCAACTAACTGAATTAAAATAAGCTAAAGTACTAAAATTACTAAAACTGAAATAAAAATAAATTAAAGCTAAATAGAAATATATATTTTTTTTTAATCCTAAAAATTACAAATACACATTACACACTTGCTAAAACTTAAACTAAAATTAAAATGAAAACTGAAAATATTAAAATAAAAGCTAATTCAAAATATAAATAAATTATATAATAGTATTTAAATAATACTAAAATCACAGCAACAGGCCCTAACATGTCAAACAGATGTACCTCAGCGTGCTGCCGCTCCGTGTCATGGTAGCCGTTTTTAACTGTGGTTGGCCAGAATCCTGAAAACAACAAATCTGATGATTAGCAGTTTCTAGATTGAACTTCAATATCATTACAATAATGAATAATGAATTATAATATCAAAACAAAAACAATCTACCTGACCAACCTGACTCCTTTTCTATTAGCATTATCTATCTGGTTACCTTAATATTCCAATAGGGGACTTTAGGGAAACCAGTTTGAAAACATTTCATATTTCTGTAATTCTTTTCGATGATGCTAGTAGCACAGAACTCACGTCAGCTTTACAGGTGAAATATGAGGTACATAAATATAATTACATTTATTTATACTACTGTCCAGCAAGTTTTTTTTTTAATAAGTCTCTTCTGGTCACCAAGGCTTAATTTATTTGATAAAAACCCCAGTAACCCCCCAAATACAATTTTGAAACGTATTTTATTCCTGGGATGTCAAAGCTGAATTAGCTTTGTAGCTCAGTATTATTACTCCATTCTTCAGTGTCACATCATAATCACACTGAATAAATCATAATAATATGCTGATTTTTTATTATCAATGTTTAAAACAGTTGTGCTGCTTAATATTTATACTTAATATAACCATGATACACCATAATTTAATGCACCCTTGCTGAAAACAACAACAACAACAACAACGTACTGTTCCCAAGCTTAGTGCTTAAAATAAATGTATGATTAAAACAATAACATCTCAAATGAAAAACTACCTTCTGCAAGTATACAAATATTTGTTTGTGCTTATGAGTATATGACCAGTGTAAGACTTGGTGTGTGTGTGTGTGTGTGTGTGTGCTAACGTGATAGACTTACTAAATATGGATGTGCTTCACCAGTCTTCTGTGGAAAGTGCTTTCCTGTGAAAGTCTGCTAAATGCTATACAGACCTAGCAGGGTATCAATGAGCTAGCTTAGCATGAGTAGCACCAATTAAAGACTGTAGATGCTTTTCCCACGCTGCTTAGTGGCTGGTAGCCAAATGTGTGTTTGTGTTTGAGGGAAAGAGGAGTGTAAAGGAGGTAGGAAAAGAGAGTAATCTGGATGTGCCTTTGCTCTGAGTTTGTGTGCACCGTTAATTTGTCAGACTAACTGCTTTATAACAGGATGTGGTCAAGTGTGTGACACGAAGAGATACTCTATTTTTTTACCGTTTTGATTTTGATTTCGAACTGTTCTGAAGGGAAGAAATGAAAGGTTACATGCTGAAACAGCTAAATGTTATATCTTAAAGATTCTTGACACCATTAACCATTGTAACACTTGGTAAATGTAATCCTGGCTTATGTTGTTCCATGTGTCACACTATTTATACTTTACCATAGGTTAGAAAATAATACTGAATAGACAAGTGTTCCACACTGTACAATTGTACACCCTGGGTTAACATTGTTATTTGCACAGCACGCAACATTTTCGTTCCACTTAATATATTTCCTTTCACATTACACAATTGTTTCCCCCCAAACACTGAAACTATTCAAGGCAAATGCATATTTAAACACTAAGGCAGATTCTGGTTGATTGTCTTGATAATTAACTTACTGTAACCCACTGTATACCTCTGTACCCACTTCATGAGATTGTGTGTGCTCACCTTCACGCCATGGCCAACAGAGTCCAGGCTGGAGAAAGAGATGGGTGTGCGGGAGTACTTGAGCTTGGCTTCTTTATTTTTTGCAGGGGGGACAATCTTATGACTGCGTGAAACCCTCTTGGCAACTGTGAAAGCGCCAATCTCTCTGCGGGCCACCTTCTCCCTGTGCATGTCCACTGTCTGTGTACAAGCAGAGAGATTGGGAAAAGTGACACCTGGAATTCTCCTCTAAGACAACGTTTTGGTATTAAAATGTAGAAATCTTCACAATCGACATGCTACAATATCCCTCATTAAACTGCACCCTGGAAATCTTGATTCTGATTGGTTATCGCTGCATTCTGCAGTCAGATTTTGTTGTTGCTGTTGCTGTTGCTGATACACTTAATGATTAATATTAAACATGAAAAACATTTTTTAAAATACTGTGTAACCCATTTATTTTTTATTAATTTATTAACTAATATTAAATTTAATATTTTGGTAACACTTTATTTTATAGTGTCCTTTTCACATATGTTACAGTTACTATAGTAATACCAGTAATTATTACAAACGCTAATCCTATCATAACCCTTTGGTAAGTAGCCTAAATGTTGTTAAATAATATTACTCAGTACTTAAATATGTAATTTACACTATAACAATGACACCTTAAAATAAAGTGTAACCAATCTTCTTCACTCATTTTATTAATCATGTATTAGTTCACAAAGCAATTAGCTATTAAAGGACAATTCCGGCGCAAAATGAACCTAGGGGTTAATAACCCATGGGTACCGAGTCGATCGTTCTCTGGGATGTGTTTTCATGATAATCGAATGTACCCAGTTTTAGCTCGAACCACAGATTAGCTTATAAAAAATAAATCGCTAGTTAATACCACTAACAAGGCTCAAAATAGCGCCACACTAACACGGTAGCATAATGAGGGTCCCTACATGCAAACCGAAGCATTGAGAACTTTGTAAGTGTACAGACAGTTTAATAAGAAGATACTTTATAAAGACAGTACACTACGCGTATACAGGCAGGAGCCATCTTTGGAAAACAGAAAACTTTGTGAAACGTAAAACCTATACACTAGCGTTATAAGCTTATCAGTGGTTCGAGCTAAAACTGGGTACATCATGAAAACACATCCCAGAGAACGATCGACTCGGTACCCATGTGTTATTAACCCCTAGGTTCATTTTGCGCCGGAATTGTCCTTTAATGTTACATCTGCCCATTCTACGGGCATTGTTATCTAAACCAAAAACCCTTAAAAATTGTTTTGTTCTTTGAAATAAAGCTGAAAAACCTAAAGAAAAATGAGTGATGTTACCTTGGTAGCTAACTGAAATAAAATAAGTTGAAGTGCTAAAATTACTAAAACTGAAATAAAATACAAAAACAAATAAAAATGACAAAAGATCATAACAAAATGACTAAAATTATTAAAAGCTTATTCAAAATAGTGATAAATATTATAATAGTACACAAACAATGCTAAAATAACACTGTCAACAGGACTATTTAAAGAATAAAACCGTGAGCATAATCTAATGGCATTTACATCCACCACAGCCTAAATCTTATGGCTGTTTAGGCTGTTCCATCCCAATCAATCCCCTCAGTAAAGGTTTAGTCTGTGATGTAGGAGGAACTGGAAGCCTCGCTAAGACATTAGATTCTTCCTGAAATACGCCAATCTGGCTTTCCTCTGTGGGCACTCAGATAGGGTAAGAAGGATCAGTATTACTCCAGGCCTGCTTGTTAAAGCTCTTCTTGGGCACAGGGCAAACAATAGAGAACATCAATCAGCGTTCAAACTTTGCTTCTGAGCGAGAGAACAGTGGCCCTTTCATTCCAAGTCTGGGATCTGGCTCACCCCCTCTCAGCCCTGCCTCAGGTGACCTGGTTAGGCAGGCTGGGCACGGAGCGCACTGGAATGCTGCTGTGCCGCAGTGAGAGGAGCCAAGGGAATCGAGGGGCAAGGGGGGCCCTGGTGGCATGGAGTATTATCACCCGGGAGACAGGGGGCCCCAAAAAGTGACTACCTACACTGAGCTTTGGGACATTTCTACAACAGCCCTCGCCACTTTACAGTAGGAAATCCTCCTTCACCAAGAGACCAAGAGCGGATTTGCAATCAAGCATGTTATTACCATTTTTGCCAAGCAATAATCACAGAGAAACCCTTTTTGAAACCATTCACAGATTCACGTTCAGTTCAGGACACGGCAGTCAAGCTCGCATTAGCTAATTCTCAGCTGATACACGTCTACCTATAGGAATACAACGCCTATCACTGTATACATATACAAGCTCCTTCAGTATTACCAGCAGCTATCACGTTTCTCAGGAGCGAATTCCCCTCCTCCATCCCCAGCTCCTTCTCTCGCCCAGTCTGCATTTGGCATTCTGATTCCCCTTGAATCAGAATAAATTCTCGAATTATGTAGTACTTTAAAATCGTGAATTAATGATATCTGCATACATTCATGTTGGTTCTGTTCTGTTTACCCTAAGGGTACTCTATTCTTCTTGCTCTTCCATGCTAGGCTGCGCAGGGAGTCTCGCCCAGAACTGAACCACACCGCCAACCCAAACTGTATGCTAATTGTCAATCGTATTTGACGATAGTTGTCCTGACAGATCTCAAGGCTATAACAATCATAATCATTTAAAAGTCTTATCAGCAGTATTGTGTATCACTGAATTTTATTGAGAGTGCTTTTTGAATTCAATTCAATTACTGAATTTAAATTGAGAATGAAAACATGATGAAAAAATTGCAATTTTAAACTGAATATAAGTCATGTAAATGTAAAGAAATTAATATAAATGCTGTAAATATAGTTTTTAATAATACATTATAATTTTCTATATAAATGACCCATAAACGTTATCATAACTACGTCTACAACATATAGGGTTTTCCAGGAACAAACAAAAACATTTATTTAATTTTTATTTTTATTTTATGGACTATGATGGAATATATTAAAATTGCAATATTTATGAATGACAATAAGTATTCTGTGGATGTGATAAACATTTTGTGGTGCGTGATATATGAGTTGTACAGAGGTACAGAGGTAATTGTTTTGACATATTGATGTTTAGAGAAATTTTGGGAAACAAATATGGATCAGAATTGATGTTTTGCAAAACTTTTATTGAACTGATGAAATTCAACTGCATTTCTTTACATTTCAATAAGATAATATACATTTCTGAATTGAAAGTAAGCTGCTGCGTAGGTAAAGTTATCATAGTTTAGAGACAAAACCTTGTACCCATATATAATTACTAAGGGAAGTAAGGAACCAGCACATGCACAACTTCCATTTTATAGGAAATGAAAATCGACGCTGTGGAGCCGACAAAGTTCATAGAGTCAGCATGATAGGACTTAACTGCTTTACACTGATTATAATGACTGTATCATGATCATATGATCAAAATAACAAACATGTTCTGAAGTATCTCAAAATATTCGACTGTATATTTCAGTCTCCCTAAAAGAAAGAGAGGAAGGGGCCGATACCTGTCCGATCTGGTTGACGGAGGACTCTATCTTGCGGAGCTGCAGGGTCTGTGCATCCAGAAGCTTGAGCACATTGGTGGCCAGAGAGCTGATCTGATAAGCCACACTAGCCAAAGACTGAGCAGTGAAGGCCTTGGTTTCCTCCAGAGCTTTGCTGGTGTCATTTCCAGACTGCAGAGGTAGAAACATGCGTTAAACAGACATGACATGCTTCAAACAGGTTCATTTTACTTTGTCTTAATGTACTTTATAACTAGCTAGCTGTCATTGTGTTGCATGCAATACATGATCTCATTTTGGATCCTGTCGCAACAAAAAAAAAAAAAACGGAACAATTTTTTTGTATTCAAGTGCGTTTGTAGCTAAATTCAGTTAGGCTACTTTCATTTTCTGTCCGATTATATTTTTTTGTACTTCAAGGCTTAATCCTACAACTCACACAAAACTTTTTTCATTTTTTCATTTTTAGACATTACTAATTTATTAAGCAATTTCCGTCACTGAGACCGCTGACAGGTGATTACAAGTTGTAGGCTAGGCTACTTGTGGGTAGTCAGATTTGGTCACTCTCTACTGTAAGGAAGAAGACAGATTGCTTCATCTTCTCACTTGTATTCCTTCCTGCCTGAATTACAAGAACACGCACATTTGTATTGAGCAACCTTTTAAATAAATAGTATAAGAAGGTAAAAGTAAAAGTTCCACAGTTTTAATCTGCTTCAATCTGTTACCAGTTGTACAAAGTGGGAAAGTCAGTATGAGTAGCCTACTGAGGGACTCCAAACACTCCTCAGGAAAATAAATACTATACAATTTGATCATGCAGAGGAACTATGAAAAAGCGCAAGATATTGTAACGCGTTTTTAAAGTTGAATTTCTATTTACTTCAGCGCCACGTTTTAAGAACACATTGTCATGCGCGAGACGCTGCAAAAGACGCGAGCGCAACGCTCTCTGTAGGCGCGTTTTAAACAGAAAAACAATGGAAAACCAGCATATTATATATCCCTTACACTTATAATAAAGTCACTTAAGTATGCTATTAAAATGTTAAATTGCATTCATTAAATTAAGTTAAATTGTTGTTTTGTAATTGACACGTCTCGTCACAAATGACGTGATTTATGTGTTATGTTAAGCTGCTCGAGCGCGTGTCAGCATCTTACCTGCAGGTAGTTGCTCTCGCAATACTTCGCTACTTCGTGTAAATTGTTGTAGTTGTCTAAAAGTGCTTTGCGAGCAGAGGGGGCATCCTCAAGTATTTTTGCAACTTCTTCGCCGTAGTTTTGATCCTTCATTGCGCGGTGGAATGATAGACCGTTGAAGAACAACTCCGGAAACCTCCGTGCGACAGCAGCCTACTGATATCTGTCAGTCAGACCCCATCCGCCACTGCCTTCCTCTGTCATCAGAAGTTCTCCTTTGATGCTGCAAGCACATATCTGCTCATGGGGTGTGTGCAAGCATGTGGAAACGATGAGCTTTGAATGCCATTTTATATTTTAACCCCATTTATACATTTAAAACAGCAAGCAATACTTTAGCAGCTAAAGTGACTAGTTCAAGAAACATACTAGCATACTACAGTACACACACTAATACTGCGGTTTCATTACTGCTACTTTCATGGTGAAAACACGCCCTCTAGCGATTGGTTTATTTAAACCAGAAAATAAAAGAAACCTTTACATGGGCTAATAATAATAATAAAACACTTATATTGTCAAATGAGTTACTTGCATTTCTAGGTCACAAATCATTAGAAAATGTGTGACAGTGAGATTAACCATGTATAGCACTTTTTAACCATATAAAACAGTAGATTTTTAGACATTGAAAAGTAATGTGAATTAATAATAATATTATTTTTCCTAGGTATGCTGATCTTTAAAATCTTTATTGTGTAGAAATTGTGAGCAAATATATATATATATATATATATATATATATATATTTAAATTCTTACCCGGTAAATCACAATTTATTTGTTATTGTATTTGTTTAATAACATTCACCTTTTAAAACTTCTGAAATTCTGAAACTATATATATATATGTGTGTGTGTGTGTGTGTGTGCGTAATACAAAAAACATTATATATAACTTCAGGACCCTTATTGTACAGTATGTAATGTTTCTCTGTTTTTTCTACATTTCTGTATCATGTGTGAGAAAAAAATAATAGGTAATTTCAACATTTACACAATAAAAGTACATATTGATTTAGTTATCCTCCATCTCAGTATGTTAAAGAACAAACACATTTTAAAAAATCATATTTCAAAAAATCATTAAGCAGCATATTTATTCAATTTCACATTGTACTTCACAGTAAACATACATCAGTATAATTGCTGCACATTCAAGTTCTGTTAATATCTGCAAATGTATCTTCCTTGCTTATCTGCCAAATAAATCTGACTAAGATAGTGAAGAGAAACATAGCTGTAATGCCAGTGTAGCAAGCAAGTATAAGTTGTAGTGCATAGACAGACTCCGGGTCAGAGATTTGACGCAAACGTCCCAAGCGGAGATACACCCCCAGTCTGATCTCTGCAGCCAGCTCTCCTTGGAGCCAGCAGAAATAGAAGCCTTTATCTTTCAGCCGCAAAGGCCTGAAGTGTAGGTGGTGACCGGTGTCAATGAAGATGCGAGAAGTCTTATTCAAACCCTCCATATACTGAGAGCGGTAAAGAGGTGCTGAGCCTTTATCCCAGGCCACAGCGTACTGGGGTTTGGCGCCAGGACAGGTCAAGACCAGATCAGAGCCTGTGGGGTGGTTGTGGTAATGGATGGTGACACCCGAAGAAGCTTGATCATCATCCTGGAGGAACTTCAGCAGAGCTCGTCTCTCTGGAGATGTTGTAGGTTTCGGAGGGCAGGTGGTGTGACAGTTCCTCACCTCAAGCTCGGCTCCGTAGCTACTGTCTGAAAGTCCAAACTGTTTGGGAACGGCTGAGGAACCACAGGAAGCCGCTGCGTCCAAATCATGCTGATAACGTACATGGAGATAAATGCTTTTGACATAACAAAATCCCACACGCATCTGCTCCCCCAGGATGTCACAGCGGTCACATTTAGACCATGACCAGTAGCTGGTGAACACTTGAAACTTTTCTGTTTTCATTCTGACGGGCTTTGCTTCTTGTACTTGAGTTCTCTGTTTGACATTAAAGGGAAATAAAACTTGATGGACCTCCTGGACATCAACATCGTAGCCGTAAAAGAATTCACCAGAGCCCGTGCCACAGATATAGTGCCCTGAGTCAGCTTTCTGGACCCTGAAGATCAGAAGGCTAAACAAACGGATGGAAAAGCGACTGTGCAGATCTGACCCTCTGCCAACTTTGGATGATTCCACCACCATAGTGCCTTCAAAGTCTGTGAGGACCTTAGTGTTCATGGAGCCTATTTGTTTTTGATAGTACCATACCACTGAATGAGTCTCCTCTGGTTTGCAGTGACAAGGAAGTTCAATGGTCATATCGGCTATGAAGGCCGCAGTGTCAAAGACAAGAAATGCAGGACAGGCCCTGCTGGCAAAAATGTCCTTTTTATCCTCAGGAGCCTCATAGGCTGAAAGTAATAATGGGCAGATGGCCCAAAAACAAATGGCCAACACTTCTTTTAACATATTTCCGCTGGTGTAAAGTACCAATAAACAAAAACAAACAACAATGGAGTTTTCAATATAAACTATTTTTGGATACCATATTTCCCCATTAACCCTTTAAGTTTTATTTTAATGTCAGTCTCATCGTCCTCCACATGTGTCAGACTGGCCTCACAAACCATTGAAGTGTCAGAAGAATCATCTTTAGAAGTATGATATTCTCCTCCTGCAACTTGTAGCTTGTGGAAAAGCTCCTCACAGGCTTTTTGTTCTGCCTTACTTAGAAGAGTCTGGTTCAGGCCAAAACGACCAGTTCTGGAAAGGCCATCCAGCACTCCAATCACTTTTTCCTCATCTCCTGACTTAAGACACTGTGACAGAATCAGAAAGAACTCGCCTAGAAGACCAAAGCCAACCTCAGTGCTGAAGATTTCCTGCAGAGCCTTGCCTCCCAGACTCACAAGCAGACTGTACTTTTCAAATGAGCTCCCTGCAAACTTGCGCCAGCCACGGATGAATTCTGATGCATTTCTTGGCTGGATCTCAGATAACTGCGGCTAAAGACAGAATAAAGTTAGTCATAGTCAGTCAAGAGGAATGATGTTTGGTGAGATCTAGCATCTAGATGATCAATTTATTCATATGCAAGAGAACATAGATCAAAGGCTCACCTGGACCTCTTCAGTTGAAGCACTTTCATGCTTTGTCTCAAAAGCAATTGGATTCCACGGCTGTTTTCGGGGTGCACCAGAGATGTCCTTTTTATCAAGAGGCTTTAAGTGAGATGCGAGTACTATGTCCCTGAAATCAAAACATAAAATCTTCCAATTAAAATATAAAAACGGTTACAAGAGAGACAGTCAGTAGCTACCCGGTAAAGATAATTAAAGTGTAAGAATTAGTAATCGTTTTGGGAACAAATGTGAATTAACGTTACACAGTACAAGTCAGCAACGCACCTGAATTCTTCATAGCTGGCGACATTTTGGTTCAAAGCACGAAATTTGGCATCATTTTCCCTCTGATATTTCCTGTCCGCTTCCAGCGCCGTTTGTAGCTCTTTTTCAAGAGAGCTGAAATTTATCACATCAGATTTCTCCATACCTGCTCTTATTGCTTACCAAAAAATATGTCAGTAAGAAGTCACTCAATTTACTTTTAGAGGGAACTGATCATTTTATTTACCTCTAAAGTCAGAAATCCAGAAACTTCGTTTAGCCGAAAATGAGTACAGCTAACTTGCTAGCTCACGCCTCCACAACAAACGGGTCTCCATGACAACCACGCACTCACACTCACAGTCGCACTGGAACTTCGGAACTGGCAGGAAAGTTTGATCTCGGATTAGCGAGTTTTATTGAAAACAAATTGGATAGATTGACAAAATGACCACAAATTATACATTTATGCTTAAGATATATTTGCATATTCCATCATTCTGTTAAAAAAAAACATTTCTGACGTTTGTAATAAATGTATAATGTAAATAAATGTATTCCTAATGTTTTCAAAAAGCTATACAGTATCTCACAAAAGTGATACTCACATTTCAGCAAACATTTTAGTATATCTTCTCAAGGGACAATACTATAGAAATGAAACTTGGACAGATTTTAGAGTAGTCAATGTGCTGCTTGTATATCAGTATATATTTACTGTCCTCTGAAAATAACTCAACATACAGCCATTATTGCCAAAATAGCTGGCAACAAAAGTGAGTACACCCTAACTGAACATGTCAAAACTGTGTCCAAAGTGTCAATATTTTTTGTGAGCACCATTGTTATCTATCACTGCCTTAATCCTCCTAGGCATGGACTTCACCAGAGCTGCACAGGTTGTTGCTGAGACACATGCGCTTATCCACCTTCCGCTTGAGGACGCCCACAGGTGCTCATAGGGTTCAGGTCTGGAGACATACTTGGCCACTCCATCACCTTCCTCAGCAAGGCAGTTGTCATCTTGGCGGTGTGTTTGGGGTCATTAGCCGCATTTCATGTAGTTCGGCCCAGTTTCTGAAGGCATCATGTTCTGCTTCAGAATATCACAGTACATGTTGGAATCCATGTTTCCCTCAATGAAGCTCAGCTCCCCAGTACCAGCAGCACTTATGCAGCCCTAGACCATGATGCTACCACCACCGTGCTTGACTAGGCAAGACACAATTTTCTTGGTACTCCTTACCAGGGCGTCACCACACATGCAGGACACCATCTGAGCCAAACAAGTTTATCTTAGTCTCATCAGACCACAGGACATGGTTCCAGAAATTCATCCTCTTGGACAGGTTGTTTTCAGCAAACGGTTTGCGGGCTTTCTTGTGAGCCAGCTTCAGAAGAGGCTTCCTTCTGGGACGACGGCCATGCAAACCGAATTGTTGCAGTGTGTGGCGTATGGTCTGATCACTGACAAGCTGACCTTCCGCTTCTGCAACCTCTAAAGCAATGCTGGCAGCACTCATGCATCTGTTTTTTGAAGCCAGCTTCTGCAATTGACGCACAGCACGAAGACTCAACTTCTTTGATTGACCCTTGCGAGGCGTTACAAGTGGAACCCGTCTTGGAAAACCTCTGTATGACCCTGGCCTGTACTGTAACTCAGTTTCAGGGTGTTACCAATCTTCTTATAGCCTTGCCCATCTTTGTGGAGGGCAACAATTCTAATTCTCAAATCCTTAGTTATTTGCCATGTTGAACATCCAGTGGTCAGTATGAGAGAATTGTACTCAAAGCACAAACTTTAACTGCTGTATTACAAGATACACAAATTTGTATGGTCCTGTCAAGCAGAAAAAAACATGAATAGGACATGTGGCTTTGCATGGTTAAATGACAGCTATTATTAAATGAATAGCTATACAGCTATTATCACTTAGGGTGTACTCACTTTTGTTGCCAGGTATTTTAACAATAATGGCTGTATGTCGAGTTATTTTCAGAGGACAGTAAATATATACTGCTATACAAGCAGCACATTGACTACTCTAAAATATATCCAAGTTTCATTTCTATAGTATTGACATTTGAGAAGATATACTAAAATGTCACTTTCATGAAATATTGTATATAAAAACTAAATCCTGACCATTAACTTATTTCTGCTAATTATCTATTAAAAACATATCCTCAAGGTTCATTATCAAAGTTAATGCATGTCTTAGAAATCTACCTTTAGGCCTGGTTTCACAGGCAGATTATTAAGCCAGGACTAGGCCTTATTTCAATAAAGACATTTAAGTAGCTTTTCTTTTAAACATGCCTTAGAAAAAATATTACTGGTGTGTGTCTCATGGCAAAACAATGGCAGAAACATTAAGATGTGTCAGGGCAAGTTGCTTTCAGTTAAAACATTATAGCTTTATTATAGCTAGGACTGGATTATAGTTTAGGACTGGATGTAAGCCTCGTCTGTGAAACAAGATATTAATGTACTTTGATGTCAATCCTCAAGATTCAATATTTCCCATGCCCACATGTAGTGAAGTCAAAACTTAATGCCAAACAAGTTTTGCATTAAAAGGCTTATAAAACATCATCACAAATTCAATCAAAACATTGCAGTTTTAATTGTATAGTCTCAAGGCAACTTCCTGTAATCAACAGTGACACGTGTAAACTTGAGTTTTTATTGAAAACGACAAGCCACATTTGAGCTCAGGCAATGCTACCAGCATTGGAAGCAATTCTGGGCCACAGGTCTGCACATTCCTTGGCTACGGGTCCTGTGATAGCAGAGCCTAAAAAAAAGAAAGAAACTATTTAGCACTGCACCTGAGCTAAATCCAGAATTTGAAAACTAAAGTGACATGCATCAAGAGGAGAAGTGAAATGTTCCATCACGGATTGAGATTTAACAGCACATGGCGACTGCCATCTCACCCATTAGCAATGGGATTTACTATTTCCTTCTACGACGACTCACCCAGCCACTGATCAGACAAAGCAAGTGCTTTAAGAAGGATAGTGAAATGATCTGAAATTCATCACTTACCTTTCATTTCTCCTTTGTTATTCACTATGACCCCTGCATTGTCTTCAAAGTATAGAAACACGCCATCTTTTCGCCGATACGACTTCCGCTGTCGTATCACCACCGCAGGATGCACTAGATTAAAAGGGGACATCTGTATAAGCATATATGCATCTCTAAGCCAAAGGCAGCAGAGTGCAGTTGCAACAGGCTCTTAAAACTCACCCTTTTTCCTGAGCTCTGGCTTGCCTTTCTTCACTGTGGCCATAACCATGTCTCCCACACCAGCAGCAGGGAGCCTGTTCAGACGACCCTTGATGCCTTTGACGGATATGATGTACAGGTTCTTGGCACCTAAACAAGAGAAAAACCACAGATAAGTGGAGTTAAAAAACTGCATAAAGACAAACTTAATTGCCTATAGTCAAGTTATATTTTCACGCTGCAAGTTAGTTTAAAAGACTCAAGTCTGCTAACCCTCAGCCAAGAAAAGGCCTGCGACAAACCGCAAACATTTGTTCCATCACGGATTGAGATTTAACAGCACATGGCGACTGCCATCTCACCCAACAGCAATGGGATTTAATATTTCCTTCTACGACAACTCACTCAGCCACTGATCAGTCAAAGCAAGTGCTTTAAGAAGGACAAGCACATATGCCCAATGCTGGAAGATTTCATACCTGTGTTGTCAGCGCAGTTGATGACCGCTCCCACCGGGAGACCCAGTGAGATACGGAACTTGGCTCCCGATGACCCACCACGTCCTGAAGAGAAAGACACAAACATTATGATTTTACAACTACCAAAATACACCAAATCACATTTGCTTTCCGTTTAGCAAGTCGTTATGCCATTTCATTTATTTATAAGTGATCGACTTTGCAGTCACAAGAAACCTAGTGACTTTAAATTATGCTGACAGCCGTTTACGTACAAAACTTATTTTTGGCCAAGAACATTTTAGTAATTTACATTAAAACTATTGACCTCATAACGGAAGGAAAGATCTGGGGCCAGTTGCACAAACATAGCCATTATGTTAAGACGATGTCTTAAGTATTGGTATGACCAACTAAAAGTTAGTCAAGGGGCAATCAAGTCTTAATTTTTAGTCTATGATTTATGTCATTGACTTTAAAAGGTTATGGACAGGCTTAAAGAAAAAAAGAGAAAAAAAAAGTGTTGACTAACCTTTAAGACTAGTCTAAGCAGTTTATGCAACCGGCCCATGGTGCAAATTTTTTTTGAAGTGATAAAGGCTTCAGTCACCATTCACTTTAGGTGCATAAAAAAACTTAATGAAAATGAATGGTGACACGATGTTCATTCCACCTAAAATCCAGTGTTTCCGACAAAAGAAATTAAGTTAAACAGGTTTGTAACAACGCGTGTAAAAAAATGAAAGACGTTTGTTTAAAAGGAAAAACTACTCAAGTGTGCAAAATGCCTAAGTTAGTTGTTACCGACACTGCAGCAAGTTTATAGCAGTGAACTGATGTTTGCTGCCTGATACCAGTCTGATTTCATTCAGATACAGTTACGAAGACAATATTTCAGAACCAAGAAAAATAACAATTCGGATGCCCTGTCCGATAACGTTAAATCTCCAAAATATGCATTTCTCAAACACGCTAACGTGCGATTCAACTCGCCACCATTCAGTCGAGTGTCAACCCGCTTCGCTGCAGGTTTAAAGTCTCGCACCTCCAGCGCTTTTACAGTCATTGTTAATTTTACATGGTAGTTACCATAGAACAGTGTTCCAGAACTGGCTTTCGCACAACAAATTTTGAAATGTTTAATCACCACTGCTGGCTCCACGAGCTTGGGTCTACGTACTTAGCAAACATGGCTCCTACAGCTAGCGGAAAAGGTACATAACTATTTTTATCAAAGATATAATTGAGCATTTACATCAATATATCGAAAATATAATTCCCATATGACCAGTTAAACCCATGTATTGAGTTAGGGAGCTTTAGCGTACCTCATTTCAAGGATGATTTTAGATTTCCATGTGTGTTTCTTACCTCTCTTAGACATTGTCGCCGAAAGGGAAAGAGGAAGAGAGAGAAAGGAATGCTGGGATATATTCGTGCGCGCACCACAGATCTCACAGCATCCGGCGCAAACTTCATCGTCATTCTCCGTGCATCGCCACCTAGCGTGGCGTTTGTCTCCTACTGTATATCGCGCTATAATGCATTTCAGTAACTCAAGGCTATAGCCATTAAACTCGAATTATATATGAGATCCAAATTGACCAAATACATTGTCATTAACGTGAAAATATGAAGTGACGTGTAAGACATATTGACCATGAAACTTCAGTGCGGCTCACATCAGGCATCAGGCTACTAACACATTCTCTACGTTGGTTTTTCAATTAAAATTTTTACTCATATTGTAATATGCATAATATAATATGTGAATAAATACACACACACACACACACATGTTTGTAAATATATATATATATTAAAATGAGAAAATAATGAAGTGAAATAGGCTCTTTTGGACCTCACTGTATATTAGCTTAAGAAATTACTTTTACAAACTTTTTAAAATGACCAATTTCACTCAGATATTGCTAGTAAGTTTCACAAATAATTGCAAAGAAATGGCAAGAAACACATTGAATCAATGCAATGAGATGTTCAAACAAGGAGAAAATACTCAAACCTGAGGTGTTTATGTTTTAATACATAAAATATGTTTCCATTTGACCAGCCCTTTGAAATTGGGTGTTTAACATTGCATGCTCCACTTCCCATCTAAACAAATACATTTATCGTTTTTATGGAGAACAAAATTTTGCTGGTTATTCAAATACAGTATTACATTTTTTTTTAATCTGTTGGAATAAACATTGAAATGATTAATTAAATGCATCATATTGGCCATAGAATAAAACGTTTAAAATTCAACAACATGCTGAAAGAATGAGATGGAAAAATGGGAGATATTTTTTTAAAAATACAATGCTCCATATTTAAATATGCAGTATAACTGCATCTTAATATGATATACAATAATATACACACATTTACACCGTTCATTGGGGTGGATTGGCCTTAATGTTTTTGAACGTCTCTTTTGTTCACCAATGCTGCATTTATTTGATCACAAATACAGTATTATTGCAATTTATAATAACTGTTTTCTATTTAAATATGTTTTAAAATTTAATTTATTCTGGCTCCAGTCTTCAGTGTTACATGATCCTTCAGAAATCAAGCTGCAATTCTAATTTCGGGCCAGTGCAAGCCAGGGCTTAAACGGTGCCTGCACAATTAAACGGTGTCAACATGATCAGTGCCTGCACAATTAACTTTCCCTCCACTCATTCCTCTCACTGAACTGTCTGTTATAGCCTATTTATGTGTGTGTGTTCTTGTTTAACCCACATTTTGAGGGCCAAATGCCCCCACAAAGATAGAAATATGGAAGACACTTGATATAGGCTATTGCATTTTTATAGCTTATTGTTGGGTTTGTTATGTTTTTACCTTTTATAACTTTAATAGGCCTAGGCTACATCACTTTGGTATACTAAGCCTATATATCAGTGGTAACTCGATCTCGTCAACTGCACCAGAAGAATAGAACATAAAAAAATAAAATAAAAAGATAGCCCATTATGTCTGATAACTGAAATTATACAATCTGCAAACACAATAACTATTATGCTAACACAAAACAGTTTATGTCCTATAGGCCTACTTTACTGTAGTTCGTTGTTTCTTTGTTTATTTATTTAGCCCTATTTATTTATTTATTTGTTTAATTTTTGTAACAGCAGCATAATAAACCAATGAGCCGCGCTTCGTTTGTCACCTGCTATTGTTTCGGTTTTCAGCATATTTTTCTTCCAAATGTTCAGCAGCTATGAGTTAGCCTGTTGGACATTTAATTTATTTAGCCTATTGTTTAATTGGAGTTACGTAGGTTTTACTAGTGTAATATGACTTATTTATCATGGCTCCGGATGACCGTGTTTCATTTACATGTTGAATTAGGCTAAACGCTGCGATTATGAATTGTATTTTTGAGTTGTGGAAAGAAGTAGCCTGGCTTATTTTATCTGCTTATACAACAATAATTTTATTTTTGAAATAAAGAATGTACTGTTTTTGATTTGGGTTGATTTGGGTTTAGCAGATTAAAACTGCTAAATCTATGTGGCCAGTTTCATCTCCATAAATGTAAAGTCACTGATTCTAAGCCCAATTTCTTTGTTCTTTGTTGGCTTTTCTGTGTTGATTTAAAGTTATTATTATATGACTCTCTTTATTTATTACAAGAAAGCCGCTAAAACTGCTCTGTTGTTAAAAAAATATATAATTATGGTTTCATTAGCCTATGTTACCTCCTGATTTCCTGAAGATGGCAAAAAAAAATATTTTCCGTTGCTTCATGTTATTTATTTCTATTTATTTAATCATGTATCATGTTTAATTTCTATTCTTTTAAATGTTTTATGATTTTTTTTTTTTGTAGACTATCTCTTACTGTATCTTGTTTGAAAATGTACTTTACTGCCTTGCTCTACCTCGACTTCCTTATCCTATTCTTTTGTGTGATACATGTGTCCCCTGTGATCTTTGATCAATTTAAAAATAATAAATAAAAAAAAATTAATTAGCAGACGTGTTTGGCAGGCGCAGACGTTCATTGAGACGAGTGCATGTTGCAAAGTCATATTAAAGAGCCGATCGGAACGCCATGACTGTTCGTAACCACTCCTCAAGCCCGAGTTGGCCCGCTTTGGCCCGACAGTGGAAACGCGGCTATTCTAACATCTTGATTTGGTGCTCATGAAACATTTCTTATTATCATCAAAGTAGAAAACTGCCCAAAATATTTGTGTGGGAACCCAAATGTTATTGGAATGTTATTGTGCATAGTAATGAAACATTGTGATACTGCTATTGCATGTTGTTTCTCAGAGGGTTTCGGATCTGGGTCAGGGTGGGCGGGGGTGGTGAGGTTGGGCAAAGAGGTCAGCATTGGCAGTTATCCCAGCGCAGGTTGTGTTCACCCTGGGCACAGACACTGCATGTGCTCTGCATCACCTCCTGTCTGTCAGAAGAGCTGGTGCCATGGCACACTTCCCTTCATGGGATGGCATCCAGCCTGGGTGAGAACACTCTCTCTTTCTCCTTCTCCTGCTCCTCCATCTGCTTGGATGTGTTGTCGGAGTCAGTGGCTTCATTGTCTCGCTGGCGCTCCTCACAGGTAGCGTGAGGGTGCGCCTGCCACGTTCCATCCTGGTATGTGCAGAAACACACCGTCTGCTCATCAATCTCCACACGCTCTCCAGCTGAGATCACGCGATTTCCAGCAAAGCAGTTTGGCCCTTTGAAGAAGAGACAGGGGCACCAAGCTCAGTATTTGGGGGGAATTATAGCTCACCTAAAAATGAAAATTCTGTCAGCATTTACTCATGTCGTTCCAAACCTGCATGACTTACTTTCTTCTGGAACACAAAAGGAACTGTTTCTGTCCATTTAAATACTTTTGACTGAACATTTTTGTGGCGTGAACAGATTTTTTTCTTCTTCACAATTTATGTTTTTATGTTCCACAGAAGAAAGAAAGTCATGCAGGTTTGGAACGACATGATGGTGAGTAAATGATGACAGAATTTTCTTTATTGGGTGAACTATCCCACTATTGCGCTCAAACAGAAATGACCAGGTAGACGCCCACAAATGCATTACGTTTATACACAATGTCTATTACACGTCTTAAAATGTATACACATTACATACCCATTTCTACATAAACATTACACACACACAATCTGTCCACCTCTTGCCTTCTGTTGTCAGGGATGGCCTAATGCCCCATAGTGCCTGTGCCATCCCAGCATGCAGTGAACTAGTTCCTATTTATAGAAGGCATGTTGGTAGTAAGCAATCTATCGAACAATTCCATTGCATCATTCTTTTTCCATGACATCACTGCGAACTATGCAGTAACAAATCAATCGAAAAAAGAGGTGTGGGCTCCACATCACCAATGAAACTTCCTTATTGATCATTGTTTTGCACAACACAACCTACATGCCTCTCAAAACACTATAGATGCATGTGATGGAGTTTGTAAAAACATTATTGGATGCACGTGTATCGTTGCATGTGTAAGGACTCTCACCGCTTTTGCACACCGGACAGCAATGGTTGGGTTCGTATACAGGATTTACACAATGTAAGGCAGGACAGCCGGATATGGTGCAGTAAACTTCTCTGTTGACTTCACACCGGCAACGCTCACAGGGTGACAACTATTTTACACAGGAACAAATGCCAAATGCATTAATGTAAATATAAGTAAATTATGAGTAATTAAAAAAGTAAACAAGCCATTAAAAGAGAATTGAAACAGTCTTATATACGGTTTAATCATTTACCCTTAGTTTTCTTTATCCCACACAACAATAATAGATCATTGACTAGAGTAAAACAAAACGCAGATATTATACAATTATCATGCAATTAATATTAGCGTATGTCCCAACTTAGTTAATAGGCTAGTACATAGCCTATCCTGAAAAGTGTGTAGTGTTGTGATGGGGACGGGGAGAGATGATAAAGGTCGTTATTCTACGCTATATTATATTTTTTTACATTGTTGTGATAAACATCAGTAAAGAAAAAGAAAAAAGGTAATTTATTATTATAACAGGTCATTATAATAATAATATCCGGTTAGACCAATATAGTGAAATGTATTTTCCAGCCTAAGAATTTATACGCTGACTCACCCTAAATTCCTCCAGCATTCTGTAAGTTTTGCCTCCGTACACACAAACTTTACTGACAGCTTCACACACGGGACAGCACGACTTGTATTTGATGCGCGTGCATCTCGGGTGTATACGCGGGCACTTGGGTCTGACACACACGGGTCCATCCTCTGTGCAGGTGCAAGGACACGCTGTGGAGCTCGGATAATAAACCTCTCCGATGCCATACACAAAACCTTGATCGTTGATACAGAACTTGCCACGATAGTCACCAAATTCGTATTCCAGCTCGGATTTGGAAGAGTACTCTGATGCGCTTTGGAGAACGAAGCACTGGAGTGCAAACGAGAAGCACAGGACGAGAGATCGCATTGTTACTGGCAGTAAGTTGTGGACTGCTTTGTCTTCATGTGCGTGGCGGGTCAGTGCATGAACAATTGCCCAATGACATACACAAGAGAAATGACCCACCTCTAAATGCCACTATCGCTACTGTAACTGCAGGCTTGCAGGCAACTGTATTTTTTTATGTTCGATGACTATCAGTAAAAAACAAACTTTTACGTTACATTTACTTTTTCCAATAATAAAAGCACGAGTGCGTTATAATTTGTGAATCATTTAATCTTTTAAAATATTTTTAAGACTTTTCCCTTAAAATAATATTGAACCGATGGATGGATGGATGGACAACTGGTTTAGGATACAAATATCTCACGTGAAGAGCTTCACACAAACGGTGGTTACATACCGATCCAAGTGGTGCTCACTCACTGCAGGCTAAAAGTGACATCCAGCTCTCCCTCTCTGGACGTCCGGCTCCACCTCTGGATCTGATGGGTGGAGAGATAGTTATGGGTAGGTTTAGGGTGTGGTTGGACCTTCAGCTCCACCCATTACGGTCAAATGAGAGGTGCCCTTATGAATAGTATAGCCTTCAAGTTCATTTTATGAAGTAAGTTCAAGTATATTTTTAAGTATACTTTATGTAGTAAGTATACTATATCCATGTACTAGTAGTAAACTTATAAGTGTACTATTTCAATACTGCTTGGGACTAAATTGAGTGGTGCAGGTATGATGTCACTTTGTAGGCCAAACCGTTGAATTCGTGGGACCGTGGTGTAGTTCGTTTATAGCCTACCTTTAGCTTTTTACTCCTGGCAATTGCATTTAGGCTTCAAAATTCACAAAAGTTGTGTTTATTTGTGATAATTTTCTTGGTGGACAAAACGTGGAAGTATCATAAACTTTTGTTGATCACAGAGCTTGTTTTTAGTGATAATCCAAAAGCCTATGGGAAAATCCTAATGGGTTTTTCCATAGACAGTAAAAGAAATTGACACAGTGACCCCATAGACTTCAACAGAGAAAAGTGAAGTCAAGAAGCACTCACTTCCTGATGGCTGAGCGCACTGCGCAGGCTCAAACTGAGCTTGACGACGTATGTGACGTGAGCAACCTGTCTCACAGTTGTAAGTCTTCTAGTAGCTGTGCCAAGAGGAATCTGAATCATTCCCTTCCGAATCTTGCAGAGACGGGTATGACGTTACCTCGTCACTCTGTAGGCCAAAACGCGGAAGTGGGTTAGCATTTTAGCACTCCCGGTTCCCTCGCTCTAAAGTCAATGGGATTTTTGAATGGGCTTTTGCTAAATCGCCTGAAATATACAAGTTTTTATATACAAGTATGTTTAAGTGTACTATAAGTGTAACAGTTGTAAACTTTTAAGTGCACAGCTAGTTTCTCATTTGTGAACCTGGACCACAAAAGCAGTCTTATGTGTCGATTTTATAAAATTGAGACTTATACATCACATGAAAACTGATTAAATAAGATTTCCATTGATGTATGGTTTGTTAGGATAGGACAATATATGGCCGAGAGACGAGTATTTGAAATCGGGAATCTGTGGGTGCAAAAAAAATCGAAACATTGAGAAAATCGCCTTTAAAGGTTTCCATTTCTGTTGGCGATTGTGCTGCATCCACATACAAAAATAACATTTTGATTTATTTAAGGTAGGAAATTTACTAAATATCTTCATGGAACATGATCTTTACTTAATATCCTAATGATTTTTGGCATAAAAGAAAAATGGATAATCTTGACCCATACAGTGTTTTTTTGGCTATTGCCACAAATATACCCGTGCTACTTAAGACTGGTTTTGTGATCCAGGGTCACATTTGTACTGCATCTGTACTACAAGTGAACTTATAAGTCTAATAGTAGTTAACTAGAATTCTTGTAGTACATTTTTTTATAGTTTACAAAAGTACACTTTGAAGTATACTCTTAGTAAAATACTAGTTTAGTAGTTTTATACTGCATGTATACTTGTATTTTTTTAAGTGAACATAACATTTTACTTATAGTTTACTATTTATATATTATTTTTGCATTTTAAGTAGGCTAATACTATGTTCCTATTTAGTATTTTTTTATATTTTGAAACATAGGCCTACCTTTGACCCCTTCTATTTTAAAAACATTTTATTCTAGCTTCATGCATTCTTTTTCTATTTTTATCAACACTAAACAAAAAGCTGAGAAAATCACATTTTTGTCAAAGATTACGTCCGGATCGGATTCAGAGAGATTATCAAAACTCAGATGAAGTAGATCAAACCCCCAAAGCTTCACTGTAGTTTCCTCTTCGTGGGTTTGACATTTCAGGCAGTTTTGATTATGCTGTTTAATGTTTTTTTTTTCCTTTAATTAATTTATTGACAGCATTTGCAGTTACAAACAACAACATACACACAACTACAGAATACATACAAATCATATACCAGGGAGTCTGCAAAGTCCAGCAAGGCTAATCAACAAAAAGTCTAATTCATAGCATCACTTTAAGGGTGTGTTCGTCTTGAAGGAGAGGCATCCAGCTGCAGCCCCGCAGACTCACCTCAGGGTAGACACCAGTGGCTGGACACCAGTGGATGGACAGCAGACGTCATTTCCGTATCGTCATTCACTTTTCAAATTGACGTCATTTCCGTATCGTCATTCACTTTTCAAATTTGACGTGCCATGAAAAAACTGCCCCAGGATGTTAGAGACATGTGTGTCCCTTTTACAATTGTTGAATGCAGAAATTGCAGAGCTTTGTTCAAAGACTCAGTGGGGTACCGTGGAAACGGAAAACGTGGAGACCTGCGAGGGTTTTATACAGACCCTGAATTTACTGAGCATTGCCCAGACTGCCAGTTTTAGAGGCCAGGAATGAGGTGTGGTGTGCAATAGTTTATTTTTTTTTATTTATTTTTTTTTCTCTTGAAATTAAATCTCTTGACAACCTTACTGTGGCATCTTCATTCTGATGGTCAGATTTTACTAATTAGATTGTGTAATTTCCAATAAATATTGCAAAACCATGAAGTGTTAATTTGATCTGGATTGTTTGGTAAATTGTCTGATCATGTGAATCTACGTATATTTTAAAACAGAAGTGGTTACATTTACAAAAAAAAAATAAGAATTGAATATCCAAATGGGCAAGGCAAAAAACTGTGGTCAATTAACATGTACAAGTCTGTTGTATTGACAAAACGTTATAGTCCATTGATCTAGGCTGAATTTAAGTTACAAAAAATAGTGACATGATCTGAACAATATATATTTTCAAGGTGGTTCTTGTGAATGCAGTTTGCATGAATTATTGATGTTATAATATTAAGTATATTATTGAGAATTGTTTTATGTAAAGAGATATGATTAAGATCATATTTCAATTTGCACACAGCTTTTATATTATATATTTTAAGTCATAAAAGTAAAATGACAATACGGAAAAGACGTGTGCAATTAAGACTGCAAAGAATGCTGTCTATCCACTGGTGAAAATATAAAATAAATATGCTGTCTATCCAGAGGTGAAAATATAAAATAAATATGCTGTCTATCCAGAGGTGAAAATATAAAATAAATATGCTGTCTATCCAGAGGTGAAAACAGAAAATAAATATGCTGTCTATCCAGAGGTGAAAATATAAAATAAATATTCTGTTCATCCAGAGGTGAGAACTAAATATGCTGTCTATCCAGAGGTGAGAATATAAAATAAATATTCTGTTCATCCAGAGGTGAGAACTAAATATGCTGTCTATCCAGAGGTGAAAATATAAAATAAATATTCTGTCCATCCAGAGGTGAGAACTAAATATGCTGTCTATCCAGAGGTGAAAATATAAAATAAATATATGTCAATCCAGAGGTGAAAATATAAAATAAATATATGTCCATCCAGCGGTGAAAACGGAAATTAGCGGCGAAACGGAAATGACGGAGAAAAGGGAAATGACGTAGGCTGTCCATCCACTGGTGTCCAGCCAGTGGTGTCTACCCGGAGGTGAGTCTGCGGGGCTGCAGCTGGATGCTATTGTCTTGAAGCGGTGCTGCGCAGTGATCGGTGTAGTAAATCGGACTTCA
This sequence comes from Tiaroga cobitis, assembly GCA_030578255.1. NCBI lineage: Eukaryota > Metazoa > Chordata > Actinopteri > Cypriniformes > Leuciscidae > Tiaroga > Tiaroga cobitis. The sequence continues at coordinate 28,645,402 of CM060593.1, forward strand.
CTATGAAATAAACAAATGCATGCGTCGTAACATCAAAAGATATCAAATTACAGGTTTAATATCCAAATAGTAATACTTAAAATACAACTTGTAAGAGAGGTAATCAATAACTGGACAATTACTCACTGATATGAACGCACTCTGTCAAACCGATCAAAATATAAGCATATAACTCCATCAAATTGTATGCGCTATAGACCTCGCCCACAACAACTAGACTGAACAGTTGGCATTAGTGTCTCTTTTATAAATATAATACAGGATTGGAGAGCCCTTTTAACAGTAGGACTTAACACTCCACCCATGGCTCTGCAGTGAGCAGCCTCTCTAACGTTATTTCGATCTAGATTGAATCCTTATCCATCATCAAATTTGCCCGCTTAGGTTTTTACTCCTTTTCTGCCATCTGCTGGTCAATTTCAAAATGCAGTGGCATGCTTATATTGTGTGTGAAATAAACAAATTGTCTCAGAACTACAAAATTTAGTGATCTCTATCTGACACTGCATTGATTCTCGTCTATGGACTTCTTAAATTAAAATAAATACATTTTTGTCAGGTTAGGAACTATCTAACAAACATTTCTTTCTTGGTTGATCACAGTCATTTTCAGAACCATCTCACACATTTCACATGTGCTAAAACATCTCCTTTTACACTTGACTTAACAGGGAAAAACTAAATAAGTTCAGGACAGGGCTCTTAGGACAGGCCACACTCTAACAATATGCTTACGGAGCACTTTTTACTATCTGTGTCAGACATATTGTTCTGTCCATTGTTCCAGGTGGTTGCTTTTTTTTCCTTTCTTAAAAAAAAAAGTCTGTTTGCGTCTGGTTGATATTGAGAGCTGGATACCTATTAAGACACTGACAGTTCTTTTTTCAGGTTCAAACTGGACTACTTGCATCTACTGCAGAGGGTTTGGGAGTTGATGAAAAGCTAATAATTAATTTAATTATAAAAAGGTACAAGAAAAATAAATAACTAATTTATTAAAATAAAACTATTGAAAATAAAACACTAAAAATATTAAATATTAGTTTGAGTACATTTTATTTTAAGGCATCCTTATTACAGTGTAATTATACATTTAAGTACTTCGTAATATCCATTAACTTCGTAATATCCATTACATCCATTAAAATGTACTTACTATAGGGTTAGGATTAGGTTTGGTTTAGGGTTAGTTGCATAGTTATGCATAATTGATAGTTATTATTACTAACAAGTCTAACAGTGACACTGTAAAATAAAGTGGTACAATTGTATTTGTTTACCAGCATGCCGTGACTATTAATGAATAGCCTACTAAAGAAGCGTGAACATGTGAATGTGTTGTTAAATTATTGAAATGTTAACATTAAAATCTCAGGGTGTACTTCAAGTAAAATTCTTTAGGTAAAAAGGTTTTGGCTGACAAAAAAGTTTGGAAATCCCTGTGTTTACACTGTGACCTCGATTAAAATCGCCGCAATTTAGACTGGTTTGTTTAGTCTCTTCTTTTTTGGTAATTGATTGTTTTTTTCGGTCAACCGAAGTTTGTACCGAAACAAACCTTGCGACTTTATAAATAAATGTTGCATCATTTGCAATACAATTACAGTGTATTAGTAAAGATATGCACCGCCCACGAATTTTCATTGGATAATAACACACGTGATTTGGGTTCTAAAGAAAACGATTGGCATCAACCCTGTTGAATAAATCATGAGGATAAGAAAAACGCACATGACTAAATTTGTTAACATATTAAACTAACACTTAAACCTGCTCAGTGACGGAATTGTAAGATTTGAGTGTGCTATTATCAGTTTAGGATGTTATTGTGATACCGCCAGTAATATGTAGCGAAACGTGTTTATCTCGACGCAGCGGGTTTTAGCCTAGTGGCAAAGAGTAGTGGTGAGCGGCGTTACAGGCTGAATGTGTTTATGCTGCATCAGCTTACAATTGTTTCCCCAAAAGCCGTATCGGTTTAAAGTTTTTTTAGCTTGATTTTTTAAAAACTGCTGCCAGAGAGATGGCATCGTTAACGACGACGGATCCGGTTTTTATTCCCGGGGCCATAGGGTTGTCAGAGTCTGTAGTCCCCGCTAACATGTTTGCTCCTGGCCGGGGATGTGGCGATGATGACGGGACAGAGTGCTTCGAGGATGAGGAGATGTTCAACGGCGAGGCCCTGGATCTCGGTATAGACTTCTCTAGCAAGGTAGGCCTCAAACAGAGTTAGCTTAGTCGAAAGTTAGCTTAGTGAATTGGTGTGTTTACAAAAAAACGTATTATTAATAACACGACTACATGTTAAAATTTTGAAGTGACTTTTAATCATGCGATTTGATTTGCATCACTTTTTTGATATTTTCACGGTTTTATCAGCTGACGGCTGAGTGCTTGTAACTGTAAACCTAAGCTAACCGGCTATGTTCAACGATGTTTTTCAAAACATATCTCTTGTCTGTATCATATGCACCCATCGTAGTGCAGTATTCGAATATAGCTTTCTGATTTATCCATCTTTGTGGGGGTTTTGCTGTAAAGCAAGCTGATTATGGGCTGTAAATCTGCATTAAACCCAATGAAAGACATCAGTGAGGGAAGAGATGACAACCTGACAACACAAAACCTGATGAAATATCAACGCAACACAGAGGCAGCAGGAGGGAGTCACTGAGGAGATAAACAGATCAAAGAATGAGAGAGTGCATTTTACACCAATTGATACATTTATTTATGGTCTTAAAGTTTTAACACCATTGTAGAAACAGATCAGGGTGATTGTAGTCAACTTATACCATTAAAAAATATTCTTACTTGAAATAAAATACGTCTGCAGAAATACAATTTAATCTTATTTAATTTCAGATAGTTGCCAAGGTATAATTTCTCATTTTCATTTGGTTTTACTTGATGAACTAAAATGTCTAAAACTGTAATAAAATTGATGAAAACGACATTGGTACATTTAAAATGAACCTAATACAAAAAAAAACCCTTTATAAAATAACCAACCTCTTGAATATGAACATTCTGTAAGTAATAATAACCAGCCAGTGCCTACTGTAATGTTTCCAGTTAGTAAGTAATCCAACAGTGACTAGCCATCATTTGTTCTTCGATACAAATAGTTAGCTACTATTTTGTTACAGGTAATAAATACATTTTGCCAATAAGTTCTATATCTTAAGCACAAAACCTATCAACGATTTATTCCAAATAGTAATTGATTGTTTTGAACCTCATTCTAGTTTTACTAGTAACTATTCAATAGTTTTAGTAGTCGTTTCTTAGTTACTAGCAACTATTAAAATAGTTAAATTTAAATATATATATATATATATATATATATATATATATATATATATATATATATTATATATATATTACAGTTTCCCTTGTTTTAGACACTAGTGTACATTCCAGTTGATACTAGTAACAATTTTAATCTTTATAGCAATATTTTTAATTGAACTATTATGTAACTGTTCTGACTAATGATGTCACATGGCAAATGACTAGTGAGATGAGAAATGGTACTAGTATGAATTGGAATAGATAATTAATGTCTCATAGATGGGTAAAAGTAGAAACGCACACACACCAAGAAATAAGAACTAGTACCTAATGAGAAGTACAACTATTTCATGCACTCTCTCAAATACTGTGATATATTAAAATGACATGCATTATAAATACCCACGTATTAGAAAAATGTTGTCTAAGATAGTTTTAGGTGATGAAAAACATGTCACAACACACCACAGCTCAACACGTCAGTTTCTAATTTAGGTCTACATAGCCACCCCTGTGCCTAACCTTGATGGATGTGGGAACCAAGGCAGATGAGAGTTTGTGTTTTCTGCTGAGACAGCGGCCTCCTTATCATTCATCAGACCGTTTCAGTCTGAGGGAGGGTCTGTTGAATCATATGAATATGGCTGGAGCTGAGCTCTGTTTCTGCTAAACAGTGTTTTGCATGGAGCTTCGTCACTCCACATTCTGCAACATTACTTCTCATGACATCTGATGTAACAAGCAGTAAAGTCAGACAAGTGTTCTCAAAGTCCAATGATGACTTTGTTGTTCCTTTTTTACACTGACGTTGAGTCAGATGGTGGTAACAAAACAAACAGGAGAAATTTATTTTCCACAACCAATCTGTGTTTTATATGACTCTTTTCCTTTATGCATCATAGCTAGCCCTGGTCAGTCCCAATGGAGAACAGTATGACTTGTTACTACGGCAACTGCGTGAGAGGATGGACGAGGGCTGCGGGGAGACCATCTATGTCTTGGGTGTGGGTTCAGGTAAGACACTGAAATGAACCCAACGAGACTCGATTTTTGATCTTTTATCGTTTTTTTGAATACTCGCCTGCTTGTGTCTCTCTCTTTAAGATGGTGGAGACTATGGTTTGAATGAGAGTGATATGCAGGCGTCTGTGGCCACAGTAAGGTCCATGTGTGAGCAGATCGAGGCAGACCTCATCCTGTTGAGGGAGCGTACTGAGGCTGGTGGCCAGGTCAGAGATTACCTTATTCGCCGCCAGGTGGGAGAAGCCGACTTCTTGGAGGTTAGGTGAGTGATGTCAATGGAGAAAGTGGGCTTTTCTTGCAATTTAAGGGACAGTTCTGCTCAACCAAAAATAAATACTCGGACTCATCTATTCATTGTTGTTCATCTTTTTTTTTTTTTTTGTGGAACACAAAATGAGATGGTTATTAGAATGTAGAGGCTGCTATTTTCCATACAACAAACGTTGACCGTGAACAAATGCAAAGAGTGAAAAAAGTTAATCCAAAAGATCAAGAATGTACACTACCATTCAAAAGTTTGCAGGTTGGTATGACTTTTTTGTTGTTGAAAGAAATTAATACTTTTATTCACATTAAATTGATCAAAAATGACCGTAAAGACATTTATAATGTTAGAAAATATTTATATTTCAAATATATGCGGTCCTTTTGAACTTTCTATTCATCAAAGAATCCTAAAAAACACTGCATCAGAGTACACACCAATTTGTTAAGCAGCACAACTGTTTTCAAAATTGATGACAAAAATATTTCATGCGCATTGGGGTGGGTGTTATGGAAAGATATCATATCACAATTTTTTTCTGGAAGATCACAAGTCACGATTTTATCACTATTCTTTTTCATATTATAAGTCACTGAGCAGTACAGCAAAACTAATTTGCCTATTTAAAAACATTTAGCCTTACAAGGTAACAAAATATGAAAGAAAAAGAATGACTTCACTGTATAAATTATACATTGATTCTTATTAAAGCTACTTAAGTTATTCACCGAAGAGCAGTAAGTGATTTTCTTTTTTTATTGGATTTACAATAATACAGTAATTACAAACTGCTGCAGGTATATTAGGCTGCTGTCACTTTCAGATCTCATGCACTGATCTAATAAACAGACACGCATCCGATTTCCTCCCAACTTTTTTTATTTAAGACATAACTGACTGTGTTTATGTAAACCTTGTGTGTATTTGACAGAGAACTTAGTTCAGTACACGAGCGCTATTTTAGCGCTCAGAAAAGCATATGTCAGAACAGCGTGCAAATAAAATGTTTAACCGACAAGGCAAACAATAAACTTTCATGATTGCAAAGAACTGCAATGTCACATGAGCATAACCCTGCGGCTGTGTTGCTAAACATATGATCTGAATGTACGTCACGTAGTACAGTTTGCTGGGACGGGGCGCCGCGTCAGAACTGCAACTGATAGAATGTGCATTACTATATTTCTTAGAAAGCAGACCGTGGAGGCATTTTAATCGTTCATGATTTAAAATCGTGATATCCCAAACCCCTACTTGAGCATCAAATCATTTGATTTCTGAAGGATCATGTGACACTGAAGACTGGAATAATGATGCTGAAAATTCAGCTTTGCCATCAGAGGAATGCATTACATTTGAAAATGTATTCAAATGGAAAAGTAACTTTAAATTGTAATATTTCACAATATTACAGTTTGTAGTGTACTTTTATCAAATAAATGCATTCTTGTTGACCATAAGAGACTTCTTTCAAAAACATGTACATCGTACTGACCCCAAACCTTTTAATGGTAATGCACCATATCAATGACCCATATGACTTGTGCTCTGTTAAAAGGGCATCTTTAATGTGTCTTCCAAGATCTATAAGACACTTTTACTTTGAGTGTAGCCATTTCGGATTACTAACTCAAATTCATGATGGTGTTTACCTCAGGGTGGCTGTAGTGGGGAATGTGGATGCCGGTAAAAGCACTCTGCTAGGGGTGCTGACTCATGGAGAGTTGGATAATGGTCGTGGCTTTGCACGACAGAAGCTCTTCAGGCACAAGCACGAAATGGAGAGTGGGCGCACCAGCAGCGTGGGCAACGACATCCTGGGATTTGATCAAGAGGGCCAGGTAGTCAACAAACCCGACAGTCACGGAGGTAGCCTGGATTGGACCAAGATCTGTGAGAAGTCTTCTAAAGTTATTACCTTTATTGACCTTGCTGGCCATGAGAAGTACCTGAAGACGACTGTGTTTGGAATGACAGGTCATCTGCCTGATTTCTGCATGCTTATGGTAAGGAGGGAAGACAAAGCTCTGTTTCAAAACCTATTGAGCCTTGATGTTTTGATAGGCAGCTACAGTTTCTCCAATGGCACCATCCTACTTAAAATGTTCTTCATAGGCAGCAACACTGTCAACAGTCACTCACGTGCATTGCATAAATGATATGAGTGAGCCACACAAGAACTGCCTCAACTCACTATTGCTCACAATTGATTTTGTAGTCCGATATTAGTACGTTTCTAAGCTAAGGACTTGATACTACATCAAGCATAGCGAATACATGGTGAAAACAAATATTGGTAACATTTTAATTTGTTTTTCTATCATCTATTTTATATAATAAAACATTTTAGTTCTGATTAAAATATACTTATATAAGAAAATGATCTTAACTGTGTAGGCCATCTTGAATTTTGGCTAAAATGTAATATAAAGGTGTGGTCACATGAACAAAATGTAAGCAAAATTTGCAGGGAAAAAGGTCCATTGTTTATTTTCAATAGTGTAGCAATGTATTAAGCACAGATCACACAGAAGTCATTCTCAAACCGAGCAGCTGTTTGTTGGTGAATGCGGCAAATTGTGTGACCAATTTGAACCTGTTGCAAAATCTGTGTATGTAAATCTTTCGCCCTCATGCGAAACTCCTAGTCGTGTAGATTCCTATTGCATTGACTGGATTTCGACCGCTAAAATGAGCTGAATAATGGTAAATGTGACTGCACCTTAAGGCAACATGATTTAGTATATCAACTAATTGGATCAAACTTCATGTTGGGAGTACACTTGCTAGGCCTAAAAGTGCTGCCAAAGTGGACAGCTCATATTTTCTGGAACAAAGTGAACTGCTAATTGTTGTTGACACAAATTTACTTTTTTTCACTCTCTTTCACAGATTGGAAGTAATGCAGGAATTGTTGGCATGACCAAAGAGCACCTGGGTTTAGCATTAGCTCTCAATGTTCCCGTTTTTGTGGTGGTTACTAAGATTGACATGTGTCCAGCTAATATTCTTCAAGGTGAACCATGAGTCCACAAATAATGCCATTGTTTAATTGACTATAAATTATGGAAAGCTGTAGGTATTGCCATACTAGTGAATTTAACACTGTCTGCCTTTTCAGAGACCTTAAAGCTCCTGCAGAAGATATTAAAGTCTCCAGGCTGCAGAAAGATCCCTGTCCTAGTCCAGAACAAAGATGATGTCATCGTCACAGCATCCAACTTTAGTTCTGAGAGGTAGTGCCCCACAATACACACATTGCTTACCTGCCAACTTTTAACTCCGTTATTCTCCAGACTTATCTATATTTGTATGTTTTGTAGAATATGTCCCATCTTCCAGATCTCTAACGTCACAGGAGAGAACATGGACCTTTTGAAGATGTTCCTAAACCTGCTCTCCTCCAGAAGCTCATTCAAAGACCATGAGCCTGCCGAGTTCCAGATAGATGACACCTATTCAGTACCAGTAAGCATGCTTTCTGTCTCTGTTTATATATTTATGTTTCCCCTCTCTCAACGGTCTGATTTTTTTTTGGGGGAAGGGTGTTGGAACGGTAGTGTCTGGGACCACGTTACGAGGGCTGATTCGACTCAATGACACTTTGCTTCTTGGACCAGACCCTTTGGGCGCTTTCCTCTCCATCACCGTCAAATCCATTCACCGCAAGAGAATGCCTGTGAAAGAGGTCCGTGGTGGACAGACGGCCTCTTTTGCTCTGAAAAAGGTATGTGGCGTGGGTTCCAGACTAAATAAATTGCTAAAATGAAACCTTTTGTCCAAATTATTGTAGTTGGCAAGTTACAGAATCACTCAAAGATGGTTGGTCAGAAGCAATTTAGTTCCTAATTGATGCTGTCTCTCTAGTGACCCTTTTCACCGACTGCAATGAAGCGTTTCCACAGTTATCACAATTCTAGTAAAGTTTTTTTTAAAATTTATATAAAATATAATATTATATAAAAAATGTAAATACAATTACAACGCTAGACTGTGTTTGAAGGAGACCGCAATTCTCGCGTGCGCGTCGTGGAAATCTCTTGAAGTCTTGTTTCAGGCCTACAAGGAAGAAAAGGAATAGTCGAATAAAGTCGTTATTTTTGTTTGTTTTTTTCGCACAAAAAGTATTCTCGTTGCTTGATAAACTTATAGTTGAGCCACTGTTGTGACATGGAATATTTAAACATTTTCTTTAATGACTCTCTGGGCCGTCAAGTGTCATTCCCTTAGGGAGCCTATGAAGCAGTCATGAACCTCTCAGATTTAATCATAAATATCTTCATTTGTGTTCCGAAGACGAACGAAGGTCTTACGGGGTTGGTACAGCATGGGGGTGAGTAATTAATGACTTAATTTCCATTTTTGGGTGAACTAACCCTTTAAGCAATTTAATCATCTGTGAAACGGGCAGGACTCGAAAAACTCCAGCCAATCATTTCCAAGACCACCTAGAATCATTGGACAGTCAGTGCGTCAATCAAACAGTCGTACCATACCCCCCTCCCCCCATCCCCCTCTAGCGAGTCAGGGCCAGCGTTGCAGGAAAGAAGGTAGGACCTTTTGAGTTGTGTATTTACAAAATCTGCCGGCCGTTTTGCAAATCACATACCCCACCTTTAAGAATAACATAATAGTATGCACAATATCGGACCTCACGGAGAAGCTGCAGCCGTGGCGGGATGATTTTAGGTGTGGCGGCCCGCCACGGCAGAATGAATGTAGCGGAAACACTGACCTCATATCATAACTATCCCCTCCTCATTGTCATTTCTCTCTCCTTCAGATCAAGCGCTCCTCAATAAGGAAGGGGATGGTCATGGTGTCACCAAGATTAAACCCACAGGCATACTGGGAGTTTGAGGCTGAAATACTAGTTTTACATCACCCGACGACCATCTCGCCTAGATATCAAGCCATGGGTGAGATGCATGCACTTTTACGCTCTTGAATGTAAGTATGTGAGATTTTCCTCTTACCATTTTTCTCGTACTTCCCTTCCCACAGTGCACTGTGGTAGCATCAGGCAGACAGCTACTATCCTGTCTATGACCAGTGACTGCTTGCGCACAGGAGACAAAGCTACCGTCCACTTCCGCTTCATTAAAACCCCAGAGTACCTGCACATAGACCAGAGGCTTGTCTTCAGAGAGGGAAGAACCAAAGCTGTGGGCACCATCACCAAGGTCAGATTCAAGGGGCAAAAGATTGAGTGTGTAGGTCAGAACTGAATACATGCAAGTTTTTCAGTATTTTTAAAGACACAGCTAGTAGATGAGGATAAATTGGAAGCTGGCATTATTATCGTTCAGAATTATATATTATAAACTTCACGTTTATAAGTGTTAATTTTCACTTTTGTTCTCTTGACTTGTAGTTGCTCCTGTCAACAAATAATCAGCCGTCAAACTCCAAACCTCCGCAAATCAAGATGCAGTCAACAAAGAAAGCCCCGGCTAGAAGAGAGGATGGAACGGCTCCACCCTGTGAGGAGACTGCTTGCACAGGATCGCCAGCCGCTCAGCAAAACATACCACAGCAGGTAATAACAGAAATGCTGTGTTGTGCTCAGATTTACAAGTATTGTCAGTTTCTCTTCCTGCTCTGGTTTGTCTGATCTGTCCAGCTTTCTAATAGCTTTCTATCACTTTTTCCCTTTTTTCATTTCCCTTTTGACACTCGTATGAATTATTTACCTTTCTTTACCTACATCATGCTGTTGCTTTTCTTCACCTGTTCTTCCATTTCATCCCTCCTTATTTCCCATAAACTGCTGTTTCCTTTACCTTATTGTTTCACACTTATTACTGCTTCAGACAGAAATGGAGGAAGACCCTCAAAACAAAGAGAACAAGGTAAAACAAGGGAACCAAGTGACTCACTCATTCCCAAGACTGCTAATTATCCCCTCACAGGAACTGTGCTGTTTACAGGTTCTCAATGTACTGAAAAGACATTGCATGATGCATCTTTTAAGTCGGGATTAGACTACAGGAGTTTCATGCCGATTTATGTACGATTTACCCCTCCCGATAATCGAGGAAAATTGGGAGTTGGGCATCGGACGGTTCCGATGTTCAGCCCAGATTATCTGGTAACGTGAGGTGTTTACAGATCAAATCTTAAACCTCCCGATCTGCTCACGGACACATCAGGACCGCCCAGACAATATCCACCATGCTTGATGTTTAGTATTTTAAATCGGGATGATTACATCAGTTCTTCCACTATAGGCAGTGAGAGACAAGTCTACAAGGAGACAGAAGTGATGGAACTTTTGAAATGGCGACCGTGAAACAACAAGCAGCTGTACGAGTCAGGTGAACACGACTGCCTTAAATAATGTCTACAGCAAGTTGCTGTGACACAGTATCCATTTATTTTACATCCGCTTCCCCGTGAGACCATGTGAGGTGCTAAATCTGGCATGATATGTAGTGTGATGCACCAATATTTTTTACATCTTGTAGTGTGTGTGAAGGTTTGAGATTTGAAAGAAGAAAATCTGTGATGATTTTCCTTATTTGTGTGATGCAATGCAACAAGATTTCACAATCGGTTATGATTTAAAAACTCCTGTAGTCTGAGCCCGGCTTTACCCAAATTATACTGTGGCATGGAAATGAGCGAGGCTTGTGACCATCTGATTTCATTTCGAGAAGGTGTTGTTTAATACTTGCTGGTTTGTGAGTCCATAGTGTTCCTGTTACTGTTTATTTAGGAACAACTTGCTAGTATTTTGGGTGATGGTTATAATTTTTTGGGGGGTGATTGGCTGACAATGACAGATGGACAAATATTTGGAATTTTGTTGAAATTTGAATAGACATTTACCATTTGAATCCAAATTCATGCAACATGTTTTCCGTTTTTTGAGATACGACATTAAATGCTCCGATCATAAAATTACAGCTTCAAGTTTTTTCAATCTGAATGATTTTGAATGCATTTCTAAATTCCATCTTTAAATGACATGTATAGAATTCAAATTGACAATTCAAATGTTTGTCATATTTTTTTTAGTTCCATAGGAAATAGAAATGTTTTCAGTTGCGTTTGCAAATTAAATACTGATTAATACTAATGAACCATGTACTTATTGTGTAATCATTTTGTGGAGTTGTGTATTATTATTATTATTATTATTTTTACTATTATATGCTTTATACTTTTAGATATTATATCAAGTATGTATAAAACAAGTGATAATGTGTTACCAAAAATGTTAGTTACCATATCAGGATCAAGTGTAAAGTTAATAAGTCAACAATCATCTTAACCTCCTTCCTCTTTTTTTCTTCTTGAAGCCAAAGTCTGGAGGCAGAAGACGAGGAGGTCAGCGGCATAAAGGCAAACCTCAAAACAACTCCACAGTGACCCTTGCTGGTGCAGTCGGGGGCTGTTAAACTCTCACCCCTTTTCAAGAGTCCAGTACACCCTCCATGTTTTACTCATGCCTTTTACCTGCCCACACGGACCAAATACTTCGATGACAAAGCTTAAGGAGTTCACAGAACCAACGTGCACCTTGTTTTGTGAATTTTAACTTATTATAAGACGTGTGTGTGTTCGTAGACTGTATATACCGTAGATATTGAGACTATAGGACAGGCATACTGCATGGTGGTTCTGTTTTGGCTGTTAATGTCAATTTAAGAAGGATAAACTTTTAGTCTGTTTCTTCTTGCTGAACATGACATCATGTACTTGCTCAATGACTCATTTCTATCCCATTTTTAAGATAATCCCATTAGAAATGAACTCTTCATTATGTAGCACACTGTTTTAATGGGACTATTAACAAGCCTCGTCACAAAACCACATTTAATTTGAATTAGCATTATTGTGGACCATAACGATAAGAGATGCTTTTGGAAAGTGTTTTGAGCTGAATTCACTGGCGGCTTTAAGACACTGTGACTGCAAAGTTTTTTGGCAGCTAGTTAAGTGTGAAATGCAAATTGGCATTTAAACATACTTCCAAATCGAATAACAGTCATTGCTAATTATTACCTCATATTTCAGTCTATTCACAAGTTTCCCAAATCCTTGGTCACCCTAGTGTTATCAGGCCTCATAGACTGTGCTCAGGTTCTGGGAGCATATTCAAATTGTCAAATAAGATATTTTTTAGGTTACCCAGTGAAATATATGCAGAGTAAGGGATGAGGAACAGAATGTAGATCTTAAGTTTAAAAGATTTGTGTAATAGTTCCTCATGGGGAAACTTTACAAAACAGTGGCAGTTGTTCTTGGATAAGAAGAAAAAAAAAAGTTTTATTAATTAACCTGTTTTTTTCCAGCTGTGATTGACAGACCTCCTGAACACTTGCTGTAAATTCTTTCAGATTGCTATACTGTTTACTGAGCTTTAGTATTCACACCCCTGAGGCAATATGACACCTGGACCATTCTCTGCGTTTACATGTTGTGAAACTTTCCACAACCAATATACAAATAAATTGATGTTGACCATTTAAACAGGGTGTGATTCTTTGCTACTCTGTCTCAGAGTTTATCCATCTAGTCCAGGGACCCCTCACATGTATAATTATTATTTGTAAAAAAAAAAAAAAAAAAAAAAACTTACTATTATTGATACATTTAAATAAAAACATTTAAATGTATTTGATTATTGATGTGTAGCATTTCAACTTAAAAAAAAAAAAAAAGTTAAGTCAACATTACTCTATTTTCTGAATGGATTACTTTTATTTCTAAAAGCTTAACCTAGTAACTTTTAACAAGTAATCATAACTCGATCTTCTGGTGAAATGACTGACTGACTTCTAGCTGGTGAACTTCTCCAATCATTTAGTCCGCTTAAACCTCGTCCTTTTTTACAACCACCTGCAAGCTCATGTTCAGATCTGCCTTCATCCAATCAAACATTCAATGGATTGAACCAAGTCCCTGCCCTGCATCTTTTCTTTTCAAGACAATGTAAATTATTGAAAACCATTAAAGCAAGTAGATGCTGCACAAATAAAAGACAAGAATTCTTACAGATATAGATTTTTATTTACGTACACATTATCGGCTATCGTGGATATGATCTATAGCCCTGCGAATTGGTCATGCTAAACCAATACAGACTACTGTTTGGTTCAAAAACTTTTTTTTTTTTTTTTTTACAATTACAAGAACTACAAAATGGACCCTTTTCCTTTAACTAACTGTATCATGTAATTGTACTGCTGTAGGCTCTTCTGTCATTCTGACAGGATCTAGACTAATGCAGCACTGGACTTCACCAATTCTACATCTCAAAAAAGCTAAATACTGCTTTCTCTTCTTCATACTTTACATGGTTTATAAGAAATACCAATATATGTTACAAGGTTGATTTATTAGTTTTCTGTAGATGTAATTTGATTTTACAGATGTGGGTTGGTCCCCAAAGTTATTTTTCTTAATTTGACAATCCTCTGAAGATCGTTTGACATTGCGAAGCATAATTATGAAAATGTTTGGCTAAATGTGGTTTAATTTCTGATTGTACATTCCCAATATACACAAATGTGAAACGTGATCATTCAGAAACTGATTTAGCTCTTCAAAACAATCCTTCAGGAGCCAAAATTCATTTATGAGTCATAACCACCATAATTGTGCCCCAAATGGTGCAATATTTATTTTGCTTCGGAGGATAGGAAGTGCTTGCAGGCAGACCACACTCGCCCTTTCTGTAGTTTGATTCTGTGTGAACTCTTGGCAAAGAACTCCTCCTTTGAACAGACAGACTCTTAAAAAAAAAAAAGAGACAAAAAGTGAAACTATTGTGCCAAGACACACAAACACTCACCATTTCAGCCATGTGACATAAAGCTGTACATGAAATGAACATGAATTTCACATGTAACCCCTGTTTTTCTGCAGACGGAGAGTGATTTGGCTTATGTTTGCAGCTCAAGGGATGGTTGAGATGTTTTAGCCATCAATGTCCCAGCTGAAGAGGTGATGTTTCACCAACATGTCCTGAACTCCCTCCTTCAAAGGCCTCTGCTCTTTCTCCTGGAAAAAGAGTGGGGGTAAAGTGAGCCGTTTGGTAATGTGTCTTCGCAATTGCATTGCACTGATTAAAAAGCTCTCTGTAGTCTTTAGACTAGAATTAGAATTAATTAAAAACAAATGCCTGCGCTCAGCATTCCCACTGATTTTCAAGACGATCTTGCTGTAATTAAACATGGCACTCTATCAGTGCTTGAGAGCTTGAGTCAAGAAGGTCACTGGTGACATGAGAATCACGGTGCACTAACAACAACTCGGCTAAAGGACAGAGCGGAAATTCCTCTACGAGCTAACAAGCTTTTAATTGAATTCTGAACTCCAAGTAATGCCTCTCACTGCTACTTACAGACAACAGCGAAGACAGACAACCATTAGCATCAAGCCTACTTCTAGACTGAAGAGAGGATTTTCACGAGCATGTATACTTAATTCAATGTCGGAATTGACAGGTGTTGCACAGGATGATATTGTGATTTATGTCAGAACACCCAGACAATCCACCCTTAAAGCCTGTTCACACAAAGTTGAATGTCTGCATGTTTTAAATACATGCATACATTCATATTTCAAATGGAATTTTCAATTGTTCAGATGCAAAAATAAATAATCCAATGAGTTTGCATTTATTATGTTATAATATGATATATTATACACTAGTACCGTTAAAAATTTTGGGATCAGTACGATTAAAAAAAAAAATTAATCATTTTTTTTAAAGGACATTAATTGATCAAACGTGACAGTAAAGACATTTGTAATGTAAGAAAATATTTATATTTCAAATAAATGCTGTCTTTTTGAACTTTTTATTCATCAAAGAACCATGAAAATAATGTATCACTGTTTGTCACAAAATCACATTTTATCACTGTTAATCACATTTTCAACCGATTATAATCAGAAATGTTTCTCGAGCATCAAATCATCATATTTGAAGGATTTCTGAAGGATCATGTGACACTGGAGACTGGAGTAATGATGCTGAAAATTCAGCTTCGACATCACAGGAATAAATTACATTTTAAAATAGACTAAAACAGTTATTTTCATTGTAATAGTTTCATAACTTTACTATTTTTGATCAAATAAATGCAGCCTTGGTGAGAGACTAAAGAAAAATTCTTTAATTTCCCTTTCATTTAGATGGAGCACTGGCAAAAACCGATGAAACGAATAAATAAACCAGCATTCGATTCATTGTGAATAGTTCTGGTGCTAGATGTTTGCTGTTTAGCTGCATATGACTTGGTGTGAGCAGGCTTTATCTTGACCAGCACACTGGGATACAGTGGTCTGTCTGAAATGAAATGTAGTGGAGAGTAATATTTGCTTTAGAGTTTAATTAGCATCCAACACAAAAGCGGCTAAACTGGTTTTTAGAGGTTTAGTTCACATTATCTGGAGCCACTATGTAAACAGCCGTGAACAGGAGAGCAGGACACACCAAGCGCTACAGCTACTACTACCACCACTTCTTGCTCTGGCAGCTAGTTATCAAGCAGCAGGCTAGTAACTAGTTGCCAGCATTACCTAGAGGTCCCAACTAAAGAGGTGATGTTGGACCAAGACATCCACCACTTCTGATTTGAGAACGGGAGTCTTCTGGAATGGCAGGCAAACACGCAAACTTGTTATCCTGGGTGTCTTTAAGGGGTGTTGAAATTAATCTTTACTAAGATGCATCGCAATGCGGACGATTCTGCATCAATGCAGTAATAGACCATAATCGTTTACAACCGTTATAGCCTACTGACATTTCTCTGACGTCATTCGTCGCATATGCACTTGCTAGAGTAAAATGGCGGAGGGAGGTGAAACACAAAAGCGAGTAATAAAAAATTCACCCACTATTTGAACATTTACAGTGTGTGAGCGTGTGCATGCGTGCAAGTAGCCTATGTGTGTGTGTGCGATCATGTGTGCAGCCTGTGTGTGTGTGCGTGTTAACTTAAGTACACTACTTGACAGTTTCATGTGCTTTTAATATTTACTAGTGTTTTATTAGTTCTAAATGCTGCTGTGTTCAGACTTAAAGGGATAGTTCACCCAAAAATGAAAATTCTGTCATCATTTACTCACCCCCAAGTTGTTCCAAATCTGTATGAATTTCTATGTTATGTGGAACATAAAAGACGATATTTTGAAGAATGTCGGTAACCAAGCAGTTGTGGGACACCATTGACTTCCATAGTATTTTTTCCATACTATGGAAGTCAATGCCTCCCCACAACTGTTTGGTTACCGACATTCTTCAAAATATCTTCCTTTGTGTTCAACAGAAGAAAGAAACTCATACAGGTTTGGAACAACATGAGAGTGAGTAAATGATGACAGAATTTTCATTTTTGGGTGAACTATCCCTTTAAGTTTTGTTTGACTACAGGAAGTGTACTTTTAAAAAGGGAGTTCATATATTTTACTGCTTGTATTCATTGACGAAATGTAGCTATGTGCAGTAACATATTGCAACGCATCATGATGCATCGTGATATCGAATCAAATTGAACCGTTGACATGATAATCGTAATCGGATTGAATCGTGAGATCAGTGACGATTCACACCCATAGTGTCTTTGTGTGTGTGGGAGGACATGTGAGACATTGAGGGAATGTGAGTGAAGAAAGTGTTGATCTCGCACCTCTTTTTTGGTAGGCAGCTCACAGTCTTGGGAGAGACTGAAGGCAAACTTTGAGAGAACTCTGAAAGCAGACACAAACTCATGTCAGTAATATCAAAATAACAGTTATGGCAGTCATTTCTAATACACAGACAAGCTTTAAACACTTCTTGACCAATTCATTTTAATGACCCTTCCAGTTATGATTACAGATCATTCGGGAATGAATCTTTCAGACCAATTGGTAAAGATGTCCTCAAATTAAACAAATTAATTGTTAATTACTATGGCTTATGAGAAAATGTAATGTTTAATTAAAATAATAATCATTTAGAGCTGAAATAAAAATGTAGAGTAACAAGATAATTAATTTGTACATTTTAAAATGTTATTTCTATGACTAGACTTGAGAATTAAATAAAAACTACATTAACACATTTTTAAATTTCTAATTTAAATTTTATGTTTCAGTTTCCAATTTGTTTGAATGGTTTGTAACCTCAATTTCAGAGGCTCAGTCTTACCTGAGTTCACACTTTATCTGAACCCAGCCAGGACTGCGCAGGAAAGACCAGGGATGGTACCATTTCTCCACGGCACTCATACTGGAACACAACACCTCCAGCCACAGGTGCAGCACCTGCTCACTGACACACACACACACACACACACACACAGATGAAGAGAGTATATGCTGCACGCTTGCATTATGGGAAAAGAAACGGAAAGTAAAGAGATACTAAAACAGCAGGGGGACTTACTTTAAGCCCACACAGATGAGCGAGCGGAACTTAATGTCCATCTGAACATGTGCAGTGTCATGGCTCATGTTGACAGACTGCACTGCCTACGATGACAGGCAGAGAGCGCTCAATGCACAAGCAAATAAACAGTACTCAACTGCTGATCACTGACAAGATTTCTATTGTAAAACTCACCCTGTACAGTAGCTCTTCAGGAGTGAGCACCTTCCCATCTTCATCTAACCTAAAGAGACAAGGACCCGACCAGCTATCACATCAACAAAGTTCTTTTATGAGAATTTAAAGAAGGTTAGATCTTATGTTATTACATGTCTCACCTGTAGGTCTTGCACAGCACCAGTCTGGAGTAGACAGAGTTGAAATCTCTCTCCACTTCTCTGCTGGCTGCCTGTGATCAACACACAACCACAACTCTTTCGCTCACTACTGGCATATATGTATCTATACTGTATATTTAAATAGGTAGCACAACCTGTTACTAAAGCACTATGAAAAAGGAGAGTAACACAGGGCGGTCACACTACACTTTTCGTTGCATTAACTTCCATTCATATGCATAGGAATGCGTCAGACCACAAACACAAGCTCATGTTGGTGAATGCCTTTCACCAACATTTGGTGTTTGGTGAACTCTGATCTGCGAATTCATCACGTGAAGACGTGACCAGTAGAAGACAGATGTGTCACGGCGTGAGATATTTTTGCAGTTAAGTCAATGAGATTGTATATTTTTTACATTTTGATTGTATTACTATTTGTTTTATGTTGAATTCATGTTTATAAAAAAATAACGTCACGCTCTGCACTCTATCAAGACCGTTGCAGTGTCCAAGGAAATTTTGCATGCTCAAAGACTAGTGTGACCGGCCGCGGCTTAAGACAACATTTCATGTACCTCCTCAATGAAGAGCCATGGGTGACAGGGTCCCCCAAGTATGGAGGGCTTCTTCAGGCCGTGCTGAAAGATGGCCTTGAGAGCAGGACACAACGACCCTCTGACCAAGTCATTGACTGCCTCAGTTACGGTGTCATCTCCAGCCAGAGAGTACTGAACAACAACACAGATGTGCATGAGAAAATAAACCTCTTAACCCATTATCTGAAGCAAAGGCATTCTTTATTAATAATCACCTCTTTACTTCGTTCATCCAAGACTTCCACAAATTTTGCAGGAAACCAGCCTAAAAAGACAAAATGGTTGTGGGAAATACTAATTGACTTCTAAGTGTAGTTGGGATCATATCAGAAAATCTGATTTAAAGTAGGGATGCACCGATACCATTTTTCAAAAGCGATACCAAAAATTCTGAGTATTGACCGATACCAGCACAGTTTTTTTTTTTAATCAATTAGAATTTCGATAACTCTGTGTGTTGAACCGATAATCACTCTTTTGTGTGTTAAACAATCTACTAAATACAGACGGCTTCATTATAAAGAAAAACAACAAATAAAATAAAAAATATGATCATAATCTATGACAAAAATGCTATTATATACTAGATTAGTGGATAATTCAGCAGTAAGTTACTCTAGAAAAATCACGAGTGCACAATAATTGTATAAAATCTGAACATTTAGTGAAAAAAAATTGCTCTTTGTATTGTTGTAAAATACATCCAGGAAAAAAAGTAGGCCTATATATATTATAAAATTAAGACATCTTTTAAATCTATAGTGGAGCAGTTTAATGAGGCAGCAAATGATAGATAGCACAGAACAAGAAAGGCTATTAATACTCTTTCATTGCGCAAAAGTATTATAATATGAAAGGCTCCAATACGGCACAAAGCACTTCTGCGCATCCCGAGCACCGAATGATGCTTTTGAAGCAACATGGAGTCACAGCGCGCAGCGCGTAGAGTACGCATTGAAAAGTTCAAAGCACAAAGGAAAGACATATTGATGTCTAGTGTATTATACAGTATCTATCTATGCAATAGTTTATTGAGCCTTATCTTTTAACAGTTTTAAATTTCAGTTACTGTGGAGTAGAGAGCACTATAATTGTTCTTCACGCGCAGTGTTGTGATCTAACAGACACCCGGTAGAAAGTAACATGATTAAGGTACAGCAATACAGTCCAGCAAGATAAAGTTGTTTTATGCGAAACCATTGACCTTTTTTTACAGATCAAATATAATAATAATAATAATATTGAATCACCTGAATCATGAAAAACATTGAATCAGCTGAATGGAGATTGACTGACCCCAGCGGAGGGAAGAATTTAACGACTTAAATATTCATTTCTTCCTCACATTATACTATAGAATGGCACTATAATAGAGTGCACGAAAAGTAAATTTTATGGTGCTTTATAATGTTTGTGTGAATGTTTGTGGAGCTTAACAATAACACAGAATAGAATACGCACAATATCGGATTTGGATCGGCCTCCTCTGACCGATACCCAATCCGGCAAAGAATGGGAGTATCGGAGCCGATACCGATACTGAGTATTGGATCGATGCATCCCTAATTTAAAGGGGACCTATTATGCAAAAATCACTTTTACATGGTGTTTGAACAAATGTGTGTGTCGGCAGGGTGTGTACACAACCACCCTATAATGGAAAAAATCCACTTCTCTTTTTTTAATCGCCATAAATCATAAGCAGTGTCTCAGAACAAGCCGTTTGCAGTTTCTGTGCAATGTGACGTCACATATGCTTAGGCCCCGCCCACAACTGATGACACCCTGAGTGAGCTGCAGTGCACACAGTCCGCCATGTTTATCTCCTCGCCAGAGCATTTCACAGCAGCATTCAAGATAGATATGTATTCTTAAATTTCCTTTTGTTTTTTTTTATTCATATTAACAGCATATAGCAGTAGGTATTGTATATCACACTGCTTTCACTTTAATACACAGATCTAATATACACATGTGATTTCTTTACTTGCTGTTCACGTTAACAGACATAAACGACAATGTTTATGTGAACTTTGTAAAATTACACGCAAGGTTAGGTCAAAAACACACAGTTTAAGCGCAGTATCACATGAAAGAGAACTTAGTTCAATACTCATGGGACGCGCCATCTGACAGCCAACTTTCTATGAGTAGTGTACTTTCTACGAGCTCAGAAAACCATATATCAGAAGTTTAGATATGGCTTTAAAACGCATGCAGATAATAAGCTTTCATGATGACGAAGAACTGCAATGTCACGTAAGCATGACCGCGATAGAGATGATTGCCAAAAACGAAAACATCTGTTTGGTTTTGATTGAGTATCCGAGGCACAAGCTATACAGGCTCCGCCCTCTTCTGGAAAGCAGGGAAAGCAGCAGCTCATTTTCATTTAAAGATACAGGCATGAAAACAGCATGTTATTCCTTCCACTTAAAAAAAGGGGGACACATACTGGGGACATCTGAGATTTGTATAACATTGGTAAAAAGGGACATAAGCTTATTGTAAGGTCATCTCAGCTCACCTCTCAGGCTGTTCAGCTCTCCCACCCAGCAGTGCTCGTCTTTCTGTGAGATGATCTAAGAATAAACACAGAAATACACAGTTAAGGATGAAAGGTAAAGCATCAGTTAAAATGTTTAGATGACAGAAACAGCAGTTTCTTACTGTGATGATGTCATTCTTCCGAAAACCCAGTTCATCATCGTCGTGCCTTTCAAAGTCCAGTAAGGCTTTGGCTCGTCTCCGACGATTCCGAGACACGACCAGGAAGTTCTCGTGATCCCTTTGATGACTCTCCATAGAATAGTCTGGAGTCAAATCCTAGAGAGAAAGAGACACACAAGGAATGTACAAAACTAACGTTAACAAAAAGAAACATTTTATGAGCTCAAATAAAAAATTATTACAATTGTTATCATTAGTATAATTATTAATAAACAATGATATAATCATAATACTAAATTATTAATGGCTACAGGTAAGATGGACAGAAAGAGAGGAATTCCGTATTATCTGGCTTGATATCTGACTAAATAAATATAATTGATTAATAACTCGAGACTCCATTACTCACAGTGGTCTGTTTACAGGGAATGCAAGTGGGCTGCTAATTTCTTGTTGCATAGGCCTAATTTATGCAATGCAACAAAACAACTCAGTGAGTCATCCGGTTGGCTCAGTGCAATGATAGTCGATTGGCTCAGTGCAATGAGTCACACAGTGTGGCTGTTTCAGTGCAAATGTTCTGTTTCGAATTGATTTCTTCCTGGCAGATTTATAAATGCTATTCATTTGATTGAGTGGCTCTTACAGTGCTGCAGTTGTGGGGGTCCAGGCAGTGAAAGTGTTCTGCTGTGCGACTGATGGCTTCTCTCAGCGCTGCCACCAGCTCTGTCTGTTTAATGTTTTTGGCCTTTAGCGCCTCCACCTCGTCCTCGCCCCAGAGCAGTGAGCTCAAGGTGGATTTCCTGTGCAGGCTTTGTCTGCGGACCACCTGCACAATGATGACAATTATGAGCGAGCCTTTGATCACATTTTGTATATTGTTATTGGGGTGTGTTAAAATGTGTGCATCATAGATGATGGTTAAAGATGCTTTTCATGATCTCACCTTGTTGAGGTTGTTGTGGAGAGAATGGGAGTTGTTGGAGTTGAGCTGGGCCTGCTCTGCCAGGATGTAGGCCAAATGCTTGTGTCTGTGTGTATCTAGGTTATCCTGAGACAGAGATCCTGCCAGACGCACAGCCTCTCCCAGCACTGTGGCCCCGTCCTCTAGTTGACTGGGCAGATCTGACAGCGTGTTGAAGATGGATGCCGAGTTCTCAGACGATACCAGCTCTTCCTCCTTTAAAACACAGGAAGAAACTATTATTATTGACTGTCAAATCAAACACTCATGATTGCCCTGTTTAACATATGAAGGCTTAGTAAATAGAATGTTTTTTAGTTTTTTTTTTCATACAATAAAGCAAAACACCCAAAAACATGTGCTACCTTGATCTTCAGCATGCCCAGTGTAACCTGGAAGAGCACCACTGAGCTCTCGTAGAAGAGCAGATCCCAAATTCGCAGCAGGATGCGTATGTCCACCACACTGGCAAATGCAGTGAGGAACCAGTGTAGAGTGATTAAAGACAGTTCTGAGAGGGAAAACAAACAATAGAAGTTTTTTTTTTTTAATTCAGCATATGTTTAGGAGGAATATATCTTGTAACTCTACAACATTTATAAAAAAAACAGCAACATTTATGAAATAGTTTTTGCAAAAGTTTTATTTAAGACTAGTTTTATTTAATATACACATAAGTATTAAAAATGGTGTATGTACTAATATATCAATACATACAAATTATAGGATGACTGATATAGGATTTTGCTGCTATGATAATGTGTGTAAAGAAAGGTAATAAAAGGATTATTGTGCCGATGCTCATAAAAATGTATAATATAAACTGAATGTGTTAAATTATGTTCTTAGACTTTCATTCCTGTGACGGGTCCCTAGAGAGAAACCACAGTGAGTTTATGTTGAATTAAATGCTAAATACAGCTTATCTGTAATTGGACTACAACTAATATCCAGAAAAAAAAAAGATTTTATGCATAATGTGGTACTTTTCATTATAGACAAGCCCAAAATACACTGGGATTCTTATTTTAAAATGTCTATGCTGCTCATTCAAAAAGTGATAAGGAGGCTGATAAATATGCACTTCTACAAACATCTACAAGATAAAAACAATAAAGTAAACATTGCCTATGATTTACTGTTGATGAATTATGGCAGTCACTTGGGATAAATGCACAGGATTCATTGATTGCGAACCGCTGAAACTGAGAGCCTGTAGAGCGGGCAGCGTTTTGACTTTGAACGTGTAGCTCACACATTAATTACATTTAAATGATCGCCTTTTGAAGTTTAATAATCAGTGGCTGTTTCGCAATTCTTGCTTTTTCTGTCCTCAAATTTAAGAACTCTTAAATGTGCAGTAAATGATTTCTGAGAAACGCTGTTAAAAAATAAAAACAACACCCAAATAATAAAAAATATTTTATATTTGCTAGATGTCTGCTCTGGGTGTGTGCTGAAAAAAAATGTGTTTGTACAAAGTCCAGGCTGTGTAAATAGTTGAAAAAACAAAGTGGATCAGACCGATCCACTGAACACCAGCAGCAACACTCATGATAGGGGAGGAGAGAGAAGGGAGATTTGTAGAAAGACGGCTGAGATATTACCAAAGAGATAATGGTCCGAGGAATATTATTGGACAGAATGGTTACGATCAGGCAAGAACTAGGTCCCACATTAATATTGGAAAAGCTTTCTTGCACTGGAGAGACGTTAAGGAGCGGGAAGGCCTGAAAACAGACGCAGAGGTTGCTTTGTTTCTGCGGTTTCACAAAACTAAGATATGCTGTTGTTGTTGAATGGATCACAGCTGTCTGATGCGGCTGCTGTTTGTGGTTGCCTGTGTTCCATTGTGTGAAGGGAGGGGGTGTGTTTGTTTGGGTGTCGATTCCAAATATCAACTGTATTTCTCAGAAATCACTTAAAAATGATAATTAACACTTTTGTTATAACAATTGAGATGCATAATACTTGTTGGCCTGGTTTCACAGACAGGGTTTAGATAAAGTCAGGACTAGGCCTTAGTTCAATTAGGACATCTGAATAGTTTTTATAAACATGCCTTAGAAAAAAACCTAACTGGAGTGCATCTTGAGACAAACCTTGGCACTGATATATTTCAGTGCATGTTGCTTTCAGTTAAAAACAGCTCAAACATGCATTTTAGTCTGGGAATAGGCTTAAGCCTAGTCTGTGAAACCAGGGGGTTATAATCTTAAATTTGATTAAACTGAATTAAAGATGTTTAAAGGACCCTGTAAATGTGAGGCAGTGTGTCTCACCAATGTCATGCTCCTGTAGCAGCTGATCCAGGCGAGGCAGATACTGCACTATGAGCTGTCTGAGCACACGCTGGTCAGTTTGAACACCCAACAGAGTGGAAGAGAAGTATGAGGGAGGCAGCATGTCCTCTATCAGAGCACACATCATCCACAGAGCATCTTCCTCCTCCAGAAACAACAGAAGGCAGGACACCACCTGCATCAAAGACAGACACAAATGCCATAGAGTCTGACACCCGATGACCCAAACGTTAGAACGCAGAGAGACAAAGAGTCTGTGTTAAGGTTGCTCCTCACCATGCCTGTGCCCTGACAGTAGCCGATGTCGGGATACAGCCACGCAAGCCCTCTCAGGACCCGCCTGAGCTTGGGCACCCCCACACTCGTCAAAGTGTTGAAGCATGCATTAGTGGGCATGGTCCGCAAAAGATCCTTTTCTATCTGCAGCAGAGACAGAGAGAGAACCTTGATACAGAAAATATTGGAAGATGGCAATAAATTAATCAAACTAATCATGAATAAAATGCATATTGATGTTAGCTGAAACAAACCACTTGTGGCAGACAGGTCAAATTAAAAGTAGTTTTTTTTAAGCAAACATAGAACATGTTTTTCCAATAAGCTTTTTACATAACTTCTAAGTGCTAATATTACAGGCTCCTGTTTTTTGTCATTTGATTGCATCAGCTAAATAAATAAATGTTTACACTGTTTTCTTTTAGAGCTGCTGTACAGACGAAATGAACTGTTTGCATCATTGAATCATTTTCCTGTTATCACTGTAAAGCTGCTTTGAAACAATCTGTATTGTATAAAGCGCTATAAAAAATAAAGGTGAAATGTAAATGACATACACTGCCATTCAAAAGTTTGGGGTGTGTATGATTTTTTGTTTCTAAAGTCTCTCATGCTCATCAATGCTGCATTTATTTGATCAAAAATCTGTAAAAACAGTGATGTTGTGAAATATTATTACAATTTAAAATAAATGTTTCTATTGTAAAATACTTTTTTTTTTTTTTTTTACTTTATTCCTGTGATGACAAAGCTGAAATTTCAGCATCTTTATTCCAGTCTTCAGTGTCACATGATCCTTCAGAAATAATTCTAATATGCTGATTTGGTGCTCAAGAAACATTTTTTATTATGATCAACTTAGAAAATATCTGTGCCGCTTAATATTTTTGTTGAAACTGTGATACATTTTTTGGGGGATTCTTTGATAAATAGAACAAAAACAACATTTATTTGAAACAGACATCTCCACTTCAAATAAACTTCAGATCTATGGCAGAGATGACAAGTACCTGCTTGGCTGCTGTAGTGTCATCATTAGAGCTGTTTTTGATGATTTCCCTGTAGGAAATTTCTGATGTTCGCTTTTTCTGCAGGGCCCCTGATAAACGCATCCACAACTAAAGAAATGCATAAAAGAGACAATGGAGTACGAGACCGATAAACACACAAAGATCCAGCAGAGATGCGTCTGGAAGATCATAGATTCGAGACGCACCGCTGTTCTCATGGGAATCTCTAAAAATAGCAATACAGCAGAAACAAGATATTACCAAGACATCATGTCCTATTTCAGTGAGATTATGTGAGATTCAGTGAGAATCCCTCTAGCATGAACACGGTTGCCATGGGAACATTACATCAGCAGATTAGCCGCCTGATGTTGTGTAACAATACAAAGACAGCTTTAAATATGTTGTGAGGTTCAAACACACACAGAAGCACATTCAGAGGTCGATGAACAAAGGCTCTCAGTGCTGACCTGGGGTCTCATGCTGTGCGGTATGCCCCCCAGCACGAGGGACCGAAGGCGGTCTGAGCGGGCCAGTGTGGGGGAGATCTTGTCCCATGTCAGGTCTCCTACGGTGTTATTGTGGGTGAACTCCAGATGGGCTTGCCAGCGAAGTCTTTGCTGAGGGTCTTCTCTCTGAGGAGCTCCCTCACCACGCAGCCATTTTCGTGTCTCAACACCATCTGAAACGCACAAAAAAAAACCCACTTTAAAACTTGTCAAAGAATAGAAAAGACATGAGATGAGACATGATTTTTAAGAGAGCTTGACATTAAGCTTTTCCTTTTTACTCATCTTTTTAAACCTGACCACTTACTTTTCCAAGTCACCTGTCCCAAAAACACTTCTACAACAAAGCTTTAACATTAAATTATTGGCAATAATTATACAGTGTTAATACATATTATATACTTGACCATTCAAAAGTTTGGGGCTGGTAAGACTTTATGTTTTTGAAAGAAGTCTCTTATGCTCACCAAAGCATTTATAAGATAAAAATACAATAAAAAAAACTAATATTGTGAAATATTACTACAATTTAAAAGAACTGTTTTCTATTTGAATATTTTAAAATGTAATTTATTCCTGTGATGACAAAGCTGAATTTCCAGCATCATTACTCCAGTCTTCACTGTAACATGATCCTTCAGAAATCATTCTAATATGCTGATTTGATGCTCAAGAAACATTTCTTATTATGATCAAGGTTGAAAACAATAGTGTTTATTTGAAATATAAATCTTTTGTAACATTATAAATGACACTTTTGATCAACATCATGCATCATTGCTGAGTAAAAGTAATAATTTCCTAAAAAAAAAATAAAAATAAAAAAACACTTACTGACCCCAAACTTTTGATTGGTGATATATATGCAGTAGTATTAAAAACCTCTGAGGCGGTGCAGAATCATGGATTATGCAAATTTAGTGAATAAATGTAATACAATATAAAGACAGATTTAGCTGTTTTTCTGTTGTTGTCCTAGACAAGTGTTAAGGTTGAGCCCTATTTGACTTTTTATTAGTGCTGATGTTCTCATACCAACCTTCACCATCAATCCGGAACCCAAATTCATCATAATGCAGTTCTGCTTCCATACTGGGGTCTTTCTGCAATAATCAGAATAATGTTTGTGAGAAATGAAACATCTCCCATGACGATGAAGATGTTACAATAACAAAAAAACATTTATCTGGCACTTAAGTATCAATGCAATATTATAAAACATGCCCTTTAAGAATAAAAAGAAAGAAATGCAAGTAAACTACCTGATAGTACTTTGCCAGGATGTCCTGGGGCCACATGCTGGGTGTGAGGGCCGCAAAAGGACCCCCTGGGGCTGGAGTGTAACTACCTGCTAAACAGAAAACTTTATGAGGAGATTTACTGTGTTTGACAATACACAAATACAACCATGCTCACAATTTAAATGTTGTGTATTCATACAGTAGCTTACTTGACATGGTGTTTTTTTTAGTGTCTAAAGAGAAGAGTCCGATGATAGCAGGTGAGGTTGAGGTTCACAGGCCCTAGATAAGGAAGACCAACACATACCAAATGTGAAAAAACCTTCCCATTAGACAAAGTAAAGCCATTAACACACATAGAGAGCGTCATTTCTCAAGTGATCAATGCAATTCACAGCCTGTGGAAATAATCACCTCAAAATATGTGCTTAAAGGAGCCAACAAAGCAGAATATCATATAACATCACTTTAGTGCAATTCAATAAGGAAAAAAAAATAGTACGCTATGAGGAAGTGAAGTGTCTGAAAGCTTTTTTAAAGCTAAACTTGAGCTGCAGGTATACAGTGTCCTCCTTTATGCTCCACTTCTCTAAGTCAACGCAGACACACGGGACATTGAGCTAAATCTTCAGCAGCACAGCATGTTCAGATACAGTCATCATGCCAGTGAGAAGCCCATAGACAACACAATACCTTACACGACTTCTCTCTCCGTAACACTGACATCAACCGGGTGACGGGTGTACAACCTAGTGTGAAGGAAATGGTTTATGTAATGGCCTCAGAAGTGGTCAAAAGGGGATTTCAACATGGAATGTGCAGAAAATGCAGACTAAGGATGCTCAGGTCAAAGACCATGTAGACTTACCCCAAAAGTGCTTAACACATTAGAACTAACAGTCATATATTTAGCTTAGATAATTAAAAACCAATCACAGTGAAGAAGACTTGAGGGAGGAACATTGATATTTTGTCAACTGTAAGATATAGATGTACATGAATCTTTCTGTTCAGGGAATCTCTCTAGGTTGTTGTAACCAGTGAGCTCCAACTTTTATTCCTGCAAAGAGCAACTTGGGGAGTCGTGTCTGGTAATAGTGTCCGATATTAAACAGTTCTCTTCCACGTCTTTTTGCACTTGAATGGACAAATACACACAAAAATGTCAAAATTAGTGTAAACAGTCGGTTATGTCTTCAGTAAACGAAAACAGTTCACAAAGAAAGCACATAACAGTATATTTGATCTGTGCAGCGCCTAAAGTGACAGCAGCATAAGATTCCTGCTGCCATCTCTAACAAATCACACAACAAACGGCTGTCGCTGTTGTTGACTGAATAACTTTTGTAACTATATTTGTAATGTATATTTTATTTATAAAGTGCAGTGTTATTTTACATTTGATTAGTTTCTGAACCCAAAAATCTTTTTTCAATCGTATCTTTGTTCAGTTGTGTTTATTTATGTGATTGTTCATTTGTTTATTGATTTTTTTAATTATTGAGTGTTTGTGCAAAACTTCTTTTTAAAACAGTCAACCACACAGCAGACATTTCATGATCCCACCCTGAAAAATTTCATTTCCGGGAGATGGCACATCTTAATATCAGGCTCTCTTGATTTCCGGGATATTGTATATAATTTGCGGGCGTCAGGGAGCCGTTATCAAAATATGCAGGAGACTCCCGGACCGTCTGGGAGAGCTGGAATGTCTGGGTATTGTTATGTCTGTGTTACAAATATTCATATCATCACAGAAGAACTGTGATAAAAGTTTATAGTTTGGATAAAAGTTTATAGTTTAAAAGTTTAATAAAAGTTTATAGTTTATAGCACTGATGTCTATGGAAGTGATCAAAATAGCGTAAATCACCTTTTGAAAGTAAATTTGCACTTCAGATAACGATTTTTATAACTACATCGTTACGCCACCTGGTGGCAACAAGTGACTGTTAAATTTTTTTTATTTGTCACTGAATCCTTCATTCAACAGTTGTTCAACACTGATGTATCCTGTAATGAAACAAGGTATAGCCTATTTAAGAGCAAGTCATTGAATCAATCAGTTCTTTCAATCATTCACACCGTCACCATACTTCGGGAGGGGAATTACCTTGAAGTATTGTATTGTATGTATTCGGGATAAGAATTGCCCCGGTATACCGTAGTATTATATTCGGGATGGGAATTACCCAGAAGGTACTGTAGTATTGTATTGGTTCTGTAGTATTATATTATATTGACAACAGGTGTTTGTTAAAATTGTCCATGGTGAGGAAGTCAGATTAGTAGGTTGAATTCATATTAAGAATTTTCACGGCATTGTTTCTTCTCAAAACTCATAACATGCGTGCCGAAATGTGTGAGAGAGGGAATATGAGATTATATACTGTAGGCTCACCCACATAAAAAGAAACGATAGCAAAACTGATTGCAGTTATTCTTTCTCACCTATAAGCTCTTAGACCGTTTGGTCTCCAAGCCAGTGGTTTAATAAATGTGATGGTTTATGGCTACCAGCCAGAGGCTTTTTAGCTGGTATGCAGATGCACCATTCAATTTCCTCATTTGTTTAAAATAAATCACTTCCTTTTTGAATAAAAGCCAAAGTGTCTTTGTGAATAGAGTGAAGAACTGCTCTATAAATGCACCAGAGCTTATCTTTCTGCTCAATGTGACGTAAGAAAGAGAGCAATGAAAAATTTAGATGTTTTCTGGATATGCATAATGCAACCTCATTGAAGCTCCATTTCACGAATTGATATATATATATAAAAAGACTGTGCATGAGCATTAGCTTGGTCCAGCCTGAAAAATGCAGTTTTTTGTCATGATTTGATCGAGATTTATGAGACGGTTGTTGTTAGATTTCATTGGTGATTTCAAATTTGAAATTTAATCGTAGGTTTGACAAACTGTTTTGGAGAATTAGATGTTTCCCTATTCAAAGAGATAGGAGCTGCACTTGCATGCCCGAGAGGCGTTTCAAAGATGGCCACTGAGTGAAATGACTTGTCTTAAAGGGACTTTGGTATAGATTTATCAGGCCCTGGATGCAAACTGCTAAATATAGCCAACTATAAGGATGGTTTTCGGCTGAAAATTTTACATATTGATCACCATCATCCATTTTTTGCCTTGCAAACCTGAACATTTGTGTGTTTTTTGTGATTCTGTGTGGTTCTCAACTGTTTTGACCCCAAGGCCCCCTACTGCCCACAAAAAATATTCAACTGTTTCCATGATGTTTCAAGTTGTTCATGATGAACTGAATAAGGATTAAATACAAGTATTTTTTTTTAAATTTAAAATATTTTTTGACCCTATTTTGGTGCTTTTGATAAGTTTGCTGAAGTCCTCTGGTTGAGAACCATGTTCCATTGTCACAAAGGATAACATTATCTAAACGGATAACATATGAGGTTTTGTAAACCCTGAAACCCTGTTTTGTGAAGCAAACTGCAAAAAAAAAAAAAAAAAAAAAAGCCTAGTGAAAGTTTTGAAATCATCAGTAAGAATCTCTTCAAATCATCAATAAAGATGTGCAGTGTACTCCTATGTAATGAAGTTACATTATATTGCTATGAATTTTCTTTTTCTAAATAATTCAAATTAGTGAAGAATTTTGTAAAGAAAACAACATTGAATGAAAAACATTTATAATTGTAGTTCTCAGTTTTAAAATATAGCTTTTTATCAATTTACAAACCCAAATGAGATCAGATTCATGTACAACAGAGCAGTGTGCCCGAGCCTCAGAGGACAGTCAAGACATCACGGCTGGCTCTCTGGGAGTCTCCATTATAAACAAACACTTACAAACAATGACACTCCTCATCACACTGTAAACCCCATCGATAGTATCATCCCTATGGCAACAGACTCCACAGCAACCAAAAAAAAAAACACAGGAAAGCAGCCGAAGGCACCGCATTAGCGATCAGTGTGAGAGGAGTCAGTGCTCCCAGATAGAGTTGGGAATCGAATACTTGAGGTCAGGGATTGGATACTTTTAATTTTATTTAAGTTTAAATTTAAAGTTCGATTCCC
Organism: Tiaroga cobitis; assembly: GCA_030578255.1. NCBI lineage: Eukaryota > Metazoa > Chordata > Actinopteri > Cypriniformes > Leuciscidae > Tiaroga > Tiaroga cobitis. The sequence continues at coordinate 28,677,313 of CM060593.1, forward strand.
TTGTGAGTGAGCGTTTCAATATGACTTCAAGCGCGCTGTTGTTTGTGCTGCGCACACATCCAAGCGCGCTCACAGAAAAAGTGATTTTAAACCATTCAAGCACGAGACGACTCACGTGCTGTTTAAGGTGCTGCACACACATTCGAAACGTGCGTACAGTGCTTGTGCATGCTTTTATCACCAGCAGGGTGGATTATTGTAATGGACTCCTCACTGGCCTTCCTAAAAAGACCATAAGACAGTTGCAGCTCATACAGAACGCTGCCGCCAGGATTCTGAGCAGAACCAGAAAATATGAACATATCACACCAGTCCTCAGGTCTTTGGCTCCCAGTTACATTTAGGATTGATTTTAAAGTATTATTACTGGTATATAAATCATTTAATGGCCTAGGACCCAAATACATTGCAGATATGCTCACTGAATATAAACCTAACAGATCACTCAGATCATTAGGATCACATCAGCTAGAAATACCAAGGGTTCACTCTAAGCACGGAGAGTCTGCTTTTAGCTATTATGCCAGCCAAAGCTGGAACCAGCTTCCAGAGGAGATCAGATGTGCTCCTACAGTAGTCACATTCAAATCCAGACTCAAGACACATCTGTTTAGCTATGCATTTACTGAATGAGCACTGTGCCACTGTTCGTCTGACTGTTTTTACTGTACTTTATTTTATTTTTTATTCTAAACTGCTTTAATTATTGTTATTTCTTTTGATTTTTTTTGTATTTCTTCTATGAAAAGCACTTTGAATTACCATTGTGTATGAAATGTGCTATATAAATAAACTTGCCTTGCCTACAGAAAAAGTGATTTTAATGTAATTTTATACCATTCAAGCGCAAGACGACTCGCACTCTGTTTTCAGTGCTGCAGGCATGTGTAACTATTGGGCAACTCTTTATGTGACAGCAGCTGCCGTCTCTATAACACACTAATCAAACAACAAAAGACAAAGAGAAAATTCACTTGACTGAATAACATTTGTAACTAGGCCTATATTGTAACGCACATTTTATTTATAAAGTGCAGTGTTATTTTACATTTGATTACAGTTTCTGTACCCGAATACCTGAAAATCTTAAAACACTATTTCAATCGTATCTTTGTTCAGTTGTATCTATTTGTTGCAATTGCCATTTTACAATTTCCTATAACAGTAGGTTATAAATCCCAGGACTCTCAAGAAAATAGAGTCTGTGGGCTGCAAGCTGCTAATCAAAGTAGATTGGATCATGTCAAGTTAGGTAGATAGATCATGTAGTGTATATAAAATACAAGATGTACCGTTTTCATCACACCGACACCAGGGTTACTGTGATTTTGGGGTGAATGCTCTAAAATGAACAAACTGCTGGTGTGGCTGGTGTGTGTACGAGGGTTATTACTAGGGCTGGGTATTGACACAAATTTCACAATTCGATTCGTTTTCGATTCACAAGCTTGCAATTCGATTCGATTTGATTCAATGTTGATTATTTTGGATATCAGGTACAATACATGGCAAATTTTTTCAAGGAAAACAAATCTCTAAACTAATGCTGTAAACTATGGGAGTCAGTTGTAGCCTACTAGGCTTCATTAGCCTACTATAATTTTGAAGGTAAAAATGAACTGATTTGAAGCTATACAAACACTTAAATTACACTTATTTATTTGCATAATAAGAAAGTTATATGAAATATAAACATTTAAAAGGTGGCTGTCATAAAAACTGGCCAGATTTATTCAAACATGCATTAAATATTGAAGAACATTAAAAATTATAATGAATATGTAATATGGTGCATATATTTAGCAAAATTCTCCTATCTAGAGTTATTTTTTCTAGCTGACTGACTAAGTTACTAAGTTTAATGTTTCTTTCTGAAGTAAATGTGACGTTACATGCCATTGATTACTTGCTGTTTAACTAACGTCTTTCCACGGATGAAACACTGATTGAGCGATACCACATTACATGATATGGATTTCGAAGTTGTACTCTATCTTTTAACACACTTTCAGATGCTCATTGATGTTTATTTGGCGCTGTAACTGGTATCATTAAGGCGGAGTAACTGGTATTATTAAGGCGGAAGAGAAGAATGAGATCATGTGCGCTCCGTGCTGCTGCTTCTCTTGAGCTGAGCCAGAGCCATAGACATATACACTAAACGTCACCTTGGGGTTCTAAGCATGCGTCAAAACCGCCGCCATCTTGGAACAGGGGTCTTGTCATAGGAAGTAGCTATAGGTAACGCTGCTATCTCTGCCTTTACTTCTAATTAATTGATGGTGGCGGACTTTTGTGATGTGTATGATGTTCACACGAATGATATCTGAACTAGGAAGAATGTTAAAAAAAAAAAAAAAAAATTTTAAAATTTTTTCTGGAATCAATGATAAATACATGTCTGACCGTGGGAACGAACCAAAAAAAACGAGAAAATCGCATTCATGATGATTTATGGTGATTTTATTTCCGTTAGACCTTTGTCTAAATTGACGCTAATGCATTAAAGTTGAGGGGCTCCCCTGTTCCAAGATGGCGGCTCTATTGACGCATTCGTTCCAATGAACTGCCGTACCCAAGGCGACATCTAGTGTATATATCATAAACGCCAGAGGAGAACTGGCCCCCGACTGAGCCTGGGTTCTCCCAAGGTTTTTTTTTCTCCATTGGGTCATCTGATGGTGTGTTAGGACACCTTTAGGTCACTGGATGGAGTTTTTCGGTTCCTTGCCACTGTTGCCTTTGGCTTGCTCAGTTGGGGATATTCAAATTAATTAACCAATCATACCATTGATCAGCTCTACCAAACTTGGATGTCTTTTTTTTCCAGTAATAAACAAACATTGTTAAGTTGTTTTGATTGATACTGTGAAGCAGCTTTGATACAATCTGTATTGTGAAAAGCGCTATATAAATATATTTGACTTGACTTGACTATATCTATGAGCTAGAGCGATCTCACGCCACAGCGCCAAAACGGTATTTATGTTTTTGAATTTCGTAAGAAAATGGACGTAATTCGAAATTTGAGACTTTATTTCATAATAATAGTCACAAAGCACAAAGATTATTTCGATTTATTGGATGGGATGCACGATACAATGTTCTACGCGATCATCAAATGAAAACAGGATGACTAATCGATTCTTGAGATTTAAGAATCGATATCGGTTCGTAAAAATGAGAATCGATTAATATCGAGAAATCGATATTTTTTACCCAGTCCTAGTTATTACTTTGACACCATAAAAAAGAATCACTTGAAATAAAAATCACCATTAATGGAAATAAAACAAAATATAAAAAAAAAAACCCTTAAACTTATTTAAGCTGATGAGGCAACATTTTTGTAATAAAGGTAACTTGATGTACTAACATAATTAAAACTTAATAAAAATAAAAACTTAAAAAATATAAAACAGCAAATTTACTAAAACATTAAATAAAAATGAAAATAGAAAAATGTTAAATACAATTCGGCATATTAATACAAACAATGGGAGTAGACACAAAAATAACACTGTGTGTGTGAGGCCGTGATTGTGAGAGACGCCTGCCAACCGAAGGCCATTCATGCCATGAGGCACGTGGCAGCTCTCTGACGACAGCAAGAAGGGGAGAACAGAGGGAGGGACGGGGGCAGTCAGTGTGTTACATGACTCACGGCGTGTTGTGACTAGAAGCTGGAGGAAGGAAAGATGGAGGTGGGGCTGCTGAGGGATGGGATCTTTCTCATTGAGGCGCATATTGGGATACTTTTATCCAACACAGCTGGACACAATGCACTCAGAGGCCATCAGACATCTCAGCTCCTGGGTGTCACAAGCTGATGATCTCTGGCAGGATATCATAACCTACCCTGTGCTTAAGGAGGGCGTGAACCACAGTAGACAAACAGAGACACACCTTACAGCCACACTATACGTATGTCAAGGGAGTGTCGGTTTTAAAGAAGATTCCAAAACTTCAAGCTGACAAAATAATCTTTGTTAGCACTGACCAAACAATTGGTCTCATTCACTAAGCATGCATACGCACAAATTTGTGCGTGAAATCTGCGTACGAACGTTTTTACAAACAAATCATGATTCATCAATAACTTTAGTTCTAAATGTAAATTCCGAAAAAATATAGGAACAACTGAAACTACTCGTACGCAGAAATTACATACTCTTGGTGGCCTAATAAACATGTTAAGATGAAAATTTAAACATAGAAATATATCTTAAATAGGCTATATTTGATCATATATAGGCCTATCTGTAAAAGAGTAAGACAAGATACGTTATAGCTCAAGCTGCGAGGCAGCTCTGCATAAAGACGCAGATACGCCTATCGGTCTAATCAGAGGTCTGTAATGTTTGCTTAAAAAGGTGTTTATCGCGATTGAACTGGTGCTAAGGAGGGACATGGTTTGGGCGTGATATTACTTACCTCGGGAACGCAGTGCCAGTCGCTCATTTAGAATACTCTGATCTCATCAACATTTACGAGGTTAAGAACAAATTCATGTGCGTATGCGCGCGTTGTGAATTAGGCGGAAAGTTTTTGTGAGAAGTCCAAATGTGCGTATAAATACAAATTCAATACAAATACAAGAGTGCACAATTATTAGTGAATGAGACCCATGAGTACATTACAAGAACATCAAATCTCAATCTTTCAAACCTTGCGAATTGCAAGAGTGCCCGCCAACTGTTTCAGTGGCCTTGGTTTCGGAAGTATTTTTTTCATTCAGTTTTCGATACGGATTTTTGAATTTGAAGCAAAAAAGTATTTGAAAAGTCAGACAACAAGACTGTGTAAGTAGGTAACATACTCCTAATATATGGTTTTTCTTTTAGTTGCCCATTTAGTGATTGCTATAACCCCTTAATCTTGTCACAATTGTAATTCATTAGTCATTAGAGTATCGGGTTATGTAAGGAGCCGTTCATGAAAACGGTGTTTGTTTTTTTGGGATGGAAGCAGTAGAGTTAAAGGGGTCATGAACTGAGAACTCAAATTTTGCTTGATCTTTTGAGAGTTAAGGGGACTTATTTATGGAATTATGACGTAATAGTGTAGTGAAATACCGCCTTTGCAGAAGATGATCAAGACCTAGCCTACGTCTAAGTCACTGAGTCTTTGGCGCCACCCACTGGCACGTTAGTGAATAGTAACGACACGGGATCAATAACATTATCTTCCAAAGGATTCTAATGCAACTTATGCAAGGAAAGTGTTTTTTTTTCCAACTGTGGAAGTCTCAGCAGAGCATTATTTGTTTGTATTCAATACATTTCACAGTGGATTATTTGGTAATTCAGTCGCAATTTCGCCCAGGCTTTGCAAACACATTACGATATGGATCCGTCAGCAACGCCACAAACATGTAAGAAATCATGTTTATTCTAATGCCTGATTTGTGATCAGTGATTTCTGGGGCCGTATTCACAAAGCATTTTATCTTACCACTAGGAGTACTCCTAAATCGCACTAAAAGATTTTAGCTAGGAGTTTTCTCTTAAAGGTTATTCACAACGCCTTTCAGACCTACTCTTAGTAAAGAAAAATAACAACTCCTAAACTAAGAGTGAGTCTTCGTTGCTATGGATGACGTCATTACTCATGCACGAGCTTGACTGAAGTGGCCACCTTGATTGGCTGATGATTGTAACGCGGGAATGATTCCAAACACCTCCCCCTACGATGATGAGTGACAGGTCTGAGAATGCGTGCGCTACACAAGTAGTGCGAAGGACGGAAGATGATGAATAACTGAATTAATAGCCTAAATGAATAAAGAGTAAGGAAAAACAAATAGCCTAGCAGCCTAACGAAACATATGGATTGATGCAATATCTTTGCAACAATATTGAATTAATCTGTCACTATATTCCTCTGCCTACGTTTGCAAAGAAAAGAACATTTTAATTTGATTCACAATGAAACGTTACAATTAGTTTACATGCAGTGAGTAGCCTAGTTTTGGTTGTTGTTGGTGGCGTTATTGCATCCCTAGTTATGCCTACAATGCAAAATTGTTCCCTCGCGATTGGAAGCTCCTGTAGCCGCCGCATACGCATTTCAAAACACCGCAACGTGAAATGCCACAAAAAGCGGTTTGTGAATAGGTCTTAGTGAGTTAGGAGTCCTCTCGACGACTTTTAAGCTGTCTCAGGCTTAGGTGCTACTTTTAGGGCTAAAATGCTTCGTGAATTACTCTTAGTCAAAAAAATTAGGAGTCCTAAAGTTAGGAGTGACACGCCCATTATTTTTAGGAGTTGCTTCTAAATTCGCCAGTTAGGAGCTACTTTTAGCCTTAAAATTCTTTGTGAATACAGCCCCTGATGTGCGATTATTCAAGTTCCGACAGATTTTCTTTGTCTCAAAATCGTTCAATACTGTTTATGCATCAGTAAATCAAACCAGTGATTGGTTCACATTGTTTCTCTTAGTACCATGAAAATAATCTGTTATTTAAATTGTGATTACATTACATGCAGAATGCGATCAAAGAATGCTTCCTTAAGATGTCAATCACACAGTTTATCTGGACACTTGCCAAAACTCCTGTTATCAATGACACTGTTACACTGCACAATGAAGCTCTTACTGTATTTACATTATGTTTGCATTGTTATTTATGGTGAAAGCCATAAATGTGAGAGTGCAGAAATCGCATTGCAATGATGAGATCCATTATGAATGTTAGCCAATCACAGTAGTGGCCGTTTACACTGTAGTCTCACAGCAGACACGCCCCTTCAAACAGAGCGTTCAAATCAGAGGGCTAAAATCAGGGTAATAGCCATTTATTTCTAAATTGTGACAATTTGTAACAATTAATGGTAATGGTTCATGACCCCTTTAAATTACAATTAGACATTAAACCTGAATTATCATAGTAACCCAAAATTGCTTTCACTTATTGATGGCATCATACCCTCGACCGGCAGGCACAGCAGATTTCCCCATTGTCATTGCCTGTGTTGCACACGCTAGTGCACATGGGGGTGGATGCATCAAAATAGGGGTGTGATCTTTTTGGGTTTGTATTGGTGATTTTAAATGTGAACAGCGTTTACCAGAAATTTCTTACTGCACCTTTAACAGCTTCAGTGAGGTAAAGAACTACAATCCTATGAAGCACTGTAGAAGAGAAGCAAATAAAAAAAAGGAGAAATAATAAACTATTTTATTAATAGTTTAACTATTTAAAAAATAAATAAACAACTTATTATTCTAATATAATGAAAGAAAAAAGTATTTTATAAATAATTTCATGTAGGGATAGTTTATAAAAAGTAAATTAGTCATCACCTATGACCTTTTTTGGAACACAAAAAGAGATGCAAGGCAGAATAAAAGTCTCAGTCACCTTTCACTTTATGGAAAAATGTGCAATGAAAGTGAATGGTGACTAAAGCTGTCAGTACAAAAAATATTCTGAATGTCTAGGTTCATATTTTGTGTCCCAGAGAAGAAATTATGTGACCAGCATGACCACATTCTTCACTTACATTCACCTTTAAAAAAGGAATAATCAATCGCAGGACGAGTCATTTTACCATATGGCACCTGAAACGAGTTCGCGAACTATCGCACGGGTGCAGTTCACAATTAATCATTCAGAATAGCGGACTAATAACTGCTGTACTAATAAGAGTTTGGGGAAACCGAACCTTATAAAATACAGGAAATGTATCCCCTCAGGCAGCGACATTAGAGGACAATCATGAATCATCTGCAATCGTACAAGAGTGTGTTTCAACTAAGTTGCCCACTGTCAAAACACTGCTACTGCCAGACAAGCAAACTTCACGAGTTGAACACCTTAAAACAATAATGTTCGTTCCTTAATATAATATTATTTTGTATTCAGTATTATTGCATATACAGGTCAAATTATAGCAACCAAGCCCTCCAAATATGAACATACTGCTATCAATACCTACGTTCAAAGTACTTCTGGGAGGACATTCAAATCTGTGTGCCGCTTTCATAGTCGATAACTTACCGTTACTGAGAAAAAACATCTAAGTTAACGTTAAATGACACGTAAACAGTACACTAAAAATGTATGATAGCCCGCTTTAGCTCTGATACACTAACTGGTCGCTGGCTGGCAGAAGCCATCCAAGCATCAGTAACGTTAATCAATGCACTTGCCGCTACGATTAGCCACCGAGCTAGCGAAACAACAAATGTTATCTATCTTCTTACCTTACGTCATGCTGAATCTCCTTTCTGAGGAGATGTACTTCGTTGTACAATTGAGCATATATTTTGCGGATACGGTGCAAGTATGGGATGTGAACTTGTAACTCGGGTTTTGTGATGGTAGACAGACAGACTGTTTTGCGTCATACACCTGTTCTTGTCTCGCCCTGAAGTATTGTATCCTTCCGCCAAAAGAGATTTCCTAAAGAAATAGTTCCGATCCTATTAAGATTTTGTCTGCTTGAAAGCAAAAAAAAAAAAAAAAACTTTCTATAGCAGAAACGGTAACTGTGATTTTAAATGGAGAAAAGTAAACCGTATTTTTTTCTCTTTATATTTTACCAATCTTTCCAACATTTACTTTATATCTGGAAACTTCAATTTGCGCTTCGTATGAGCTTTAAAGCGAAACGAGTCAACACAGAGAGTTGAATAAGAGTCGTTTGGCAACGAACTGCTCACGTTAGCCGCGTTGTGTAAGTTAGCCCATCTCAATGCTCAGAAATCATGTAGCAGAGCAGGAACGCAAACTGCCAACACAACATCATCTCCATCCGCCGTTTTGATTAAACGTCATGACGTACCCTCACAACGTTGATTAATCAGTTTATTCATTCGTACGGTCTCTCTGTACCACCTATGTTTAAACGGTTTAAACTTTAAAGCGTTTTATTTTCTGTCCATGTAGGTATTTTAGCATTTCTATCGGATCACAGGGCAGATTGGTAGCCTACTGGTTTGTTTAATTATTTCTTCGCGTAATTTTCGCAGTAGATTTATTGCTTAAAAAAAACGACATAGAGAAATGTTGGGTTAAAATACATTTTAACTCCTGGGATACAAAAAGAAAGATTCTTAATGCAGCCGTCAATGACAATAAACATACATGAAATATACATACACATATATGACAAATATTTTATGCTATGTGGATTTATATTTATGTGGATTTATTATATTACATTACATACACACACAACACGAACTGTTCTCAATTTTACTGAATAACATGAACTTTAAAAACAAAACAAAAACAACAACAACAACATGAATTTAATGTGAAAAGTGCCAATGCCAATCTTCACCACAAGGTGTCAGGATATTGCAAACTATTTTAATTAGAGCAGTGAAGTAGCCCACAAGATATTACTGGAAGGTTGTTTTATCTATGGCATACTTCAACAAAACACAGAGTGAAAAATGGACACATAACAGCAGGAGAGAAAAGTTAAGTTTATATGCTGAGAAACTGTTCATGTAAGACAATATGTAGCCTAGAGGTTTTGGGCACATGAAGTTGGTTAACTGTCTCTCAAGGTGTGAAGATTTTAACAGTGAGAAAAATCTACTGTTAGATATACACACATTGGACTGCTTCTGAAAAAGTTATCATGTGAAGTATACATACAAGCACTTGTTAAATTGCAATAAATACGGTATATAACAGACATTGCAGGTAGGCTATGGTAATGGAGAACATATACATTTATACACGTTTGGCAATCCTTGGAATTTGGAAGAGCAGTGAAGACCAACCAAACTAGACAACTGTGTGGGCAGAGAAGTAACCAAGAGAAAGCTACAACGTTTCGTAGCAGAGCACATTAACTGAAAAATGAGAAACTGGTATAACCAATCTCTTTAGCACTTATTCAGCCTCTTTGGGTGAATGGCTTGAAGGAAACCACTTTATGACCGTTCAACATAAGTCATGCCTGGAGTTAGAAGCCATGTGATGACCTGAAAAAAATTACTAAAATTGCAGACAGAGAAGGTGAAACTTGAGCTTTTTTTTCTTCTTCTTGAAACTCTGTCACCAGTAGCCTAAACTATTTATTAGCAACACTTTAAATAAGATCCCATAGTTAACATTAATGCATTAACCATAACAATAAGCAATAGGCCTACATAGGCTATGTTTGTCAGCCTATTATTCACGATAGGCTACAGAGCGCAGCCTCTCGTACCTTACTGGTTAAATACATTTAAAGATGTTTACTTTCAAAAACGAACTAAAATCATTCACTGGCTACTATGGTGACTCGATGAGGTACGACAACAAGTAAATGTCCGGGTAAGACACCTCTGGCCAGTGGCCACTGGGTGGGGTTGTTACCAGACAGTAAACCATTTGACGCTGGGAGGATGAAGGGACATGTTTTTAAATGGTCCAAATTAAGTTTGTGGATGTATCTTCACGCTCTATTGCAGGCAGGGTGGACATATAGTTACTTGACATGTTTAATCTTAGCGGTTTCTTAAAGGTACAGTAAATATCCAAAAACCACTAGGCCAATGTTATATATTTTGTTTAGTTAATTACTTACAATATTCCCAATGATTCCAACTATTTGTAAAATCGTGAGAAAATTGTGATTTTAACCAAGAAAACTGGACGTGTCAGCAGGGTGAGGAGTCGCCAGTCAATGGCGTCATATCCGCGTTACCCTCGGTTTCCGCCATAGTAACCATGGCGACAGACGTGGACAACTGGGTTATGCTTAGCAGGACGCTCACGCTGTTGTTGTGTTGTTCTAACATTTTGGACCATGCCAAGCAGACTTTGAGACAAAAAGAGGACCAGAACGAAGATCAACATCTTTTGAGATGCCGAGAGCTCCACGTCCGCGACTAACTTCGACTTGACAGAGACGCGAGTGTTCCATGTACTTTATTAGACAGGTGAGAAAATGTACATAAAACTAATCAATGTTATTTAGTTCAATATGATGAAATGTTAGAATATGGTCTGTATGTTATTCTAATGTTGATCTAGCTTACTGCTAGTCTCATACAGCCAACAAACAACCTAACTAACAACATTCAACACACTCAAATGCCGTTTAGTGTGATAGTGTAACTGTTAGAGCAAGTGAAACAGCGCTGAGTTACCTCAAGTTTAATACGTCTAATAAACTGACCTGTGAGTAACTTATTAACGTTAATTCAGCACTTGCGTGTAGTTCGGTAGAATGAAATGTCCTTATTCCTTTATATCCGCGGGACTCGCGTTGCGTGTGGCGCTGGTAACGTTATACGTCTCTCATTAGCAATCGCACCCAGCTTCATACCACAGTCATGTTAAAAACATCACTGTATTCACTCATCCATAAAAGATCAATCCATCAGCTTGACGACAAGATCCATAATTCCGCTTGATATATTGATGTATTATTGTAAGAGATTAGCGACCCCTGGTGGCCAAAAATTACATACTGTACGTTTAAGTTATTCATGCCTGCCGGCTGTGTACGGACGTTGTTTTTTGATGCTATTTTAGATTGAAGTCTATAGAAGTCTAGTTTATTTTCCCCTAAAAGTGGGCATGAATCTGTTCAGAGACATTCTATGACGTTGCTTCGATTGTGAATAGGCCTATGCCAAAATGAATCTTCAGCGGTCAGGCGGAGGTATCAGAAAGTTGAAATTTTACAAGTTTCTCAAATTATTTATTATTTTTTATTATTACTTGTTTATTTTTTTTCAAGTCAGAATTTCGTAATTATGGTTATTCTGACATGGCGTGAACGCACCTGTAGGCTACATAGGCCTATTTATCATGGCTTAAAATAAATAGTGCATTTCTACAATGGTATTAGCAGGCTAATTGACAGATTTTGCATATGATGCGACATTAGGTGTCATTGTAAGTCCAAGGTGACTGTCATACTGTTAAAAAAAGAAAAAAAAGAAAAAAACACATGCTGAATTAGTAAGACCCTAAATTGAGGGAAATTGCCATTCACAAATTCTATTTTGGAAGTTCCATATTAAATATAATTTTCAGACATTATTACTTCTAGAACAGTGTACTAGTCATCACAGTAATTTTACATAGGCTACATAAATCTGCTGAGTGAAAGGACTTCCAAAGACGTTATTCATCAGCACTCATTTTCAGATTATAGTGTGTCCGAGTTGCAGGTCAGAGACTAGGTAACAAGTCTCCGTAAGTAGATTTTTTGTGTAATGTGCTTATGTGTATGTGTATTGTTACTATTTGTATCCAAGATAAAAACCCTTTCAGATGTAGCTATTCATCAAGAGGGCAGCTGTATTACTCATACCTCTGAGTCAGCAGCAGCGTTTCTGTATAATACAGACACACAAACAGTGCAGACAAATGATAAATTGATCAGGATTCTAAAAGCATGAATGAAGTACTGTAGTGTTTTGAACAAATCAATTGCCTGAGTGATTCACTCATCAAAACAGTTATTTGCTAGTTTCTGAATTAATTGGGGTTTTGAATGAATCGGCTGGAGCGAATGATTTAGTGATTTACTCATTAAGACAGGTGCTGCGTCCGAAATTACATACTTTCTGAGGTATTTCTTTTAAAAAGTATGTTCTATATATCCAGCTAAATTTTATATAAGAGCAAGCATGGCCATTTGTAACTTGTACATATTGCAAACTGGTATTTGATATAATATTATGTTAATTTATTATAATCTGCATCCGTCATGTTGTCACTGTCATGTGACCCACCATTATCAGTTGCGTCACTTCCTCATGGGATAGTAAAGTGTCAATAAGATGAGCACTTCAGAATCTCAGCAGGGACCAGTTGCACAAGCCATTATGTTAAGACTGTGTCTTAAGAACTAGTATGACCAACTAGAAGTTAGTTCGGGGGGAAAAAAATTGGATGACTAACTTATAAGACTAGTCTTAGCAGGCCCTAGTACTTTTCACACACTGTTTTATGAAGACTGTGAATTCAGATACTCTTTTCACACACTGTTTTAGTAGGAAAGTAGGCTTATGTGATTTTGGATGCAGCCAATGTAACCTGGAGAAGAATAAATAAAACAGTGAAAGGGTGCAGTTGACTGGAAATGAAAGCTTTAGTTTTCTGCCGGGAAGACTCCATTGTTACGTCACTTATTACCTTCTCATCTATCCAATCGTGTTCTAATACTTCACCTCCATCCTCCCCACCACCACCAGGATTGTCCCTTTCCATACCTCCCAGGGGGTCGGCTGCGCCCCTGCCTTCGCCTTCAGGCAGGAAATGCAGATTCCGTAGGCTACCCTTGGATTACGAGCTACGGACGGGGCCTACGCAAAATAACTTTATATCATAATATTTGCTTGCTGGGCTGTTGATAAATGTATAGGCTACTTGTTTCGGTATTTTGCCTCCCGAGTCTTTCTGGTAGAACTTGTTTTATAGGCTTCTAGGCAATTAACTGATTAGTTAGTCATGCGTTTTATTCTGCATTTGGAATTTTTTGTCTTGCTGTGTTTCATGATCTTTCTGTCCTTCCCTTTTCATTCTCTCCTTCAGTCTTAAATCCTATTTTTCTTTTCTCCGCCTGATCCTAACTGCTCCTGCTCATCAGTGTGTCGGATATATGCTACACTAGTGACTGAGACAGCTGCAGTGCTTGTGACGTCAGAGAGAGAGGGAGAGAGAGAGAGAGAGGGAGAGAGAGAGGGAGAGGGAGAGAGAGAGGGAGAGGGGGCAGGTGTTTTAAAGAGAGACTCCACACATTTTTCTTTCTTCCGTGTGACTATTGAATCGATGATATCAGACCATGTGGACGTGAGATGGCTACAGGATCAGTATGCGATACTGACCCAGCCGGCAGTGTTAATATTTATGGAATGTGATTCAGCAGGTCTCGTACAGAAAGAAGGGTGAGACGAAGAAAGGGCTGGTGGGTAAAAGAGGGTGTTTTGATCCTTAATAAATCCTCATTTGCACACTCGGTGCACTGCAGTACTGTAACTCTTCATGCAGCTCGACAGATGGCGCTGTTGCATTCCACAATGAGTCTGCATCTGACATGCAAGTCTACACTCTTGACACTATGCAAATTTAATCTATAGGGTGTGTACTCACCAACTCGCCAAGTTTCATTATTCATGCAGTTGTATATGCCTGGCAATCACACAGGCTAATATGGATTACGTGTTACATTGTAAGACCTCTAAATCATTAAAGGGCGGGCTATGTTTTGAGGATAAACACTTTTGTGTGGAAGTTTCACTGATGTGAGAAAATGTTCATCCCAGACAAAGTGCTGTCAAATAGCTTCTCTTTTTTGCTGAAGATGTATGCTCTTGGGGCTCTTAAACATCATAAACTAGTCAACCTTAGTCTGTCAGGAGCTAAGTTATCACCTGTGAACAGGGGCGTAGGAGCAATTTTGAACCTGGGGGGGATAGTAAATGCTGGGGGGCCGAATTTTGTATATATATTTTTTATATATAAGGCACTTAAATGCTAATTTCTAAAGACTTATGGGAACAGACTGTATTACTTTGTTTCTAAGCAGTGATTAAATTGTGATTTATTATGTGGGCTCTCCCTAGGGGGGTCCGGGAATTTTTTTTGAAAAATAAACCATTAAATGGCACTTTCTGGAGAGTTTTGTGCAAAGAAATTGAGAAAATGAGTCTTACATGATATTTGAAAAACTGCAAGGTTAAGAGCATATACTTTGCATTGTTGTAGCATCAACAGGTATTAGGACATTTAGCATTTACATTACTGTTAATCAGTCATGTTCTGATTAACTAAAAATTAAAAACTCAAATAAATGGTTGATTTAATTTCCATTAACCACCTAGCTTACCCCCCAAGGATAGATTGAAAAATAAAATCAATCTATGTGGAAAGGTTCCTTGCTAAAAGTAGGTCTAGCAAGTCTTATATTTCTGTAATTCACACAGATCAAACACAAAAATGCTGCCTGAATAGATTGCTAGTTTATTTTGAGTAGCCAGCTAGCAGTTCTCTTGGCAGTTTGCTGATAATCCGGTGTCTGAAGTAAAATGCTCGAAACATCTCCTGAGAAAAATCACATGGCCAATCTAGTCTTGGTTATTTAATTTAGATTTAGTCTTATTTTCCTTACCTTGTCATTCAAGGCCAGGGCACTTTATGTACATTTCTGGAACTTTTGCACGCTTCCACATCCCGCGCAACTAGGATCTCCCAGGAGGAACACTCATTATATATTGCTGCGTACATTTATCCGTGTCACCTAGATGCGCATGCGCGAGCGGTGCGCGATCATGGTCGACTGACAACGAGATTAGCAGCTGAAGAGTTCGGCCGTTTTTTTTAATTGAATTATGTATTTAAAAGTTGCCGAATGGATTAATTTGGAGACTCAGAAATCGGCAGAGATAGGCAGGCAATGCAAAACAAAATCTTACATTGGGAAATAGTGGGGGGGACAAAACTTCGATTTTGAAATGTGGTGGGGGGACATGTCCCCCCCCACGTATAATGGCTCCTACGCCCCTGCCTGTGAATGATATGTGACTGCTACTATATTGCATCATCTGGCTTGTGAGTTTGCAGTCTCTTGGGCTGAATGTGAGTCTTTCAGCAAGATTCACAGATGCACTGCTTAGGCTCTCACATGGGTTTCTGTCACGTTGGTTGGCTCACATGTGTGATTCTCTCTTGTCTATGGTTATTTTCAGTGTCATACCATACTAATATGATGTCTGTAGTTTGCAGTGAGTAGGCCTACCTTGAGTACCAGGGCAAAGATGATGGTCCTTTGAGGCCACTGGACACACAGCTCGGGCAGTATTAAAAGCATATCTGCCCTAGTTTTTTCTTTGTTTGTTTCTTGCAAAACCATGAACTAATTCTAATATTTAAATATGTACAACATTAATGAGCTATTCCATTTTTTTATCAAAAGTGCAAGACATTTATAATGTTGCATAATATCCCTTTTTTAAAATATATGCTGTTCTTTTTAACTTTCTATTCATCAAAGAATCCAGATTTTTTTGTTTCTTTTTTTAACACTGATAATAAAAATCAATGTTTCTTAAACATCAAATCATCCTATTAGATATATTTCTGAACTATCATGTGACACTGAAGACTGGAGTAATGATGCTGAAAATTCAGCTTTGGCATCACAGGGATACATTTTAAAATAGATTAAATGTAATTTTTAGTTAAAGTTTATGGTTTTTAAATTGTTCTCTAACTCAAATTGTAATATTTCACAGCATTACTGTTTTTATTCTATTTTGATCAAATAAATGCAGCCTTGGTGAGCATGAGACTTCATTAAAAAATCTTTTGAACGGTTTACATTTTTGCCATTTGACTCCTATATCAAATTACTAAAATGTGCATTGATCTGATAATCTTAATAATTATCATTTATTATATTGTTTTATTTTATTTTGCTCTATCAGGTGTATATTAAAGTGGACATGATATTCAAATCGACCCTATATTAATCCTACTGTGAAATATTCTTTGATGCACATTTTCTGAAGAAAAAAGTTTTTGATCTTGATAAAATAAATAGCCAAACAGTGCAGTGTGCACAAGTGAATGTGCTGTAAACAGTGCCAGAATCTGCAAAAGTAGACTTTAGATGGCTTGCTTCAAATGGCTTGTACATTGATCATTTTGCATGACAATATTTGAAAATCCATTGTTCCAGAAACATTGTATACAAGCACGATTGGATTACTCCAGAGGCTGAGATGAAGGGACGTGTAACCTCCTCATAACTTGCCAACTAAAGGGGCTCAGCTGTACATGCTGACGGGGCCAGTGACCCTGCTGTTAAGCTTGTGCTGTGTGCGGATGGGCCTCAAGGCCCTCGTGTTCAGCTCGTGGTGTGTTTGCTGGTGGCCTTAGTGGCCAGCTTGAAGTGTATGTGCTGACAGCCCCAGAGACACTAGCGGACAGCTCATTCTGCATGATCTGTGGAGTCCGGTGGCCCTATAGAGATCACCTCATGGTGTATGTGCCAAGGAGCCCAGAGGCTTTGGAGGACCTGGTCCCTGCTCTCCTTAATTCAGTGCTGCGGATGACCTAAATGTGCAGCCTGAGCCTGCTGCATGGAATATTGTACCTCACAATGCAAAACAAGCATTGTGTGATGGATAATAATAATAATAATTCTAATTATTCATTACAAGAAATATGAAATGCGGAATGTGGAGGGCCCACAGCAACAACCTGCACCAGGGCTCAGGACTCCATATGGTCATCAACAAGGCTGTATTCATCTGTTAAAAATATGTTTAAACAGGAATACTGTGACATATACAATTTAAAATATCAGCTTTCTATTTTAATATATTCTAAAATGTATTTTATTCATGTGATGAAAAAAAAACGAATTTTCCTGATACTCATTGAAAAGATACTCATGAAAATAATTCTAATATGCTGAATATAAATGTAATAATTAAAAAAAACATAAATATTATTAATATTATATATATTCTGAACATAGCCTGTCTCTGTCTCTTGCACAGGTCAGATCAAATTGATGCTAGTAAAGAGCTACGCTGATGTGCTCAGCGATCTGTGTATGTCTCTGCACATATGCTAATCATCACTGTTCACTCTGACAGTCAGGCTCAGGCATTTAAAAGGCTTAATAGAAAAAATGCCATAGAATTTACAGCAACCACAGTTCATGCTGTGAACTCCTTTATTACGTTGTACCTGAAAATAACCATATTGATGGCCGTGGTTATGGTGCAGTGGATAAGACACATGCCTTTGGTGTGAGAGAACCGGGTTCGAATCCACTGTGAGACACCAATGTGTCCCTGAGCAACACACTTAACCCCTAGTTGCTCCAGAGGCGTGCAACCTCTGACATATATAGCAATTGTAAGTCACTTTGGATAAAAGCGTCAGATAAATGTAAATGTAAATATTGTGTAAGTGCTTTAGTGAACATTTAATACTTGTGTTGAAACATGCTGATTGCATTACATTACAGATTTAACAATTGTCCCCCTGTTGTCTTTGTGTGCGTGTTTATTTGTGTGTTTAAGGATATGATAACTTTAGGGCGCTGGTCATACTCTCTAGGTATACAGTGTGTGTGATTACATTAGAATATAATAAATCCCAGAGGCTGTGGGTGTTCTTTGTACTTGACCATCACATGAAGAAATATGACAGGCTTTTACAAGCCTTAATCCGCCATCCTTCAACAGATTACATTCGTCCCAACCCCATCTGTTCGATTGCGACATGCAAAGATTTCAAATAACATTTATTCGCTTGGGGTTCTGCAGCAAAGCTGGATTTCTAGTCCTTAAGGAGCAGGTCAAGAGTTCAGCGTCTGTGCCGCCTTTGTACTATCCAAATAACACAGAGGCTGATGTCATTTCATACTCTATGAATCAGCCTGGGAATGACAATACTGGTTATTCTTCGCTGGGTCAAATATGACAGCAGAGATCTGACAATGAGAAAGAAGCACGCTTGCAGATGTACCCTTGAGTTCTTTTTTTTTTATTCCAGCAAGTAAGCATGAATAATGTTAACTGAAGCCCTGTTTCTGCATGGAAGGAAAAGACAGTGATTTCAAAGTCATCATTTCGTGGAAGAAATATTTCGCCCCCAAAAAAAGAGAGAAATGTTTTTATCATTTACTCACCCTTAAATCAGTATGACTTTCTTTCTTCTGTGGAACAGAAAAGAAGAAGATATTTGAAGAATCTTTCAGCTGTTTTTGTCCATTGTAGTTTCAAAATCCAAAAAGAACATAAAGGTAGCATAGAAGTAATCCAAACAATTCCAGTTTTTTAATCAAGTTTTCTAAAGTGATATTCACTCTCAAGTCAAATCATATCACTATAGCTCATGTATACAAAAAGCCAGGGACGTGCACAGGAATTTTGTGGGGCAGTTGCTCTGACCTGAAAAAAGGGCTATATGTTAAATGTCACCAAAATACACATGAGAAAAAGAGTTCCTCATATGATTGTTTATTGTTTTTTTAAATTTTTTTTTTTTTTTTTTGAAAATAAATAATCTGGATTGAATTGACAATTCAAAAAAATACAATCCTTTTTTAACCTTTTGGCTTCCTGTACATTCAATTGTGCTTTTTGCTCGTATTCAGTTCTGATGGTACGTATGGTAACTGGCAACTACGCATGATTTGTAGTATGATTGCGTAAAGGGAACAGGAATTCAGGTAGGGAACAGAATCGACTGATAATACCCAGTGCCGATCCTGACCTCCCCCTGGGGCCCTAAGCAAAATTCTGCTAAGGGGCCTCTACCTGACCCGTGATGTCATGAGCTATGTAAACCATTTGCCATTGCCACACAGTCACACCTGACACTTCAGTGCTCCCATACAATCCTCCCTCCTTTAAACGAAACAGTCAAAGAATAAGTACAACAATATAGAACAGAATGAGGTTCAATTTAAACAAACAATATTTATTGAATAGAGTATTTTCTATAGAATGTTAAGATAACAAGTGAATATTATTAAGTAAGTGAATATTAACGTAAACATAAATAAGAAGAAAATAATAAATTATAACCCTGAGCTTTGGCTTTTGGGATTAACTTTGGTTCTCTCTATAGCCTGGGCATTTTCGGCATCAGTATGATTTTTCTTTTTTTATTATGCATGTTGAAGCAGTTCTTGATTTATGGTTATTATTTACTGAGGGATGTGCATCCATATTGACCAGAATGTCCAGCTAATCAACATTTTAAATTCAATATACCCTATAAATCAATAGTCAATCAATGTCAAATTGTCAATACATTGCTTTCTATCCTACATAATTAGTGCAGTCGTTTAGAGTTTTTAACACCGAGACTAGATAATCAGTGTCTTGTTTTAAAAGTATAATGTGTACTATGATTGGGAGTGCCATCATTCACGTGCATGTATTGTCCAGTATGTCTGGTCTCCACATAGTTCTGCTTGAAAAATGCGCGTTTCATTTCGTGCACGCGCATATTATGAGCGCATGATAACCATAGACAGTAAAGATGATAACACACGCGACGCGGTTATGTTTTCCGAGCTGCAGTAAACAAACACCGCTGCACTTTGTCGTTAATCAAAAACAAACGTAATAAATAATTGCTGGCCTATTTTACTCTCACTTTTGTCAGGCACAAAGTGATGCAAGAGATGCACTGCCTGCCCAGCTAGGTTAGCAAGACCAAAAAAAATCATCAAACTTTGCTGACATCAAACTTAGAGAGGAGAGAACACAAGTTTACCTGATTGTTGTTCCCGCAATTCACTCTCATGGTTGTTTTCTTCTTCCTCTTTTCGTGACCAGAAGTTTCGCTTCATTTTGTCATGGATGTTGTACACATTTGACGCGCTATGACCCAAGATGGAGGCGGGGGCTTAAGTAATTTGCGTGGCCCTACGCCGGTCGCGTGCAGTCGATAGGCTTGTTCGACTTCATGCAGCTCTGCGCAGACCGATCGGTGGCTGACTTGAAGCAGTGCACGCCGGTTAGAAATTTTGTCCGACTTGGGCCCTGTCCCAAATGGCACACATAAATTAACGCTTTATAAGTTGCAAAATTAAAATGTATTACAGAAATGATTAGATGTTTAATCTCATGTTCAAGCAAAAACTGTAGCAAAATGATCATTTAAATGTTATTTTTCTTAATTGCATTTACACTCACAGTTAAGAGACTTGCGATTGCATTTTCATTAAATGTCCCGTAATGAATGTACACTGTTAGACTTTTCTAACACTCTGGACATGTGGACTTCCTCAGAGTCCACACTTCGGTGACGTCATGTAATGCAGACCTATAGGGCCCTTAGCGCGAGTCTGCGAGGGCGAATTGAGAGGTATTTTTGGGACAGACTCGATCGTCACGCCGGAAACAGGAAGACGGTCTGATTGTTGTTATGGACAGGAGCTACAGGTTCGGGGAAATATGCTGCCTATTGTTGTTGTGTTTATATGACTCAGTAAAGCCCTGACATTCTGTTCGATTTATTTAATGAATCATAATGCGATCGTATTATTCAGCTTGCTATTATTAGCCTATGTTTGAGACATCAACCACTGGTCGATGATCATAATGTTTGTATAAACTTGTCATAAAAACCGTAATGATATAATTACACTTAAATATTTTTTTCTCAGCCATGTTAACAATTGTCCGTGAGCGAAATCTCCTCCCATCCGTTGTCTGATTGGCCTTTCGCAAGGATTCCTGGGTAGTTACAGTGCGTGGAGCCCTGCATCTATGCGGGATTCGCGGAAGACCGCTTCAAGGGTACAAAGGGGGCGCTGCTGAGCACACTTCAGAGCGTTAAAATGCTAAATGGGACGGCCTACGGACTCGTAGACTCGGCGAGCACGCGCAATTTAAGTCCACGAGACCGAAAGTCCGCATCAAGTGCGCCATTTGGGACAGGGCCACAATGCAGCGCTGACTCCACGTGACTGTGACGTATGCCATCAAAGTACCGCGAGAGCGATTCGAGAGTAGCCGGAGGATTCAGCCAGCGCAGTTTCTCAAGAGCGGCTGCAGAAGCTCTGATGACGACACAGCTGTTCCACGATTCGCCGGATTCACCGCATGACAACGATCACGTGCGTGTCGTGTTTATTCTCACACCTTTAGTTCCACTAAAGTGCACAAATCAGTTTTTATAACAGTAAACAGTCTTTTCATGTAGTCGCGATGTTATATTGACTCCACTTCATTGATATGCTTATTTTGAACTTTATTCTAGTTCAAACAGATGCTGTATGAAGCAGTAAAGTGTTGAATGAAAATGTGTCTGAAATATCTGTGTATTTGGCATATATTGCATTTATTTCATTTCAGCTGTGGTAAAGTATGCAAACACCACGTGAGAGGTCACTACGGGAACCAGAAAGTGTCCGACACGTCTCCGTTTGCAGCTCCTCCCCGCCTGCACGCGGCTACTCTCGCCGATCGCTTACATCCAGCCGCAGCCGATGTCGAACACACCTTATGTTCACGTGCAGCGCGGTAGCCATGTAAACAGTTTGCCCTTCCCTTACTGACTTTCACTTTCGGTGCCCGAATTTTTATTTTTTTATATAGGCCTACGTGAAATTCTGAATCCATTGTACGATTTATTTATTTTTTTCTCGGAAGGGCAACCTGAGTCGAGAAGGGCATATGGGCAGTTGCCCGGGCAACCTGAGCAACCCCCCTGTGTACGTCCCTGCAAAAAGCCCTAATCAATTATTGCAATTACGTCAAACCTCATTGCTAACATGCAAGAACCTTCAGAAGACTTGGAATAAACCTGGGTTGTATGAATCACGTGTACGCAACCCCAAACAATACTACCTGTTTGAGACAAGTTAGTGATAGCAGAGACAAGTGAGCAGGAAGGGTCAGAGCAGCAAATCAATAGCTATAGTGACAAATGAAGTATGATGGTGAATGATTTGACATTGAACATGTCTCCAGGTAGAGATGATGAATGTATTTTCTGTGAATGAAAGATATTGAAACATTAAGTTGTAAATAGCTTTATAATAAGGGAGGAGACAGACATTTTCTACTCTGCTGCAAGGTAATGTTGGGCTCAGGCCAACAGTAGAGTGATTGACTGATATGGATATAAAGTAATTGAATGAATGGATCGCTGGGTAGCTATAGTTATCTGGAAAAAGACAGATCTTGAGTGAACAGATAAATCCACTTACTGTACAGTAGTAGTCTAATAGAATGAAAAGGAAAGCGAACAATCCAGTGCCAGTAAGCGCTTGTAAAAGACTGTGTTTTTCAGTGTTGAACATGTGACATAGTTACAGCACCACTCCAACGGCACAGTAAGACTGTCACATCCAACGAGGATTTAAATGCACAATGCTTCACCTATACCAACACACAGAGAAACAGGGTAGAAAAGAAACATATGCTTTAATACAATGGCACTACAAGTAACTTGATGAAACAGGACAGTGAATGTCACTGATAAGGGCCTTTAATGAAAATGCCATGCAAAATATAAAAATACAAGAAATAACAAGCAATATGTAAAATGACAACGCAATATGTAAAATGGCAATGCATTTCTGTATTTAAATAAAAATTTTCCATTACATTTGTCGGTTGGTACACAGTTGGTGCAAAATGAAAAATCAATTATATAATTTACATTTGCCATTTCATACACTAGTTTTAATAAATTGAATACATAAATTAACGCTTTATAAGTTGCAAAATTAAAATGTATTACAGAAATGATTAGATGTTTAATCTCATGTTCAAGCAAAAACTGTAGCAAAATGATCATTTAAATGTTATTTTTCTTAATTGCATTTACACTCACAGTTAAGAGACTTGCGATTGCATTTTCATTAAATGTCCCGTAATGAATGTACACTGTTAGACTTTTCAAGGTTTTTTTACACACTGTTGCCAGTAAGTTACCGTAATTAAGATTTACAGTACCATAACGTATTTCAGTTTTACAGTAACTACATGATACTGTAATTGTGTAATACAGTGCATTACTGTAAAAATCAAGCTAATCAGTACACTAATTATTTTTATTTGTACGAAATATAAATGAGATTTCATAATTTTGAGATAGAATTTATTTTTATTTTTATCCTAAGTACTACTGACATTCAAATCAATTAGACAAAATTATTACACAATACCATTTTTTTATTTAAAACATTTCATATACATCACAAAATAAACAGTCTGCCAATGCTGGAAATGATGTGTTCAATTTTTACACGTGTAAAAATGAGGTGGGTGAGTTTAGGGTTTTGTGTCAATTTTAACAAAGTAAATATGTCAGAAAGGTTAGCTCAAAGATGTGTAAACATGTTAAATTAACACATTATGTGCTGTCCATCACTGCACACATTGTTAAAAAAAGTACATAAAATCATAAACAAAACGTTAGCATTTGACAAAATTATTGTAGAGGCATTGGTTGTTTAGCTTATACAATTATTATAATGAAATAGCAACCATTTTTCCTAAAATTTGTTGGATTCATGTAGACTAGTGGCCAAAATAAGTATTTAAGTGTCCTAATGTTTTTGAAAGAAGTCTCTTTGATGCTAACATTTCTTATTATTATCAATGTCTGACTGTCTACTCCATCTTTTCCACAGCATAGGAGTAAAAGTCATCATCAAAATAATCTCTAAAAAGCCAACACAATGTTTTTGTCCACCTTTGTGAATAAAATGAACTTCTCCAAAGATTGGTTCCTGTTCAGAACTTGACTGACAACATCAGAATGTTCGAGAGAGAGAGAGAGAGAGAGAGAGAGAGAGAGAGCGAGAGAGAGAGAGAGAGAGAGAGAGCGAGAGAGAGAGAGAGAGAGAATCTTATTTACTAATTTTTTTTTTTTACTAAAACTTAAGAATGTATATTTGTAAATAGCTTTTTGTCAATTGCATTTTCAAAAATTTCAGATGAACTAAATTAAATTATGCCAGATTAAATTTGAATACTTACAAAAATGTCCATTCTGTCCAAAAATTCTGAGATCCATAGAGAGAAAGACTGAAATTGATGTTTTAGCATTTCAGCTTACCTGCAGTGAAGGGGTTCCTGTCTGCAAATACACAGTAAGACACATGCAAGAAATCACTGAGTGATGATCGTTCACTGATACTAGGACCTTCCTGGTCAGGTGGGACTGCAATGGTAGAGTCTTCTGCCTAATACAATATCAAAATAATGTAAATAAATCAATATATATATATATATATATATATATATATATATATATATATATATAAACTTGAGTTGTTAAAATGCTAGATTTGGTATAAATTAATTAGTAGTAATTAGTTTTTAACTGCAATACTTACCTGGATACATTTAATCTGGTGAGACTGAACATAGAAAATGGTCCATCTTCTGATTGGTTCATTTGCTGTGTAATAAATATAATGTTCATGTCTAACAATGCTAGACATGATCCAAAGTTCACTTAGCCTATTTGATATAAAGTTAGCCAATTTTATAGAGATTTTATAAGATGTTGTATGCTGCACCAATGGCTCCAAAGCACTTATCACATAATGCTAATAATTTTAGCAAACTTATGTCAAAAATATATATAAAAAAGATTTCAATTACAGTTTAGGAATCTTACCTCAGGAATATTGCTAGACGTCACTGGCGCGAATTGGCTCTTTGTTGCAGTTGCCTTTTTAAACACATACAAAATTGCATTAAATATCAAATTCCATTAAAAAAATTTATATATAGCCTAATATGTTATAGTTTGCAAATTAATGGTAAAACTAGAAAGGTGGTCGCTAGCCATAAAACTTGTTAGCCAACATACAATGTTATTTTCTCAACAGTAGGCCAACATTGGCGACAACCAAAACAGAATTCATTTAGGTGAAATAAGGTTCTGTACTCAAACTATTACAGCACCTTTTACTATATGCTTGACTAATTTAGAAGTTATAGTATGTTCTGTAACTGCCATAATTGTGCACAAATTATGTGGAAATAGACATTTATAATTATTCACACATTTACTATATTACAGCCCATTCTCAGCCATATTAGGATAGATAGAATATCTTATTCCACACACACACACACACACTGTAACCTTCACAGGGAATGTTCAGTAAAGCAGACTGAAGTTGCTCCGACCAGACGTCATATGAAGTCATAGAAGCTCTTTAAAGTGACACATCTGATCACACTGAGACTATGATAGGCCAGGTATAAGGCAAGAGAAAAAAACATCAACTTTTTCTGTCCCTCCTCACCTGAAGCTGAGAGGATCTGAACATTTAGTGTGCAGACAACCGAGAAGAAAAACTAGCTACATTTATTCAAGGAGATATTCACTGTATCTTGCATTTTGATAAATCTTTCATTGACCACAGGACTCCATATGCTGCTTTGTCAGTCTCTGTCTTGTCTAAAAGCGGGCATTAATTAAGCAGGCTTGTCTTGAAATTTTCTTCCATTTTTATGTAAATGCCGCTGTCAAAACTGAAACAAACATGTAGGCCACACACACACTCATACGCATGGTTACAACTCTTTTTGCTTATAGATTTTGTCACCTCCTGCAGACACATGCATCTTGATGAATTGTCTATAAGACCAGTGGCTTGGCGGGTGATATTCTGCAGGGAGTTTTTCAGGTTGTGAAACTGTGAAAGATAGCTTCGCTGAGCCTGGGATGTCATTAAAGTTTCCTCTCTGTCTTCCAGACACCGACACCATTCAAAAGATAATCTGGGAATTATAAATGATTCACGCCCTTCAATTATGTCAGAAAAAAGAAAGGAAGCGGAAAGAAAGCGGATTTTCGTCAGTCTGCAGTATGCGTGATGTTTGACGTGGTTGACGGGTAGGATTCACTTCAGCCTGCGAATATTAAAATTCAGCTCTAGGGTCCCCAGGAGGTATGGTTTAACATCAGCTCTATTTTTATGTAAAACCAAATTTTTATCAAGTCAGATTCAATTGTATTAGATACATGATTAGATTAATAAGATATACCACAAATATAATAGATACAATGCATATAATTCTCTTTAGCTTTTGGTATTAAACCTCATGAAAATGGGAGTTCTGAATAACCACATTCTGGTCCGAGTGGGATGTTATATATATTTTTACTCTTTTTCTGCTTCTAGCATGGCCTGGCTAGAGCCTTTGCAAAATACATGAGCAATATTTTATCCAGGCCATGACTCTCAAATGTGATTCTGCATTCAATTTTACAATCATAATTCTCCAAAAGGTCATAAAGACAGATAGTTTTCCAGGGTTTGCAGAAACCTTTATTCAAAGAATTGTTAGAACTATTCAGGTTGCTTTCATGAAGTTTTCGCAGAAGGGATGTGCACAACATGTATCATATTTCTTAGTTCTTCCCTAAAAATCTCTAAAAGGGGTCATGACATGAGAAACCAAATTTGCCTTGATCTTTTGGTATTTAAGAGGTCTTTGTACCATTAAAACCTCCTGCAAGTTTCATAGCTGAAGACGTCCTCCCCATTATAAACGAACCATTTATTTAATCAAGCTCTAAATACAGCTCGTTCTAGATCCTTTGAACTTAGTGACGTCACGGTACGAAGTGACGTACCAGTCGTTTGCATATGACCGCCTCCAGCGCAAGACAACTATGCCTCATTTGACATCATCGCATGCGTTGACGTGCAGCAAGTGGGTCTGTTTACGCCACGCAGATGTGCTGTTCCTGGCTGTGGACAAACAACATGTTTGAATGCTGCCGAACAATCCAGACGTCAGGGAAAGCAGTTGGATGCAGTTTATTTGCAGCATATGCAGCCCGCCAAAGCCTTATTTCTGTTCGGTGAGTGATGTAGATGAGTGTGACGGGCGCATGTTACTGAAAGAATGACGAGAGAGAGAGAGAGAGAGAGAGAGAGAGAGAGAGAGAGAGAGAGAGAGAGAGAGAGAGAGAGAGAGAGAGAGAGAGAGAGAGAGAGAGAGAGAGAGAGAGAGAGCCCCGGCCGCGCTTCAAACTTTCTTGCTCTCCCTCTCCCTCGCGCATATGAATCAAAATCAATTGAGAATTGACACGATGGTAAAAGATCGGAAGACCGAAGTTTCACGTGGCGGAGCAGCCTGGTCTCATTGTTAATACGTAAGTATTATACGTTTTTTTCAAAGATAGAAAACGTACGTTTCATAGATCCTGAAACGTATAATATGGACGTATCTGCAACATTTAAACGTAACATAATTACGTTTTTTTCAGCTACAAAACGTTAATTGTTTACGTATATTTCATATCTGTATAATTTCCCTTTTACCATTTTATAGATAAATGTGAGATCCCTCAACCCTACTTCTAAACCTAAACATACCCATTTTATACAGAATATAAAAAGGATAAAACGTAATGCGCAGAGGTGTGTAGGGAAATGGCAGTTTTATTAACAATAGCATTAAAATATATTTTGAGCCACTAATCCTACACCTAATTTACCCCTAAACCTACCCATAACCATTCCTTAAAACTACGTAGGCTAACGTTACAATTATGAAGAAAAACATAACAGACAGACAATTAATCACAATAATTTATTTATTGCGAAAATGTCAAAACCGGTACCAAAAGTCGTTCACATCATGTGTTGCAGTCGCAGACGCAGTCCTCTCTGAGTAGAATTTAAGTTATTAATCCATGAAAATGTT
Source organism: Tiaroga cobitis (assembly GCA_030578255.1). Taxonomy (NCBI): domain Eukaryota; kingdom Metazoa; phylum Chordata; class Actinopteri; order Cypriniformes; family Leuciscidae; genus Tiaroga; species Tiaroga cobitis. The sequence goes on from CM060593.1 coordinate 28,705,444, forward strand.
AATCCGGTTTCGGCTCGCACTGTGAAGGCGCGCGCGCTTCTTCATTTCAAAATGTTGCACACCGACTTTTTTTTTTTTTTTTTTTTTTTTTTTTTTTTTTTTTTTTTTTTTTTTTTTTTTTTTTTTTTTTTTTTTATTGCACTTCAACCAAACAGTCAATGTACAGTCAGGAATGCAATATATACAAATCGGAAAAACAAAAAACAAAACAAGAAAAACCAGACAGCCAGGGGGGAGGCTAGATATTATATAAAAATATCAAAGGATTCACAAACAGAAATAGTTTTAATTGCTTTCTTATTATGGGAATGAAAGATAGTCTTGATATATAATTGCATTTCTTTTTCAAGAACCAAAAACAAAGGTTGGGTTTTATTGTACTTACATTTATGTATATGGAATTTAGCAAAAATTAAAATTAAATTTATAATATAGTACTCTTTCCTTTTATTTGAGGGAATATTATTAAAACCAAATATAACATTTTCTAAACACAAAGAAAAAGTGGGGTCAATGTTGTCAATTATAAATCTAGACAAATCTTTCCAAAATTTTCTAACATGAGCGCAATGCCAAAAAAAATGAAACAAGGTTTCAGCCAATGTATTGCAAAAAGAACAGTTCAGATCAATATCCTTTTTAAATTTAACAAGAAAATTATTTACTGGGTAGTACCTGTGTAAGATTTTGAAACTTATTTCCTTTATTTTATTTACCAATAAATATTTGTTTGGTAAAGTCCAGATGGCCTTCCAAAACAAACCTTGAACCAGTCTATTCCAATAACCAATACAGTTTGGCCTTGTGACAATGTCTTTTTGAAATAACGAACGAATAATTTTATTAACATTTACGACTCCGGGTGCAAAACAAATTTTTCCAATTACAGTATCAAATAAATCAAAGGAGGAAGGGGGCGCAATACTGGTTTGGGTATTAGCTCTGAATAAATGTTGCACACCGACTGGAACACGGAATTTCGCAATTTGTGACGAAGCAGGCGAGAGGGCGAGAGCCAATGAGCGTTTGATATCCCTGCCGTAAAACATGTCGTAACGCTTCTTCAGGGCGCATTTTTTGAATTTGAATTCATCACGAGTGCGGGATTTGACGTTTACGGTCGGTGATGAGAATGGAGATGAAAATCGCTGGATAAAGGGCTGAATTTGGATCTGTTTCTTGCAAACGTATGGATTCTAAAGATTTGGATTACATCAAGCTAATAAAATGTATGTCTTTTGTGAATTTATGTTGTGTTTTGGTGTATTATGGTTCTATAGGAGAAAACGCATTTTGTGTCTCACGGTAAATAAACTATATTACAAAATGGTTAAAAAATTAAGAAGGTAATGTTATTTTAAAGGGTTTAAAGTGTAGTCTTGTTTAACACAATGTAAGTTAACTTAGGCTAATCCTCTGAAACGAGTTTGCAGCAGAAGGCACGAACAGAGTGAAATATTATTTCTTAAATGAGTAAACTGCTTTTAATAAATGCGACTGAAAACGTAATTGATAAGACAGTTGAAAGCAATAGAGTCAAAACATTAATGCCACGATTTTAATAAGCATAAATAGGAACAGGTACAAATGTGTACGTCGGTAGAGTCCATACGTAAATAATTTACGTTTTTGTGCTGTCAATACGTAAATATTTTACGTTTTAGTGCTGTAAATACGTCAGTATTATACGTTTCTGAGTGTACAAAACGTAAGTAAATGTACGTGTGGTAGAACTACACTTACCGTAAAATACACACGTATTCTCATGAGATCACGTTGGGCGGAGAATTGTGTAGCCTACATGTGATACAAAATGATTAACTATGGAAGTAAAATAATGTCAAATGTTTTTGAAACAAAAAGCATGTTGAATTGCACCAATTGAAAAAAAATATGCATTGCGTTAACCATGCTTGTATTTTAATCTATTGTATTTTTAAGGTTTGCATTTTTATGGGCTGAAATTCAATATGGTTGAATATTTAAGCTGTGAATATTTCAATTAAAAACATTTCAAACACATTTTCAATATTAAAAGTTCAATAATCCATATTCACCTTTCATATTTCACTTCCAACTTTTTCAAACTGTTTAAAAATACAACCTATAATATTCAACAGGCAATTTTCGGTCCATTTTATTTCGCCTTGAAAATTCGCTTCCACAAATTCAGTGGTTCAAATTCGACAGTAAATTCAACGTCGACATCCAGGAACTGCAGGAAAAGCAGTAGATTACCGATCATAAACTCCATATGCTGTAGTCAGCTTTACCAGCAGGGGGTGCACACGCGTGTTGACAAGCACCAAAGCAACAGGAGAGGCCTTCACAAAACATCATTTGCTGAAATGGACAGAGCGATGAGTACGAGTTATAATTTATGTGCGTGGAAAAGGTTTATTAAAACACAAAACACACGAGCGTTTACTCAAGTGTCTTATGAGACTTATTTTTACCCCCGTACAAAGTAAGGTGATTTGTCCACTGCAAAACTAAATTCTCTCGCCGTTGGCATTGATATTAAGTTTTAGTAAAACAACTGTAATACACTGAGACAGAGTGAATTGTTTGTTTTAGTCACTAACTATGACGGAATACTAAATTGATGGCTGGGTTTTGGCAAAAGCAATTTTATTTAAATATAGCATCATTAAATACAACCAAATTACAATTATAAATTAAATTCAGCAATTATAAATTAAAAATTACATCTCTACCATGATATCTGGTAATCTCTGTGTTATAACGTGAATTGTCTCCGCTATTATCCAGGGCTGCGTAGGCTACACTAGGGGTATTTGTCATCTTATTTTATATCTTTTTGTCCATTTGGAGCGCGCGTCACGTCACCTATTAGCGTCGCGCCTGCCACAAGATCTCTCACTGTTTACATGAACCAGACACTCCGATGAGAGCACATAAAGTGCAATTCATCTCTACCATTTTTTCATATTATCGTATATTTTATTCGCTCCTTTGCCCGTCTCGTGGCTCTTAGGCTACTTAGCGTCGGGCCAGCCACACGATCTCTCACTGTTTTAATCTACCAGACACTCCGATTGATGCACGAAAACACAAAGCCAATGTAATCCTGCTCTTAGTTAGCCTTCTGCCATCTTATCTTATATTTTATTTGCTCGTTTGTCCTATAGAGCGCGTTTCGTGGCGCGCCAGCCACAAGATCTCTCCCTATTACAGTTGCCTGATTCTCCGATTGACATTCTGAAGGAGAATGATTTTGACCACTCCATTACGTTTTGTTTTCTATAAAGCCTTTCTTTAAAGTGAATTTCGTTTTTAATAAATTATATCTTAATTTCAATCAATGTTTGATCGACCAATTCCCTGGATTTAAGAAGCAAAGCAGACATATAGGCATAGGCATAGCAATAAAATCATGAAATTTTTGCATTGCACATTTCTCACAGGTATGATAAATACATCAAGGTAGAAATGTCTATCCTACTTTTAAACGAAACAATTCAAAACGAAAATAAATAGACTACTCTCAATGTAATCCGTATGAAATTAGCATTTCTCTCGGCGCGTTCACTACTGCGAAGATGGCTCCAATACGACGCGCGCTCCATTATGGACAAAAAGAGCGAAAAAAATAAGATGACAAATAGATAGGCTACATAAGAGCAGGTCAGGATTGCACTGTCTGTTTGCACATGTGCATCAATTGGAGTGTCTGGTAGATTAAAACAGTGAGAGATCGTGTGGCTGGCCCGACGCTTAGTAAGAGCCACGAGACAAGCTCCAATACGGGCAAAGGAGCGAATAAAATATACGATAAGATGAAAAAATGGTAAATAAGAGATGGATTGCACTTTATGTGCTCTCATCGGAGTGTCTGGTTCATGTAAACAGTGAGAGATCTTGTGGCAGGCGCGACGCTAATAGGTGACGTGACGCGCGCTCCAAATGGACAAAAAGATTTAAATAAGATGACAAATACCCCTAGTGTACGCAGCCCTGGATAATGGCGGAGACAATTCACGTTATAACACAGAGATGACCAGATATCATGGTAGAGATGTAATTTTTAATTGCTGAATTTAATTTATAGCCTAATTGTAATTGGGTTGTATTTAATGATGCTACATTTAAATAAAATTGCCTTTGCCAAAGACCAGCCATCAATTTAGTATTCCGTCATAGTGACTAAAACAAACAATTCACTCTCTCTCAGTGTATTACAGTTGTTTTACTAAAACTTAATATCAATGCCAACGGCGAGAGAATTTATTTTTGCAGTGGACAAATCACCTTACTTTGCACGGGGGTAAAAATAAGTCTCATAAGACACTTGAATAAACGCTTGTGTGTTTTGTGTCTTAATCAACCTCTTCCATTCACATATAAATTATAACTCTCGTTCTGTCCATTTCAGCAAATGATGTTTTGTGAAGGCCTCTCCTGTTGCTTTGGTGCTTGTCAACACGCGCGTGCACCCCCTGCTGGTAAAGCCGACTACAGCAGATGGAGATTATGATCGGTAATCTACTGCTTTTCCTGCAGTTCCTGGATGTCGACGTTGAATTTACTGTCGAATTTGAACCACTGAATTTGTGGAAGCGAATTTTCAATTTTCAATTGGTGGAATTCAACATGCTTTTTGTTTCAAAAACATTTGAGATTATTTTACTTCCATAATTAACGTTAATAATTTATGCATAAGCAGCACTGACGTTAGCCAATCATAACAATGGGCGTTAACACTGAACTCTTAAAGGGAAAACACCTCCAAAACAGACTGTTTGAATCAGAGAGGTAGAAACAGGGTGGGAAAAGGTTATAAATCACTACATTTAAAAAAAAAAAATTGTACAAAAAACTATAGTAATACTATAATTGCACATAAGGGAACATAATAAAACAAAACAAAAAACCATGTCATGACCCCTTTAACAAATCTTATAATATCACTGCCCTCACTCGCTTCTTGAACCAGATCCATGCATTATTTTGCAGAGATATATATTTTAAATGATCCATTTAATGCCTGGGAAAAAGCTTAATGCTTGGCTTGTCAACTGTTCTCTCTCTTCAGCCAATTTTTGGCCCAGTTTCTCCCTGTTTTTTTAATCAGTCCTTAAAAGGATAGTTTACTCAAAAATAAAATCGGTCATCATTTAATCATGTACCATGTTTTTCCAAAATATCGTTTTTCATTTAGTACTTTTGAAATCCCAGTTATTTTCTGAATTTGGCCATGTCCTTTTTTAAGCATACCCAAATGTACACCATTGCTAGCTGATAAAATATACACAGGACTCAGGAGGCTGTTCATGATGAATGGCTGGCTGCCTCGTTCTTCACACTTTATGTGCAGCATCTGAAGCTTTTACCATCATCACATGCATTTTTAATACATTCTAGTAATGTGCAACATATATATCATATATATATATATATTTTTTTTAAGAATATACACATTAAAGTGTCTACATCTACCCAGTCTTTCCATATTTGTAAATAAAGATCCATAAAACACATCAGGTTTGGAAGAACAGACATTAAGCAAACCGGTCCTATTACCTTTTCAGCAGCATAATGCCATTCCTGAATAGTATAACTTAATATTCATTGTTCCTGTTGAAATCGTTGAAATCGTCCCAATCATCATCCCTCATCAAAATGGCTTTAAAGGGATAGTTCACTCAAAAATGTAAATTCTGTCATCATTTACTCACCCTCAAGTTGTGTTGAATACAAAAGAAGATATTTTGAAGAACGTTACCAGTAGTAACTAGACAGTTGATGTTAGCCATTGACCTCCATGGTATTTTTTTTTCTCCTACTATGGAAGTCAATGGCTAACATCAACTGTCTGGTTACCAATATTCTTCCAATCTTCCTTTGTGTTCAACAGAAGAAAGAAACTCATACAGGTTTGGGATAACTTGTGGGTGAGTAAAATGATGATAGAATGTTCCTTTTTGGGTGAACTATCCATTTAATTATATGTTTTTTATATCTTCATTAAAATGGTCAAGTCACCAAGAAATCAAAATGGACGATTCTTTTTTTTTATATGGAATATTGCAGTATTTATTATAAATGATTTATCTGTGCACATCATGTTTTGTAATTCGTGTGCCCTCATAATCTTTCATCAAAATAACTTCCCCTCCCTCTTGCAGCCACATCTCTTCTAATGACATGTTTACTGGCGTGAGGGCCGGGCAACCATTCAATGATCCAATCAATTACTAACGGACAACAACATTTCTCAGAAATCGCTTACTCGCCGTTTGAAGCAGCTGTGTTATTTTACGATTTTCTAACAAGTTGGTATATAGGGGCTACAAAATACTCAATTCTATAAGAAATGTAAAAAAACACCAGATATATCATGATATTTCACTTTTGTATTAATGTCTTCTATGCATCATGTCATGTCTACATCTACTGCCTGCAAGAAGTGTTAATGAATGACAGCAATGACTCTGGCACTCCTTTTGATGTCTTGTTCAAATCTTTGAAATGATCATCCCGAGGCCTGGCTCAGTCATAAAGGATGGTGACCACTCTTTCCTCAAGACATTGCAATGAATTATACCCATAATGAGCCATCTTTCTGATCCACAAGTGATTAAGGGGCTTTTCTTCCCTGGCAGCATTTAACAACCATATGCTGATTCAGTTCCTTCATAAATTCATGTTTGCCTGAAAATGCCTGTAAAACTGTAAATGCATTTCTAGTGATCTATATTCATCTCAATCTGTCTGTTAGAGCAACACGTTCACCTGCTGTCTCTCTATCTCCGAGAGAGCACTAAACACACAGAATACAAAGAACAAATTCAAGACCTTTACGAGCTGCAGACATCTAAGGGTACCTCCTTATTTAAGCTGCATGTGGTTAATGTTATGCTGTAAGCACTTCAGTTCAAGACCAGGGCTTCTATTTAATTCAGAAATATTTAAAGGATTAAGGAGGGAAGTATCCTGTCTGCTTGAAAGATTGATATATCAAGTGTTAAAGCAGTGTCAGCTGGACCGATTCAACGTCAAATAGGAAAACAAAGTAGATTTGTAACATTTCTGAGGAAAATCTGTGTGCAAAACCCACCACCACAATGCTGGGGTGTTGCTAATGTAAGATCGAAATTCCTGATTAGACTGAACACAAGAGCTTTCACAAAAACAGATACCATGCAAATATCGAGAAGAGATAATGAGTCAGTCCTTCCAGAAAAACGCGGATTTTTTTTGTGATTGTTGCGGGCAAAAATCCTTGATTACGCGGCCCGTTTTCTTTAAAAATGCGATGGAATATGCGGGATATTTATGCAATTTTTTGCGATGAAATTGCGGGAACTTGCAAAAATTGCGGGAACTTGCAAAAATTGCGGGAACTTGCAAAAATTGCGGGAACTTGCAAAAATTGCGGGAACTTGCAAAAATTGCGGGAACTTGCAAAAATTGCGGGAACTTGCAAAAATTGCGGGAACTTGCAAAAATTGCGGGAACTTGCAAAAATTGCGGGAACTTGCAAAAATTGCGGGAACTTGCAAAAATTGCGGGAACTTGCAAAAATTGCGGGAACTTGCAAAAATTGCGGGAACTTGCAAAAATTGCGGGAACTTGCAAAAATTGCGGGAACTTGCAAAAATTGCGGGAACTTGCAAAAATTGCGGGAACTTGCAAAAATTGCGGGAACTTGCAAAAATTGCGGGAACTTGCAAAAATTGCGGGAACTTGCAAAAATTGCGGGAACTTGCAAAAATTGCGGGAACTTGCAAAAATTGCGGGAACTTGCAAAAATTGCGGGAACTTGCAAAAATTGCGGGAACTTGCAAAAATTGCGGGAACTTGCAAAAATTGCGGGAACTTGCAAAAATTGCGGGAACTTGCAAAAATTGCGGGAACTTGCAAAAATTGCGGGAACTTGCAAAAATTGCGGGAACTTGCAAAAATTGCGGGAACTTGCAAAAATTGCGGGAACTTGCAAAAATTGCGGGAACTTGCAAAAATTGCGGGAACTTGCAAAAATTGCGGGAACTTGCAAAAATTGCGGGAACTTGCAAAAATTGCGGGAACTTGCAAAAATTGCGGGAACTTGCAAAAATTGCGGGAACTTGCAAAAATTGCGGGAACTTGCAAAAATTGCGGGAACTTGCAAAAATTGCGGGAACTTGCAAAAATTGCGGGAACTTGCAAAAATTGCGGGAACTTGCAAAAATTGCGGGAACTTGCAAAAATTGCGGGAACTTGCAAAAATTGCGGGAACTTGCAAAAATTGCGGGAACTTGCAAAAATTGCGGGAACTTGCAAAAATTGCGGGAACTTGCAAAAATTGCGGGAACTTGCAAAAATTGCGGGAACTTGCAAAAATTGCGGGAACTTGCAAAAATTGCGGGAACTTGCAAAAATTGCGGGAACTTGCAAAAATTGCGGGAACTTGCAAAAATTGCGGGAACTTGCAAAAATTGCGGGAACTTGCAAAAATTGCGGGAACTTGCAAAAATTGCGGGAACTTGCAAAAATTGCGGGAACTTGCAAAAATTGCGGGAACTTGCAAAAATTGCGGGAACTTGCAAAAATTGCGGGAACTTGCAAAAACTGCGGTTTGATGAAAAAGAGAGAAAAAAGTGATTCCCCCAACAGCCTGTTCTCACTAGGCTACTACCTTATTGTAAAGAGTTCTTTCTTATTACTTCCTACGATAAGCAAGCATAACTACATCACAGAAAGTGCTGGAAATATTTAATTTCTCATCTTGTTTTATTTCAGACTGTAACGAGTGGAAATAAGGTGTGGCCCCTTTAAGAGCTGCGCGCTCCTGTTGAGAAGAGATAATGAGTCAGTCCTTCCAGAAAAACGCGGATTTTTTTTGTGATTGTTGCGGGCAAAAATCCTTGATTACGCGGCCCGTTTTCTTTAAAAATGCGATGGAATATGCGGGATATTTATGCAATTTTTTGCGATGAAATTGCAAAAACTGCGGTTTGATGAAAAAGAGAGAAAAAAGTGATTCCCCCAACAGCCTGTTCTCACTAGGCTACTACCTTATTGTAAAGAGTTCTTTCTTATTACTTCCTACGATAAGCAAGCATAACTACATCACAGAAAGTGCTGGAAATATTTAATTTCTCATCTTGTTTTATTTCAGACTGTAACGAGTGGAAATAAGGTGTGGCCCCTTTAAGAGCTGCGCGCTCCTGTTGAACGGTCTGCAGTATTATACTGTATGCGCGCCTCGAACACCCCATGTGTGCGGGTCATTTCTGTTTGATGCTACTTCTTTCATCTTATTTTGTTTATTAAGTAGCGATGTGGACGGTAGAACACGTGACAGACAGTTATACGAGTTCGATTAGGGAATAAAGTGCTAGTTGTGAGATGCCAATCGCCTCCGTGAGTCTGTCTGGCCTCTGCAATAACTTCATCTGTGAGCTATCCCTATTTTTCTTCCCGACACAACGCGTTACAAGACCTTAATAAACACATCAAACTTACAAAACATTGAGGAGTCAAACAAGTTCTGTAGCTTTACTAGAGGAATATGCTACAAAAAAAATGAGTAGTAAAAATGAATAAATGAAATATTTAAAAATAAAGTGTGCTCCTGTTTTACAGCTTTTCGATGATGTTCACGTCGTGTAATTACGTCACTTCATAACGTTCCCATGGCAACAGGGGGAAACGGCTGCTCTTGTGTGAAGCAAACGCAACATTTTCCAACTTTCTGCTAATATATATGTGACTTTTTTGCGACGAAAAATGCGGGGATTATGAAATCATGCAAGCCCCGCATATTTTGCGCGGAAATCTGCAATTTATGCGGCGAAATTGCGGAGTATTTGAAAAAATGCGACCCCCGCATAAATATGCGGACTTTGGCTGATTATGCATTGAATTCAGCGATCGCATAATCGCGTTTTTCTGGAGGGACTGGATAATGAAGCAGGGACACATAAAGCCATTAGCCATTTTTGCTGTGGCTCCCGGCCCAGGGGGCGATTAGGCAACTCAGTCATGGGTATTGAGGGTTTAAAAGAGTGCTGTTCATTCACCTACATTTTCCTGCCGGTATTGAGAATCAAACCCGCAAACTTCGGGTTACGAGTCTGACTCTCTAACCATTAGGCAATGACTACCCATGTTTGGATAGCAAATATTTATAGTTCTTTTGTTCTGGTCTTGGTATTAAAGGGAAAGTGACAAAAACAGAACATTGGGATTCTGTAACCAGAAAAGTCTCTGGAGCTCTGCATCCAAAACACTCATACACTGCTGTGTGTCTCTTTGCTGTCAGGTATGCATCTCTCACTCTTAGATTCATTTTTGAGCAATTGATGTTATGTACAGAAAGCAGATGGGATTGAGCAACACCGATGGTTCTGGAGACCAAGGCGGAGCAGCAGCTACGAGCGTCTGAGGTGGAGCCAGAGTACCAGAGGACTGAGGCGGGGCCAGTGCGACTGAGGACCAAGACGGAGCCAGAAGAAAGGTGGAGCCGGGTAAAGTCAAAGGGGTGGATAGACGGAGCACAACGGACGGCTTGAAAATGACGATTGACCAAGGTGCAGCCGGAGGAACGAGGGAGCCCGGTGGAGCCCAGGGGAGCCGTAAGAAAGATGGTATCTGGTGAAGCTGAGGGAGGAAGGAGCCAAGGGTGGAGCCGACAGGTCGACGGACCGAGGTGGATTGACGGCTAGAGGTGGAGCTCTGGATCCACTTGTTTGGGGGAAGCTGGAGACCGTAAGACACGATGCTTATCCACACCGCATTGCGTTTGGGAAGAAGATGAGGGGCTGACGGACTAGCCAAATGAGGATGAGGTGGTGGGAGAGGGAGTCTGGGTGGGAACAGCTATGACAACATAGACACTGTACAGGGTGACAATACTGGCTTTATGCTGGGCAGGTCCAGCGGCAATGATGAAAGCACAGGAGATACAGGACGGGGCAGGTTCTAGGGATGTCCCAATCCGATCACGCGATAGGAAATCGGGCCCGATCACGTGGTTTCAGACTCGATCAGAATCGGACGTTACCTCCCGATCAGGACTCGGATGTATGTAAATTAGGGGTGTAACGGTACATGTATTCGTAATTATTGAACCGTTTCGGTACGAGGCTTCCGGTTCGGTACGCATACAAACCGAACGATTCCTAGGACCATTTTTCCTGCAGACAAAATCCGCACTGGCGCGACCACCACAGCGTTGCGCAACATCAAATGGCAAACGTAATGAAAGCGGAACGAAACTGCTCTACTCATTATATTGTGCTTAACGGACCATTTATCAGTTCGGACCAGCAACATCTGTGCAGCGCGAGATCAAGCGACACTGTGCTAAGAGATCCAGTGAAGAAAACATTTGAATTCGCCAGTGAAGTAATAACATTACTGCGAGATCTAGTGAGAAGCATTCAAATTTCTCCGTTATTTACCGTAGCACTAGATCTCTATTAGATCAAACAGCGCTGACGTGGAAACCAGGAGAAACATTATGCCGTGAATAAACATGGATTTAATGTTGCACTTCAAAACTCAAATATTATATAAATATATATTTAAATGTTATTTTTAAAGTGATTACCAAAACATTATTTGTTCATCCTTCAAAGATTACCCCCATTTATAAACCTGAAAGTTTCAAGATGTAGGAAAAATCAAACTTATAGTTTTTCTTTTAATAAATAGGAAATTTCTCTGGCATTTCTTTCTTTTTGCTGTATTGTATCGAACCGAACCGCAAATTTTGTGAACTGTTACACCCCTAGTGTGTGTGTGTGTGTATATATACTTATTTTTTTAAACACTTTTAAAACATTTTTATTTTTTTGTTTACATGCCTGCCGGGTATTTTAAGTTGAGGTGCCATTTGTTTTTGTATTAGACTTTTTCTATATTTACTGTTGCACTAAAGTCCAAAAGTGAAGATTTTATGTTATTACTTGATTGTTCAAGCTACCTCACAGACGTGCTCTGTTTGAATGTTGAATGTTAAAATAAGGTGAATTAAATAAAAAATAAGGAACATCCTGGATCTGTTTTTTCTCTCTTCTTTATAATTTTTTTTATGTATTATATAAGTATCGGATCGGGACTCGGTATCGGTAGTAGAGGTCGACCGATATGGTTTTTTTCACACCGATGCCGATACCGATCTTTTGAAATCCGGGTCGGCCGATGGCCGATTAATGCTGCCGATTTATTTTGGCCGATATTTGGCCGATATGTGCTTGGTTTTTAACCTCTATTTGAAAGATAAAATGTAAAAGAAATAATAATTACTTAACAGACAAACTTTCTCAACAAAAACATTTATTGAACACTTGAACAATGAACAATCTGCACTTATAAATTAAAAATGTATAATGTAAAAAAACATATATAAATAAATTGTATAAATAATGTATAAAAATATATATTAAATAAACAAAACAGGTAAGAAGAAAATAAACTGTCAAATAAACTTTTCAATGAAAAAATAAATAAAGTTTAGTGCACTTAACAGCATTTAACAAACTTCTGAGATCAATACAATAAATTAACAATTTTAACAATAGTAGTGCTGACACAGTAGCAACCAGCAAGATTTCTTTGTTTTAGGTTTGAATAAAAATGTATACAGTAAGTAACAAGTGAACACAATAAATCTTATGGCTACTTAATAATTTTAAATAAAACAGTCTTGAAGTTACTAAGTAAATAAAAAGTTTTTAGTGCACTTGACTTAGCAGCAGCATCTCCTTGTTTCTAAAGGGAAGGAAGATTTGTAAACAACAATACAAAAAGGAATGTGAATAATATTATATTTAGTTTCAATCCAAATTCCAGACCCTGAGTCTTCAGCCCACCCATTCTCCACTGAAAGTTCTTAGGCTAATACTCCCAGTTTAAGAGCTGCAGGTTGTAGTGCAGGGAACACAACTGCTCTGCATGTTTTATTATATTTTATATTTTATTTTATTTAACTTATAAAAATAACGTATTTCACTAGTAAATTGCTGTTGAATGACAAAAACAACCACCAGATGGGAAAATGATATTTTACAAAAACTTTAAATGCACCATAACGCACCGTCCGTCTGTTGTTCTTCAGACAACGGCATCCCGCTGTTGGACCTTTTAGTCTACAGTGAAATACAGTCACACTTTACACTGTTTGGCCAGCATTTTAACCATGTTTAATCCAGCTACTAACTAACGGTATGTTAAAGTTCGCTGCTGAGTGCTGACTAGCGTCACGTGCAGCGAAGCGATGTTATTCTAACGTCCGTTTTCTGAGCATCCAAGAGAAGCACTGGCATAACAGTAGCACCGAACTGAATCGCAGAAATCCGCGTTGATATTCGGTGCGGTAGATAACGGTCGTTAAGGTTCCAGTGCCGTATTAGCACCGGGTCTGTCTGTAGCTAACGTTACCCGCTAGTAAAGCAAAGCCAGTCTGTCACTAGCCTATAGTGCGTTGGTCTCTTTTTTATTACTTATTTCTCTGCATTGAGTGACAACCCTCTCAAATATAAGACGCACAAACAGAACAAATAAAAGTCTCAGATTCACTCTGTAATTGCAAAATTATTGCTTACTTATTGTGACATGATAGCAACTCTTCTGTGATAATGCAACTTCAACTACGATCCAAAGTAGCCGAATGTCATGTCTCTTATTCAGGTTTTTTCTCTAAGTTAGCAGTAACATATCAAAAGTTTTTAATTAAATATAAAGGAGTAATAAGAATTAAATCCTTACCGTTAGTTAGCTCCTTAGGCTGGATGAGGTCTGCTCACTCGGCTGGAAAATGACTCTAGCGGCAGCGTGCGTCAAACACGTGTTCCACGACAACACTAGGCTGGCCACAGATGCGCCTGCCTAATAATCGGCTTGATATACTTGGATATTGGCCGATGCCGATTATGTTAAAAAATGCCCAAAATCGGCCGATTAATCGGTCGACCTCTAATCGGTAGATACTCAAAATCAAATGACTCGGACTCGAGGGCAAAAAAACCTGATCGGGACATCCCTAGGAAGCACTACCTCCACTAATATTCCCTCTGGCATGGATGTTGCCGGCTCACACGCCTGGTCAGACTCACATTGGGGCTCAGGCTCTGGGGTGATGGTTGGTGCTGTCCTCCTCCCAGGCTCTGGCTCATACATCGTGGCAGGTGTGAGCTCACCATATGCAGGCTGTTGGGGTGATGGCTGGCTGGGCTTGGCTGCGTATGGTGGGTAGGGATGCAACGATTACAGATTTTGCAAGTACGATTATTGTCTGAGAAATAATCACGATTTAACGATTATCACGATTATTATGCATCAATTAATTTAACAACACTATATATATAATATCACATGAACACTCAACACTAGATTTTAATGTGTTATTTGCCACAACACAGTACAAAATTATAAAATGACAAACAATAATCAATCTCTTCCTTTGGAATTAAAGAGAAGTGCTTTGTAAACATCCAGCATTTTTCTTTTAAAAATAACAAATTAAGTCAATGGCTGCAGGGCTCTTTGATTGAAATAGATCACAAAATGATTAAGTGTTTAGTTTGTTCTAAATTTATTTTCAACCTGAGGTAGAAAACTTGATAACATGAAAACAATATCTTGTTGGTATTTGACTTAAAAACAAATAAAGGGAAATAAATCCCAATGAAAATAAGAATAAACAAAGTATTTGGCTCTATTGAATTAAATGTAAGCTAAATATTAACTATGTATTTCTTTTAAAAGAAAACAAATATACGCCAAATGTTATCCACTCCAATATTATTGTACTTATTTTAATACTCTTTTTTAAATTATTAATCCAAATTTTACATGTGCCTTTAGAAAATCATCTATTATAATCTCATTATTTTGGTTTGTTTGTTTGAAGTTTAAGTAAAAATTATAGAAAGAAACTGAGAACATCTCTTATGCAGTGTTATTAATAACTGAAATGCAGTTAATTGGTAGTCCTAGAAGTCTACACGGCCCTGATCTTATGTTAGTGTTTTACACCGGGCATATTAAAACTACGAAAGCCTAACATTTACAGGAGAAAGCAATAGGATATTAAGTTAAATGTTCACTGACTGAAACTCTTGAGAGCACGTCACATCTGTGAACAGGCCCTTAAGGCCCGATTCACATATCGCGTCTTTTGCGCGCTCAAGTTCATTATTTCAAATGTAGGCGCGCCCCAGCAAGCAATTTTGCGTCTAAAAGACGTCTATTAGCCGTCAAAACACAGCCCAGACGTCTAGGCTAAAACAAGGCTAAATTTGGGCTGTCAGTGAAAATCTGATAGACGTCTATCCATAGCCCAAGGATAGACAAGTCATTAAATAGACGGCTATTGAACGACTACATACACGTCTAATAGACAGTATATATGGGTCTAGGCTAAAACAAGGCTAAATTTGGGCTGTCAGTGAAAATCTAATAGACGTCTAAACATCACCCAAGAATAGACTAGTCATCAAATTTACAAAAGATCCAAACATAAAAATGAGCAATTAAAATATTACAAACAATAATAAAAAAAAACCTTAAGATATTAACATAAAATAAATTACCAAATAAAAAAATAACCTGTTAATTTATAAAACAGTAATCAATTGTTGCCCTTAACCCCCCCCCCCCCCCCCAATAATTATTATTTTTTAATAATTATTGAAATTTTTGTAAAAAAAATTTTTACGTTTTATAAAAATAAAATCAATTTGAAATGTTTCAAACTCAATCAAAATCTACTTAATGTACAATGAAAAATATATTGTTTTTTTGGCTAATAGTCTCTTATTATGCAAAAAGACATTGTTCAGTCATAGATTCAAAATTATAGTTCAAATATATTATAAACTTGTCAAAGATGAGCGTTTTATGAGGAAAAGTTGCTTTAGAGTGTTTTTTTGTTTTGTTTTGTTTTGTTACCCGGATATTTTCACTTTCCAAATGCCTCTCTAGGTTTTTGAAATCCTCCTCAGTGGCCAAGGTAGGCATGTGGAACAGTGTCTGGCTCCACGGTTTTTCCAATTTTTCTCAGTTCTTCTTTAATTTTAATAAGTAGCGTAATAATAATACAACGTCTCATAGTTCCATGCCCACATAAATTATAAAAATAAATTATAAGTGCACACAGTTGCAGTAACTTTACACGTGTAAATTAGGTAACTTGTTGGACAGGAAAAATAATCTCCTATGTTAACGCTAAAATGTCACGGTACCGACACATTATGACTAATAATGTAGCAGATTTAAAAAGTGAACAATTAAAAACGTACACACATACTTACAAGTTTGAAGTAGAAAGGTTTTCTGCTCGCACTTTGCTCTCCGACTGCTGTCTCGTGGAAAATAGATTTGAAAATGGCGGAAATCTTTACCGCGAGATCTTGTCGTGCGTCAGTCTATGGTCACCAGTAGCCTGTCTATGGCCTATTCCATGTTGTAGTCATATCTCGGTAGGGCTTCGCTTGTGCCATCTAGCGGTTGGGAATTTAAATTGAATTTTTATAGAACTTAAAATAAAAGATAATACAATATTATCGTCGAATGTCTACATAACTTTTAAATGTTATGTGACAACAAAGATAATGCCAAAATAAAATGTTTACAAAAGTGTTGGCTAAAAGTAGACTAGATATAGCCCGTCCAATTCAGAGCTAAATCTTGGCTAAAAAAGACCATGTCATGAATGGCATCTTGTTGCAAACATGATGGGATTATAACAGCCATCTTATGCACTACCTGGCCTTAAACTTTTTTCTTTCTTTTTTTTTACTTTGGACTCAAAGTGGCCTAAAAATAGTCGGTCTGACAAGGAGCTAAATCGTGACTATGCATAGACTATGAATAACGTGAAAGAAATTAAACCAAACAACTTGTAATCACTGTTGCATTTGCTCCCATGATGTAATATCATAAATTTCGTAATTTATTGTGGCCAAAACGACATGTATACAAATTCGAGGTTATTTTGACTAGTGGGTTACGGACTATATCGGGTAAAACAGAAACGGTGAAATGACGACTATTACTTGCTTGGAAATAGCCCGTCTACTAGAGAGCTAGATCGCGTCTACGCACAGACTACACATATAACATGGCAAATAAATGAAGCCAAACACTTTGTAATCTCAGTTGACTTTGATAGCATGATGTAATATCTATCATCTCGCTAATTATTTTAGAAAAAATTACATATAACCAGATTTATAGTTATTTAGGCTAGAAGTGGGCTACATGGGCAATTCTTAGACTATGGGCACTTTCATGTCCTTTGATCAAATTTTATAAAAAAAACATTTAATTTTGAGAAATTCACACTTTCATTGTTAACTTTACAATGAAAGTACGTTAGGAACTTTTTACCGGTAGTCTACGATGATTTTTTCACCTTTTTAAACATCATTATAGATGCAAATATTGCTGTTTTGTGCTTGTCCCACACCCAGACTTCTGATCTTCAATAATGAAAAAGAAGTGTAAAAAAAATATTTATCTATTTTTTTTTATATGACTGTATACAGTATCAGTAAAATAATCAAAACATAATTGTGGTATTTAAGGTCAGACAACTATTAATGTGATTTTATATACAAAATGTAGTTGTCCCACAGTATTGCCGTCATTTCCACCACAACGCTGTAATGTCCCTTTTAAAACATTTTTTTGAAAGATTGTTTGGGTAGTTTCTATGGAAATGAACAATGACATCACAGCACATGTCTGACATGGAGGAGATTTTTAATTTCTTCACCAACTTGGAGAAGAAAACTCAAGGTAAATATTGCTTGAAATGAAAATATTTTTATTGTATGTCATTTCCAAACATGTCATAACATCAATTGAGTTTGTAAATAAATAGATTTTTTAACATAAATAGATGTATTTTGCATGCATGCAATGCTAGCTACCAATTCATAGCTAATCAGTAATACTAGCTTGGATTTTTTTTACAAAATACTGCAGGATTGTCATTTCCACCACTGTCATTTCCAACACATTTCTTCTTGAGTGGAAATGACAAAGGTGAGGTGGAAATGACATTTATGCTTACAAGGTGCAATTCATAGATTGTGGGGCTACATATGTATATTTATTTATTGAAATGTACATTGCTAATGTATTTATTCAAATATATATTTGTTAAAATGCATTTTCATCTATTTTTAAGATGCCGCGGAAGTCAACTGCAGAAAGGTCTCAGTCCTATACCAAAACAGAACCAAACAAACTAATGACTAATGAGATTAATGATTTGTAAAATGTAATTGTCTGTTTCAGAAAGTTTCAAATAAATGTCTTCTGTTTTTCTACATGGACGTCCATTCATTGTCATTTCCACAACACCAGTCATTTCCACCCCCTCATAACTTTTTTAAAAATATATACAAAATTCTAATCACTCATTAAAAACTTCTGCATAGTTTATGGGATAATGGTCCACTTAATGTAATAACACAAGTAGTTATTTTTCTTAAATGTATCTAACCAATCCAATATTATATTTCAGGTTGTGGTGGATGTAAGCTTTGTGTTTGGGCCTCATGACAATTAATTTACTTAATCCACAAATCTATGGTAATTGCAATATAGGTATAAACTGGTAATACTATGTGTGAAAGTGGTCTTACACTGTTAAGAAATTATCTATATCATAATATTTTAAAATAATAATCAAATATTTACATGTGATGGAAATGACATTTGTTCAGTGCGGATCGGAAAATATGTCAAAAAACACCGATTTGTCTTATAATGTAAGTGTGTTCTCTTATGGATCATTAAACTAGACTAGTTATATTTAACTGTTAGACTGTGACAATTTTGATTTAAACACTTTTTTCCCCCTCAAGTTCACAAGGCCAAAAGTGCCTGTAGTTGAAGAACCACCCACATATAGCCGGACTATATTGGTTTTTTTCCAAGCGCGTCCGCGCCGCATCGAGATAAAAACATCTCAACTTTTCAGAATGCCACAAGCGCACCATAAGCGCACAGTGGGTCACGTGAAGCGCAACCGCCCTAGCGCTTTGGAAAAAGGAGAATGCGGCGCGCCCAGCGTTTTCTACGCGTTTTTAGGCGCTATATGTGAATCCGGCCTAAGACGTTTTTTCGGTGGAAATAGAGCGTCGCTGCTAGTCCCTCTGCCATAGTGGTTGACGAGCACGGCATTAAGCTGGTGCACCGCTGGTGTAGTCTCAGCCTCAGACGTCACGCCCACGGAACGTTGGCTAAACGTCTGATGCATATGGTACACTTAACTGGAAACACTTCAGGAATGTCGAAGTCGTCATCTGATTGGTTGAATTTTATCGGATTTCCGGGGGGCGCGAGTGTCGCGTTTATTTTCGGTCCGCCGGGAAACAAAGCACAGACGTGTGATTGCGGAAGAAAAACTGTTGTGTTTACATGAGTGACAATGAGCATTTATCAAGATCAGCTAAACGTAGAATTCTCAAAAGTATGCGAGGTTCACGGGAAAGACT
Source organism: Tiaroga cobitis (assembly GCA_030578255.1). Lineage (NCBI taxonomy): Eukaryota > Metazoa > Chordata > Actinopteri > Cypriniformes > Leuciscidae > Tiaroga > Tiaroga cobitis. The sequence goes on from CM060593.1 coordinate 28,724,907, forward strand.
CTTGAAGTTTTCTTCTCCTTCTTTGATTTTCTATGCTGACTGACTTGTTGCACGCAGGTCTGTTGTTGTGGGGACATTTCCACGCACCGAAACGTGACGCTGAACGAAACGAACTGTAATTGGTTGTTTTACATGTCGGTCAAACGGCCTTATGGGCGGGCCTTGGCCAAAGAAAGCTGCTATGAATTCCAGACCTTCTGCCGTCAGTCTGAAGGTCTGGCTACGCGAGACTACCGCTGGTGTAACTTTGTTTTCGTTTTGTGTTAGGTGCAAAAGTTCCGTTCCGTGCAGAACACTCGGTGTAGCATAGTCTTTACGATTAATTAACCGTGACGTTTTAAAGCGCGGTTAATTGTGAAATACGGTAATGCTGCATCCCTAATGGTGGGGCTGGACGATGGCGATGTTATCTTCTTCCGCTTCACCCAGGGTAACAGAAGAACCATCCACCCACAATGCAAAGTTGATGTAGGCCTACTCCTCTAATGTCCAGCAATTATTCCTCTAGGGGATCAGAAAGCGTATTTCATTGTCCAGCCCGCACCTGAGGCCCACCATGAGGGTGATGTCATCACACCTCGCTCTGTGGCAGATGTCAACAAACTCCTCCACATAATCCTCGAGATTGCGGCCGTGTTAATATAACGACCCGTTCTCGTCCATAGCAGCCTCTCCGAGGGGCAGCATTTATTGCTGCAATCTCCATTTCTTTACAGGTCTGGCATTCTGCCGCGTTTTATGTCCAATGATGATTAAAGGTCCCGTATTATGCCCCTTTTCACAAGATGTAAAATAAGTCTCTGATGTCCCCAGAATGTGTATGTGAAGTTTCCGCTCAATATACCCAACAGATCATTTTTTACAGCATGTTTAAATTGTAATTTTTTGGGGCTCAGAAAAACGAGCTGTTTTAGTGTGTGCCCTTTAAATGCAAATAAGCTACTGCTGCTGGCACAGGGGGCGGAGCTACATGAGCTCGCGCTCAGTCTCTCAGGACAATTTCATCTCACGGAATGATGATAATATCAGAAACTCTCAGTAACGGTGTTCATTTCGAGTCGGACAATAATGCCTACAGAGTCAGAGTGCTGTATAGAGATGGAGCAGGTATAGTTTAGTAGTTTAATTACGGTTATTATAACGTATTTGTCATCTGCTTGTATGTATCCATTATTTATTAATATCCTACAAGTCTGCTGTATCGGACCAGGTCCGAATGATAATCAAACATATACTGATGAGTTTAATAAAGTTTATTTTACATCACACAAAAGATGAAGCGTCAGTTTTACTTCAGAAAATCACTGTAAGAGCTGCGTAAACACTAAGTTATAAGTGCGCGAGTTGAGGGAGCATTCCTGTGGGCGGACGTTAGTCAAAAAACTGTTCTATTGACGTCATTAAAGAAGGAAGTAGAGGGATGTAGTCCAAACGGGCTGTTCGATGTAGGCTACTTCTGTTAAATAAAATATCTCGCTTGGCATTGAACTTTGAGCTTTATAATTTTACAGATATTATTTATACTCTAACAACAACATTACACACTAACTAAAGTTTAAAACATGGGATCACGAAGAACGGGACCTTTAAGAAGATCAAATAGTAATGTATTTATTACACATAGTAAACTCAGATCAAGCACTAGGAAATGAACAGTGTGTATTACACAACAACACCGGACAATGAGTGAAACAAACTGAGGAACTTAAATACACAATGGTAATGAACTAAGTGCAGACAGCTGTGCTCGTTAAATTAATCCCCATGACAATAGATTAGTGGTGAGAAACTAGAACAAAGGAAACAGGTAACTAAAGAGAAACAAACTGAAAGTCCTTGAAAATGAAACTAAACCGAGCATAACTATGACAACTACTATGTTTTATTATAGCAACAGTCCAAAAAGTCATGGTCACTTTACAATCAATGTATGGGGTAAGAGGTTTGGACAAACTCTATGAGCAATTGTAAGCATGTCTCACCATGCACTGCAAATTAAATAGTGACATGGAAATTCATAGTACTATTTCATTCTAATTCTGTTTACCAACAATGCACATTCATATTCAGTTGTCCCAGGGAAACAGTAATTAGATCATTAAATAATTCAAAACAATATTATGATTACTGTTGGGACAGTATTATTATTCTCATTACAGGGTGCAGCATGTTGCTTAATTTAAGTATGCTACACACATAAACACATCCTGTCGACTGCAATAATGTCGGGCAGGAATATTCATGCTATCCTTTCTCTGTCAGGTTTGACAGCTGAACACTTAGCAGTTCGAGCACAATCCCGTTGGCCCTAAGTCAACACAAAAATATCAATTTATAAAATATCTAATAAAAGGCTGAAAAGGTAAAAGTAATAAATAGTACTAATATCTCAGAAGCATTATGATTTGAGGATCCTTTTACTAGCTAACAAGCTAGTATACAATAACAAAGGAGAAGTTATTAAACAACCCAACCACCTGAAAGTCTGAGCGCATAACAAGTCTGTTACGTCTGACATTAACTTGTCCAATTGTTAAGGACCACATCTAAAACACAACCTGAGTCCCCCCTACTTGGGGCATCAGATTAGTCCTATGTTCAAATGTAGCCATGCAGAAGGATAATGAAGGGTTTATGTAAATGTTTCTGTCTAACAACTATTTGAAGTCTGTCCGCACAAAGAGTAAGATAATGAGTCATGTTAGAAACTTAATGCACGTTTCCTTTTCAATGTCAGGCGAGGAATAAGATAGTGTCTTTCCATTACGATGTCCCCTTATTCATTTGTTGCTTTGAATGCTTCAGGATCATTGTTGTAAGCCATTTACTTAGTATTCAATTTCTTTACACACTGAAAATAGTTCCATTCACCCTAAAATGATAAGTACTGCACAGGGAGCCATACTTCAAATCAAGTCAAACAATCATATCACTATTGCTATTGTCATATCAATATATTTCAGGTAAAATAATGATAAATATTCAATCAGTGCTTTTATACAAAAGTTAAATAAACAAGTAGGTCATAATGAGTAACTTCTCTAAGCAACACCCATATTAGTTCCCTATTAACTCGCACTGCGTCAAATGACAATTTGGGGAATGCCTCAGGCGTGACAGGTGTCTGAAACTGCTATCGAATCACGGCAATCCTATTGACCTGCGACAGCCCATTATGTCATTATCATGCGACCCAGAAGTATAAAAGGGGTGCCTTGCAAACAAGACATTCTCCTTTTTCGTCTTCAGGGATTGTTCTGTTTGTAAACGCTGAAAAATGACAGTAAGAGAAATTTACAATGAAACACACGGGGAAAGCTGATTGTTTTCAAAAGTGTGCTGACCCGTGCCCAAGATATTTGAGAGCGTTTTTCTCTGAGAACGCTCCGCTCTCGTCTGGCCCATTTACTTAGTAGTATTCAATTTCTTTACACACTGAAAATAGTTCCATTCACCCTAAAATTATAAGTACTGCACAGGGAGCCATACTTCAAATCAAGTCAAACAATCAAATCACTATTGCTATTGTCATATCAATATATTTCAGGTAAAATAATGATTGATATTCAATCAGTGCTTTTACGCAAAAGTTAAATAAACTAGTAGGTAATAATGAGTAACTTCTCTAAACAACACGCATAGTAGTTCCCTATTAACTCGCACTGCGTCAAATGACAATTTGGCGAATGCCTCAGGCGTGACAGGTGTCTGAAACTGCTATCGAATCACGGCAATCCTATTGACCTGCAACAGCCCATTATGTCATTATCATGCGACCCAGAAGTATAAAAGGGGCGCCTTGCAAACAAGACATTCTCCTTTTTCGTCTTCAGGGACTGTTCTGTTTGTAAACGCTGAAAAATTACAGTAAGAGAAATTTACAATAAAACACACGGGGAAAGCTGATTGTTTTCAAAAGTGTGCTGACCCGTGCCCAAGATATTTGTGAGCGTTTTTCTCTGAGAACGCTCCGCTCTCGTCTGGCCCTCTTCTCGAGTGAGGGGGGCTCAGCATCTGGACCTCGTGGTTCAGGTCCCGCTCGTGCTGAGGCAGAGCGGCGACTTGCATCATGGGGTTCCCAGAAGGACCTCGCCGATCGCCTTGAGAGGGGTGTAAACCTTTTAGATGATTCAGCGGCTGACGAGGGTGAGTTGCAAGTGGATGGCGAAGACTATTCTCTTACTGTTCCTGCAGCGAGTGCTCTTCAGGACGAGCAGGAGATGGATGATGAGGGTGATAATCAGATAGATCCTGAACCCTCTCAGCCACCCTGCCCCGTGTATGCTGAGCTGCTGGATGTTATGGAACGAGCCGCTGGCAGGCTGCAGCTGCGCGTTAGGGGAGAGACCGCTCGCGGCAGACTTGACGATCGGTTTCTCCCCTGCCATAAACCACCAGCTCAGACGAGCCTTCCATTCCTTCCTGATCTTTACACGGAGATCAAGAGGGCATGGAAGAACCCATACTCTGCCCGGATCCACTAGAAAAATGTTTTCGCAGGCCGCAGGTGAGCTGAGTGGTCTTCTTTAAGAAACTTTTTTTTGTGTGCAACTAACACTAAAATGTATTTCTCTGCAGACATTTTGTTCCCTGTGTAGAGTTATAGGGTCGTGTTATTGTACATTAAGGTAAAGTAAACTTGGATATTAGGGCCCTAAAGTTCCCCTGTTTGGTGGCTAGAACGACATAAAGAAGCACCAATTAAATGGGCGTCTTTTGTCAGTATGTGATAGCTGCCTTTTTGTGTAATCACAGGGTGTGCCACTGCTCATTCTAATTGTAAGAAACTATGTTAATAGCTTAGGCTTCCTCTAATGATCAGAGCTTTTTGAGGCCACCTTCTCATTCACATAAATGGAATGTTAGTGGAGCGCTAAGTGGCAGAATGTCATTCTAGAAAGAATGGAAGTGTTTTATGCTACCGCTTGTTTTATTTCTGAGACACATCTGTGTTAGCCCTTGGGCTATTAGCCACCTCGGGGTACAGTAATTCGTCTCCTCCCAAAAAAAAAAGAATGTTGGGGTTTTGGAGTGTAGACTGACGGTGGAGCTTCAGATAGATCTTATGTCCAGCCCACGGGGCCGTTTGTTCATGAGTACATCGCTCCCTTGAGCTCTGTTTAGATTTTCATACGGGCTGAGCGTTTTTTGCAGCCCTCATATGAGACATCTCTGTCTTGAGGCTGTGGCTCCTCCGAGCCCTCAGGCAGATCTATGCTTAAAGGCTGGCCCTCACCAGGTCCGCTGTAGTTGCTGGCCTAGGGATACTGGAGGCGTTCTGCTAAAGAATTTCTGCATCTGGCCCTTCACTATGTGAATGTAGGCTTTTTAAGTATCCCTATATGACAGCTTCCTCCCATGGTGGGAGTCGTGCGGCTAAGGCCCGCCCCCTTCTCTGCATTCGGGGGTGAGAAAAGTAATGTAGGTTGGTGCAGAGGCATGAGTAGTAAAGGCCTAGGGTTAGGCCTTCAATCAGTCCTCCCCAGTACAATAGTATTTTTTTTAGCAGGGTTTAGGCCATCTTTCGCCTCACAAAGAGACTGGCTTGTTGTTTGCCCGACCCTGCCGTGCAGAACTAGTATATGGACCCAGGCCGCCAGAATAGGCTCAACTCAGCTCGCTGAGCTACCTGCTTGAGCGATGGGTTGTAGGTGGGTGGCTTGCAATCAAGGCCCACTTCCCTAGGCTGGGCACAGATAAGGTTATGTTACCCCTAGAACCACTGGTAGGCCCGAACCCTGTTGAATCTCAGGGTTAGGTGGTGGGACTCCCCTGTTATTACAGGGTAGGTAGTGAGTACCCCACTCTCAGTTCTGTATTCTGTATTCAGTATCTGTATAGTTCAAGTAGTTTTAACCTTCACTTCCTTTTTTGGTTTCAAAGTACTCTCCCGTGAAGCCAGAGCATTGCCATGAGCTGACACCCATGTGTACAGATGGTAGGCCCCTGACTCTGGGGCCTCCATTGAGGCAGAGTGGCGTATGTTATACTCCCCTTGCTTAAAGGGTGTTGCTTTGTTGCTGAGTACACTGCCTTTGGCAATATGATTAGGTACCAGAATGCTGTAGGTGCTGTATAAACAGCTTATCTGCCAACAAAGGCTGTGCGGTTACGTGGCAGGCCTCAGCAAGCCTCCTTGACCAGGCCGCCCCCAAGAGGGCTCTTGAGGCCACCTTACCTCTGGTAGCTGGCCTTAGTAGTTCGGGCAGTAGACTCACTGATGGGTAGTAGGCCTTATGGTGCGTTCACACCAAACGCGAATAGAGCGTCTGGCGCAAGTGATTTCAATGTTAAGTCAATGTTAAGACGCGTTTACGCGCGTCTAGAGCTCCTGCGGCGCAAATGAGGTGTTTAGCGCGGTAGACGCGAATTCGCCTCATTCGCACGTCCAGTTTGCGCGAATTACGTTAATTGAGCGTCTGGCACGATACACGCAAATTGTTTTATTTGGTGCATTCACGCGTTTGATGCGAATTTACGTCTGACGCCCAAGTTGAAAAATCTGAACTTTGGCATCAGTTCGCACCGCGTTAACCAATCAGAAGCCTGCTTGCTACTGTCACGTGGTGAAGTGACGTGATAAACGGGGACAGGCCCGCTTTTCATTATATAATGTTATATGTTTGGCCTCAATAACTTATTTTATTTGTTTGGCCTCAGTAAATTATTTTATATGTTTGGCCTCAATAAATTATTTTGTAATAAGACTAAATGTCTGGTTCTAATGCACAACAAAGCAAATATTTTATCACATAAAAACTTGATTTCAATATATGAGACATATTCATTTTGTATTGAATGGTATTTATTCGTTATCTAATCTAGACTATATGAAACATTATTATTAAACATTATTATTCTAATGTAAAGACAACAAACATACTTTAGTGCATAAGAACATAGTTCGTGTCTGGACAGTGTTGTGTGAGAAAAATCACAGAGGTTAATCACTTTTGGAGGCTGGCTCCATTTATCATCAATAAAAGAATAAATTAGAATAAAACAGATTAGGTGGGTGAGGGCGAGGGTGATCCTCGCTCCGATGCGGGACAACAGGTCATCAAACTGGGCACGGGACAGGCGGAAGTACCGCTGAAAGCGGCCGTCATCCAGGCGCAGCTCCTGAAACAAATGGTGAAACTCGCCAAACTGGGAACGCTTCCCGAGGGTTTGGTGGACCCAAGTACGGTGAACGATGACCCCTATGCCACTGTTCTGCTCTCCAGAGCAAATACAGTGCGGTGACTCTCTCTGAATGCTCGATCAACATCAGCCATCTTGCAAACAGACAACCATCTAGCACTTGCCCCTCCCACAAGAAGCGGATTTCGCCTCAGACGTGCGTCAATTTCGCTTCAATCTTTTGCTTTTTACACGCGTCCTATTCGCTCTGGACGCGTGAATGGATTCAAAATGTTCAAGCGTCCAACTAGAAACGATAGATGCAAATTTGACGCTCTATTCGCGTTTGGTGTGAACGCAGCATCAACAGGCCTCCTCAGAGGTGAGTCCCAACATTGTGGGACATACATTAAAGCCACGACCTGGTAGCTAGCAGTATTAGGCCTCCTGTGGGTTGGCCCAATAGTTATGTTGGTGTAGTATGGTTCCCAACAGTGTATGTTTGTAGCAGAATAGACTTGCTATCAGCTAGTAGGCCCGACCCTGATAGGCGAGTCCCCAGCAGTGTGAAGATGGCTGACAGCATCTGGCTGTCGGCCTCTTTAATCCTCTAAGTGAGTCTTGAGTGACGGGTATACAAACAGTAGTCTTGATGGTCTGGCTCTGACCTTAGCAGGCCTTCCTGACCCTTAGCCCCATCATGCAGTGCTCGACTGTTATTTCACTGGCCAATCGGACAATTGGCCTCAGTGGGCCTCTCTCTCTGGCGAGCCCCGTTTACGATCAGCCAAATAAGTTTGGCCACTGTCAGGCGGTTGGCCTTATCAGGCCACCATGTACAGTAGCTCAGTCCCCAACCTCTCTGGTTTGTGGCCGTTAGTTTCTTACATAAGAAGACTTTCAGGAGGCCGGATTTCACAGGCCACTCCGAGACTGAGCCCCAGGACTGGCTGGCCTCACCATGCCTCCCTGAAAGTGAGTTCCCACATATGGTGGTTATCAGGTAGTAGGCCTCCCTGAAGGCGAATTCCCACATATGGTGGTTATCAGGTAGTAAGCCTCACCAGGCCTACCTGAGGGCTAAGTCCCAAGGACAGGCAACTGGACAGCTAGCCTGACTAGCTATCAGGTAGTAGGCCTCACCAGGCCTCCCTGAAGACGAAGTTTCCACACATGGTGGATGTCAGGTAGTAGGCCTCACCAGGCCTCCCTGTAAGTGGTTTGCTAGTGGGTGCTTGCTATCAGTTCAGCTGGCCTTAGCAGGCAGCTTCTGAAGGTGAGCTTGTGCTCTGGCTCGACTAAAGTATCCATTCTCTGCTACTCCCGGGAACCTCTTTTTATCCTCCCTACAGCCTGGTTTGCCTACCAGGCGGACCATGTCCTCCCCTCACTGAGGGACACTATGAGTATGCGGACTCCTGAGTCTGGTCAGACGGTCGTAGGCCTCTCGTGAGGCCTCCCAGTTAGATCAGCCCTTAGGCCTCCTCAGTGTTTTGAAACACAAGCGCTGGGTAGATCTGTGGATCGAGCAGAGAAACTCCCCTCGCTGGAAAGGGTTGTAAGCGCTATGCTGAGTCATGCTCTCCTGGATCCGGGCCCCGTCTCTGAGATCCGGGCAGAGTGGTTCACTGTCAGCTTCGCAGTCCCTCGGGTTGGATGCTTTATTTAAAGGCAAGTGTCCAGAGGCTCTGATAGACAGGAATTTGGCCTGACTGAAATCTCCAATGTAAGTGATGCCAGGTCAGGCCTTCCTGGTGGCATTTCGAGTGAGTATGTTCCCCTTAATAGTGATTGGCTGGGGCTCCTTCGGGTTCCCTAGCCACATTCCCTAGAAGGGACCCCTTCTAATTGAAGCTGTGGTCCTTGGCCCTTGAGCAGGCCCAGGTAGGCCTTTCATTGAACAAGGTTTATGAAGGTTTTCATGTGAAGCGTATAGCTTGGGCTATGACTGTAGGGAATGCTGTCACTGACAGCCGAGTGTGAACTGAGGGTGAGTGGTTCTATCGTTTCATTTGAATTTGCTGGTTCTGTCAGTTGTCACTGCCAATGGGCATGCACTCCCCTTAGTATGGCGGCGGTATATCGTTCCCCAAAGCGTATTTCGACACAGTGCGAGTTCCCTTTAGAAAGGGAACGTCTCAGGTTACACTGCGTCTCACGTCAGACGATAAGGTGAATGTCATGTTTGCAAGGCGCCCCTTTTATCCTTCCGGGTCGCACAATGATGACATCACGGGCTGTTGCAGTTCAATAGGATTGCCGTGATTCGATAGCAGTTTCAGACACCTGTCTCGCCTGAGGCGTTCTCCAAAGCGTCATTCGAAGCAGTGTCTCGTTCCCTATTGTCAGAGAACAGAAGTTTCAGACGTAACCTGAGACGTTCTGTGACCTTCCTGAATAAATCTGTTAGTGAACAAATTGGTTGAGTGAATAATTTCATGACTCCAACAACCATTCCTTGAATGTATCAGTATGTTTGATTGAATCAGTTGAGTGAATGATTCATTGATTCACTCACTCATAAAGACATAAATATTGAACTAGTCATGTAACTGACTAAACTTTAACTTTTTTTTTTACTTCATCAGAATGGTACAGAACCAGGTAAATGTTTTGTCACTTGCTATGTGAAAAAAAATAAAATAATTGTGGACATGATTCGAAAAGATTAAATTTTAAAGATAAAAAATTGTCACACTTTACTCCTCGCGGTAAAAAATGACCGCATTGGAAATGAATGAATTTCATCCAGTGGAAACTTTTGGTAATGCACCCAAACAAAATCTTACTGAAAGCTAATTTTTTGAGATATCAAACTCAAATTTTAAACTTGTTTATATTTATGGTTTTGATTTTCTTGCCGTTTAAGAGTAAAACATGTTTTTGAAAATATATATTTCATATAAAAATTAAAGGCACACTGTGGAACTTTTCAACCTTTATAATATATTACCAAAACCCATTGAGTCAAGTCAAGTCAAGTCATCTTCATTTATATAGCGCTTTTAACAATGGATTGTTTCAAAGTAGCTTTACAGAGATAAACATATAATTTAAGGTAACCGATTGTTTTGGCGTTAAAGCGATTCTTGAATAATGTTACTTCCAGCTAAAGTTACCTTTGATTGATTCACCTCCATTGAAATGATCAGACTTTAAACGCGAACCTGTGATTAACGCTGACGGCGTTCACATGCTCATTCAGAATTGATTCTATAGTTATGTGCTTTTTAAAATATGTGCGCAGGTTTGTAATTCATACAACCCAGCCTAAACAAACTACTTTTCTTGCCTATAAATTTTGATACAGAATTTTGTTTTATTTTATCACTTCGGGGTACGCGAGCCAAAATTCACAACGCTTTATCTGTAGAGTGGGAAAGGGATCCTCCATAGGGAGAGGATAGTGGACACTTCAGCACTGCATTGTCATCGGGTCCAGGCGGATCTCCTTCGTCAGATCTGGACACGGCCTGGATCCGGCAGGCTGCGGGAAAACCTCGGGATAAACAAAGACACTAATATTAGCGTAGATGCCATTCTTCTTATGATGTAGCGAGTACATCAAGATTTAAGGGAAGTGTTCCCAGTTCCGGCTGACCTAATCTATGCAGCCTAACATTGAATTTATAGAAGTCTATAATGTATTATGTGTATGCTAGGTCAAAGAGATGTGTTTTTAGTCTAGCTTTGAACTGACAGAGTGTGTCTGCTTCCCGGACAATGGTAGGAAGACTGTTCCAAAGTTTTGGTGCTGAATAGGAAAAGGATCTACCGCCAGCAGTCGATTTAGATATTCTAGGTATTATCAACTGGCCGGAATTTTGAGATCGCAATAGACGTGAAGGACTATAATGCGTTAAGAGCTCGCTCAAGTACTGCGGAGCTAAACCATTTAGTGCTTTGTAGGTAATCAACAATATTTTAAAATTTATACGATGTTTAATAGGGAGCCAATGCAGTGTTGACAGAACCGGGCTAATATGGTCATATTTCCTGGTTCTGGTAACTCGAGCTGCGGGGTTTTGAACTAGCTGTAGTTTATTTATTAAGAGTGCAGGGCAACCACCCAGTAGAGCATTACAATAATCTAGCCTTGAGGTCATGAACGCATGGACTAATTGTTCCGCATTTTTCTCAATGAGAGCATATGGCGTATTTTGGATATATTTGTAAGATGGAAAAATGCAGTTTTACAGATACTAGACACGTGGCTTTCAAAAGAAAGGTTGGTATCAAAGAGCACACCCAGGTTCCTAACCGACGACGAAGACTTGACAGAGCAGCCATCAAGTGTTAGACAGTATTCTGGGTTATTGCGTGTGGAAGTTTTTTGTCCAATAATTAGAATCTCTGTCTTTTCAGAATTTAGTAGTAGGAAATTACTAGTCATCCAATTTTTTATATCAGCTATGCATTCCGTTAATTTTGTGAATTGGTAAGTTTCGTTGGGTTTTGAAGAAATATACAGCTGAGTATCATCAGCATAACAGTGAAAGCTAACTCCATGTTTCCTAATGATATCTCCTTATGGTAGCATGTACAGAGTGAACAGCAGCGGTCCTAGTACTGAGCCTTGTGGTACGCCATACTGAACTTGTGATCGATAAGACATCTCTTCATTTACTGCTACAAACTGATAACGGTCAGTTAAGTATGATTTAAACCATGCTAATGCAATTCCACTAATGCCAACATAGTTTTCTAGTCTATTTAAAAGAATGATGTGGTCAATGGTGTCAAATGCAGCACTAAGATCAAGTAACACTAATAGAGAGATACAACCACGATCCGATGATAAGAGCAAATCATTTGTGACTCTAATGAGAACGGTCTCAGTACTATGGTACGGTCTAAATCCGGACTGAAAATCCTCGCAGATATCATTTCTTTCTAGAAAGGAACATAGTTGTGAAGATACTGCTTTTTCTAATATCTTTGACAGAAAAGGCAGATTCGAGATCGGCCTGTAATTGACTAATTCTGTAGGATCAAGTTGTGGTTTTTTAACAAGCGGTTTTATCATAGCCAGTTTAAAGGTTTTTGGTACGTATCCTAGAGACAAAGATGAATTAATGATATTAAGAAGAGGATATATGACCTCTGGAAACATCTCTTTCAGTAGCTTAGTCGGTATAGGATCTAACATACAAGTTGTCGATTTAGATGAATTAACGAGTTTGCAGAATTCTTCCTCTCCTATAGCAACAAATGAATCAAATTTTTCCTCAGGGAGACTACAATGCATTTCCTGATGCGATACTGTAATAGACGGTTGCATAGTTATAATTTTGTCCCTGATATTATCAATCTTATAAGTGAAGAAGTTCATAAAGTCATCACTGCTGTGTTGCTTTGACACTTCTGAGCTTGAAGCTTTCTTTTTCGTTAGTTTAGCCAATGTTTCAAATAAATACCTTGGATTATGTTTATTTTCTTCTAATAGGTTTGAAAAATAAGCAGATCTAGCAGCTTTTAAAGCCTCTCTGTAAGCAATCGCGCTCTCTTTCCACGAAATCCGAAATACCTCTAGTTTAGTTTTCTTCCAGTTGCGCTCCATTTTTCTGGCTGCTCTCTTAAGGGCCCGGGTGTGCTCGCTGTACCACGGCGTGCTGCATCGCCTTACAATAGGTTGAATACACGTCTGCCGTAGCCTGAAGGTGTATGTATCGCTTTTACTAGCACTATGTAACTTCGGGTTTCGGGTAGGAACCCGAGCACACAAAGAACTACAAAATTCGACCGCTTTACGGCGTACGTCACTTCCCCAAATTCTAACGTGAGAGCTCAACTCGCATTTGATTGCCGTCTCTATGTTGTCGTCATGGCTGAACCAACAGCTACTCGGAAGAAGGCAAAGGGTGTTTCTCAAAACCAAGAATGCAAAGAATGGACTTGTGTTCTTGGGGAGAAGGCTCTTGCTAGTTGTTCTTGGAAGAATGAACTCACAAGGTGACGAGCACACAGAACGCTGCTGACAGTTTGAGACGATGTGCTCTTGCTGGTATTGCGCAATAATACCCCGCACAGACACCGTCTGCAGCACCCAAACATAACGAGAATTATTGACGATAACAGCCAGGCTGCAATGGTCTCTTGACTGTGGGGTAAAACGAGTCTGTGAGCAGACTGGCCGGTTGGCTCGCTAGCTAACTTAACACCCTCAGGCGCTTATGGAGATTCTCACTTCCGAAAACGTTTGAGCACATTTTCGATTCGCCATAGATTTTCGTAAAAATGCCGATATTTGAAATCTACACAGTTGATTTCTCGCATCAAATGTTCTCAGAAGTGAATTTAGTGATGAAATAGCGTACGAAATTGTAGAAAAATGAATTACTGTTTTGACCCGCCTCTCCTTCCTCAAATGCCAAATTGAATGCTGGGATATTTCTGCCGTCAAGTTCACACAAGTTACCAACTGATGCATCCTCGGTAAAATGGGCGTGTCAAGAACACATCCGGGATTTTTAACTGTTCTTGCCAAAATGCAAACTTGTGTACTGTAGTTGACAGTACTTGGGCCACAAAAGATGACGTTTCACAAGAACACAAGGACAAAAGTACAGACAAGAACACAGATTGAGAAAGGCCCTTAGATTTTGTCAGAGGACACAAAAGAAAAAGAAAAAGGGAGTGATAAACTAAAAGCCAGGACGAGGATCAACATTGATCCAGCGTTCGCTCACTGGCTAAAGGAGGAGGAGGGGTGCCCTACCGATGCTGACCTGGCCGTCATGCTTTTGGACTAACTTAGTAAGTTAAATATATTGCTTGCACAATATCTCTATTTTTTTTTATTTGTTGTCTGTCTGGCCATGTTACGGAATCTACCTTGTCCTCCATTTAACTTCACGTATCAAGGAATGCTGGTAGAGTAGCGAATTATCAATCTGGTAGCTAGTAGGATGCTATAAGTGATATAAGTCACAACATACTGCCGTTATTTTTCTGCCTTCAGCTCATATTTGTATGTGTGTAAAAGGACAAACAAACTGAAGCCTACAAATAACGGCAGTATGTTGTGAGTTATATCAGTTTTGTTACACGATTTCCCGACTACACGATGTCATCTCCAACCCTGATCAAACACACCTGACTTCAATTTTAAAGAGATCCTGAAGACGCTAATTGTTTGCTTCAGGTGTGTGTGATTAGGGTTGGAGATGAACTGTGCAGGACAGACGATCGGCAGGAGCAGGACCATCTGCCAAAGTTTGGGGACGTGTCATGTAAACGGAACTTGGTGATGTGGTAACAAGTGAAGCACGCTGCGTCTCGCGCTCTTGCATTTGCAAATGTTCGCTCATTAATCTCAATGATTGTAACCTAACTCGCTCCTAAAACTATCCAACAGTGGTGGATTTACTATCTTGCTGATCTGCAACAACTATGCCGAAAGCTAAAGCGGTGCAAACCGACTCAAACGCCGAGGCGGTCACCATGGCGTCACTCACCCACCTGCTTGAGTCTCATCGAACTGCCATTTCCGAGGATTTCAAACAAACTTTCTCAGCTCTTGAGACCAAATTGAACTGTGTCATAAATACAGTGACAGAACACGCTGAGAAACTTGAAATTCTTGAGAGCGAAGGTGACGCGCGAGATATACGCCTGAAAGCTGCAAATGAAGCTATCGCTAAGCTCCAGACGGACCATGCTAAACTAGCAATTAAAGTTGTCGACCTCGAATCACGAAGTCGGCGTAACAACATTAGAGTAATCGGTGTACCTGAATCCGTGGAGGGGATACAACCGACAGTTTTTTTCACAAAGATGCTTGAGGAGGTCTTTGGAGGGGTTCTAGATTCGCCTGTGGAATGTGAACGGGCCCACAGAGCCCTGGCACTTAAACCTGCACCCAACCAGCGGCCAAGACCGGTCATCATCCGTCTCCTCAGGTTCCAGGTAAAGGACAAGATCATCCGTCATGCCCGGTCCATGAGGGGTAGGCTGAAATTCCGGGATCATTCCATCCTTGTGTTTGAGGATTATCCTCCAGAGGTCGTGCAGCAGCGGAACGAGTTCAAGGTGGTCATGTCGGAGTTGTACGAGCGAGGGTTTAAGCCGGCCCTGCTGTACCCGGCCAGGCTTTACATCAAGATGGAGTCAGGAGGTAGGAAACATTTTCCAACGGTAGTTGAGGCTGAAGCCTTTATTGTCTCCTTGCCCTCACGGAACGCGTAAGATCCCAGGTCGCCCAAAACGGGAGATAGTCTCTCTATCAGGACTTTAATATGACTTAATGTTTACAATAGACTGCTCCCTTTCACGGGAGGCCTGTTTCTAGGGCGGTATGGTGAGAGACATCTTATGTTTCATTTTGAGGTTATTATTATTTCTTCTTTTTTTTTTTTTTTCTCTTTTCATTGCAAGTTGTTGCTGATGACTATGGCGTGGTACAAATTACTACACAATGGTACTACAATATTTTTTTATGTATATGTTGTGTGTATGCGTATGCGTGTGGTTGCTCCGTTGGCGTTTGCGGTTATTGCAGTGTCAATGTTTCAATGTAATTCCAGAAAATTCCATGATCAATTTGTACTGTTTATATGGGCTTTGATGATCTTAATATCGTTGGAGATTCTCAGCACTGCATTGATATGGGTGGAAAAATCAGTTGTAATGCTTTTGACCTTGAAAATTTAAAACCATTAAATGATATATATAATTATTCACTGTTACATTTAAACATCAGAAGCCTAAACAAACATCACTCTGATTTAGCTTTCCTGTTATCTAACTTAAGCTGTCATTTTGATGTTATTGGATGTAGTGAAACTTGGCTAAATGACTTTTCAAATGTCGATTTACTTAATCTCGATGGGTATAATCTATACATTAAGAACAGACCTAATAGGATAGGTGGAGGGGTCTGCCTTTACGTCAAGAGCTGTCTCCAAGTCAATATCTGTGATTTTTGTTTAGAGGATGACCACTGTGAATCTTTGTTCATTGAGATTAACACGTCTGACAAAACATTTATTGCCGGTGTTATCTATCGTCCACCAGATATTGCTCTTGACATATTTTGCAGTAAATTGGAAGATCTATTACATAAATTGAATAAGCTAAAAAAGGACTGCATACTTCTTGGTGACTATAACATTGATATTTCTCAGGAAGATGGGGCAAAACACGACTTCATGAACACATTGCATTCCTCCTCCTTTTTCCCCACCATTAACAGATTTACTAGAGTTACACCGACATCTAAAACTATAATTGATAATATCGTGACTAATATTCAAAATACTAAGTTGGAGACAGGAGTTGTGCAGTCTGACATCACAGACCATTTTCCCATTGTAATATTCTTTGGTTCTGATAAATCATTCTCTCCTTCACTCTTTAAAATTAAATCTAAAATAATCAATGAGAGAACCTTACAACATTTAACTGTTAACTTACAGGCAAAGTCATGGGACTCTGTCTATGACAGTGTGACTCCTGATACTGCATATGACAGTCTGATAAAGATTATTCAAGATTCCATCAAGGACACAATTCCTGAGAGGACTGTCAGATGCAGTACTACTCTCCAGAACCCTTGGATCACAAAGGGGATTTTGAAGTCAATTAAATATAAAGCTAAGCTTTATAAATCTTACATAAAAAGCCCTTCTGTCTTAAAAAAAGAGAAATATATTTCATATAAAAATAAACTAACACAGATCATAAGAATAAGAAAACGAATTCACTATACCGAACTGTTAAAAGGTTCGCAGGGGGACTGCAGGAGGACATGGAATGTTCTAAATGAAGTTCTTAATAGGAGGCATAAACCGGCTGTTCTACCTGACATTGGTGATGCCAAAACTGATCTAACACAGACTTTTAATGATCATTTTGCTTCAATAGGTGCAAATCTGTCTAAGAAGATAAGCCAACCCCAGGATGTCACCTTTAAGCACTTTCTCTCTGGTAGTTACACTCACTCATTTTTTATGATGCCAACAGACGGCACTGAACTCCTCAAGATCATCTTGGACTTGAGGAGCTCATGCTCAGCTGGTGTGGATGGAATATGCAGTAGGATCATGAAGGCAGTAGCGAACATTATTGTAGAACCATTGGCTCATTGTATTAATCTTTCTTTATTTACTGGTACTGTACCAAAAATGACAAAAATTGCTAAGATAATCCCAATTTTTAAATCTGGTGACAGAAATGATATGAGCAATTACCGGCCCATATCAATTCTACCCACTTTCTCTAAAGTAATGGAGAAAGTGGTACACAATAGACTTAGTGGTTATCTTGACAAATTGGATATTCTTGTCCCTGCACAATATGGTTTTAGAAAAAAGAGCACAACCTGCATGGCAATACTCGACTTAATAGAACAAATTAATGACTGTATTGAAGAGGGAAAATGCGGTGTTGGTGTCTTCTTGGACCTATCAAAAGCATTTGACACCATTGACTTTGATATCTTATTATATAAATTACATCATTATGGTATCAGAGGTCTAGCACTTGAATGGTTCAGAAGTTATCTAAATGAGAGGGAACAGTATGTCCATGTCGATGATCAAAACTCTACTTATTTACCTATAATCTATGGGGTCCCCCAAGGTTCAATCTTGGGTCCACTTCTATTCATTATATACATAAATGATTTTATAAATTCCTCTAAAATATTTCATAAAATAATTTTTGCTGACGACACAAATCTATTTGCATCACACAGAAACCCACATATACTACAAGATATAGTAAACTCAGAGTTAACTAAAGTTGACTCCTGGTTTAAATGTAACAAACTGTCATTAAATATTAGCAAAACAAATTTCATCTTATTTAATGCGAACAAAAAATCAGCTTTTTTAAAAAACACTGCACAATGCCTGATTAAAATCAATGGGCAGGTAATAAAAAGAGTATACTCAACAAAATTTTTGGGGGTCCTCATTGATGAATCTCTTAGCTTTAAATGTCATATTGACCATCTAGTAAATAAATTATCAAAGTATGTCGGCTTGTTTTATAAGATCAGGCACTTTCTTCCTCTGTCTGCCCTTATGATGATGTATAAAACTATATTTGAACCACATCTTATCTATTGTAATGTGATATGGTGCAACACCTTTACAAGTCATCTTAAAAAACTCGAAACTTTGCAAAAGAAAGCCATACGGGCTCTGTCCTGGTCGGAGATAAATTCCCCGACCCGCCCCTTTTTTTATCACTTTAAGATATTAAGATTAGCTGAGCTAAATAAATATCATAATGCCTGTCTAATGTTTCAAATCGTAAATAGCCTGAACCCTAGGTTGAGTAGTCTTGTTCCCATCTACAGCCCCCGGCATACATATCAAACGAGAATCAAACCACTTATATTCGGAAAATACCGCCGACATGTGCGCACCAGTATGAGTGTTGTTTGTAAGGGGCCGCAGATCTGGAACGGGGTTGATGATGGTCTTAAGGTGTTGCCCACTATCTCCAACTTCAAAAGACAATTAAAACATAAGTTCTTATTAACTTATATCTAATTCTAAAAACTGACTTTCATGGATTACTGGGATGTGTGTATGATTGCATGAGTGAGTATGTTGTTAATACGTATGTTGTGGTATTCTCTGTGTGCCCTTATTGTGTTCCCACTGTACCTTGTCTATAATTACTTGTACAAGAACCATGGGCCCCTATTTATAAGCTTTTTAGCTTCTTTGGGAGACCCATTTCATGATACTTAACCTACTTTGTATCTTCAAACTGTACTATTGTAATGTGTTGAAGAGGTATTGTATTGTGAATAAACAAACAAACAAGGATCGGGCAACCCTTGTCCATGCGACTTACCTGATCAGACATGTTTTCTGTGTACTTTTGTTCAATTTATTTTCTTTGTATAATTTATATTATTAATCTTATATTTATATCATTATTTTGTTCAATAGTGAATCGATTATCTTTCTTCAACCGACAAGTCAACTACTGTCTGCACACACATAATCTAAAGACACGGGAGGCTGACCGGTTGACTGTTTGTGGACTTTTGCGAGAGTGCTGCGGCGCTTGTGGCCTCTAGGGGGAAATTACAGGTCGAGCGCCACTAGTGGCCAAAAAGTTCCACAGTGTGCCTTTAAAAATAGAATAATTTGCAATAAACGTAAAATTCTGTAATTTAAGTTCACTTTTTAAAACTTTTTTCATTTCAGCAATAATTTGCCAACTGTCTTCTTTGAAAATAGATCATACTTAAGTCTGTGATCTAAAGCATTCAAGATTTACGACAGTTTAAGTTGGAAATTAAATTTTCAGGTCTATGCTCAAAAAGTGAATACATGGATTATAACTACAGCATAAATATAATTTAGTACCATAAAAACCCATAAAAATATAAAATAAAAAACATTATAAAACTAAACATTCATATAGTACATTCATTTAATTGAAAAATAAATTAATACAACTCTGTAATTTTTGTCCACCACATGAAAAGCACCAGAGGGTTGAGCAGACTCTTAAAAAAGTAATCTTTACATCTCTGTTCCACTTGCATATGGTTTTCAGCCAGTGATATTAAAGATGTCATCATCTGGTTTCAGTGGCACCCAAGAGGTCTTGATGCTGTCAGATCGGTTCCGCCATAAAGCAACAGAGGGAATGGTAAAGTAACATTGTAAGTCTCTCTGGAAAATGTAATTATGAGTAATTATGAATAATGAATTCTGTTCATAGTGTTATTATTGGTTCTGAGAGAGGGTGACACAGTGAGGAGATCTCATTGCTGAAATACTTTCATCTCTCTTTCTCCTCCAGAGTCTCTGCTGTCATGATCCATTGTCACATCTTTCATCAGTTTTTTTGGACCACGGCTTTTGTTTTTCACTCTCTGCCCTAAGGAACTCTTATTATCTCTTTATTTTAAAAGCTAGATATGGTATTCCATCATCAACAGTCTGTTTGGGTAGATGGCTGTTTGGCAGACAGATTGTTTATTGAATCTAATGTTATTTGGTTTGTTTCAGTGCTTGTTCCTGAGGGTTTGTGTATGCATTTTTAGCCTGTCTTTTTTTCTTTCTTTTTTTCTCGATCCACGGATCTACTCAGCGTTTATGCTTCAAATCACTAATGAGGCCTGAGAAGGCCTAAGGACTGATCTAACTGGGAGGCTTCATGAGATGCCTACGACTGTCTGACCAGACTTAGGAGGCTGAGTACTCATAGTGACCCTCAGTGAGGGGAGCACATGGCCTGCCTGGTAGGCAAACCAGGCTGTAGGCTAGATAGAGAGGTTCCAGGAGGGAACTTGTAGCAGAAAGTGAACACTCAAGTCGTGCTAGGGCACAAGCTCGCCTTCAGAATCTGACTGCTAAGGCCAGCTGAACTGATAGCAGACCGGCCACAGTTGCCAGAACCCAGTATCACTGGGAAACCACTCACAGGGAGGCCTGGTGAGGCCTACTACCTAATAACCATAGGAATGGCTACCTAGAGCCCATTCTTGGGAGCTTGCCCCAGAGAGGCCTGGTGAGGCCTGTTACCTGATAACCTGAAAGTTGGTTACCTAGCCCTCAGTGAGGCCTGGTGAGGCCTACTACCTGATAGCCAGTCAGGTTAGCTGTAGAGTGGCACATCTTTGGGAACTCGCACCTCAGGGAGGCCGGGTGAGGCCTAATACCTGATAGCCGGTCAGGCTAGCTGTCCAGTTGCTTAAAGACTGAGCTTTCATGGTGGCCTTTTTTTAAGGCCAACCGCCTGACAGTGGTCTTGCTAGCTGGCAAAAATTACCCACGCTGTTGAGGGTTTGCCATCTGGGGAGGCCTAAAACTGCCAACCGTACAGTGGCAAATCTTATTTGGCTGAACATAATCGGAGCTAGCCTCAGAGAGGCCCACTGAAGACAACTGTCCGATTGGCCAGGGAGAATTAACAGCCGAGCATCCCATGTTGGGTTACTCAGGGTCAGGGAGGCCTGCTAAGGCCAGGCCTGACCAATAACACTGCTGGCTGTATACCCCCACACTCGAAACCCACTTTGAGGATGAGAGGCTTACTAGGCCTGAGAGCTAGTGCGGTCAGCCAATTTACCCATACTGCTGGGGACTTGCCTTCAGGGAGGCTTAATAGGGCCTAAATATTAGGGCTTAACTAGTTGATAGCCAGTCTATTCTTCTACAAACATATACCGTTGGGAACCATACTACACCAACACAAATAGTGAGGCCACCCACAGGAGGCCTAACAAGAATAGCTACCTGGTTGCAGCTATAATGTATGTCCCACAACGTTAGGACTCCCTTCCGAGGAGGCCTGTTTAAGGCCTACTACCCATCAGTGAGTCTACTGCCCGAACTACTAAGGCCAACCACCTGAGGTAAGCTGGCCTACAGCGCCCTCTTGGGGGCTGCCCAGTCAAGGAGGCCTGCTGAGGCCTACTACCTAACAGCGCAGCCTTCGTTGGCAGATAAGCTGTTTACACAGCGCCTACAGCAACCTGGTACCTAATCACATTGCCCATGACAGTGTACTCAGCAAAAACGCAACACCCTTTAACCCTCTGAGGTCGGCTATCGCGCCGGCTTTTTTCTTATCGGTGCAAAAGAAACTCAAAATACTCTGTTGATTTTGATCTTACATATTAAGTGTTGTACATCATTAGATCCTGATAAGTGTCTATTTTTTTTTGGATACTCACAATAAAAACAAAGTGTTGTGCTTTTCGCCAAATAAAGAAAAACAAACATGATGCGCGTTCTGCCTTCTCTCTGTCAGTGAAGTCCATTCTGAAACGCGTCCTAAGATTAACTTTAATTCCGCGAATACTTGTCATACAGGCACGAGTGTTTTTCCATAATGAAGCTTGAACTCTCTTCTTTTAAATGAATTAATTTATAGAAAAAAACAAATATTCTCAGCTTATGTAATCTGTATGAAAAGAGAGAGATGTCAGTATTTTTCTTTCCAGCTCATTATACCTAATTACGCGTTAATGTGCCACGCCCACGGAGAGCGCGCACTATTCAAACGCAAATGATCTTAGACAAGCCATTCAAACATGCCAACGCCCACCAGCTGGATTATAAAACACATCGTGTTTAGTAAGTATCTTGTACAGCTGTGTACACAGCGTATCCTTTCGCTGTGAGGAATAATACTATCTAACCCTGGAAAATGTACCAGAAGTGCTGGTAGTTTCATTTCGAGGAGCAACGGATCCAGCTGATGTAGTAAGTCATTTATTCTAGTGCTTTGTTCTAATCATGATATTGAATAGTGTTGGACTGTAAACCGCAAAAAGACTGTTTAAATATGAATTGCGTGTCTGTGTGTAGGCTAAATGATGAGTGAACGGCATAGGCGCGCGCGCTTTGTTTACTACAGTTGTTGAGGAATGTAAGGTTTGAATATAGGTAGGTGAATGCTCATCCACTACGGGGCTCCGGTAAGAAGCGTGACAGGAGACAAGGAACCGTTAAACTCTTTATAGGTTTGAATGTTCACACGCAATGACATCATCCAGCTGTACTGAGTTTCCGATTATATGTACATGGTATTGAATGTGGTTTTTATTCAATCACGCACATTAACACCTGAGGAAATGGCGGTGCAAACGGCTGCTGAAAGTGAAAGTAAACACAATAGAGGAATAACGGAAACTAACGTTACCTAGCAGCGTGCACAGTAAAGCGTTTCATAATAAAAGTCCTTCTTGTATACTCTTATATAAAGGGAATTTAGAACAGCCGCCCCCAGATTAGCATAGCTAATATGTGTAAAGATAAACTCCCTAGTCCTTGGAATCGGTGTCACCTCCACCCGGAAGTGCAGGAAGTCTGACAAGTTTGGCCACAGGTCGTATATATAAGCGGTCATTGACCTTGATTTGAGCTGACCGAATGTGTCCATCATCACTGGTAATCAACTTGACAACCCTACCAGTTGGCCATTGAGCTCTGGGCAGCTGCGGGTCCATAATCATTACCACCATGTCATCAGTTAAATCCTGGGTTTCTCGCTGCCACTTTTGGCGAGTCTGGAGGCTTGGGAGGTAATGTCGAATGTAGTATGACCAGATATGGTCCACAATGGTCTGAGAATGTCGCCAGCGGCGCTTAGATAGAGGTTCAGGGGTGTAGATCACCTGGGGAAGTGAGGCATCTCGCCGCCCCATAAGCAGCATGTTAGGGGTAACCGGGTCTATGTCTGCAACATCGGATGAGACGTATCCCAGTGGCTTGCTGTTGAGGATGCCCTCTACTTCAATCAGTACTGTACGTAGTACTTCCTCTGTAACCGACTGGCTCCCGATAACTACACGCAAAGCAGACTTTACTGATCTAATCTCCCTTTCCCATGCGCCTCCGAAGTGTGGTGCGCCGGGAGGATTCATTTTAAAGTTGATCTGATGACCAGCCAACAACTCTTGCAGTTTAGGTTCCATTACTTTAAAGGCTTCCCTTAGCTCTGTCTCAGCTCCTCGGAAATTGGTCCCCTGATCCGAGAGGATTTCGGATGGGGTACCTCTGCGGGCTATAAATCGTCTAAGTGCCAACAAAAATGCATCCGCATCAATGCTGTTAAGGAGGTCGAGGTGAATGCATCTGGTCGTCAAGCACTTGAAGATGAATCCCCATCGATTTTCAGTGCGACGGCCAATCTTCACAATGAAGGGCCCAAAACAGTCAACTCCAGTCGAGAAAAAAGGCGGTTGGTACAGTCGCAGGCGAGCTAAAGGTAAGTCAGCCATGATTGGCACGATCGGCTTGGCTCTCCACTTCTGGCACTCCACACACTCTCTCTGATGTTCCCTTACTACTTGTCTGCCTCTCAGGATCCAGTAGTGGCGACGGAGTTCAGCAAAAACCCTGTCAGGTCCTGGGTGGAGAAGGCGTTCATCAAAGTGCTTTATAAGAAGTTTAGTCACCTTATGGTGTGGGTGCAAAACCACTGGGTGGATCTCCGTTGAACATAAGCCATCCAGTTTCCGCAGTCTTCCTCCCACACGGATCAATCCTAGCGTGCAATCCAACTCTGCTGCAAGTGTGTTCAGACAGCTGGATGCAGGTACAGGTTTCGCTGCCTTCAAGGCCTTTAGTTCCTCTGAGAAGGTCTCCTCCTGACATCGACTTAATATGAGTGTTTCTGCACTCCGGTAATCAGGGTGTTGCATGCTCATGTCTTGGGTAGCCGCCCCATGAAGAAACTGGTAAGCAGCATCAATCAAGTCCTTCCAGGAAGTGTACTGGGATGCATCAGGAATGCCAGAACCTTGATCATATGCAACAAGCCCACAAAAGACAACTTTCTTCGTCTCTGATATGTCATCTTGGGCCTCTATAAAGGGTGTGACTGGCCAGTGACCTGGTGGTTCACGAAGGAATTTTGGACCTTGACTACACCTGCTTGGGTTCGCCAGGTCTGTAAGTGTCTTCCCTCTAGTAATATCATCCGCCGGGTTATTGAGGGAATCCACATACCTCCATGAGTGAAGCTCTGTCAACTCTTGGATTTCTGCCACTCTTGTCCCAACAAAAACTTTATACCTACAAGACTCGGACTGTATCCAAGTCAGGGCAGTAGTAGAGTCAGTCCATAATGTTACTTCCTCTATGGGGATAGTCAGTTCCTGGGTGAGGAGATTGGCGAGTTGGGCACTGGTCAGAGCTGCGCAGAGTTCGAGACGTGGGATTGACAGCTGTCGTTTGGGGGCTACCCTAGAGCGGGCCATGACAAAGGAGGTATGAATCTCTCCATGCTGCTCAACAAGAAGGTAAGCAACTGATCCATAGGCCACCTCTGATGCATCACCAAACACATGCAAGCTAAATTTGGATGTCTCCACATCAAAGATGGAAGGGATGTAGCATCTGTTAAGCTTGATCTTGCTGAGGTCAGGCAACTCCTCCTCCCATATTTTCCACTTCTCTAACAAATCTGTGGGAAGGTTCGGGTCATCCCAATTCCTTGGTTTGGCCCAAAGCTTCTGGACAAGAATCTTGGCCCGTGTGGTAAATGGAATGATAAACCCTAGGGGGTCATACTGTGACGCCAAAACCTTGTAAATGTATCTCATCGTTGGAGGGTGCTCTACCATGGCACGATGCCTGTAGCCCAGTTGATCCTCTAGACAGCGCCACATCAAACCCAGAGCTGGTTCCAAAGGATCCAAATTATACTGTTGCAACCACAGTTCAATGCTCTCTGAACGAGCCGTTGATGGTAAATGCTGAACGACGGAAGGTACATTAGAAGCCCACTGTCTTATTTCGAAGTCCCCTGAAGATAGAAGCGGTCTCATCTTGTCAATCAATTGCTTAGCTTCCGTAGCAGTGGGAAGACTTTGTAGACAATTGTCAACGTAAAAGCTTCGCTCTATAGCCTGCAGTACTTCTTCGTTTCCGGGCTGTTGGCTGCGAACATGTGTCTGTAAAGCAAAGGTAGCGCAGCAGGGACTGCAGGTCGTCCCAAAGGGCAAGACTTGCCACTCGTAGACGTCAGGCGGATCCTCCTTTCGCATGTTTCTCCAAATAAACCTCAGCAGGCGTTTGTCTTTGGGTAGGAGTCTCACCTGGTGAAACATGCCACGTATATCTCCACTAATGGCAACTGGATACTGCCGAAACCGAAGGAGAACTCCCATCAATGAGGCACCGAGGCTGGGACCAGGAAGCAGCTGCTGATTAAGGGAGATACCCAGATGCATGAAGGAGCAGTTAAAAAACATCCGGTTCTTGCCATTGTGGTGTACAAGGTGGTGTGGTATGAACCATGACTCCTCATTGGACAGCAGATTCTCTGGTGGTACTTTAACAACATACCCTGAATCGAGGAGTTTCTGTATTTCAGCTTCATACACCTGAGCTTTCTCTGTGTCTTTGCTGAGATGCTTCTCAGTATTCCTGAGGCGGGACAAGACTGATTCCTTTGTTCCTCTCAAAGGTGGGCCATCCCGTGCACGAAGGAGTGGAGTAGCGTAACGCCAGATGCCATTAACTTCCACACGTTGTGTTCTAGTCTCCAGCATATTCACAGCCGCTTGATCCTGTTTTGACCGTGTTACCAGCTTTTCACTGCGGTATGGGAGGACGTCCAATTGCCACAGTCGCTCAACATGTTGGTAAACAGGATCTCGAATTGGAGTAAGAGAAGTGAATAAGCATTGTGATGACGGTACCTGATGTGGGAGAAGTCCATCTGGTCCCTGGAGAACCCAACCGAGCTGTGTACATACAGCTGCCGGTCCACCAACTGGTCCTAGTCTGATGGGCTCCTTAGCCGTTATCAGGTTCGGATAGTCAGACCCAATAAGGAGAAGGGGCTGCACCTTATCAAAAGATGGAAGATGAATTCCTCTGAGGTGGTAATAGGATCGCTGAAGCCTCTTAATGGGATAGGTTTGCTCAGTTAACGTAAGGAGAGGAGCTGTAAACACATTCGTTAGGCTGTACTTCTCATTTGGACTTGACTGTGTTGAAATCAGCAGATCAATTGACTGTCCCTTCAAATCTGTGACATCATGTCGGATGGTGCAAAGGGCCATAATCTCTTCCCTACCCACGAGTCCTAGCTGCTGAACTGATGCTGGAAGAACAATACTGCGTTGGGCCCCATCATCTAGGATAGCATATGTTGGTACAGACCTCTTGCCTTTCCACAGCAGTACTGGGACGACTTTCAGGTACACACGTCCTGTGGAGCTAGGGGAAGTCAGATATGCTCGATCGGCAGACATCGTAAGTAACACAAGGTTGGGACCCTCTTTGGCAATAGAATGCATGACACTGAGGTGTACATTGCCACATTCTCTACAAGGTTTCTTTAGCGTGCATTCCTCACATTTATGACTTGTAGCAACATCGACTTTTTGCCTTAATTAGCTCAAATTATTCATAGGGAATTTTCATAATTAATCATGGATATGATTATTATCTTGCATGTTGCAGTCAAATTATCGAAATTGAAAATAGAGCGATCGAATATATGAATGATACATCATAACGAATTATAATTCCTCATTCATACATCAATGGTCTCATTACAGATCGATTATATGAGATAACTTTAAGGGAATTAATTTAGTTATCAAACACTCGGTTTGTCCAGCAAACAGCCGTAAGATTAACTTACCAACTTCTCAACAAAGTTATCCCTTTTTATAAACTCCAAGAAATCTCAATGTTCCGGCCGTGAACATTAATTTTCTTGTGTTTATAAAATTTAGGTTACTGAAATAGTAACAACTTGTAAAGCTTGTAGCTATGAGATCAGAATTTCATTGACTTGTAATATAAGCTAGACAGAAAGCAATCAAGAATATGGTTTTAATAATTGAAACTACGGATACAGAATTCTACATTAAAAACCCCGGGATACATATATGTACATTAACAGTAAAACTAACGAAACAAACAAATAACAACGAGAGAGAGAGAGAGAGATTGAGAGAGAGAGAGAGTGGTCTGATCGAAAGATCATGTGAGCTAGACAGAGAGGGAGAAATAAAGCAGACCTGGAAAGATCATGAGTTTTGCAAAATTCATCACAGACACAGAACCTTTGAGACAACAAAAATCAACAGATCTTAACCCTTGAAAGCATAGTAAAACAGGTACTTGCACTGGTAAAACTCTTTTGGATGGGTGATGAGAAACCGGCGTGTGTCTCTCTCGGTCATGTGGATTCCGAGCGTTCGGGTTCGTCCAGCGCGCGTGAGCGCGGCATGTTTGAATGTCCTTGGAGGTGAAGCTTGCCAGCTGAGATCGGGCTGTGTCCATTTTCCTCGCGAGCAGAAATGGCCAGGGACCAATGCAGGGAGAGGAGAGTGAGAGTTGCACAATGGTTCTCTTTGTGTTCCTGAGAAGAACCGCGTCTTGCGTGTGTGTCCTTAAGAGCGGGTGCGTGCTTTGTCAGCTCTTGTGGTCGCTGAAGGTTCAAAGAGTCTCTTTAAAGTTGAAGTTGCCGATTACGTTCATTTCACTGAAACTAAACGTAAGAAAAGGTCCGAAGACGAAAATAAAGAAAACGGAGAAAGCTCCCTAAGGAGCCATGGAACCGGAAACCTCTCACAGGGAAAAACTCTCTAGCCACGTAAGCGCTCTTCTGTGTCTCTTATGGAGAGGAGGGTTCACGCCCCTGTTTGACACATGACCGTCCGCGGATCTGAAGCGGACACAGTTCTCTTTGTCCTGTGTCGGTTTTGCCCACTGAGTCATGAGATTACACTTGAGCCGTTCGGCTCCTGAAATATGAAATGTGTAAAATAATGCACCTTACTTCATTATGCTATCGGAATTCGGCTCCGTTAGATTGAGGGAATTACAGACATATCAAACACGTCACATGAAGATTATCGGAATACAGAGATATGCATATCATAAGCATTTAGTTCCTTCAATGCAAGTCCATTCCTTCAAACACACTTCATACACAAAGTGACTATAAACTGGGAAACACACATGAAATATGACATGCTAAGTTTTAATATTCAAGGTTCGTGTATGAGTGTACGTTAAAGCATGTGTGTGTGTGTGTATGTGATTGTTCTTCAGAGTTCATTGAACGATGGTGGCCGGATGAACTTCTGGTCATCTGCAGTCCCGTGTCTTGGGTGTGTGTGTGCTTCGAATTTGATGAGTTTAATATCTGCGACAACTGCCAATTGTCCTATTGCACAATTCCCTTCTGTGTGTGTAAGCGAAAAGCCCCCAGGGGGGAGTCACTGCTTTTAGCTTAATGGTGCTGAGTCACATGTGCCATATAGTTCTTTTTTTGTTTACTAATTCGAGACGAGGAACTCATGAGCGCATCATTGTCAGTAATTCAATCACGCCCAGGCACCCTCCGTTTCGTGTGGCAAACTACAAACAGAGGGGCTTTGTGAGTGACTCAGTAACTTAATTAACAGCCCCAGGACATCTACTTTTCTCAGTCTCTGAATTAAAATAATGCAAAACTAGTAGTTTAGGAAAATGGCAGATCTGACCATCTGATCATGGCTACAGACTGGTGCGACCACATTTCCAACATCTCTTGCCGTCCTTTATCCATTTGAGAATCTGTTCAGTTGAGCGCTCAGTGATCTGACTGCACTGTGTAAAAGTAGTGCTCTTGACTTTTACAGAACAGACGTTTCAGTTTCTTGATTAATTGCTGACCATGTGTGGGCTCTGGATGGGCATAATGTACTGTACTGACCTCTTTGGGTTGGTCACTGCCATGATAAACTGCAGTGAGTCGAGTTTGGGGCTTCTGAATGGGTTGACGTTCTCTACGTAGGACTTGAACTCTCTCCGTCTGGTAGCGCTGTACCATTTTGGATGACAGACGCTGAGCCTCTGCCTTCACTTTCAACCAGTCAGCGAGGTCCTGGAGGTTATACGGGTTGAGGCTGTCCGTGCTCAGTCGGCCTCGTAACTGGAGGTGCTCAATGAAACTATCTCTGTAGTGCTTGAGTAGCTTACTGAGTAGTCTGTCGACATGCCCCGTGCAAGTGAGTTCTCGTCCTTGTGGCCCCTCAAGTGACACCAACATGCCTACTAACAAGTCGACATTGAGTGCAAAACTCTGGAAAGCCTTTGAATCCCCAGTTCGAATATCAGGCGAATTCAACAGAGATGCAATTTCACTTTGTGCCAGCTGATGAGGTTGGCCATACTGCCGTTGCAATGCTGTCATAGCTGCTGCATAGGGCGCAGGATGATGTCGGCATGCTTGAGCTATTAGCCTTGCTTCCTCCATAACTAACTGTTCCATCAGCACCCTGTATTTATAATGTTCAGTAAGCTCAGTGTGAGGATTGAGGAGATTGTCCGAAGCCATCTTCAGATCCGTAAACTCTCTCTCACTATCATTCAAACGCTTCGGTAATTTTGGCACTGGAACTGGTTGGAGTGGAGGTGCTGCAGGCATTGGCTGATAAACAGGAGTTGGAGGTGATGGCGGGTACATCGCTGGAGAGTCATACCATGTCTGCCCTGGAATATGTGTAGAAGGCTGAGTGACATAGTACCCCGGGAACAATGATGGAGGTCGATTAGGGTCTGGCGTGGTGAATGACTGCCGTTGTGATTGGCATGGCACAGCAGTCTGTAACTGATAGACAGGTGGCACACCAGTTGTGTAGGCTGCTGTAACTAAAGGCAGCTTCACCGATGTAACAGTACGTGGCAATGATGAGGTAAGCTGATATGAAGGACGAAAATCTGGTGTACTGAAAAATGTTTGCTGATGCAGAGTTACATGTGGTGCAGGTAAATGTGAGACACCAAAGTATGACGGAGTCGTACCATAAGTGGCATTTGTCGTAGTTTGTGTCATGTGCCATGGGGCTGACTGTTGAGAAATGTCTCTGGTGGCCATAGCAGCTGGGAATGACTGGCTTGTATACTGAATTGGGATAGATGGCGCTGCAGTAGCTTTCAGTCTGACCACAGGCGGTGACATAGCTCTAGCCTGTTCTTCATCTCGAAGTGAAGGCGAAACAGAACCACTACTGAGTAATTCACATGCGGATTGACTGTGATATTCTCTTTGGGCTCCCAGTGGACTAGAATGAAGAAAGGATCTCTCAGCATCTAACTGTCTAGCAAAAACACCAGATCCATTATCAACGCTGCCCATATGACATGTAGCTGGACCTGCTCCATACTGCACCAGTGATAATTCACTAATAGGAAGCTGATCCACAGTCGAGACTGGCTCGGCCCGTCCACTGAGGTTTAGCTGTGCTGGTTGGTGATCCATCCTTGGCTGGTGGTATGAAGTGTCGTACAGCGCATGGTCAGGTATGAGAGATTTAGGTAATGTAATGTCATAAGCTTGCAGACGTGTTGAAAGTTGATGTGCTCTGGCCTGTGGTCGTACAGGATGTGTGGTATCAGGAGAGTTATGTTGACTCTGTTGCTCCATGTCACCGTAATGAGTGTAGCAATCCGGCTCGAAGGACCAAATATTGAGGAATGTAAGGTTTGAATATAGGTAGGTGAATGCTCATCCACTACGGGGCTCCGGTAAGAAGCGTGACAGGAGACAAGGAACCGTTAAACTCTTTATAGGTTTGAATGTTCACACGCAATGACATCATCCAGCTGTACTGAGTTTCCGATTATATGTACATGGTATTGAATGTGGTTTTTATTCAATCACGCACATTAACACCTGAGGAAATGGCGGAGCAAACGGCTGCTGAAAGTGAAAGTAAACACAATAGAGGAATAACGGAAACTAACGTTACCTAGCAGCGTGCACAGTAAAGCGTTTCATAATAAAAGTCCTTCTTGTATACTCTTATATAAAGGGAATTTAGAACAACAGTTATACAGCGTGTGTCTGTGCCTTGTAGGCATGTGCCGGTATCAAATTTTCATGCTGCGATTAATTGATTGAGCTTTTATCACGGTATACGGTATTATCACGATATTTTAATTGCACAAGAGAAACAGACGGATTGGGGGTATCTAAAAAAAACTTGCATCACAATGTGTAATTGTGATTGTCAAAACATTAATTTTATTTTTTAGTGACAACATGTTATAATGTTTACATGGTTACTGAGGCTACTGTTTGTATTATTGCTTAACACAACACAATTTTCATGATTTCAATTAAATTCTTGGATTTAATTTCAATCTTGATTCAATATTGACTCATTTGGATAAATATTAGGTAGGCTACAGTAGATAGCCTGCATTTAAATGTTTCTCAAGAAAAAATATATCTCACATAATGCTGTAAACATACAGAGAGAAATTAAATATAATGCATACAATATAAATATAATAATAATATAAATATAAAAAATATATGCCGTAATTTTCATTATAATAACAATTATATAATGACAAGTACATATATTAAAATATGTAATATAGTGCACATATTTAGCAAAATACTCCTCTCTATAGCTATTTTCTTATAGTCAACTAACATTAAATGGCTTTCCTGAGGTAAATGTAACGTTCTGTGACATAATTGTTCTCCTGCAGTGTTATTGACCTCGGTTGAAAAACACTCATTGATCGAAAGTACGTACCTTTCGGTGGGTTGTACTGTATCTTTAATAAAAAGTAACAGATGATCGGTTTACTTGATCTGAGGCGCGCGATCTGTCACATCACATTTACAAGCACCCCAAACAGTATTTATTGTCTGAATTTCGTTATAAAACCTGAGAGCTGATATTTTTTCATATCAAAAGTAACCTGCTCTGTCTAGTCTGTCGGTGTCAGTGTCCTCTTTGCTCCGCGATTTTTCTCTGGGTGAGAAAATGGATGTGTGGCGCGAGACCGTGTGAAAGTTTCAATTGCGTGAGTCTCAAGCTGAATGCGTGAGAGTTGGCAGCCATGCGGGGGATAAATAGTCGGCAGCGTTCCTCCTTCCGCCGTGCTTCTTCTCCATGTGAGGATTGTTTACATTAGACTAGAGTGCGCACTGCATGCACACAGTGCTTATACATGTGATGTGGGGATTGTTTACATCAAAGTGCGCACGTGTTTTGCGCAGCATACGCATTGTTTTTTAAGCGGTTGATGGAAAATAAGCTGATGCGCGTTCTAAAAATCTAAATTCGGATCTATTATTTTTCACGGTATTTCGAAGTCCCCGCGATAACAATATCGTGCATATTCATTACCGCGATTTATCGCATTACCGAATACCGGCACATGTCTAGTGCCTTGTTCATTAACTCTCGCACCTACATTAGTAAACGTTATGTTTACATGAACACATACAAACTATATTGCTATAGCCTAGATGAGTAAAAATAGACTGAAATATGTTGAAATAAAATGTCTGTATAAGCAACAAGCTGCAAATTCACATGTATATACTAATATATCATACACAATATATTACAGACTAAATATGAATGTTTAGACACGATTTTGTGATTAGTTTTGGATAGATTATAAAGTTTTGACTGTAAAAAAAGACTACTGTCACATTAAATAGGTACGCTTTTGTTCACCAATTTCTGCTCATAGTTAAATATACTATAGTATGATGTTTTGTCAAAAATAAAGTAGGTATATTGAATTATCAACTAAGATGTTATTATAGTGTTTGTTCCAATATTCTAACTAATGAATCCTTACCTTTTTTAATACGTATGATAAAATGTATACTTTTTACAAAGAAATACACTTGAAATATTGTTAAAATTGTAATTGTTGTTGTAATTGTAACCTATTTGTAATTGGTTACAATTTTTAATTGTAAAATATGTATAGGCTATATAGATAATTTCTTTTGTCCTTGCATTCTTTGGGATCCTGTGACACACCTGTGTGAAAGGGCTAATTAATATGCAGCTCATTATGCGGCACATTATCCGGCCTTTGTCTTCTCAGGTGTGAACACGCCTCCACGCATATTGCCTTTCCAAACAAAAGGTCTCTAATAAAATTCAAATCAGTGTATGTGTTTGTGTAAATGATTAGGCAGGATGATTTTCAGATCATTTTGAAGCAAAAATTCTAGGCAACAACACTCATTAGTCAAAAGTCTTGTGGACACATATTTAGTATGTGTTTTGTGGCCTTATTTCAGACACTTTAAGTTTTAGTTTTTTCAATAACCATGCATAAGCAATATTCTCTCAAAAATACAAACATGTTTCATAATTGTTGCTCAGAAATTACGGTAGCCCAGTTTGTGCTATATTGAGTGAATTTACACCTTTGCCATTAACATGTTTATAAATAACTGAAAAAAAGCACAAATTTCAGAGCATGTCAGAACACCTCAAGGACCCCAAAAACCCTTAGACCTCAGAGGGTTAAGCAAGGGGTGTACAACATATGACACTCTGCCTCAATGGAGGCCCCAGATTCAGGGGCCTACCATCAATATGCATGGGCGTCAGCTCATGGCAATGCTCTGGCTTCAAGGGAGAGTATTTCACCCCTTCTCTTTCTCCCCGACGTCAGTCAGGTTTAACCACATATGTCTCTCCGTGGCCACCATCGCCGTCATCGACTGGCCGATCGCGGCAGCAGTTTGCTTAGTGGCCCGGAGAGCAAGATCAGTGGTGCTGATCAGAGGACATCCCTGGCCCCTGGTCGAGATCCCCCAGCAGATCAGCCTGGAACGGTTGCAGCACCACCATGGTGTGCAGGGCAGCACCAGCCTGACCCGCTGCCGTGTATGCTCTGCCATTCAAGCGAGATGTTGCTTTTAGTGGTTTGGATGGCAGGGTTGGAGCTCTCTGTCTCGATGCCCGCCCAGACGCGAGATAGTTCGCGAAGTTCCCTCGAGAACTGCCTGTGTGTGCTCTTCTTACAAATAATAAACACACAGCTCGTGTGTGTCACCCGGTGCCAGATATCTTGGGCACGGGTCCGCATACTTCTGGAAGCTTTGCTTCTTCTCAGTGCATTTCATTTTCTCTTACCGTGATTCTCAAACGCTTTACAGACAGAACAGTCCCTGAAGACGAAAAGATGATTGTCATTTGTGCAGGGCGCCCTAATATACTTCCAGGTTGCACGTTAATGATATCAGAAGCTGTCGGCGGTCAATGTGATTGCCGTGATTTGTTGTGATTTCAGACACCTGTCACGCCTGAGGCGTTCCCCCAAAGCGCCAATCGACGCAGTGTCTCGTTCCCTTTCGAAAGGGAACTAACAGCTTTAGAGATTACCTCTGCCTTCAGTGTTCAGGTGAGGTGGAAAGAACCTACTTTTCCTCACCACTCACCCAATGAACTACAGCATGAGATGAATACAAACATCCTCAGCTCTGGGTCTATAATAAAGTAGTGTTTGTATTTTCTTTCAGCTTTCCTCTGAACTCCTCATTGTGAAAGTGAATGATTTTAAAAATGATTAATAGCTCAGTTTGTAATTGGTTGGGCTCAAAATGGCATGATGTGTCATCAAATTAATGATACCCTTTGGTTATAATTATAAGTTATAATTATGTTGGATGTAATTACTTTAAATGGCAAACTAGGGTTATTCTGAGAGTAGAGCCGTGGCAACATGTAAACCATTAGAATTATCAATGCTGGTTCTTTTTGAAGTTTTAAGTTTTTTTGAGAAAAACATGTTTTCTCAGTTAAATGACTAAATCCTGATCTCCAATACCATAGTACTTGGAGTTTATATCTTGAGGTGCATTAACATAGACACTTCAGTGGCTTTGTTTTCATGTTTCATTTAACAACTGAGATCTAGTTTGTTTAATTGTTTATTAGATTAACCTCGTTCAACTGCCAAGGATTCATTTGCCATGTTTCCACTTCAAACAGATTCAGAACCACCAGCAAGAGCACAACCATCAATGCAAAGAACACAGAGTTTTCATTTGATCATTGATCCCAAATGAATCAAACAGCTTTGTTAGTCATCTGTTTGATCTCTTCGAATCGAATTATTAACTCAATATCCACATCCTTTGTTTTCTCCTGGAGATCTATACATGAGCCTGGGTGTGGAAGAAACGGGCCTCCTGCTGGAATTCGTTATGAAGGAACATTGATGAGGACAGGGAGATAGAAAGATGCCTTTACTTGAGTCCTGCAGGACCCTTGGGTCAGAAGAGAGTTGAAGAGGTAGTATCTGTGAATTCTGTATCCTGACTGAATATTGTTCTGTGCCTGTTTCTTTCTGTTAAGTTAAGACATGGATGTGGCATCATGAATAGTCCACATACAAATGCCACTCAAGTCAACATAGCAAAATGTTATATTTCTCAGTATTTCTGGCGTCAAAGTTCTTGTCTATTCCTTTATCTATTTCTCTTAACTCTTTTTTAGCTGAATTGCAAAATGTTCTTAAATGGCTGTAGTAAATTTAGTTTACTACAGTTTCAGCAATGCTATTGGCATGGTAAATTTTGACCTGAACTTGATGAATTTGTATAGAGCTGTTGATATAAAGTGTAATTCATTGATTTTTTTTTTTTTTTTTTTTTTTTTGGTGTATTTGTACATGAAAATGGAATTTTATCAGAATTTTCAAGTCTTTTCACATTAAACCGTCCAAAAGTTTGAGGTCGGTAAGATTTTCAAATGTTTTTTAAAAAGTCTCTTATGCTAAACTCAAGGCTGCATTTGTTTGATCAAAACAAAACAAACAGTAAAATTGTGAAATATTACTACAATTTAGAATTGCTTTATTTTGATAGATTTTAACATGTAATTTTTTAGGTGTCCCTGAGAGAGAGAATGAAATGTAGATAAGGCGAGACTTTTGTCTCAGGGGAAGAGGGGGGGAGTCAAATGTTAATTTCCAGCAAGGTCCTTTGTCTCATAGACCAGTGGTCAGGTCTATCTCTTCAACCAGTTTTTCCCGTCTTACAATGTGATAGCAAAGCTGAATTTTCAGCATCATTAGTCCAGTCTTCAGTTCCAAATGATCCTGTCATTCTATGCTGATTTGCTGTGCTAAACATTGCTTATTATTCTCAATGTTTAAAACAGTTGTACTGCTTAATATTTTTGTGGAAACCATATACATGTTTGAATAAGAAAAAAAAGGTTTATTTGAAATGGATGGATACATGACCCAGGTCTGATTCAATCTCATTAGCACCGGGCTGAATATGTGATTGGAGAATATACAGGAAAATATACAGGAAGTGTTGTCTGCTTGGTCCTGTTTTACTATAAAACAGGTAACAGCGTTCAAGGCCATCTCTTTGTCCAGTCACGGTATGAAGTCATACAATTTTACAACCAGTGTGTGAGTGCATGTGTGTTCGAATGTGAGAGAGAATTGGATTATCTTTACATATGTTACAGTCAGAGCTGAGTGCACTTTTCTATCTTCCTTCCTCGACAGTCTACAGTGAACTGGAAAAATGAAATATTTACACTGCTATTCCAACAGGTTAGTTAATTCTGAAACATTAATGTCTCCTTAACGTGGGGCCCGGGAGAATATAGAGAAGAGAAAGATGGAGGGGAAACGGGCCATAGGGTCATATTTATTTAACTCATCTCTATTGCTGCCTTTTGCAGGTTACTCTCCACCAACCTAACCTTTTTTCCACCGAGCATACATTCCTACGTTAATGGGAACCACATGTTTCTGTGGTAATGTAGTTAGTTTTTTTGTCAGCATAGAAGAACTGAAACTCTTTGTCTAAGCCAGCGAGAGAAATTACTGAGATGCAGGAACGAAGATCTTTGCTGGTCCATTATCACTCTCTCTCCCTTATGTCTTATATAAATTGGTAAAATAAATAAGATATATTGCCAGAATGACTGGTGTCTGTTTATGAAATTAATTAACAAGTGGAAGCAAGAATTTTAAATCTACAGTCACCAAAATATAAAAGCGTGAAGCTGAAGTCTACCATTGTTAATATGATGAACTTCTACTGGACAAATTCGTATGTGTCTTTGGTTGGATTGTGATTATAGCAATATATAATTAAGTGCCATCTAGCTGATAAACCTCCTCTCATGATAAACACAAACTACACTGAAATCAACTTCTCATTAGCAGGATGAAGGGAGCTCACGGCTGGCTTTGTTCTGTTTTAACACACATTATAAGATTTTGAGGAAGGCTCCCTCCATAATTGCAGTTTTCCAAATTGTTACATCTGCTCTGAAACACAGGTTAGAGATCCAAACGCAGCTTTAATAAGGGAAATCCATAATCCAATCCAAACAATAGGCAGAAGGTCAAAACCCCCGGAGAAAAAAACCTAGATAGCAACAGAGTCCAATACATGCAAACAGGCAGAATATCAAGACCATAACATTAGAACCAGGATAAAGCACTCAGAACTTCAGAGTAACACAAACAAGACTTCAAAACGAGTGAGTGAAAACACAGAGCTTATAAATGCAAACGAGTTATCCCTCTAGGAGTCACGGTCGAGTTTACTCTCTGTAAGGATCCACTGGAGGCAAGTTGTAGTGAGAGAACCCAAGTGTAGTTTATTCAATAATAACATAGGCTACAACAGGATTAAAACGTAACATGAAACAAAAACATGACGTGGCATGAAACGAAACCATGGACATGGACTTACGCAACAGTGGTCACAGAAAACAATACTTAACCAAGACACATGGCAAACATGCGGGCTTAAATACTCAAGACTAATGACAAGACAAGGGACACCTGTGAACAATGAACAGACGATTAACCAATGACAAGACACATGGCAGGATCACATGACAAACAGGGAATCACATGACAGACATGGAACATGACATGAACAAAACCAAAACGTGACAGAGACAAGAGCTGTGTCCCAATGTGAAGGCTGCGTCCTCCGAAGGCCGCATTTGAAGGCCGATTGGCTGCATTTGAAGGCCGATTGCGTCACAGCGGCGCGACGAAGGCTGTCCGAATTCAAAGGCTGCATCCTCGAAGGCCGTATTCGAAGGCCGGTTGCGTCATCGCGCCGCGACGAAGGCTACCCTGATTCAAAAGCGACGCCAAATGCACTCTTCGGGTGCTTCTCATTTCTTATTTGTGCATCCTCGTTTCCTTTCCTCGCTTCCTTTCCTCGCGTCTTAGCTCCACCTCTTCAGGATGCGAGGGAAGGAAGCAAGGAAAAGACGCGAGGACGGATGAATTGAAGCAAGTGAAATGATATATCCTCGCCCCCTTTAGCGTCACTTAAAAGCGTCGTCAAGTAATGATGACTCTACACCGCTGGATTTAGCTTGCATGTCAGGATTCTTGAACATTGGAGATATTTATTTATATTGTTACCGTTTCAACCTCCACAAAACACCACATTTGTTCTTATTTTTTATATATATTACCAGTTATTATTAACAATGAATTATTGCCAGTTATGAACTGCTTTTTATTTGGTGTAGGCTGTATTATTACAGTTTGTTTAATTTTAGTGCTTTGATATAATTTTACACCACAGTGAAGCAGTTTGAATGTTAATGTGTTGCATATTATGCCCCTGCAGGTATAAACTACAAATATACTGTGAAATCAACACATCAAAACAAATTAACTACAGGCATAAATTAAAATCATTCTCTATTCTCCATTTATCAATATAAGAGGCATTAATGAAACCATTAAAAGCAATAAGCCAGTAAAATCAATAAACATAATTAAAACTGCTGAAAAGTAGGCTACGTTAAGACACTGTAAAAAAATAACTCACATTTACAATAACTTCATGCTTAATACTCACATTTATGTGTGTTTGAATGTTCTGCCATGGTTATCACTTGGAGCAGATGTGAAGGGGGAGGAGAATTTATACGTGCGTCACATTAAGTCGATAGAACACTTCCGCATAGTGTACACCTGTGTATCCTCGATCATAGCTCCGCTGGAAGCCTCCTCACTCCTCGATCCTCGCCTCCTCGCGGTGCAATTAGAGAATTGAGACGTCCTTCAAGATGGCCGAGCTCGATCGGTTTCCGGGTCATAGGATGGAGGACGGAGGATCGAGGAGACGAGGAGGGATATTGAGAAGCACCCCGTGTTTCTCCGTGAAAGGAAGGATACATAAATGGACACTCAGCGGCCTATCCTACCCCATAAGTCATTGCGCGCCGGTGACGAAAGCATTTTTAGTGCAGCATTTGGTGTGTAGCCTAGCCTACAGTTCAAATTCAAATGTTGGTGTTCAACTTAGCGTTTTAAAAAAACAACAACCGTTCATTTTCCGTTGTTAAATTATGGCTTATAAAAAGAAAAAATGAATGGAAGCAAATTTACACTGACCGAAGACTATCAAACTTTTCTACAAAATCATTTGAAATATTTAATAATATAAGGTCCCTAGCCTAATTGAGAAACGAAAAATGAACGGTTGTTGTATTTGTAAAACGCAAAGTTGAACACCAAAATTTGAATTTGAACTGCTACACAAATTGTTTATGACTTTTTGCCCCTTTATTACACATTTAAAATATTCACAAATTAATATGGACAAAATGTCGATTTTACTGGTTTTCTAAGGCCAAACCTGGAAATTATTTCCCCCGCAGTGCTGAATGAGAAGAGTCTCAGGAACCATACAGAGAGATGATTTATAGGCTAATGATAATAAATGTGTCTGAAAAAATAACGGGCCATTTTAATTGTTCGTTTAAACGTGAACGTTTCAAGATTTATAGGCTATATTTTGTTTCAGTTCATTTATGAGACGCGCTCCAGTTCACGGAGATGATGAAAGCGCGCCTGATTATTTTATTTCACAAAAGCACAACGTTTTCTTGTTATGTGAGTTTGGACAAATATAACTAGTTGCGAATGATTTATTATTCTTTTCTGTATGAGCAGAAATTATTTTAGGTTAGAGTATTAAGTTGTTTCCACTGTTGATAGTAAAATGCACGTGTTCGCGCCGGCGCCTCCGTGCCATGCAGTGCACACTCCCACATACACTTGGATATGCGTCAAAATCGTGTGTTTATTTGGGATAATTTTAGCCCTGTATTATTATTGTCTAACCTGTATTATGACTGACATTTCACGAATTGCTTTGTTCCTTTTTTTTGATAAAATTGCGCCTTCTAAATATGTAGCCTATGTAGTAATGATGATAGGCCTTATTTGCGTTTATAACTATAAAAGAGTTCACTGGACAGTAATATGTTAATCATAAAATTATTTATGAATGTTTTATTTTGTGTATGTGTTATGTTTCTTTTTTTATATGTGAAGTGTTGTTTTGCTTGAGGTTTTTCATCCCAAAAAAATGGACTTCAAAGATACAGGTAGGCTATAGCCTAAATGTGTGGTTATTTTTTTTGAAAATTCAAGAAATTATCAATTTTTTAAAGTTAAGTTTAAACATAATGAAATGCATCCCGCATAAACAGGTGGTCTGGTTGCCGCAGACTGGGGGAGAGGACACAAATCCGTGAGTAGAGTTTACAAACCCGTGGGAACGGATTGCAAAAGCGTGGGCACGGTTTATTAATTTGTGGGTACAGATTGCAAAATCTGAGAGCGCGGATTAGGAACTCGTGGGTACGGTTTACTTAATCCGTGTGCACGATTTGTTAAACCGAGGGAACAGTTTAATAATTCGAGAGTACAGTTTATAAACTAATGGTAACGGATTGCAAATTGTCGCCACGGATTGTTTTGTTTTTCCCCCACACTTCCCGGGCTCCGTATTATGGGGTTGAAAACCTGTGTAAATATATTCACCATGGTCCATTTATGTAGGGCTACATACTAAAATTAATATATATATATATATATATATATATATATATATATATATATATATATATATATATATATATATATTGGCTAAGCCGAAAATACATGAGTGAAACATCCTCACCATGTCCTCCAGTAAAATATAAAACATAAAAAGTACAATAGCCAATTTTGTCTCCATAGCTGTTTCAATTATAATAAATTAATTATCAGGATGGCAGCTAGCATAGCTCTCCACCGTTGCTTGACACCAGGAGCGGTAATCGGGAACACCTGGATGCGCAATTCGGGAATCCTACGCAGGCTACAAGGTGCGTCCTTCGAAGGCTGGGTAGGCTGGGTCCTTCGAAGTCGCGTCCTTCGAAGGACGCAGCCTTCACATTTGGGACACAGCTGAGACCAAATTGTGACAGTCGACAAGATGCGGGACTGAATAAAACGGCCGATTTTGTCAAATAGGGTGTCAAATTTCGTTCGACCTCCCCTCTACTAGATGGCAGACATGACATACTTCATCCCCGACTCAAAAAAACGTCATGCTTCTATACAAAATCTTCGAGCTAGAGCGCATTGAATCAGTGTGAACAAAAGCGGAGCTAGTGTGCGAGTGAGCCATTTTAGCAGAGCAATATTGTCAACGTCAGCGAGTATTTGCATTAGATTATTATTAATATTATTATTATTATCTAATGGCATCAATAAAGCTTACCCGCTTCTATTCGCGGACCCTGATTCTGAAGGGACGCTGCCTTCAGAAGATGACGGTGATTCTGAAAGTGAAAGTATAGCCCTAAACCAAGCACAAATGTGTATATCTTCACAACCATTCAAGGCATGACTTTGACTATTGACTAGGATATCATTTGAAAGCTTATGGTCTCCTCTTTCCATTAATACCAAAATCGAAATTTTGGGTCACTGTGACTCATTTTGCTGGATCAGGTCACAAATGGTGAATCCTTTGCCCAATGTAGATGGTCCTTTGCCCAATGTCAGTGATGGGAACAATGTTTCCCGGGGGCGGAGTGTTCATCGCGAAGTTAGCAGGCGTGTTAACGAGGCGGGAGATTTATACCGCGCTAGCCATGTCTTCTGACCGTGTGGTGCCTTTCCGCAATCGCGGCGACAGTATTGGAGACTTTGTCTAATGCCACTGGGTATGTTAGATGAGGTCGAAGTATTCATAGGACAGTTTGGGGGCAATGTGGAGGCAGGGTGGGGAGTCGCAATGACAGTAGTCCGAGCTGTGCACTCGGCGCGCGTGCGCGAGGCAGATCTGGCCGCGCTGCTCGTAGCAGGAGCAGAGGCGGTGTGACACGGGGCAGAGGGGCTAATAGTCTATCGCAAGTTGATGGGAATGCCGACTTTGAGTATTTGAGTATTACCATTTATTAGTAATGATTTACACAGTTTGTTTACTAGGCCTACTTACTATTTACCTGAGCATTCAGTATTGTGCAATATAGCATAAAGAAGGTGAGGGACATTTTGGGGGGAAAGAAGTGCTGCATTTTATCATTTAAACATGTGACTTTTAATGAAAATTCTATAATCCAAGATGGCCGCCACCATATGACGTCATAATACGCAAATTAGATGGGAACATGTAATCCCTACATAAACATTGGGTCATCCTTATTATTTCTCTAATTTACATAAAGTCTCTATCTTTTATCATATAGCCTTTTGAAATTAAGATGTCAAAATCGAACGTTTTAGGAAAAAACCTCTGGCGCCTAAAGAGTTAATCACACACAGCAGGTGGCATTAATCAGACCATAATGAGTCTAATATAATGAATAATATAAATCAAATGAAGAGCAGGCACCATAAAGTTGGTATGCAACCCGCCAATAAATCCATAGAAGAAGAAGAAGAAGAAGAAGAAGAAGAAGAAGAAGAAGAAGAAGAAGAAGAAGAAGAAGAAGAAGAAGAATGTTTCAATGTCAGGAACATTTATGTCTCAAAGGGTATTTTTATCAAAACAGAGCAGATTGTTTTTGGCTTTTTACCATGTCTTCACCGTTTTATTATTGCTACAAATCGCCTTTTATGTACTAAGATTTTATTGTTTTACCCTTGACCCAAAACCAGGCTTTTATTTTTAAAATATAAAATATTAAATTATTACATGTAACCATTTTCTACCACCTTCATTTACACCACATCATTTGAGATCAGGTGGAAATAATATATTTGTGATATATAATGAAGTGATACATAATATTGACTTGACATGCTATCAACGTGCTCAAACTTTTGAAACCTTATTGAATATTTGTATAAATAATAATAATAATAATAAAACAAAACCTTTTGTTTTTCTTTAATTGCAGGGATCTCACACCTTTCTGCCATTATAAGCACTCTAGAGGCTGCAGCTGACAGTGTTTGGCGTCCGAGCCCCTAACATCTAAATCCCGAGAGAACAGAGGTGAAGACATCCATGAGAGAGGTCCGTTTGCCCAAATCTTCATAACATTCACACTCGTACAACCGCACTGATTTATGTCCTGAATTTCCAGCCGCTCAGCCTCCCTGTGAACCCAATTGATTGGTGAAGCATGAAAATACATCTAGAGCCAAAGGGAAGTTTACTTTCTCTTACTTTTTCATTGCTTAACGTCATTCTGTAGACATCTATGAGTGTGAATATTGCATGAAAGTCTCGAAACTGAGTTAAAAAAAGTCCCTCCATTCAAGATAAAAACAGCTGTTTAGTCTAAGTATGTATTTGCTCAACCGCAAGAGTTGCTCATCTCATTGTCAGACTTTTTATGTGCAATTTAGACGTCTGAAAACTACACTTTATGAGATCCGTGTGATATAAACAACTAAGCACACAACCTTTACACAAGGCAGTGTAAATTACATTTTTGTTGTGTACTTTGTATGTTTGTGTCTGTGCACTGAACCAAATAATCAAAAAACACAATATGACCGAAAGAAACAGGCCAAGCAACTATACATTTTTTATATGATTCCGCTTTATTCAGCTGATTTCATTGGCCATGTACTATGTGAATATTTTATTTTTCAACCAACCCAGTTACATTTAGCCAAACAAGATAGGGAACCCAGTGGATATGTGGCCTAGTGGTTTAGTCCATTTACATTAAGATAAG
Source organism: Tiaroga cobitis (assembly GCA_030578255.1). Classification (NCBI taxonomy): domain Eukaryota; kingdom Metazoa; phylum Chordata; class Actinopteri; order Cypriniformes; family Leuciscidae; genus Tiaroga; species Tiaroga cobitis. The sequence continues at coordinate 28,769,227 of CM060593.1, forward strand.
GCTAGTAATGTAAGTTTGTATCTGGCTTGCAAAATTTTCCAAATATGAAAAGACACTAAAATGTATTTTTAAAATAAGCCAAACTGACAGAATATAAATATCTTTTAATATTGTATTAAATAATATTTAATATATATGGAAAACTATATATAGTTAATCATAAATTTAGCATGTATTAAATATTTTATTATTTTTAAGTGAATATAAATGAGGCAAATTATTGACTAATACTGTCAGATGCGGTGAAAGTGGATAAAAAACAGCAACAGTGTATAAGAACATAGGAGGGAAAAAGGGAGATGGACTGAAAGAACAACCCCAAAGACAAACCTAAATGAGCGATAATCTTCTCATAAGTATGAACCTGAATCCGAACTTGCCTTTTAAACCGTTTGCACAATGACACACTATATTCAGAGTAATTGCATGGTGTCATGGAGGCGTTTCCCACCAGTCAGGAATGAAAAGAGATACTGGCTGCACTGAAAGCTGTACAAATGCAGATCATTCCTCACTGCTGCTGTACCTCTGGACTATTAGTGAAAAACACTAATCATAAGGGAACTTTAAATCAATGAATGATTTGAAAAGCTAAATATGTAATTGTTGCTAAAAATTTCTGTGGGCAGTAGTCACATTAAGGTTAAAGATGTGCGTTGCATTATTCATTCAGTCGGTTCTCTGTATTTTGCTATGGGCAAATCTGTTGACCTCATCCTGTCCACAAGCAGTTATTGTGGGGCTGAGTACAGCACTTAGCCTATGAGACCCAGCGCTCTGACCGCCCTCTGTGGCTGGATGTACAGTTGCCCCATAATATTTGGACACTTAAAAATAGAAGTGTGCTTTTTTATTCTGCTATGACTTTTAGCTAGCTGGTTTCAAAGTGATTTTAGTGTATGTACAAAGTCAGATGTCCCCAGGTGTCAGAACAGAATCACCACTGGTTCATCACATTAATGTGCTTCACTTACATTTGACAACCAGAAAGTATCACATTACCTTTAGTTTTCATTTTCAGCATTTATTGTTTTTTAAACCTAACAAATGTCTTTTGTATAGCGTTTTGGTTACAAAGTGTGCTTTATTTCCTTAAAATAAATGTCACTGGGTTTGACATTTTGTTATGCAATAGCAAGTGTATCTAAATACTTTTTTCATGACTACTATTCTTTATAACAAATGACACTAGCTGAATATTCACGGTTCAGAGAAAGACAATGCAGGAAATGTATATAAATATTTTTTGTCCTCGTAAATGCGAGAAAAATGGAGGAAAACGATGAATTTTTTTTATAAATACTGAACACGTCTTTCCCGAAATCCCATATTTTTTTTCACTTGCTGTATGAAATATTGATAAAGTATTGCAGGGTCATTCTCAGCTGAGGAGAACACTCTCCACCTCACTTTACCTCACCGTCCTCCAGGGATTTTCTCCATCTGTTTCAAAAGTTAATGCTTGAACAAGTCAACCATGAATGAACTCTGCTTCTCACTATGTTCATGTTCTGGCACTGTACAACACCTGTGATTCAAAGCATCTTGCAAGACAATCAGTGTTCAGTCACTTATTAACTGACTATTTAACTTTACACTGATGGATTTTACTCTTACACACGTGGCAGATTATTTTATGATAAAATAATCGGCCACGTGTGTAAGAGTAAAATCCATCAGTGTAAAGTTAGATAGTCAGTTAATTTTTATCCAAGCAATTTACACTTCATTTTGATCAGTGCATTCTTTGGGAACTGAACCCATGACCTTGACATGATTTCCTGCACTGGTTGAGCTATATGAATTAATCATATATACTACACTACCATTTTAAAACTGTTATTGGTCATTTTCTTTCCCTTTTTTAATGTCATTACTCCAATATTCAGTGTCACATGATCCTTCACAAATCATTCTTCTATGCTGATTTGGTGCTCAAGAAACATTTACTATCAATGTTTAAAACAGTTGCTTAATATTTTTATGGAAACCTTGATACATTTTGGCATGGATTGTTTTATGAAAAAGAACTTGATTGGTAATAGAAATTTGTAACACGATAAAAGTCTCTACCGTCACTTTTGATCAGTTTAATGCATCCTTGCTGAATAACAGTAGATTAGTAGATTACAGAGGTAATAATGTCGCAAATACTGAAATAACAAGATCTTTTTATGCACTCAAAATAACCACTTCACTGAACGATTCACCAATTTTCTGTTTATTTTACAATTTTGTAGCATTTCATAATCTATTTCTACTTTTCACAACTGAATCTCCACTGTGATTGTAGCAGTTAATATGAACCCACTCTGCACATCCATTACAAATAATCCATTTCTGCCCAATTACATAAAGCAGCTTATTGCACTGAAGCATTCTGCATCATCTTTCAACAGCGTAGCAGTGCTGTGAGTGGCTTTTTGACTACAGTAGGTCTTTTCAGTTTTTTTTTTTTTTATATTGGCAAATATAAGTGTATAAGTTTCAGATTTATCAATGTGTAGGCCTATAAGTCGTGAAACACATCTACAATGTCATTACATTATCGACTGACCTCAATTCAAAAGGGCCTTTTAAGCAAGAGGGGCCTTTGGCCCGTTGTAGGCAAGGCAAGGCAAGTTTATTTATATAGCACATTTCATACACAATGGTAATTCAAAGTGCTTTACATAGAAGAAATAAAAAGAAAAAGAAATAACAATAATTAAAAATAAAATAAAGTACAGTAAAAACAGTCGGACGAACAGTGGCACAGTGCTCATTCAGTAAATGCATAGCTAAACAGATGTGTCTTGAGTCTGGATTTGAATGTGACTACCGTAGGAGCACATCTGATCTCCTCTGGAAGCTGGTTCCAGCTGCGGCTGGCATAATAGCTAAAAGCAGACTCTCCGTGCTTAGAGTGAACCCTTGGTATTTCTAGCTGATGTGATCCTAATGATCTGAGTGATCTGTTGGGTTTATATTCAGTGAGCATATCTGCAATATATTGAGGTCCTAACCCATTACCCGTTGTACCCTTCATAGTTTCAAAATTCACTTCTTTTTGAAGACTTTTCCACTTTCTTTGTCTTTCTTTTAGCAGCTTTGAGAAGGGATTGTTCACATCTCAAGTCTTCATTAGGACGCTCGAACAGGACGTTTCTGAATGGTTGGTTAACGTAATGCCACTTTGATCTATTTTTGTATGCACTCACTGGCAGGCAGTGTTGGGGAGTAACGGAATACATGTACCGGCGCGTATTCAAAATACTATGAGTAACTGTATTCCGTTACAGTTACAATTTAAATAGTTGGTATTTAGAATACAGTTACATTGTCGAAATCAATGGAATACATGACGATACTTCTCAGTTTCACAAGTTTATTCACTCTCTAAATAAATTAAGGCAACTCTTTCCCAGAAGCCCCAACATGAAAACAAAAAAAAAAAATGCGCGGTTTGCCGCTTGCGTGCATGACCAGTCAATGGAGTTGGAAGAGGAGCAGCGGCGGAAGCTAGAGATGGAGCCGGAACAACAGCAGAGCAAGAATGCATTTCTATCTTGGAAATTTAAACAGCACTTCACGGTAAAGAAAGAGAAGGGAGGGGGACGAAATATAACTGTGCAGTGCAACCTCTGCTTGCCAGCAACTAACCTCCTTTCAGCATCCAAAGACTCCACCTCCTCCAACCTGAAGAAACATCTTAAAGTATTTTTTTTTAATTAACGTTAGTCGTCTGCTGTAGATTTACTGGTCACCTTGCTATTTTATAGTTATATCCGGTAGCTACCTGCTTAGTTGACGTGCGACTTCACTTACTTCACATTTTCCTATGTGCTGATTTACTAGCTCCAGAGCCGTTTAAAGACTGACTAGCCCCGTTTGACATGCTAGTTAACGTGACCATACGTCCTCTTTTTCCCGGACATGTCTTCTTTTTGGACCTAAATAAATGCGTCCGGCCGCCCATTTCTAGATCGCCCAAAATGTCGGGGATTCGGCTTTTGCTTTCTACAGTCGTCATTCATTATGTTTATGCACACCTTTTGTTCATCAGATGAATGAATGCTAAACTGAATGAATGCTAAACAAGTGATTGGTTTGATAGCGACCCAGAAGCCCACATAAGGAAAGTAGGCCTATACAAGAGAACATCAGAAGCACTGAAATCTTTTTATTTTTTTACTGAAACAGTGTTTCTCTTACGAGAGTATCTCTCGTACTGCGTAATAGCTTACGCTATGGGGAAAACCTCTTTTCCACGAGATATTGAAGCCAAAAATTATCCTTAATTTTTTATTAATGTAAAATGCTTTGCAGCAGCAAGCAGACATAGGCGAAACAGCTCGCGCGCCTATTGGCTGCTCTTGCGGCAAATGCAGCAGCATATCGAGAGACTCTGCGTGACGTAATGACCAATGGGGGCAATTCACGCCCATATCGTCACGTCCCGCCAGAAAGGGCGTGGTCTCGCCCTATAAATAAGCTCGGTAGGCTGGTACAAGCTGATTTTCATCTCTTCAGCGAAGCACTCGCATCGCTGGATCCGGAGTGAGAAGCCGCGCCGTCGACGCAAGCCTTTTAGCGGGACGAGCTCCTGGAGTCGCTGGCCTCGCCGCCTTCAACTGCCGTATCTGCTACGCTTTCCGGCGTTCTAAGTATCCTTTTATCCTTACTCTGCTGAGAGTGTTAGCTCGCTTACGTGACGCGACTTACACCTCTCATCACAAAAGAGCTGCGTCTTTTTAAAGATGCCATCCTGTGGCTCGTGCCGCGTCCCACTCAGCGACGGGGACCGTCATGTCATCTGCGTGTCCTGCCTGGGTGAGGATCACGCGGCTATCGCGCTCGCTGACGGCGGATGCCCTCATTGCGAGCTTCTGCCCATGGTGACTCTGAGGACTCGCCTGGCATCATTCTCCGAGCCTTCAGCACAGCCCGCCGTGACGCCGCGCCGCAAGAAGCGCCGTGCCCAGCGCGCTCCCGGGCTCTCTCCAGCCCGCCAAAGCTCGCCGGTTCGCCCGCCGGCTTCGCTCGAGTCGCTCACTGATGGACAATGGCCGCCGTCTGCCGCCGCATCCGTCCATGAGTTCGACGAACCCACCGAGGCGTGTTCTCTTCTGGCGTCTGATAGCGAGGATTGGGCGAGCTCCGTGGATCTCCCCTCCGCTAGCGTTTCCCGCCAAACCACTGGGAAGAGAGCCGGCATTGAGTCTGAGCTGATGCGTCTGCTCTCTCAAGCCGTCGAAAACATCGGTCTCGACTGGGAGGCGCCAGCGCAACCGCCGCGCAACAGACTGGACGGACGCTTTCTCGGGAAAGACGAAGCCCCGTCAAAGTCAAGGCCCGCGCCCTTCCTCCCTGAGTTACACGAGGAAGTGACTAAGTCGTGGAACGCCCCCTTCTCCGCCAGGCTGCGTACCTCTGCCTCTGCCGCATTCTCCACGGTGGATGGTGCGAAGGACAGAGGGTACCTCTCCGTTCCTCCTGTGGAACCAGCGGTAGCGTCTCATCTCTGCCCGCCCTCCGCTGGACGGCGCGCTCAGACAACGCTCCCATCTAAAGCCTGCCGAGTGACGTCAGCCATGCACGGGCGCGCTTACACCACCGCCGGGCAAGCAGTTTCAGCGCTGCACACTATGGCTATCCTGCACTAGGGATCATTCTTGGTAATGATCTCGCAGGCGGAAAGGCATTGCCGTTTCCTGAAGTAATTGAGGATCCGCTTTCTGATCTACGAAATGTGGTAGACTCTGTTTCGAACTTAACTTCTGTATTTCCGGCATGCGTGGTTACACGAGCGCAGTCACATCAATATAGTGACATGGTTGACCTTTCAGATAGCTTTGTGGCTTTCCTGACAGCACTGACGTTTGTCAGGAATTCCCTTGGGAAGAAGAGTGTACGCCCTCGGAGTCGCTGTCCACAGTACCTAGTGCTGAAATTGATCTGACTTCTACTATTGATAGAATCACACTGGCGAACGCGCAAAAGAATGATAATTCTCTGGCTCGTTGTAGAACTGCCGTTGTGAAGCACGAAGATATTTTTAAAAGACATGTTGCTTATTTCTGGGACGACGGGTTGCTGATGTGAAAAAGAACGCCAGTGCTCTCTGAATATGAAGCTGATGCAGTTTATCAGATAGTTGTGCCCGCTCAATTTCGCTCGCATGTGTTGATGTTAGCTCACGATCACAGTTTTTCAGGTCATTTGGGCGTTACAAAAACATACCACCGTATCTTAGGTCATTTCTTCTGGCCCGGTTTAAGATCAGATGTGGTGAAATACTGTCGGTCATGCCATACCTGTCAGATTGTGGGTAAGCCAAACCAAGTGATTTCCCCAGCACCTCTTTGCCCCATTCCTGTTATTGGTGAGCCGTTTGAGCGGGTGGTTTTAGATTGTGTTGGTCCTTTGCCACGGACTAAGTCCGGACATAAATTCATACTAACTATGATGTGCTCAAACACCCATTTTCCGGAAGCTGTGCCTTTACGCACTATAAAAACCAAGGGGGTTTTGCAAGCTTTAATTAAATTCTTTTCAACCTTCGGCTTACCGAAGGTGGTGCAGACTGATCAGGGCACAAATTTTATGTCTTTTATGTCTAAATTTTATTTTATTCAAACAAGTGTTGTCACAGCTCAATATAAAACACAAAGTTTCTAGTGCGTACCATCCAGAGTCGCAGGGCGCATTAGAACGGTTTCACCAAACCCTAAAGTCAATGTTGCGTACATTTTGTGCTCAATCAGAGAAAGAATGGGATGAGGGTTTGCCCTTATTATTGTTTGCGGGGCGTGAGACTAAGCAGGAATCGCTTGGCTTTAGTCCTGCTGAATTAGTTTTCGGCCATACCGTGCAGAGCATATGAGCGGAGTGGAGCGGTGAGAATCTCAGCTCCTCGCTCACGGAACTGTTCACCCCTCCGCTCCGCCGCTCAAAGCCACATCAGCCCGCTCCGCTCATTATCGCTCAGCGCTCAACGCAGTTTGCTTCGCGCTCCACTCAAATCGCCCCCCCGCTCGCTCCAAAAAAGGAAAAAAATCTGCACGTAGGCTACTTAACTTTTAGCTTAGACCACACGGCTTACCTACCTCCCAAAGAACTAAAGACCAACAACAACATTTTCCAAATAGAAATGTTTTATTTTAAATTGTAAATTAGGCGTAGCCTATGTAAGAAATATAGCCTATACAAAAAGTCCTGTAAAATTAAACGAATAAATTGACCTAATAATATGAATAAAAATGATATAAACAAAAATTTACATAAACGTTTTAAAAGTAAATTAACTATTAGGCCAGAATTTTGATAACTGAGTTTTTGGGCAACGCGCACGATTAACATTTTAATTATAGCCTATCCATTGTACACACAAACTGCTGCAAAATTAAACGAATAAATGGGCCTAATAATATAAATAAAAATTATATAAACAAAAATATAAAAAAATATAGGCCTACATAAACGTTTTAAAAGTAAATTAACTATTAGGCCAACATTTTGATAACTAAACTTTTGCACAGAACGCACAAATAAAATTTAAATTGGCTTAAATCAATTGTACAAACAAATTGCTGCAAAATTAAATGAATCAATGGGCCTAATTATACAAATAAAATATACAGGCTGTAGGCCTACTGTAGGCTAGCCTACATCGAAGTTTTAAAAGTAGGCTAAATGAACTATTAGGCCAAAATTCGTATAACTAAACTTTTGCGCAGAGTGCACGTGGATTGCAATTTAAATTGGCTTATGTTGTCAAACTTAAAAAAAAGAAGAAAAAAAAAATGAATTGCTTTCCTTATCTACAGTTCTTTTGAGTTCACCTTCAAGAACACAAGTTTGGACAATGTCTAGGCTTCAGACTCATGCGGTGGTTGCGGAGAAAACCCTCTCTGCGCTCGCAGACCCGCTTGGGATGCTGAACACAATGCGAGCTTCTTTAGCCAGGCGGGGAAAAGACGTGGAGTCAGACTCGTGGTGTGAGCGGAACGTGCGTGTCTGCGCTCCGTCCAAGATTCGCCCGCTCGCGCTCCCCGCTCGCTCCCGCTCCACTCCGCTCACATGCTCTGATACGGTGAGAGGGCTGCTGAAATTATTGAAAGAGAATATGATGGGCTGTAAATCAAGTGACGTTGTTAATATCTTGGACTATGTTAGCTCATTTCGTGAACGTTTGCACCGTGTGCGTGAACTTGCTCGTGCCTCCTTTGGCGTCTGTTCAAGCCAAGATGAAGACTCGATTTGACAAAAAAAAAAAAACTGTTTCACGTTCTTTCAACCAGGGTGACGGTGCCCATTTGCAAAATTCGGAGATCCTTAAAGATTTGCCATCTTATCTGTCATATCTGTCTGAAGCTTCTCGAGCAGATATTTGTCAGCTAATCCAGTCATATCTAACGTTGTTCTCTGATGTACCATCCAGAACGACTGCAGTGTGCCATGACATTGATGTGGGAGATCATCCACCAATTAAGCAGCATGCTTATAGAGTGAACCCAATTAAGCATCAGGTTATGCAGGACGAGGTGAAGTATTTACTTGAAAACGGGTTGGCTGTGCAGAGTTTCAGTGCTTGGAGTTCCCCCTGCCTCATCGTTCCGAAGAGTGACGGCACGGTCTGTTTTTGTACGTAGGCTATTATAGAAAAGTTAATGCAACCACAAAGTCAGATTCATTCCCCTTGCCCCGTATGGAGGACTGTGTGGACAGGCTGGGGTCTGCTACTTTCGTTTCTAAATTGGATCTACTTAAGGGCTATTGGCAAGTGCCCTTGACTCTTCGCGCTGCTGAGATTTCTGCTTTTGTTACGCCTGATAACCTGCTACAGTACACTGTTATGGCGTTCGGATTGTGAAACGCTCCTGCCACGTTTCAACGTCTGATGAATAAGGTTCTGGCGGGCATTCCTGATTGTGATTCGTATTTAGATGACATGATGGTGTACTCTACTGACTGGAAGGAACATCTTAAAACACTTCGTATGGTGTTTGACCATCTGCATGCTTTTTCTTTGACTTTAAACCTTGCGAAATGCGAGTTTGGAAGGGCTACAGTGACATATTTGGGAAAACAGGTCGGTCAGGGGGTAGTTCGTCCTGTTGCTGCTAAAGTGCAGGCTATTGTACAGTTTCCGGTCTCGAATACTAAACGACAGCTGAGAAGTTTTCTTGGTATGGCGGGATACTATCGAGGATTCTGCAAAAACTTTTCTGATGTGTTTATTTTCTTTCCTTTGTGTTAGGTTTTGCTGTTTTATTTCGTTAGACTATAGGGCTTTTGTTTGTTATTTTGGGCCTTGGGTCTCTCTGACGAAAATACCACTTCTTTTGATTTGATTTCTTTAATTATTCTTTTTGTTTTTTTCCCTGTCCTCTTTTGTTAATTATACTTTATCATTCTTGTTTGGGCCATGGGTCCTTCTAATGAAGGTTAACTGGTTTATTGTTTTCTACTTTTGTGATAACTTTTAATTACAATAAATTTGTTATACTTTATGGTGTTCCCCTTCTTTGGTATTCGTTCTTCGGCTCTTTTGGTCTGACGGCCTGCTGGAAGTCTGCCATATCCTTATTATTTCTTTAATTTATTGCATCTTACCCCTAGCGGACGTTATAGCTGTGTGTAGCGCGCGTACCCTTTGGCGTACCCTGACGTGCACCTCTCCAAAAATGTAACAACGCGTCAATTCTACACGTACCGCAAGCGCTGTGATTGGTCTGCTAGAACCGCTCCCCGGGTTTCACATGCTCCCTCTGCATGTGTAATTGCGCGTGAAAGCGGACAACGACGCAGAAGTATAAATGAAAACCATCGCGTAGTCTATAGCGTAAAGGCTCCGGCGTAGGTCAGACGCAGAAGTATTAATCAGCCTTAACTGTATTCACACCGCCGCCGACTTGAGCGTCAAAGAAGCTCTGGCCGCTCTGTCAAGGACGCTTGTCAAAAAGCACGGGGAAGCTTGTTGACGCTTTGGACGCTCTGACGTAGCAGGGAGAAGAGAAGTGTCACAACATGAAATGTAATAAACAGAAAAATCAATCAATACATTGAAGAAACCTTTTATAATGACAGCATTTTTATAACCATTTTGGTCACATTTGGTCGGGGAAAAAAATAATAATTAGCTATTATTATTATTATTTGCATTAAGCTATTATTTGCATTAGTGCAATTGGTCAAATCGTTGTCACCGTGAGCAAATGAATTGCATTCCCGCTTAAAACGAGCGTTCGTAAATATTTCAAATAAAAGTTGCGCTCATTCTCAAATGTGTATCACTGGATCATTATGGAAAATCGCGAAGTTGTTGTGTTTGGTGCTGCTTTACTGTATTTGCGGAGAAGACGTCGGACGTCAACTATCCCAGCTATTTTATCCCATGCCTGTTCTTTTGTAACTGGTCCCTGTAAGCAAACAACGTCATATCATATATGATAGGAAACCCAGCAACAGCGATTATCAGCTTCTCCTCCATTTTCTCGGAACTAATGTTTTGGTAGGAACGAAAGTTCACATCGTATGTTTCTCCGGAATCAGCCAGAGTGAAGGACATCTTTATTCTGATTGGTTGCTGGCGTTTTGCCGCTGCTTGCCGCTGAACCGCGTCATAGCTCATTACCATAAAGTTGAGCTTCTTTCAACTTTCTGATTGACGCTCAAAACGCCCAAAACGCGACGCCGAGTGATTTGACGCTCCTTGCAGCTGAGAGAAGCCAGCTTCCATTGAAAATGAATGACTTCCGGCCGCTTTGGAAGCTCAAGTCGGCGGCGGTGTGAACGTACAGTAAGACTGTGAAAATACCTAATTACAAAGACAACAAACCCAAAAGGCGCACATTTTCTCTCAATGAATGAAGCTAACTTTACTGAGGCTAACGCCTGTCATTTTTTCTGTAGTCTTACGTTATGATCGTAACGTTACGCCGTCGTTACAAGTGTTTTGTACCAGACTACACACATACGAGAAACGGATCTTGCTCGTTGTTTCGCTTTCCGGGAGGTGTAGTTCATTGAGCGATTTTCACATAAACTAAATGTTACTCTTCTGTTTTATGACAAACTGCAACTTTCTTGACTTTCATAATTATATTTTAAATTGACAAACATCATATGTGTAATTCAGGGCACAGTTCAGACGGAATAAAAAGATAAGTTGTCTCTCCATTGACTACCATACATATTTTTTTCCGAAATAAGGTCCCATGAGCCGGAAGCGGAGGGGAGGGACTTAAGGGGGTCGCACAGCGAACGAGAAGCGCAGCGCCATGTCTTTAAATTCGAACACATTATTCTCTGAGTGGACACACACCGGCTGCGCCATTCGGCATCTGTCCGCGGCGGCCAGCTACGGCTCAGGACCTTGTCCAAAACCCTGCCGCGCCACAGAGCGCCATTTACATAGTTGTATATTAAATTTACATGTCTATGTCTCAAATCGTCGTTAATGTACATACTGACTTCACCCTGTGCTGCAATGTACATTTAGTTTTACATTCATTTACAGAAATCAGCAGCTAGAATTTAAATTGCTTATGTTCGCAGATTTTCAGGTGATATATTCTCACAACGAACGCTCTGAGGTAAAGTGTGTTCAGACTGAAGACATAGCAACGGTTGTATTAAACTGTTCAGTACAATCATAACATAGCACAGACATTATCTTAATTCCATAATGTCTTTAAACATAACAATATTGCTGGCCATAAACTGAGAAAGTGTGCGCCCGGTGTGCGATACCTCGAGTTGTCCTAGACGCGATGCGGCGCGGCGCTGTGCTTCTTGTCCGGTGTGCGACCCCCTTTAGGCTCTCTATTGTTACGACCCTGCGTTCTACTTGCTCGCCTGCTGGTGGCGGTGTTCTTCCAGGACAGCATGGGAGATCGCACACCCCTGTTACCTGTTTACCACTTAATTACGGAGAGGATAAAACATTGGACTCAACCACTCCTCTTCACTTCGTCCAGGGGATTGACAGCCTCTGGAGAAGTCACTTGTTTTGCGAACCTTTATTTGTTTACAGCCCATACCAACCCTTTTCTCCTCCCCGTCTGGATTATGATTTTTCCCCTTTGATTTTGAACCCTAGTCTTCGTTATATTAGGTTATTTGTATTTTTGAAGACTAATAAAATCGTGCAAGTCATTACTTCAGTGTACTTGTATACTTTATGTACGGTCGAAACGAGCTGGCCGTAACACTATACAGTCAAGCAATGAATTAAAGCATAAATATATTAAATAATTGTATTTTATTTACTGACAACCATAAGAAACATGAATAAATAATGAATAAAAGTAACTTTCACAATAAACAAATGCATATACAAGTCAACAACACAAGAAACAATTGGCTTTATTTAAACTAGAATCATGTATTTACAGGCGATGAATCCCACATCCTACTGCAATCTCAACACAGCGGCTCTCATTCTGTGGCTTTATTCTGATGAATCAGCTGACCACCAGAGGTGAGCGTGCCTTCGTGCCGGAGGTTGTTCTAAAGCAATAAGGGCAGGTGGAGAGATGGAGGGTCTCATAAGGGCAGGTGGAGTGATGGAGGGTCTCATCCATGGCACCATGTCCAGGATTCAGCTCCGGGCTCCACATCCTCAGTGCTCACACCAGTCTGCAGACATTTCAGATCCGAATCAGAAAAGTGCTGTAATAACTCTGTTTGAAATTACAATAATTATACAACTTAAGATTTATATAGATTTTGTTATTCATTTCTGTAGTATACTTATTCAAAGCCTTTGATGCAGCATTCAGCTTCATGAGCCACTATCCTCTCCCCCAAATGTTCCTCAATTTATCAACAGGACAAATAAAATAGATAACCTATGTTTAGTTACTGTATAGATCTGTTTATTTACCTTATACTTACGGCACATGTTTACATCTAATGTAAACAGTGTTGACACAACAGTAAAATCTCTGAAAGAAGTAGCCAATTGGGTGGATCTGCAGAGGGTTAAAGCCAACAACAACCGGGCTCCACAGTCTCCAAAATTCATCAACTTCCAGCGTGAAGGCAACCATACTCCCAAGGTAAAGGCAACCACCAAGCACCCACCATACATTCTACAGCGAGCTTTTGATTGGGAGATGCAAGTGGACCTGGGAAATAGGCTTCCCACAAGACATTGTAGTGACCTCGCTCCGTCCGGATTTGGTTCTGAGTTCCAGGAGCATTAAGACCATCGTAGTAGCTGAATTTACGGTGCCATGGGAGGACAGGCTAGCTATCTCACATCAAATTAAGAAGGCCAAGTACCAGGACTTGATTGATGAGGCTCTTATCAAAGGATTGCACGCAACCATGTTTCCCATCGAAGTTGGCTGTCGTGGTTTCCAAACAACGTCTTTGCGCTATTTCCCACAGAAGATTGGCCTGGATCCAAAACAGCTGAAGAAAGCCACCAGGAAGTTATCCCTGGCAGCCGAGACTAGCTCAAGATGGTTGTGGCTGAGGAGAGCCCACAGCTGGAACCCCTCTGCAGGCAAAGGCTAAATGTTCTTTGCTGCCCCACTCAGGTGAAGCGTACAGGTTAAGGGGCGAAACGCCAGTGAGCCTGAGACACCTGCTGATGATGCAGAGGGGTCTTCAACAATGTGGATGCTCCGCCCACCTTCTCACCATGGAATACCATCGCGAAGTCACTATATCCAAGTAGCTCTTGCAATTCCTGCTCGTAGCAAAGCATCTTTGATGTTTATCTTGCCTAAAATAGCACACATACATCAGATGTCTATTTCATGTTGTGATGTGCTCATCTGCAATACTTATAGAATATTTTCCTGTCAGATGCAAATAGACATTTAAAATAAGCATCTTTAAGATGTATAAGGTTGATGTACATCCACGTTGGAGATGTGTGCTTACGAGCTCCCCTGACAGCAATACATAATAGAACGTGTTTTTACAGCAAAATCACAACTATACTGTTTAACATCTTTACACCTTCAACAATTCAACAGTTTACTCTAGTCTACTGTATTTCAACACATTTTAACACAAGGAACCGTGTTTACTCACATTCGAAAACACCCGCGTCGCTGATCTCTGTGATGTTCGAGATGCTCCCGTGGCCTCCTGGGAAGGTTGAGATAGAAAAGTATCCGTCGATGGGTGCTTCAGAATCTGGGCAGAAGCAGCAGGTCATCCGGGAACTTCTCGCCTACTCTTTTATGAATACTGATGTTTCGAACATTACTACTTCTTTCACGTACTGTTTCCTCCCACTATATAGTAGGTAAGTAGGCATGAACGCACTATTAGTATACGCACATCCGAATCTCGCGAGAATTAGTACGTCACCCAGGTAATGGTCGCCTACTCTTTTATGAACACTAAGGATTCATACACACTTTTTCGCTCGCCTACTGCTTTTCCCCTACTATTTAGTAGGGAAGTATGCGGTTTCAAACGCAGCCTATGTAAATCAAAATGCTCAATGGTACCAAATGAAAAGTCGAACCCAGGAAGAGAAAACGACTGTGAAGCTTTAAGGGTGTTGGACTCTATCTACTCCATCTGTGTTTTGATCATCGTTCTGAATCTGATCAAGGCGTAGTCTTTGACAAAAATGTGATTTTTCTCAACTTTTTTTGTTAAAAATGTTGCCTTTCTTTATGAAACTTACCGACATTCAAGTGTTGATAAAAAAAGGATGCATGAAGCTAATAAAATGTTTTTAAAATTAGTTAAAGTACAGTTAAACGTATTTTTCAAGTATAAAAAATATCATCTACATTTGAACATAGTAGTATATTGCAAGTGCAAAAATAATATATAAATAGTAAACAATAAGTATAATGTTATGTTCACTAAAAGAAAACTTACAAGTATACTTGCAGTATAAACTACTAAACTAGTAGTTTACTGAGAGTATACTTCAAAGTGTACTTTTATAAACTAAAAATTTGCTACAAGTATTAAAATAGTAAACTACTAGTATAGCCATAAGTTCACTTGCAGTACAAATGAGAAACGTAATTATGAACTAGTTGTGCACTTAAAGTTTACTAATGTTAAACTTATAGTACACTTAAACATAAATTATACTTTTATATACTGCAAGTGGGCCAATTTAGTCCCAAGCGGTATTAAAATAGTATTAAAATAGTACACTTACAAGTTTACTACTAGTACATATTGACATTAGTATACTTACTACATAATTATACTTGAAAATATACTTGAACATTACTTAAGTATACTTAATTAACTTAATTAAGTAAAATTAACTTGAAGTATACTTCTTTTTCGTAAGGGTATAGGCTACAAGCTACAGTATGAGTGAAGCGTTTGTGTGTTGATCACGAAAGGAGATATTCAGCAAATAATGATAACATGATGGAGAAGAGCATTGTAACCTGGCATATATCCAAACAGTGACCACAAAGTTCACATATTTTCCAATCATTTATTTAGTGCCATCTGCATGATGAAGATCGGCCCTCCATTTTTTAAAAGTGCTACCAATTTTATTGCAGTTTCACTGAATTTCGATTAGGCTGCCCTTAGAACATCACTGACTGAAATGTTTTACATGTTGGTCAGATAGTCTCTCCTGTTCAAGTGGGAAGCTTTGGCAATGGTGTGAGATGCTCTGTCTGTATTAGGCAGTTCTCTCTTTTTTTATATATCTTTAAATCAAGTACAGATTTGAAACTGGTACAAAGCAGCTGAAACTGATCACTTAGCAGCTTTCTTTGACAACACTCAACACAACAATTTCAATGATGTTTGGCAAGCTTCCACAGTCTTTCGTGTGAATAAAACATGACGCATATGCAGCTTTATTTTTTATTACAAATTTATTGCAAATATAGAAATAGATCTTTTGTACAGAATTTGTGGTGGAGAAGATGTAGGATATAATTACCAGCTAAATAAATGTAAGTAAACCATTTCAGAGGCCTTTTTTCCATCACATCAAAGAAAGGTCTTTTTGAGATCCATTCCGTAGATAGAAAAGGAGGCAAAGAAATATACAACCGATCTGAAGGAAACATTGTTAATAATGAGGCTCTTTAAAATCGCTGAAATTCATTTACAATTCTGTCAAAAGCTGGGATTGAAAAACTAAGCTACTTATGACGTCCAATATCAAACTATTATAAAGCTCACAGTTGGAGCTCTTTTGTGTGTCGCCATGGAAAAGCTTTGGTTTCCACTTGCAAAAAAAAAAAAAAATTCCTTTTGGTTCAGATCAGAATCTTATACTCACTATGTGACTGTATATTGCGTATCTATAGAATGACCAGAAGACCTATTGGCAAGATTACAGACATGATGAGCTTGGTATTGTGGTTCGGCCATTGTGGCCTCTCAGCCTTAAATAATCAATGCAGGCCTCTTCATTCAGTCGGTTAAAATGGAGAACGACATCCTCCACAGCCTCCAGAGACAACAGCCTCCCAAACGGACCATCTCTCGAAGTACCTCTGTTTCACTGCCCATAGACTATTTCACTGGCTTCTCAGAAACATTGAAACATTAATTCGCTGATGTTTGCTTTATCATTGATTCAATGAGCAGGCGTGCACGGGAGAATGTTTTTCTCCAGCAGAGGCAAGGGGCTACTGCGGGACACCTGCAAGGTCAATGTAGTGGATGTGCCATATTCTCTCATTTATTGATCTGGAGTCTGCTGGGCAGCATTGAGTTCTGCAGAGGATGAATTGACACAGCTAGGATCTCACTTTTCTTTTTCATTGCAGAGAAATAACCATAAGGGATGAAGGTCTTATTTTGGCACTAAACAAGACTGACCAATATAGCCATTTTTTGTTGGCAATTGTAAAGCAGAATACGAAGCTTTCCCATGGCATTGTTTCAGGCAGTTTTTTTCTTGGTTCAAAACTGTAATAAGAATTCCAGTGACAGCAATGGAAGTAGTTCAGCATCCTTGAGGTGTTAATAAACCTCAGTATCATCCCTCAAAAAGTTCTGACAGTATTTCAATGCCTAATTTTTGCTTTGTTTGCAAAATATATCCACTCAATATACACAACAATATAATTCATTTCTTTGAAAAATACAGAAAATCATGCAAACATAACACTTTGTTTCTTTTCCTGCCACTTTCTGTGGTCTCAGATTGAATCAGATCTGGATAACAGGGATCAACGCATTAACCCAGTCCAAAGCTATACAACATGTTACCCCAAAATCATCCGAAACCTCCCATCACGAAACATAATTATAACAATTACAACTAGAAATTCATTGAAAAAAAACCCCCCAAAACATCTTTGATATTTTTACAAAGGTTGAAATTCATAAATATAGCTATTTTTCTACTATTTACCCTCCTGCTTTTTTTGGAACAGGAAATAATATTTGTGAAAGAAGGGCTAATAAAGCAATTTAGAAGAAACGGAAATGCAAGCTATTAATTGTCATAAAGTTTCCTGAGCCACTTTTTGGGACAGGTGAAGGCTCAAAGATGCTCTTCCGCTCAAGAGCAGACAGACCCGCCAACTGCATGCCAACATCATGTGAGAGGATTATTATACTGGAGGATTAAAACAAAACAAAATGAAACACAAAAGGCCCTTGTCACCCTTTTGTACATTTTACCCTCTGATTCAGCGCAAAACACATTATTGGAGAGTTTAAATTGAAAAATAATCAAATGAATGACAAAACACCACCCCCAGAAACTCCTTCTGTGTGAATTCAACCCACTTTACAATGTGCCAAACCAGGCTGTAAAAGTCACATTCAGTGAAACCTCAGCAATGATTTATACACAATAACAAATTAAGATCTTCATATTTTTCCACAAAATAAGGAAATTATGTTCATTAGTGCACACACCCCTCCATGTTGAAATATTTTGGACTTCACCCCTGTATTTAATTTTTTTTTGAATAATAAAACGTTAACTCCCACTAGTAATGGAATTCCCCCTTCACATGTCTGGTCAAATACAATTCTTTTTTTCTCTGTAAGCCCCAATTGTTGAACACTTGCAGTTGCAAGATAATAATGATATACATTCCAACACTACTGTTGCGTCAGCTGGCCAAACAAACAAAGTCTTGGTATACCTTTAAAAATGTGGTTTCATTAAACTTCCTCTTTTCCTCCCTATTGCATGTTAAACTGCTGTCTGAATATGGGAGTGATGCTCCAGTGATATCTTGATATGTTGCCCTGTAGACGGTTAAACAGAGACTACAGAGGGAATGAGTGGAAGATGACAGGGACATCAGGCTGCTGGAGTCTGAAGTTAATTGAGAAGTGAGTGATGGAGGGGGATGAAACAGTACTCAGGATTAACTGGTGTGATCCCCCAGTGCAAATAGCTCGGAAAATCCTATAGCTCCTTTGACATTCCCACTTATCTATTAAATGTTTCCCACGATTTCTGAGCGACAGTGCTGTTAATGGATAGTCTAAAACTCAAAAACTTCTAAACTTACAATTCTGTCTAGAATTGAAAAGAATGTGTTCAAAACACATGAAATGCACCTTACTTTTTTCTGTGGAACGGATTTTTTTTTGGATTTTTTAAAGAAACTTCAATCATCTTTTTCCATAATGACCATGGCTATTAAGCAAAAAAACAAACAAAAAAAAAACATGGTGAGTATTTTCATTTTGGGATTGAACTATCCCTTTGTACTGAACTAATGGACCAAACACAAACATTTGGATCAGATTCAGTCATAGTGTGAATTGCTTATGAGATCATCTAATCGTCTAGGGTTGTTTCATTGCTCATGCATTAGCCTGTCTTCTTTCACAACATTACAGATTGTGTGTGCCGTTTATTCATTTAAAGCTCCAGCCATTATCAGGTTGATGCAGCTTGCGTATACTCTCTGTTCCTCTCTCTCCTCTCAAAGTACTCCTACACACTTGCTGCATCATCTCCTTCCCTGATTTACTGTCTCCTCCTGATCCTGAGTGTTAAATGTGTTTTCCATAATCATAACGGCATTCTCCGATTCTCTTTGATGAGCTGATTCAGAGTTAACCCCCCTCCTGCACTTGTTTCTTAGAATCTTCTTCAAATCAATGCATTCTTATGTTTCTCCATCACAGTCTAATATAAAATATGTCTTTAATTGGGTTATTAAAGCCCATGGGTTGCGTTTTGGAGAAGCACAGCAACTGGCTTTAGTGTCTGCACATAGTGTCACAATGCTGCCATGTTTTGCTTCTTGCGGTCAAACCATCGGAATCCAGAGAACATATAAGAGACAATAACAAGCGGAAAATATCAGAGGGAAAACGTGGCAGTGTGGTTCTCTTCTGCGTAAAGAGGGAGAAAACGACTTAAACGCTTCATAAAAGAGGTACAATTATCCTGACCCCAGAGAACCTCAGAGTGATTTTCTCTGGGCTTCTTTTGACCATGAACAAAGACAGGCAAAGTCAACGAGGAGGACCTTCAAAGACACAGAATACATTAACTGCATGTAGTCGTTTGGACTAGATTTAGTGGCATGAGGGGCAACAATAAGCTTGTTGAACAATATTTGCTCCTTAGTAATTATTAAGTCAATTAAATATGGATTCTGTTCTTGTAAAAATAAGTAATTGCTTTTAAATATGTTCGTTACAAATTAAGAACTGCAATACAAATAAGTAATTCAAAGTTACCTATTGTCTAAAAAAGAATAATGGGGATTTATGGTATGACAGAGCTAGTTAATTACCTACAAAAGTTTCTCGCTCGTCTTGCCATTCCAAGGCCGTAAAAAAAGGAGGGAGGCTGAAATGAAAATCTTGTTTCAAAGCATTAATCCATATCTTTTTTGCTCACTTCAAGCCAATCTCCTTCCATAGTGTCTAACGCTAAAAGGAGGCTAAAGAGCTTAGAAAAAGTAAAAACTGCTGTGGAAGAGTAATCCACTTTGCACTCTGTGTAATATTGCTGAAAGCTGACAGTGATTAATGTTTAAGTATTTTCTGCCCTTAGTACAATCAACTTCAGGGCCGTCAGAAAGGGCCTATTAGTGTAAAAAAAGGCAATTTAAGTATGATACTATGACACCAAACATCATAAATTATGCAACAGCGTCATATATCCTAAGTCTTGTGATACTGAATGGTTACAGTGAGTGGAATATAAACAACTGCGTACAGCCCACTAATATATCACCATTTCATTCAAGACAACAACAAAAAGAGCTGGTATCAACAGTCAACATGACACATGTTCTTCAGGAACTTCTGAATGACGAATTGATAACACTATCAATACTAGCAAAGAGCAGGAATATAATGACACTTTAGCAAAGGATCCAGAAGAAGAGACAGATACATGCATTATTCAATCCTTCAAAAACATGAGTATCCTGAGAGACGAAACTCTGACTCCAACCATCCACTGATTAATTCGGTGTATGAAGAAAGTGGCTGTAGGAGGAATTTTAGCCTATTAGCTCTGTAGTAGGATAGTAAACAAACACAAATTTGGCTGAACTGGGTAGTTTATCTGTGATGTGTTAAGCAACGATTTAAAGGCCAAGTAAATCAAAGAAAGAAAGAATATAAACATATTAATTATAAGCATAATGTGTGAATAAAGGTCTGATATAAAAATACCGTAACTTGAAATAATTGATTTGCTTGTTTGTCCAGAATGAATGGGAAAACATTCTTTCTTCAACAGAGAACGTTGAAGGAGAATGACCTTGAGCATGATAACAGCATGAAGAATCAGTCTTACTCCCAAAGCAAAAAATAAGAGAGAAAAAAACAGTATTTACAAATTTTCTTAAACAATTAATAAATAACAAATCTTACAGATGCCATGCCAATTGTATTATTACTCCCTCTTTTGTTATTCAACCTTGAATTCATAGCAAAAATGTCTGAAAGCAAGTCTTTTTTTCTTTCTATTTTTCTTTGTCAATGAGGGGAGGCACAATAAAAAACATGTCTAAAACATAAAGCTGGGCATCAGATTTTACTGTTATAAAAAAAATGAACAGTCATTTTTGATTGAGTGTTGATGGTTAGTTCCTTAAGACCAGTCCAAGAGGTTTTAAAATCATGTTCATAAAGTAAGGAAAATGTCACAGTAAGCCTCCGGTACCAGTCCTTTGAGAGTCCATTTCAGTTGCCCAAGAATGATTTGTCCAGTTAGGGTCCATTCTCTCTAAATGAGCTGTGTGCAATGTCTTCCTTAAGTACACACAGAGCCCTAATAATCCACATATGTTATAGCTGCTGCTGTTCCTCTTTCTGTAAACCATAAAGCATCCTATAAACAACTTTTGTCATATACCTTGGACTGGATTTTTCTTAAAGCCCTCGCAAAAGAGAGAACCAAAGAGAGATTGTGCCTGAGTGTATGTCCAATGTTGGCAGGTATCAATCACATATTAACAATGAAAAACCATAATGAAGAGATATGGAAAGAAAAGTGGTATATTATGAACATGTATTTACAATGAAATGCCTTTAAATAAGGGATATGATATGATGTAAAGAATATGAACCAATCAAACAAAAATTACTCGTTTGTGATACTAACAAATAATGGACCCTTTTACTGAAGGCACAAAAACACCTGATGCAGAATAAAGAGGGTTGAATGAAGAGGTTTGCTAATGCTAACACTCACCCTCATTTGAGCTGTTTGCATTCCAATGCAGATGCTGTTTGCATCTAATTTATCTAATTATTTCCAAAATAGTTATCTCCACAAATGAGTTTCATCAATAGTGATGTCAAATTAAGTGCCCGTTACAAAGTGCTCAGATCTCAGGTCAGAGTTAGAGGAATAGTTTACCTTTTGAAAAATTCTCTCACGTTACAACCCCATGTGACATTCATTCTTTCTGAATTGTTAAATTTCTTTTGCGCTTTTTTTTTTTCGATTATAATGAATGAGAATTGCAGCTTTTGTCACATCCTGTGCTCCGCAGAAGACAGAAAGTCATATAGTTTTGGAATGACACAAGGGTGAGTAAATGATGACAGAATTTGGGTGAACTAACCCTTTAAGGCATGCATTGGGATGGTTATAGTTATACTTCATTGATTAAACTCCATTCATTTTATTTCAGTTGCCTGTTAGATGTCTCACCTGCCACCTCATCTTCCCACAGTGCCACTAATCAATTTTTTGGTTCATTGGTCCCTGAAACTGTAGGCTGACTGTGGTTGCTGTGTGTGTGTGTGTGTGTGTGTGTGTGTGTGTGTGTGTGTGTGTGTGTGTGTGTGTGTGTGTGTGTGTGTGTGTGTGTGTGAGAGAGAGAGAGAGAGAGAGAGAGAGAGAGAGAGAGAGAGAGAGAGAGAGAGAGAGAGAGAGAGAGAGAGAGAGAGAGAGAGACTTTTAATCAAATTGTAGGTCTTGGCTGCTTACCCTCGCACACTTAAGGATATAGCCTTGGTTAATTGCTAATTAGTTAGTGTAATCCAAATGGGAATTAATAAAATAATCAACGACAGAGGTGTTGAAGTTAATATTATTTGTCATTTTTTCAATAAATATCATTAATAATGTATTATCTTATGAGATCTATATTTGAGATTAAGTGCTTTTGGGAGATGAGTTTTATTATCATCGTTGAAACCCAAGGTCAATAAATGATATATTAATGTAAAAGATTTATTTTTTATTTAATTAAATATTGCTCCTTTTTTCGGTCTTCCTTTCAAAGTCAGTATAATGGATAATAATTACCCCCAATAAACAAATGAACAAGTAAACAAAAAAGAGCCTGGAAAAACATGCCATATAAAGTGTCAGTCTAAAAGTGCCATACCAGGGTATAGGTCACTTTGCCTGTTGAACGAGTCAGCTGTCAGCAACAGGCTTCCAAAAGCCAATTAATGGACTAAACAAATTGACTTCAGGGCAGAAGAACAGAATACATAAACCTCTGCTGCCAACAGACACTTTATGCTCTTGCTTTGATACAAGTGACAAGGTAACCTCTGATAAGAAAATGCTATTAATAATGCATCAGAGATGAGAGATGTACAGAACTATCTCTCTTTAATCTCTAACACAGATCTATGCATTTCCCACAAACCCAGGTAAATCTATTTTCTCTAGAACCCCTTGCACTATTTATGCCATCCTGCTCAGCACAGCAGTACAGCTCAGCAGCTGTCAAACACGGCTGACTATTCCAAGGTTCCCCTGGGAGATTCATTTTTATCTTTTTCTTTCCTCTATTCCTTTATTTTTCACATGAGGAGTGCTATTGAAATGTAAATGTGGTTGCCCTGTGCACGGTCTCTGTAGTATGGAAGAGGGAAACTGCTTTTGACAGGTTAGAAGAAAATCAGCACATCCATTTTATCCTTCTAAAACACACATTTCCACCTAACAAAATTAATGCGATGACCAATGATTTGATGAGTTGAGAGTACAAACAGAGATTCTCTCTCAAGCTTAATAAGGACTCTAGTTAAGGTTGCACTATTGATATGAACAATGAATACACAGATTATTTCAATTATTGACAAATGATAAGCCCACTGGACCTTTTTCACTGAGAACAACAATGCTCCAAATGATATCTCTGAATGTTATCTTATGTATGTAGTGTATTATCAGGCTATTTTTACTCTTTCTGGCTCACTGTACAAAAACAATTAAACAACTTGTCCTTAAACCCTGACAAACTTGGCTCTGTTTTGCAAACTTCAGCCATAACCCAACTTGCTCACTCGAGTTGCTCTTCTGGTTTATCAGGCAGTAAAAAAGACCTGTGCTGTGTATCCACACAGTCCGATAGATTACAGCTTTTGCTGTGCTGACACACCCTTCCAGTAGTCAAGGATGTCATGCAAGTCCTCCCCCTTGGCAAACTGGACCTTTTTGCGCAAAGCGTTTCCAGCTGTTACGTAACATGACTCCTCACGTGGACCCTTTCTGTGGGGACGGAAGCGCTCCCAGATGCGCAAGGTGTTCTCGGTGGAGTACTCTGGACTAGAGGAGTAGCCAGAGTAATTGTGGTGACGTGGAGAGAGCTGAGAGTAGGAAGCAGCGTCTCTCTTGGTGCGTGACAGAGGCTTGAGAAAAGAGACCCTTTGGGCTGGGGAGTCATGAGAGCCCTCGTAGTATAAGGCAGGGACTGAATGACGATGCTCTGCACAGTGGTAGTCTGGGTGCACCTCCAGGTGTTGCTGAAGGCCCATCCCATCTACAGTACCACCATCAATGCTACAGCCACCTCCTACTCCACTACCTACTAAAGGGAGCCTCTCCAGGGGCTCACCACACCCCAACGGGCTGCCCTTGTCTGAATAATGGCAGGGATCTGGGCTGTGGGGTTCCGGAACATCTAGGCTGTAAACACGACCCCCTTTCCCACTGGAAGGGCGGCAGTGCCTCTTGGAAGAGGAGACGATGACAGCAGCATCTGCGCTCATCTGTCTTTGAATAGGCCTCACTGCAGAAGCTGGGGGTGGTGGACGATATGGTGGGGACACAAAGCCACCACCTGTGATCCCAGGCCTCTCAGACAGAGGAGCAGAGAAGGGAAGAGGAGGTGGGGGAGGGATTTTTGGGGAAGGCAGGACGTGGCATGTATCACTGATACTAGAAGAGATAGGAATCAGTCCTCTGGTCAGGGAGGAGGTAGAGGTAGGTGGGGGTGAGGTGGGACCACTTGCTGTGTTGGAAACAGAAGAAGCTGCAATAGAGTCCAGCTTGAGGGCATCAATACAGTTGTTAATTATCTGGTTAACCTTGTCAACTTCCATCGCAATGGTTGAAATCTCGGATGCTGATCCCCGGCCATCATCCTCTGAATCATCACCCAAGTCACTTCCATCATCCCCCCTGAGGTCTTCCTCCCGAACACCATGCATCATAGCTCCATCTCTACCCCTTTCATCTCCTCCAACAGAGGTCCTAATATCCATATAGTTGCCCTTACTGGCCATGGCCTCAGAGAAAGCAGTTGCCATCTTCTCTACTTGAGGGATGGAGGACAGACGTGAGGAACTAGTGTTGGCAGACCCATGGCCAAGCATGGCAGAGCTGGACGAGGAGGACATGGGCAGTTTGCCATGGTGATGCTGATGGTGGCTTTGCTCATGCAGTTTCTGGACAGCTGTGGGGTCATTTGCAACTGCTGCTGCCACCTCTGGTCCATATCGCATTTCCAGAATGGTTTTCTTCACACAGATGGATTTTTCTTTCTCTTCATTTCTGCGACGTCTTCGTAAGCAGTAATAGACAAACCCAAGGACAATGAGCATTCCAAAGAGACAGCCAACAATGGTCATGATGTAGTGGGTGGTCGTGGAGGGTGGAGGCATCAAGTCATCTGGATTTGGTGCTCGGGTAGAAAAGTATAAACAAGTGTGGTTGTAGCGCTGAGAGTTGCGTATAGATGCCACACAGAAGGTATAGTTGGTGTTTGCTTTGAGCTTGTTAAGGGTGATCATTTCCTTTTTTTTCTTCAAGTTCATCACATCTGAAACAAAGCTCTGATTGTACTGCACCAGTATGTACATTTTGCTGTATGGCTTTGGAATCTGGATCAGAAGGGATGCAGAGGAAAGAGACACATGTTGCAGTTTGATGCTGGGACTAAATGCATTGTCAGATGAGGAGGAAGTTGTGGGCTGATGGTATGGTCCAATGTGCTCAAACATTTCAGGTCCCACGCCTGAAGAATCAGGATCAGGTGGCAGAGATGTCATCCCAGGAATCAGCACCCCATCCCGGCACACAGAGGAAAGGATGTTGCGAGCACTCCGTCCATGCCCGGCAACAGGACTCAGCAACGGATAGCCAAACAACTCCCGTGGTGTCTCGCACTGAAGTCGATCATAGGTGTGTGTGACATTGTTGAAGGCCTCTAACCAGCTGAGGAAACTGTAGAGCTCACATCCGCAGTGGAAAGGGTTTCCTGCAAGCTCACATCCCATGAGCCTGCCCAACACAGTGAAAGTGGATGGGTCCAGCCGGGCAAGCTTGTTCGATGACAGATCCAGGTTGCTGAGGCTGGGGCACTCCCAGAATGCATTAGTGGCAATGACTTCTATGAGATTATGCTGCAAGAAAAGACATTGCATACGTCCCAAACCTCGCAACATCCCTTCTGTCAGGTTGGTTAACTTGTTATATCCAAGTTGCAGGACCTGTAAATTAGCTTGGCTTGCAAAAGCACCATCTTCGATGTACGAGATCTCATTCTTGGTGAGGTTGAGGTCGGTCAGGTTGGTAAAGCGACTCAAGGAAGTGAAAAAAATAGCTTTGATCTTGTTCTCATTAAGCCGCAAGTCATGTACTGTATTGTTGATGTGCTGTGGGATTGTCTCGTATGGTGGCTGGTTCTGGCTGCAGATGGCCAACCACACATAACCTTTATCCCCCTCGATCAGCCAGCAGTCACCTCTGACCAATTCTGGTGGGCATAAGAGAAGGAAAAAGGGAAGGAAGAGGAGAGTGGTACAGGAAGGAGAGAGGGGAGTCAACAAACTCTTCATGATTGGAGTGGAGAGGAAGGGGTGTTTTAAAATAAAGGTAAACAAGGTTGTCTTCTATAAGTTTGTTATTGAGAGTACAGAAAATATCTTTCACATATGCAAAAAAGGGATCTCCTTTTGGGCTGTCAAAGCTGTTGGCTTGTCATGGTTTCTAACAGAGTCCCCATATTTGCTCATATCTGGTATAGCTGAGTTAGTGCCTGATACATTTTCAAACTGATCTTGAATTGAAGGACAGCTGCTGGAGTCTTCTCTGATGAATCTGTCAAATGAAACAAAGACAATACATATAAGCTTAATTTAACAGGAAAATATCAAGATTTCTCAAAATGTAAAAATAAAAACAATTGATTACAAACAAAGATATGCACAAATATTTTATTTAATTTTATGTAAAAAATAAAACAAAAATATTAAATTTCACAGATTATACAAACACAGATTTTTTTCGAAAACCAAATTTTACAAGCAATTTATAAAATATAACTCAAATTTTAAAAGAACACATTTGGTTATTCGTCACTATAAAACTGATTATGTAGCCACTACAATATGAGTAATACAACAATAACAATATCAAGACACAATAACATTCCCTAATGGATTCTGCATAATAATGGAAGCCAAATCTATGTATGCCTTAAATCAAACATTGAATTGGTCCATATTTTCATGGCTGCCAATAATGAGATGGGCACACAAGCTGGTACAAGCTGGCATAAATGCATGCATTTGTGTATAGGTGCATAGTGGTTGCTGTAAACTCCTGTATAAAATCAGGAGGGGGGAGGGGGGCGTGGGATAAATTAAACCAGGAAAACCAACTGCAATTTGGACTATTTCCAAACAAATCATTCATTAACTGTAAGAACAAATAGTGCTCTACCCTTGGATTTCATTGTCTTTATCATTAAAATGGTAGCAAATGAGCCATATACTGGCTTTCCAGAATAGGGATCATTTATCTCACCCTGCCACCTGTCTTTCAGGCCTCCATACAGACAACGAGGGCCGGGGTGATTGTTATATGACAAACATCATTAATCAACAAGCCATACAAGGTTTCCTGTTTCTGAACAACATTCCAGGGCCACTGTATGCCAGAGAGGAAAATATCTATAGAAATGGGGGATTAAAAGGCTTTTGCATTGTGCCAGGCACCATCCTCCTCTGAACGCAATGGGAAATGGAACACATTTTAAAGCTGCACAGACAGCAGATCTGCTGCTCAATCCAGATGAGTCTTAGCATTTGTTCTTATGTTCTAGCCTTGAGCACCATCAGTAAACACTCAAGAGACAGTTACAAGAATGGTATACTTAATCCTGGGAATTATAACAGAACATTAATCTGACAAAACAACAATCTACAGTGAAATCTAGGTTGTAAAAAAGTTTGCAGCAAGTCCTGTAACCATGCTATCACCACTATGAAGACCAAGGTTGTTAAACCAGTCTTTGACAAAAATTCCCTCTTTTTTCTCTGACTTCTTGCTCTCTCTGTATTTCCTCTTTGTCTTTGCACCCACTGTTTCCCATCATTCTGTTGTATTTCTTTTCAGTCTCTCAATTAATCATACAAAAGCTTATTTTGAATGAAAATATTTGCCAATCTAGAATGAAACGTGCCCTGAGAGTAATTAGAGATCATCTGCTACCGTTTTTAGATCACTACCGTTTCCCATACTGCAAAATATTAATGAAACAACTAAGAACAATGACAATTTTAATGAAACCTGCAATCAAAAAACAGTCAAAACCTATCAAAGGCTCCCAGGCAGCATTTGCAGTCTGATCATGCCTCTATATCTCGATGCCCCTCCACCTTTTCTCACTTGTTCCTCTCTTTCTCACCCTCAATTCCTTCCTCAGCCCACCAGAGATGTGATCTGGTTTGGTGCTCCACATAGTGAGGCCCAAAGGAAGCTTTAATTAGGGCTGGGGCTGAGGCAAGGAGGTGCATCACAATGAGAGCGCAGTCTGTATGTGTGAAAGAGAGGCTAAAATAAATGAAGAATTATAACACAGTGTGTTAGTTGGATAAAAATCGCTTGTTTATTTTGCGACTCAATACCTTTACACCATGAGATATTGATTGATTGCAGATAAAGTGTTTGCTCTCCTGCTTTCATTAATTTTGTAGTCTTCAGGGCAACACACAGATTGGCACCTGATCTAAACTTGGAAAGTGCTCTCGTTAGAAGTGCCAATTACTGATTAATGTCTCTCCAAAACAATTACCTTAGTTATGATGATATCTAAATGACATCTGTGTACACAGAGAGGGTCTAAATTTAAGCACAGGTAAGTCAATTTTATATTGACAGTGTTTAAGTAAGTCTTAGTTTTTCCCTCTGCCAGCCTATTCTTTAAGTAAATCCAAACAGGGCCTGAGTGGGAGGTTTGCAACATGGAAGTGTAAAAAGTCTCATTTCAGATTGGTGTGTGGTATGTGCCATGGTTCCATGTGATACTGCGAGATATACTAACACGCCTTTGATAATATATGTACTGTGTAGGCGCAAAACAACACACACTTTGCCATGGTTTCGCTTTGTGTGGTGGTGAGGGCTAAATCTGAAATCCCCAGAGCATACATAAAGCAAGCATACAATACAGACTTGTATGGAGACAAACTAGCAGCCACACTATATGTTTCAGTTGTGTTTAATTTTTTCCCAAGGATCAGGTGCACATATCTTCTTTTTGGTATATGAGAAATGTAGGATAAGAAATATGAGGAGGAGGAGGAGGTGGAGAGAAGTGAAGAAAACAAGAGCATATTTAAAGATTTGGCAATGGTTTGTAGTGTTGGTGTGAGAATATTTCTATGAATTCTGAATGTTAGAGAAGGGGTTTGACTCTGTAACTCTGCTTGAGCCACATCCTCGTTGCTGCTGACTAGAACAGCACTGAGACCAGCTGTTATACGGAGCAGGACATCACCATGGTCTCATTGTCTCTATTGACAGGTAACTGGTACAGTGTTGACACTGATGCAAAGGAGCAGGCTGGCAATGCTTTCCCTTCCCTCTATTTAGGAGGAAATGTCAGGCAGTGTGAGGTGATGTGAGCCAGTTTGAGGCAATGTGAGGTTTTGAGAAGTGATATGAGTCGATTTGGAGCAGCGTGAGATGAGTGACATGCGTGAGGCGGTCTGAAGCAATGTGAGGTGATACGGGTAGTTTTAAGCAATGTGAGGTGAAGTAACTGAATAAGGATATTTACATGCGGTCAGACTAAAACAATAATTCTTCCTGTAATAAAATGTCATGTAAACGTTTAAGTCAGACTTTTGCAGACAAACATATCTAGGTAATGTCATGTTAAGTCAAGTCAAGTCAAATATATTTATATAGCGCTTTTCACAATACAGATTGTATCAAAGCTGCTTCACAGTATCAATCAAAACAACTTAACAATAATGTTAAGTGTAATGCATTCGTAACTCAGAATCATCAAGAAACATATACATGTCATTTAAACTACATGTGGCCTTGCTGTGGTGCACTTATTATAGACAGGCGATGCACACAAAAATGTAAAAAAAAAAATTTAAATGGAAAAATATATTTTATTTAAACCTTTATCTATATACATATACAATATTACAAAATGTATCTTTTAAAATATTTTTTGGGAAAAAAACATGGCAAAATATCTAAAACTTATTGAAAATACACTACCTTTTAAAGTTTTGAGGTTAGTTTTTTGAAAGAAATTAACCCTCTGGGCTTCTTCGTAAATGGGTTACACTTAGCTTCCTCCCGGTCAAAAACGGACGAAGCCTTAAAATTTAACTTTACTTCTTCCCAGGATAACCATTCAAATATATTTTTGTTCTATAATATTTTCTGATTATTATTTAGAATTTTTAGAATTTTTTATGATACTTTGCATTAATTATATAATTTTTATTAGCTATTTTTTCCATTAGAATTAATATACATATTTTTATTTTATATATATATATATTTTTTTTTCAATAAATACAACATTTCACATCAAAATAGAGTGTCAGCTTAATAAAAAAAATAATTCAAGTAGAAGAGCGCCACCTAGTGGCTTTAAAAATAGTTACATGTGTGCAATGTCCTGTACCAGCCTGTAGGCTGCCTATAGCTTCCTATATAAATACATAGAAAGGCTTTTTGATTCTTTTTGTTGATTTAGACATGATTTCTCAATCTTATTCGTTTTTTTATTTTAATATACATTTAGATATTCTAAAAGACTAATTATTTATTTTTTTTAACAAATTTTTTAAGATAAGTATTAGGTTTTGCGTTATGATTACAATCAAACTATAGCATTTGGTTAGAAAGGGAACACAATGCAAACATTTTTGTTACTCAGTATTTGATCATTCAAATAATTTAACAAAAAAAGGGATGGTTAGTGATAATTCAAAACACTTCATACAGACATTTTGCAATAAATTGGTATTTTTTATTAATTTTAATTCAATAAGTAGTAATAACTTCAGAAGGGAACAGCAATTGTGATGAACGTAAATAAACAAAATAAATAACAGCAAACAATCATTTACTAGGTTAAAAAATAAAATGTTAATAATAATAATAACAATAATAAACATTATTTTAACTATATACATACAAACTGTAATTATTTTATTTATTGTTGAATATGGAATAGATATCAGGAACTCATTCTAAAATAAAAACAAACAATAATCATCAAACAGTAAATTGATTTTTTTTTAAAGTACAAACTGTCTGCTAATTGTTTCACTTATGACTGCAGATGCAACAGATAGTGACAGTGTGTTTCTTGCAGACTGGAAGTGTGCCAGTTAATCTCTCTCTATCTCTCTCTCTCTCTCTCTCTCTCTCTCTCTCTCTCTCTCTGTGTGTGTGTGTGTGTGTGTGTGTGTGTGCGTGCATGCGTGTGTGGGTGTGAGTGCGCATTTGAGCAAGATTTTTTTCTCATTTATTGATTTTATTTTTCATATTCTACAAATTTGCTGTTGCAGTCTTGCCAGTTTATCTGTGTATGTGTTTGTGTGCGTGTGTGTGTGTGTGTGTGTGTGTGTGTGTGTGTGTGGGGTGATCTTATTTGCACTCTTGATGTTCTAGAGTGTCACCCCTTCATTGCTGTACACTTTTTTTCGGCACAGTTGCTGATCTGTAGCTTGTACCAGCAAAAGTTTTCAAGAGTTTTCCTATTTTTTCGTATTTCCCATTCATTTCCTATGTCGGTCATTTTTGACCGGGAGGAAGCTAAGTGTGACTTTTTTTTTTACGACCCTTTAACAAATCAGAATCATCTCCTTGATTTTTTTGTGTGTTCATATAGGTAATACATGAAAAGTCACCAAGTTTCAGCCCGATCCGATCAAGCAAAAAAATTAAACATTTCAAAACGTAACAGTTTTCGGTCATTTTTGACCGAAGAAGCCCAGAGGGTTAATACTTTTAATATACAGCAAGAACAGTGATTTACATTTTAAAAAAATGCCGTTCTTTTGAATCATTAAAGAACCATGAAAATGTGTTACGGTTTCTTTAAAAATAATAAGCACCACATTACCAATAATCAGAAATGTTTCTTGAGCTGCAAATCAGCAAATTAGCTTGATTTCTGAAGGATCATGAGACACTGAAAACTGTAGTAATGATGCTGAATAAATTACTACATTTTAAGATTACAATAGTACTGTTTTCACTGTATTTTTGATCAACTTAATACAGCCGTGATGAGTATAAGAGAGTCTTTACAAAAATATTTAAATTTGTGATAACACTTTATTTTACAGTGTCATTGTTCCATATGTTACAGGTTACTATAGTAATAACAATTAATTATGCATTAATTTCATGAAACTAACCCTAAACCAAACCCTTATCCTATATTTAGTTACAGTATTACTAAGTACTTACATGTATAATTACAGTGAAATAAAAGCCCTTTAAAATAAAGTGTAACCAATAACCAATGAAGCAATACAAGGCAGTGTAAGGCGATGTAAAGAGGTCTGAAGCAACGTGAGGCAGAGTAACATGATGTGAGACAGTCTGAATCAATCAATGTGAAGCATGTAAGGTGATCTGAGACTGTGTGAGGTTGTTGTTGTTTACTTTATTTGTACCCGTAGGTAAATTTGTTTTACAGTGCAATGACATTCAATGGCATCCAATACAAAAAACACAAAACACAGGACACTACACTACACATAAGGACAGATAAATAAATACTCATAAAACTTAGTGATAATGTTAAGTGTAGTGGCTTGATTCATCAGGTTTGCTTGCCTGTGATGAGGCAGAGCTCAGCCAATATACAACATCTGCAGCAGCAGCAATGCCAAGCCTCTAACAAACCCACAGGATCATATGTTTGTGTACCACACACCTGCCGCCACAGCCCCACACAACATAACTGTTCTTATTGCAGGGCTTTAGAGATGTGTCAATACACATGCACAGACTGTTTAGTAAGTGGGGATGATTAGAAGTCATTATGTTATTGGCACCTGTATGAGAGAGTAACAATATGTTTGTAAAGTGACTAGTCATGAGGATTAAGTTCATGAAAAAGCTACACAGTAAAATCTCCAGTGTTGAAATCCTGGTGTTAAGGACTTTTAGAGTAAAGTGTTAATTTTCTGGTGTTGAATTTCAAGGGATTAACACTGCTAGTGTAAAGCGCACCCTCTGGCAGGTGAAAATATGTAAAGTTAAATTAATAACACCGAGAAGAGTGTTATTAGTCACATCCGGGACATTTACGAGCTGGGCGGGAGAAAACGAGCTGAAACATTTTTCACAGGCGCCATTTTCTTTGACTCGCGAAGCAAGGCATACGAGGGGGGAAAAGGCATATATTGAGTGTTTTATCGCATTTATATATGCATTTTATAATATCATATTGTTTTAGAACAATATGTATGTGCTGTGCACGGTTAAACCGTTCTCAGAGGGGCATTTTCGATGAGGCGCGATGCGGAGCAGACCAGGATGGGTTTGATTTTTAACAGGGAAACGACGAAAGTAAGTTAACTTAAGTGCTATTAAGTGCTTACAATATGCATTTTATAATATATTGATTTATAGCGATATTTAAATGCTCTGCGCGCTTAAACGAGCCGAAACTTTTTCAAAGGCGATCTTCTTTGACTCAATACGGAGCTGACGGCGACGAGGAGGGAACGTTGACGTTAACAGAGAAAACACCGAAAGTAAGTTAAGTGTTTTTAACCAAATTTACAACAAGTAACTTATTTCATGCCATTATATTGTTTTGTAACAATATTTATGTGATGTGCGCGCCTAAACCTCTCACAGACAGACTAGGCCCTGCATCTTCTTTGACTCGAGTCGTGACGCAGTGCAGACATGGAGTTTGCTTTTAACAGTGAAAACACAGAGTAAGTGTTTTAACTCATTTAAAATGCGTGTTTTATAATGTTATATTGTTTTATGACAATATTTGTGATCTGCAAATATCTTATTAAATCCTCAAACTATTTTTCTCTCGTTTGCCAGCACACCTAGTGTAACGTTATAACTGAAGACGAACAACTCCACAAACTGCAACCAACAATGCATGTGAAATTGTCACTTTATTTCCTTATTTGGATGACCAATTTTCTTAGAATGGGTAAGTAATTATTTCAGATTAAATATTTATGCAAAGTGCTTTTATTAGATTAACTTTTGGTTGATGTTTGATATGCTTTCATGAATAAATTTTGCTATTTGTGTTTGCTAATGCTAGGAGCATTTCTATGTTGCACCAAGTGGCTAAGGCTAACCAGGCTTGGTTTTTGAAGACTATACAGACTTGAACCTGGTGATGATGGTAAGATTTAACAGATAACATATGAGGCACAAACATAAAAAATAATCATAGCTTTGTTGCTATTTGGGATAACTAGATATTTTTTGTTTCCATAACACTCATTTTGAATTTGTCCAGTCAAATTACTTTACAAAAGTAAATCTTTTTTCTTTTTTACTTAAAATGAGATTTCAAACCAATTGTTTTCATTATTTGACCGGTAGAGGTTTTCTTGCTGTTTAATTTTAGACTCAACTGATGGGAAATCTCTGCCCAGCTGCCCCGAACATCACAAAGCCACAAGAAGGGAACACAGATTCTTCCGGCGGCTGACTATTTAGTGAGATTTCTTAAGGTGCGTAACCTAATTTATTCTTAAATGGTTAATTCACCCACAAATGGAAATTCTGTCGTTAATTACTCGCCCTCATGTCGTTCCAAACATGTAAGACTTTTTCATCTTCACAACACAAATGAAGATATTTTTAATGAAATCTGAGAGCTTCCTGTCCCTCCACGTTCAAGCCCCAGAAAGGTATAAATGTACATCATTAAAGTACACCATGTGACTCCAGTGGTTTAACATACATTTTATTAAACTACGCAAGTGCTGCAAACAAAAAAAAAAACATTTACCACTTAATTTATAAAATATTAATTTCCAACATGCATTCATGAGAACATTTCAACTCGTGCATATTGTTGATGCGAGAGCAGATGTTGTGTTAACGTGCATTGTAGATTGATATTTTGTAAATAAAGATGAGTCAAAATTGTCGTAAAAAAAAAGCTGTAAAATTGAGGTTAAACCACTTGAGTCACATGGATTACTTATGATTTCCTTTATACCTTTTAATGGCTTTGGAAGTGATAGTTGAATAGGCTGTCGACGAAGGGACAAAGATTTAGATTTCATAAAAAATATCTTAAGTGTTCCGAAGATGAGCAAAACTCTTAAATGGTTTGGAACAACATAAGGGTGAATAATTAATGACAGATTTACATTTTTTGGATGAATTAAGTCTTTAATTTACTTGGAAATCAGTAAATTCAAGTCTTAAAGGAATAGTTCACTTTTAAAATGAAGATTCTGTCATCATATACTCACCCTCAAGTTGTTTCAACCCTGTATGCATTTTTTTCCTCTGCTGAACACAATGGAATATATTTTGAAGAATGTCAGTAACCAAACAGTTAACTGGTCCCATTGACTTCCATAGTAAGAAATAAAATATACTATGGAAGTCAATGGGACCAGTTAACTGTTTGGTTACTGACATTCTTCAAAATATATTCCATTGTGTTCAGCAGAAGAAAGAAATTCATACAGGGTTGAAACAACTTGAGAGTGAGTATATGATGACAGAATTTTCATTTTAAAGTGAACTATCCCTTTAATCTATCCAAAATAGTTTCTTGTTTTAGTCACGAAAGTCTAAGATGATTGATCTTTTTCCACCATACACTTGCTGTATTTATAAAATACAAATGGTATTAATTGTAATTGGTCTGGTTTTGTGTTGTCTAGGGAACCAGCACTCCAGGATTTTGAGAAAGTTGGATCTGCACAGCCTTTCCTGCTCTGTGAAACAACTATGCACTGAACTTTACTGTTAGCAACTGGACACAACTGATCCACTCATATCCTGCAACGGTTTTTCATCTGCTGAATGTTGTTGCTGTACTGTTGCTAAGTCGAAGGTACTGAATCAACTTCACTGACACAGGACTTACATTCACTGACATGTACAGGACTTGAAGTATTACAGACCATTTGATAAACAGCTTTCATATAATTCTGATGACAGAAATGCCTATATTGTGCCTTCATTTATTTTAAAAGTTAACCTATGATGTAAAGGGGCTTGTTCGTTAATAAACTAGTTTGTTAAAACAACTGTTTGCATTTTGCCTTTATTTTTAACTTTACAATGAATACAGATAAAGTAGTTAAAGTAGGTAGTAGGTAAAGTAAAGTAGTAAGTACAATAAAGTAGGTAATGCAGAACCCTAATAAGAAAACAGTGTTTTTATTTGTAAAAAGATGTTCTATCAACACCAGGATGGGGTCAACACTAGAACAGTGTAGAATTTTAAGTGCTCTGTAACAGTGTTGTTGTTCTCTGCATTGGTGTTAATATTTTACACTCTTAGTG
Organism: Tiaroga cobitis; assembly: GCA_030578255.1. Lineage (NCBI taxonomy): Eukaryota > Metazoa > Chordata > Actinopteri > Cypriniformes > Leuciscidae > Tiaroga > Tiaroga cobitis. The sequence continues at coordinate 28,805,609 of CM060593.1, forward strand.
TTCACATTATAACACTGTGTCGGTGTTGCGAGAGGCAACACTTTTGAAAGTGTTGAACTAACACTTTGTGGGTGGTTCCCATATATACACTTTTAAAGTGTTGAAATGAACTCTATTGGTGTTGATTTCCGGGTTTCAAATTTACTGTGTATGTGTGTTTGCACGTGTAGAAAAGATTATTGTGAGCTGATTATGATTAGTCTGTGCAAGTGTACATGTGTGAGTGGGGTAAGATGTGTCAGTGCGTAGAGACGTGCACTCCTGCGGGATTACCACGGGACCCGACGTAACAGACTGTGGTGCGGGACAAGATTTGATGGGCGATGCCGGACATTGGCGGTGCTGGTGAGATACTCATGTGTGTGCAGGTTTCATATAAAATGATTCGCAGGACCCACTTAAAATAGAAATATCTAAAAAATAAAATATCAAAAACCAAATAAACTGTTATCCATCTTTTCGCAGAAGCAACAAGAAAAAAAGAAAAGAAAAGATTTACAGGGGCAATATAGGCCGAGCGTGTGTGGGTCAGTTTTCTCCGTAATAATAGCATATTGGGATTGTGAATGTAGATTCTTTAATAACAAATAATTTATTGGGAGCGTTTATGCTGGGATGTTTAGGTTGTGGCCAAGCGGCCTAACTTGAAACTATTTCATGGAAATTTAATGGACGTACTGAATACAATCTATGTACTTTTACCTGCTGGCTTTTGCGGGCCGGAGCGGGACAAAACAATAATGTTGTGGGTGGGAGCAGGGATAAGGTAACATTTATTTTTGCAGGAGCTGGACAGAATTCCGGTGGAGAGGAAAATCCATCTAGTGGGTACATTTTAAAATGTATTTCCCAGATGTAAAAATATACATAATGAGATACATTTTGATCAGTTCCCAATGAATAAAACCATGTAAATTATTTTTCAAAAAAATATTTTAAAATAGGGGAAAGAACTACAAAGCCCATGATTCGTGAGGCATTGTGAATGACAAGATTTTAAATGATTTGTCAAAAGACTCGCTGTGCAGTATTAAATAAAATATTAAAATAAATAAAAACATTTTTCCCAATATATTAGCTGTGGAGTAGTGTGATAGATGCTTTGGGGAAGGCTGTGCCAGTGGCTCAAATAATGGTAATAATGAGCTTTGCCTTTTAATCCAGGGAAAAAAAATTACAAATACTATAAAAAAATGAAAAACAAAAACAAAAAAATCAGCAGCTCTGTAATGGGATTATGTGTGTGTTTTTTTTGTAAACGGTTCACGTAGTCACCCCTTGATATGGGGCAAGATGTGTCACTGGACCAATTACAAATTTTCCTATGACTCTTTGTTATAGACCGCTTTAAACTGAAATGAAAGGCAACATCTTGAAACATAATTAGGTGTATTAGTTTTACATCTATTTTCTTCTTGCCTAGAGCACAACTTGAGTAAAAGTTTACCTACGCTCCCCTAATCTGAGAAAGACAAGATTAGAAGACCCTGAGGCTGACTGCCACCCAGTGACTACAAGTCTTTCAATTAATGCTCAGAGACCAGAGACAAAATGAAGGACAGATTGAGAAACAGCTGAAGAAAGTGAGACCGAGTGAGAAAAGCTGGCCAGCCTCTGATCTGTACGTGTGGTTCAGACTGTGTGAATGAACTTCATCCTTCCCATGGGGAGTGTTTTCCGTTCAAGACTTAAAGTGCTAACAGGCAACACTCTGGTAAACAAGACACAACCCTTTTCTTCGGCTTTGTCAATGGCACATCTACAACTGGAAAATGCTCTCTCTCTCTCTTACAAACACACGCACGCACGCACGCACGCACGCACGCACGCACGCACGCACGCACGCACGCACGCACGCACGCACGCACGCACGCACGCACGCACGCACACACACACACACACACACACACACACACACACACACACACACACACACACACACACTCCAGCATGCAGGGAGGTCTGTTCTCCCTTCTCTAATTAGAGCAGATTGATCACTATGCATTGTGATTTTGTTCGATCCACTGCACAATGTTTAATGTTAGGCCCCTAGGTTTTGGTGCACGTGTGCGTACACATGTGTGTTTATAAAAGCATGAGTAGTTTCTTTTTGAATCCTGGCCCACACACAGTAGTTTGTCTGCTCTGAGCAAGTGTTCTGAGCATCGTGAAAGGTTTTACCATTTAAATTGAAGTTGAGGGTGCTCTGTCTGATTCTTTAATTTGAACTTTGCTCAAAAGAAAACTAGCTCAAATAGCACAGCATGGTGTTACCCACATTGAGGTCATGGGTTTGATTCCCAGGTATTAACTGATAAAATGTATACTTTAAATACAACATGAGTTCCCTTTCAGTCAGTTACTACGAGTTACGTCAGTGACTGACAAAATGGGGGTTTCGCTAGAGAGCGCTCAAATATCACCTTCGAGTTATTAGAAAACGAGCCAATGGTATGAAAATACCATGGGTCTGCGGAATTTGCATCGCGAAATCCGCCCCACCGGATGGGTTTAAAAGGAGCCGTGAGTGCAATCTCGCATTGTTTCTGCATCGGAGCCAAAGTGTTTATGTGCTTCTCTTTGCCTTCTCAAGAGCAACAAGCGTCTCTCTCAGTCGGTGTTGGTGTGACGGCGCATTGCATGCGGCTCGTGTTCTTCCCTGGGTGCTTCATCACTGCTAAGAGAGCTTTTTTTTCTAAAAGAGCTGCACGGGCACGTCTTTTTCAAGATGTCTCGCCCGTGTGTTTCTGGATGTTGGCACATTATCCATCCACCTGACGGTCATGAGTGCAGTCTAGCGTGTTTGGGCTTTAATCGCGCTCAGACAGCGCTCGTGGATGAGTCATGTTCTCATTGCAGGTACATGGCCATCGTGATGTTAAGATCGAGACTCAATGACCTCCATGGGGGTAGAGTCCCCTCTGCCACACCCCAATCTATTTCTTCCTTGAGAGGGGATACTTTGGCTGGTGGCCAGGGTGATCTGAGCGTTACGGTGTGGAATAACCCGACGAGTCTTCCACGAGCCACGCCCTCCCTGCACATCGCAAGCCGTGGAGCTTCCGGGTGAACCTGGTTCCTCTCGGGGACCCAGTGTTTCATTCGGGGCTCCGGCGGATGACGCCATGTTGCTCACAGCATCACAAGGCGGGCTTGGACTGCACTTCTCTCTCCAGTATGCGCCCTTCGTGCTAACGAAGACAGAATGCGGTGTTTCAGGACCTCAGACCAGCTCTTTGTCTGTTACAGTGGGAAGCTGAAGGGAAAGGCTCCAAGCAGAGGTTGTCTCACTGGATGCCATTGTCTTGGCTTACCAGGGGCAGGGCCTGCCATGCCCCCAAGGGTGAAGGCACATCCCACCAGGAGTGTGGCTTCCTCCTGGGCTCTAACGCATGGCGCCTCGCTAACAGACATCTGTAGAGCTGCAGGCTGTATGACACCTAACAGTTTCGCGAGATTCTACAATCTCCGTGTAGAGCCAGTGTCCCCTTGTGTACTCGCTCACGGCTCACGGCTCCTTTTATACCCACGCGGTGGGGCGGAGTTCGCGATGCAAATTCTGCAGACCCATGGTATTTTCATACCATTGGCTTGTTTTCTAATAACTCGAAGTTGATAGGGCTCTCTAGCGAAACCCCCATTTCGTCATTGTCACTGACGTAACGCCTCCGTTCCCTCCTTCAGGCAACGAGGGTTACATACGTAACATAGACGTTTCTTTGCATAAATTTGTCTGCCACAAACATGCAAATTTGGTGCCAAACTATAGTGTCATAAAAAAAAAACTGCTTTATTTCTCCAGGCTAATCTGAACTCAAATGAAAGGCTTTTGAATGCAACTTCTAAAAAAATATAGATATATTTTTATCTTCTATAATTAAAGTGAACCAGTAACCGCCCACTTTTTCCAGCAGTCTTGGTTCTAAGAGTATTTTCCCCTTTCATTTTTCTTCTCCATAGGGATTTAAAAAATATCTTCAATATAAAGTTTCAAGCTATAATTCAAGCTAAAAATCACTTACAATACGTCTTTTATGAGGGAATATATAACAAGCCCATGAAGGTTTGTGAATGACATGATCAAATAAAAATATGATGGTACAAAATGAAACTACTGATAGTTTTAAAACTGGCCAGTAAACTGGATTTTTTTGTTTAAATACTATATAATTTTAAAAAAATGACTATATAATACTCAATAATTAATTATATAATTAGTATAGAAGGTATAGAAATACTAGTATATTAGAATAGAAATACTATATAATTTTCAAAGACTAATAATCAAAAACTGTACCACTATAAATAAGCAATAAACGACACCATTTCTTTGGCCATGTCTCATCTTGCCTAGGGCGCCACGTGAGGCCTCTCTGCCACTGCTGCTGCTTCAAAAAAAAAAAACACCCCTAGCTGAAATGAGGTAACACATTCTGCATTTGATCATCTGTGACTGCAGTCGACAACCATGGCTAAGCAAGCAGACTGATGCCTAACACACACACAAAAACAGTGCGCACAGGCAGTACTGATGCAGCTGAGCAACAAACTATGCCTATCTTCTGCAGAGAGGGGGTGTTCATGGGACGGCCGCACATTCTGTTGATACAGCCCCTTCTGTAGAGAGGTTTGGCCTAGCGGGGGAATCCAGACGCCAGGGATCAGACCGGGCCATCACTCACTGCCCCACGGGAGAGAAGGAACTGAGCAGATAAGGGAAAGAAATTAGGTCTACACGTCCCATCATGCCTCGCTAAAGGATGGAGCTGTGTGACCCAGTTCCCAGCGTCTCAGGTGTCCACAGAGAGAGACGAGGAATGTCCCAAATCCGCATTTAACCACACCACAGAGTATTTAACATACATTCCTGCCCTTCACATACACTTGATGACACATATGCTGTTCCCTTCTGCCTTCTTCTTCACTTCTGTCTAATACACAGCAAGCTGCACTTCACACACTAACTCATGACTGTCAGCTCTTAAAATTTGCATTTTCTGTCTGCAGGGCAGTATTTAACTCTTTTCATGAACTCATATAATCCAGAAACACTGTACTCATACTGAAGTATTTTGCCTTACATAATTCATCCCACAGGGTGAGACTGACGGCAATTCTTTTTACATTTCAAAATTCACAAACCCTTTTCCACTGTGTGCTACTACTGAATAACAGCACACATTTAACCCATTTAGGCCTAAAATGCCTGCTAAAAAAGGCCTTTTTTACATCACAGATGTGTGATCTGGTTTTAATGGGTTAATGGAGATTTCACTAAAAATCCTTGTCTTGAAAGTCGGGGCCTAGGAGTCCGGTGCTAATATGGGTGCTGCAGGTTCAACACACATCATTTGCAGATATAGATGACCCCATCATTTCTCTGTTGTATCTATCCATAAAAGTGGAAGAAAACCAAAAATAACATTCAAAAAGCAAGTGTTGTTTAGAGCCTGTGTCTTTGGTCTGCCTCAGCAATCTAATATCGCTCATCAACGCCAAAGTAATGGAGATGGTCAATCAAATCAAAGAAGGCAGAGAAGCAGTGGATGAACTCCAGTGCAATGCTTCAGTTTTAATGGTGAAAGAGCGCAAGGTAAGAAGGTAAACTTAATTTTTGACAACTGTTTAACGACAAAAATGTTAAATGAACAACAATAGATTTCAGTCATGGTTAGGAGTGAAAGGGTGCATATTTAAAAAAAAAAATTGTTTAAATGCATTACAATAAATTCTACTTATTTTACTACTACCTGTCCTTTTTTTACTCCACCCTCAAAAAAAGGAAAAAGAAAAAGAGAAGTCCTCCCTAATGCTCAAGACATGGAAATGGCAACAGTAAATAAATTACTCTCGACCATATGTGTGATGCGCTAGAACATGCCTGTTTGGCCCTGTCCCAAATGGCACACTTCATGTGCATTTTAGGTCTTGTGGATTTACAATGGCTGCATGCCGTGTGCATGTGTCCATTAAGTCCACAAGACGGTAGGGTGTCCCATTTGTCATTTTAGGTTTGAGAAAGGTGCTTGTGAGCGCACACTTTGCAGCTGATTTGCGCCTACGATGCACACTTTTGTAGAGCCTGCAAGCCCACGAGTTCCGCAGCAGACTCCTATCTGACAGTCAAAGTGGTGTTACGTGACGCAAGTGTGGACTCGAGGATTGCGAGGGCTTAAGGTTCCATTTGGGACCACCACCTCCTGCATGACACCTGCATGCTAGCTGACGTAAAATAAAGGATCGGGCTTATAGTCGATACCGATCATTAAAAAAAAAATGCATAATTGGCCCCGATACCAATCCTTGAGATTGGCTCTGGACATACAAAAAATATTATATCGGTTACTTCAATATTTTTACTCGAGTACTTCTACTTTATTATTCTTGTGAGTTATTTTATATTTTAGCTATTTACTGTAAGTGGATTTTCATGCTTTTACTGAAGTAATGATTAGGTATACAATGACCAAGGCATTACTATAACTTACATAAATCTAGCTATTGTATCGCAACTGCATTACTTTACGGCCTGATTATCAGTAATGAGACTTATGTTCATGTTTGCACAACAGTTAATTTACTCTTCATAAACACTATTCTATTGCTGATATCTGGCATGGAAATCACAGTCTTCAGTAAACTTACTCCAGGCTTTCATTGTCACTGTCACTCGCTCTACTGCGTCAAACTGTGTTTTGTTATTTGTAATAACAAAAATAACAGATTATTTTGGCTGCATAACACAGCCTTTTCTGTATAAAAAAAAACAAGAAGCACACGGAGGGGCTGCTCATGCTGGCAAACGCATCTTCTCACTCTCTCTAATTTTATGTTCCAGCTTTTGTCAGTGTTATGGCAACACTGCAGTGATATCTCAAAACTCTGACTGAATGTTCATAAATGAGAAGCTGAACAAATGAAAGAGAGAAAGGCAGAGATTATTCCATCGGCAGTGACGATGATAAGGTATTCTTAATAAGCAGCCCTCTGGTTCATAAATTGTTTAAATAGTAATTAGGAGAAACAGATAGTAAAACCTTTTAGCAATGAAAAATAGTTAGCAGAAACATTAGCAGAAAAAAATCATATAGAATATGGACTTTTATTACAACTACCAATACGTTTAGATGCATTATAGAGTGCTGTTTAATCGGTTAAAGGGATAGTTCATGCATACAACGCATTTTTTTTTTTTAACTTACCCTCATGTGGTTCCAAAAATGACGTTCTTTCTTCCATGGAACACAACAGAAGAAATTTAGTGAGGTGTTCAAGCTGCTCTTTTCCATACAATGAAAATGTAGAAAGATTGGGGACAAGAGTAGTTCCAATTCAATTTCATTTGATGGACAAGAGCAGCTTGGCCAGTCTTTCCACAGAAGAAATTAAATCATATGGGTTTGGAACAAGTAAATTATGGCATTTAAGTAGGGTGTCAGTTAACGCGTTATTAACGGCGTTAACGCAAACCCATTTTAACGGCGACAATTTTTTTTGGCCTAGCAAACTTTGTAGTTTTTTTTCACATGCTGTTACAACAGGACGCGGTATGCGCTATGAAACCCATTCATTTCAATGGCTTGCGGCCTTTTACAGTCTATGCTTGCGCCGCGCGAGGATGTTTTGTTGCTTCGTCGACCAAAGCGCAAGCGGATCTAGCTAGACCGGAAAAAAAACAACAGGCGCGCCGCACACACTTTTGGGCTTGCGAGCCGGCCAAATAGTTGATTAACGTTACGCTTTGAGTGGATGGCGAGCGCGAGACGCCGAAATGGATGCCAATAAGATTCTGAATGGAAAGTTTACTTTTCAAAAGTTGCCAAATGGTTCCATTGACAAGACAAAAGTGATCTGTGTGTTTTGTCGTTGTGAACTGAGCTATCATCATCGCAGCGCGTCCAGTCTGAAATACCACTTGATGGCCAAGCACACACACACACACACACACACAGCTGATACGAATTCTCCGCCCCCTCGTCAATATCAGGACCTCGTCAGTATTTCTTTCACCCTTTTATTAATGGACAGTGTTACATTGAGAGATTATTTGCTCCAAGTGAGAATGTTAGTGTGAAATTGAACACAGTATATGTCAATGTTGTTTTCAATAAAAAAACATTTGCACAAAGCAAGCCGATCCACTTTTCCATGTTGATAAGAGCATTAAAATGAGAAAAAATAATTGCGATTAATCGCGAGTTAACTTTGACATTAATGCGATTAATCGCGATTAAATATTTGAATCGTTTGACAGCCCTACATTTAAGTGAACTATCCCTTTAACTTCTGTAGTTAGCAGAAAACCCATGTGTAAAGTCGACACAGTGAGAAGAAGAAGGTATAACCGCTGAGAGCAGTTGCCTGTGCGCATATGTACATTCCCTAAGAGTGTACGTGGCGTTTTATCATAGATATGCTTGTGTTTTTCTGAGGGTGCCTACTATCACGATTTTCTATGTGTGTGTACTGATATCTATAACTGTGTGTACCTGCGTGGTCGTATTGGCTTGTCTTGTTAGCCATGGAGAGGTATGACAGGGTTTGAACACGCAACTGCCTGACTGTCTGAGGCTCTGCAACAGGAAAGGAGACTATATGTCACTGTCAGAGAACAGGACAACCTGGTTGCTCTTCGTGCGGCGCTGCCAGACAAACAACCTATCGATACCATTACAAACCTCACGTTAGAGGCTCTTTATCAGACTAAAAAAATCATAGCATGCATGTTAATATTTCGCAGCATAATGCACCACTGCACAATGCTGATGCTTTTAAATCGTTCCACATACATGTTACTACATGGATAATTACATATCACATTGCCTTTAAAGGGAGGCTTGTCTTGTAAGTGAATATCCTGTAATTAGAAGAACCTATGTAACCTATGCAAGTAGTATATATATAAATAGTTTTAGTTTGCATATAAATCATTTTAAAAGTGTCATCAGAGCTCAGTTGGTGATCCTATTTAAACAGAGAGAGATCGTTTACAGATTGAGAAGTACTAAAAGGCACTGATGATAAGGATTTCTGTGGCTTCATCCATTTGGGTCATATTGATTCCTAAAAGAGCCCAAAGGCTCATAGCTGATTAAATTCACAGAAAAGTGCTGTGAAAATCTATTATTTTAATAACAGCTCTCTCTCCTGGTGCACTGTTACACATGCTCAAAGTGGACTTAGTCCCTGCAGAAAGGGCCATTTAGACAGACAGGTTAAAAAAGCAATATCTTTAAAAAGTCATAATGTTCGAGAGAATTAATGGAAAGAAGCTGAGAAGTTGCAACAGAGAGAGAGAGAGAGAGAGAGAGAGAGAGAGAGAGAGAGAGAGAGAGAGAGAGAGAGAGAGAGAGACCATTATCATTTTTTAAGATTATTATGGTTCATTCTTGCTTTTTTTATTATTTACTGTTCTTCAATCTATTGTCTGCAGCTAATCTGTTTCAGCTTCAAAATACAAATTGTGGGAGAGAGAGAGAGAGAGAGAGAGAGAGAGAGAGAGAGAGAGAGAGAGAGAGAAGAGAGAGAGAGAGAGAGAGAGAGAGAGAGAGAGCGAGAGAGCGAGAGAAAAGACTTTGAATGATAGAAGAAAGAAGATAGAATCCCCTCCCATCACCCTTTGCTTCACTAAGTGATTACTGACCAAGAATGCTAATGAGGAATGAAGTGGTGAGTCACCGCACTCGTCTACTGAAGCACACAAATATGAGACAGCACGCACACTCACTAATACAGTCACACACTGAGATTGCTGACAGGTTCCCCTACACTGCTGAAACATTGGGAAAACAATGAGGATGTTCATTAATTTGTCATGATTCGAGTCTGTTTGGTCACTTGTACTGCAGTGCAGCCAAATGCAAGTATATACAGTATATGTGATTTGCGATTGCAGTAATATTTTACCATTCAAAAGTTTGGTTCATTATTTTAAATCGTAATATTTCACAATATTACTATTTTCAGTTTTAATATATTTTTAAAAATTAATTTATGTGATGGCAAAGCAGAATTTTCAGTATCATTACTCCAGTCTTCAGTGTCACATGATCCTTCAAAAATCGTTCTTATGATGATTCACTGCTCAAGTAACATTTATTATTATCAAGGTTGAAAACAATTGTGCTGTTTAATATTTTTCTCAGCATTCTTTGATGAATATAAAATTGAAAGAAACTGCATTTATTTGATAAATATTTTGTAACAATGTAAACGTCCTCATTATCAGAAGTATTCAGGCACACACCTCAAGTCCAACGTATATCTCACTTGTTCGTATTTGTGTCCCAAAACAATTATGCACTAATACTATGCTATATGGTCAACCGTAGTGTATGAATTTTATAATGTTATTTTGAACTTGAATTTATTGATTATCATTAATGGCTGCTCTGCCGTAGAAATGAAGCATAATCAATTATTTGTCTCAGGAACATAATCTAGGTGTAAAATCCATTTTTTTAACACCCCCTACATTTCTTTCTCTGTGCGTCGGCATCTTAAGAACCCCCTTTCTAGTCTTCCCATGTCTTCATCCATTTCCCCTCTTCCATTCTTTTTCTCCTCTCTACCCCTTGAGGCACACGCCATTCTCTTATAATGATGCCCCTTCTTAATTCTCTGTTCCGTGGTGCATGAGAAAGGCACTAGGGAGAGCTGAGAGATGTGCTCTGACTTTGATAGATTGTCGCTATTAGTGGGTGGGTCCCAGCATGCTATCCGCCTCAATGACACGCAAACACGCAAACACACACACACACACACACACGCTGCTACCTGCCACGGAGGACCAAGCCAAAAGCACACAAGCACAGTGGGGGAATACCTCACTAATCTGCCTGCCACGCATCCCTATCCAACTGAGTGTGCACTGAGTGAATATACACTGAAGGTGAGCACAGACTGATAGCAAAGCACAATGACTAACGGCCTATTGAAAATGTATGATGACACTCGTTGATGGAAAAAGAGCATGCCATAACTGGAACCAAACACTCACTTTGCTATGCCAAGTGAGCAATGATGTTTTGACTGATTTATTTGGTTATTTTTGGTCCTTCAAATTCAATATTTAAGGGATTATACACAGACAACATTACTGCAAAAAAAATGATCAGGACCCTGACGTGAAGCATGCATATTAACTTCCAAATGGACATGAGTTGAAATTATTATTTTATGATGCATTACATTTTATCATGAGAAGAAACACAGAGTGACGTGAGAGACAAGAAACACAGGAAATGAATTACTTGGGATGACTGTCAGCTATACAATCATTGTGCAAGCGATAATGTACAGTCAGTTGGTCACTACTGATGCAGAGTACTCACCAAATATATGATTAGTCAGCTTAGCAACAAGAAGAACACTGCATTACAGTCCTCTGAGGTCAATTTTACTACAGCCAATAACTGAGACAAAAGAGGATGGCAATTAGCCTGACTACGTCAGATTTCGTACTTCCGCTCAATTTCCGTTCGCTTCTGTAGCCTACTCAGGCCCTGTCCCAAATGGCGCACTTCATGCGGACTTTCGGTCTCGTGGACTTAAAGGGTTAGTTCACCCAAAAATGAAAATTAAGTCATTAATTACTCACCCCCATGCTGTACCAACCCCGTAAGACCTTCGTTCGTCTTCGGAACACAAATGAAGATATTTTTGATTAAATGTGACAGCTGGATCACTCCTACATAGGCTCCCTAAGGGATTGAATCCTGATGGCCCAGAAAGTCAATGAAGAAAATGTTTAAATATTCCATGTCACAACAGTGGCTCAACTATAAGTTTATCAAGCGACGAGAATACTTTTTGTGCGAAAAAACAAACAAAAATAACGACTTTATTCGACTATTCCTTTTCTTCCTTGTAGGCCTGAAACGAGACTTCAAGAGATTTCCACGACGCGCACGCGCGAGAACTTCACTGAAGTAGTTGAAGGAGAACGCAATTCTCGCGCATGCGTCGTGGAAATCTCTTGAAGTCTCGTTTCAGGCCTGAATGACTTAATTTTCACTTTTGGGTGAACTAACCCTTTAAATTGCGCGTGCTCGCCGAGTCTGCGAGTCCGTAGGTCGTCCCATTTAGCATTTTAACGCTCTGAAGTGTGCTCAGCAGCGCCCCCTTTGTACCCTTGAAGCGGTCTTCCGCAAAGCCCGCATAGATGCAGGCTCCACGCACTGTAACTACCCAGGAATCCCTGCGAAAGGCCAATCAGACGACGGATGGGAGGAGATTTCGCTCACGGACAATTGTTAACATGGCTGAGAAAAAAATATTTAAGTGTAATTATATCATTACAGATTTTATGACAAGTTTATACAAACATTATGATCATCGACCAGTGGTTGATGTCTCAAACATAGGCTAATAATAGCAAGCTGAATAATACGATCGCATTATGATTATTTAAATAAATAGAACAGAATGTCAGGGCTTTACTGAGTCATATAAAAACAACAACAATAGGCAGCATATTTCCCCGCACCTGTAGCTCCTGTCCATAACAACAATCAGACCAGTCTTCCTGTTTCCGGCGTGACGACCGAGTCTGTCCCAAAAATACCTCTCAATGCGCCCTCGCGCTAAGGGCCCTATAGGTCTGCAGTACATGACGTCACCGAAGTGTGGACTCTTTGGAAGTCCACAAGTCCGGAGTGTGCCATTTGGGACAGGGCCTCAGTCTGAGATAGCGACCTTTCTCTCTGTTTTCCTCCGGCCTGAAAACAGCCGGCCAATCAACGAACAGAGGGCGGGGCTGAGAGCCGTGACAAAGACGCTAAGCGCCGAGTTTAAGATTGTATTTTAGGTTAGGGAAATCGAAAACGACCACGGATATGGAGATACAGGATGCAATTCGCTCTGTTGTGGAGAATATTCCCGGCATTTGCAAACTGAAGCCCGAACAAGAAGAGTGTTTGTTAAACATTTTGAATGGAGGTGATGTTTAAGTTGGAGAAAGAGGTGATTGCGTTATGTGATTGGCTTACGGGTAACCAATGAATTTATACTTCAGACAACCCCCCCCCCCCCCACCCCCACCCCCGCGAGAAAGAAAACACTTTTCAATTATGCCATTCCAGACTCTGTCTACGAAGCAAAGTGAAGTAGCAGAGTTTGGTATTACCAGGCTAGATGGCAATTGCATTTTTATGAAACAAGGGGGTCTGCGGAAAGACATGAAAGCAGTGCCAGTATATCATTGCTATGAACAGCAACACATTTTTTAAAATATCGGAATGCCACAATTGTGAATCAAGTATTACAAAAAGTACACAAAATAAAATAAAACAAAACAATTTAGACCAATTGTTTATTAGGCTTTTCGGAATACTTGATTCTGTTTGATCAATCTGTTTGGACAGGATTTATTTCAGTGTCTGCACATTATGTTTGAATGTTTGGGGGTCAGTATTTATTTATTTATTTTTTATTCAGTAAAGACCCATTAAATAGATCAAACATGACTGCAAAGACACTTGCAATAAAAATAAAAAATAAATATTTTAACTTATAAAATAATATATATATATATATATTTATTTTAATTTTTTTATATATATATATATATATATATAAATAGATAAGATGTAGATAGATAATATATATAGATAGATAATATATATATATAGATAGATAATATATATATATAATAAACACTATTTTTTTTACTTTCAATTCATCAAAGAATCCTGAAAAAAAATTCATCACAGGAATAAATTAATTTTAAATATATTAAAAGATATTTTAAATTGTAAAATATTTTACTATATTCAAATTTATATTGAATTGAATTTATGATCAAATCATTTCATCCTTGGTCAGCATAAGATACCTCTTTGAAAAACAGTAAAAAGAACTTCTTACTGACACCAAACTTTTGAACAGTAATGTATTTGAAAAGGTGTAAGTGACATGGTAACCCATACTTGGAATTTGTCAGAAAGCATTTAACCCATCCAAGCACACACATTAGGACACACACACACACACACACACACACACACACACACACACACTGTGTCACTGGGCAGCCATTTTTTTCAGGGAGCGATTGAGGGTTTGGTGCCTTGCTCAAGGGCAACTCAGTAATTTCTTGCCGGTAGAATCGAATCTACAACCTCCGAGTTACCAGTCTGACTGTCTAACCATTAGGCCACGACTGCCCCAAAAACTGACAACAAAATTATATGATTGATTAAAGTAAAAGACAGAACGAAGATAAGAGTTAAAGAAGAAATAAATCTTTTTGGGGCAGATTGGCCTCTGAAGAGAATGAGAGAGAATGAGGGAGGTTGATTAAAACAGACAGAGTGAGTGAGAATGAGGAAAAGAATGATTGAAAGAGAGAGAGGTTGAGATTTGTGAACGTGTGTGGGTGGGAGATGAGAAGACTGTAAACTGTATTTTCTGTCTGACTGGAGATAACAGAAAGGGAAATGCTCCTCACTACCCTGAGGCCACACTCACCAACCAGAGTGACACAGCCGAGGTCAAACTTATTGCCAGCTATATCGGATCAAAGCACAGTGGGAAACCTGAACACTGATATAGGAAAGAGAACAACTTCAGTAGAAGACAACAACAAATATATAGGGGTTGTGACTGACTCAGACTTAAGTTTGTCAGGCCAGGTACCCCCATGGACCACAGCAGGGACGCTCTGATGAGAATAGTGTATGTATTTTAAGCATGTGTACTTAAAAGAAAAGAAAAAAATGCATTTAATTTAAAAAAAAAAGAACTGGGAAGTTGTTATATCGATCTGCTAGAAAGCTGTGTTGAAAAAATCGATTCACCAATTCTGAATCGATTTTCATATAAATTTCTAAAGATCGATCCGTAACTCAGAGGATCGATTTAATAATAGGCTTACATTTTCCCTGTGAACTTTAACTTGCCGCGACTGGGAGATCCCTATATGCGCATTGAAAGGCTTTCACTCAGTGCGCACATTGTTACGACAACGGACTTTGAGTGAGTCACTAAACCTTCATTCAACGAACGCGTTCAGAAAAGAGATTCAAAAGATTCATTAAAAGAGATAATGAAACAAGGTGTTAATTATTTTTAACTTTGAGTTCCACTTTTCAAGGCTCAGCTAAGCAGCAATGCGTCGCATGGGTAACGCTGAAAATGCTTCATTTATTAAAGACCAATATGGCATTGATTCGATGCGCGACTCGCTGATTTTATTTCCCCACGGCTTCCTCGCGCTGTGGGAAGCTGACCAGCGCTACCGCTGACGCGCCTTTCCGTGACGTGAACGTTAAAAGGACTATACGACAAATATTTCGCTTTCCTTTTCACGGCAACCTTTCCACGAATATGACTTCAACGACAGACGCAGGTATTCGCACGCGCTCAGCCGATCTCTCTCATTCACTGTCTGTGGGAAGCCGTAGGCTACAAATCACCATGATAAACAGTCTTGTTATCATTATGAACTTGTTCAACATTCAATACACATGCATTAAGTTCAAAACAAGAAGGGTATAGCCTTATAAAAAATCGTGAATATTGCTGCGGTTACTTGCAATCCTCTGCGGTTGACTTGTCAGTGTGTATGGTACTACAAGATTGCGGATATCGCGTCAGCCCTACTACTGCTGCTGATATAGGCCTACCTCTGCGTCCTCTGTCGTCTACACCAGTGCAAGTTTGTGAAAGCAGTTGTATCAACACTCTGGAAGGGGGATTGTTCTTTACAACCATCCATACTCAGTTGAATGTCTATAATAATAGTATCAATATGTTGCATACAGTCCTTCAGGTAACAGCTGAAAAAAAATGCTTTTTTCAAAAACACTGATCTAAATCTCGAAGATCAGATTGGATCGAATCGAATCGAATGATGATAATCGAATCGATTCAAGATCTTGAGAATCGGAATCGAATCGATTCTTGAAATTTGAATCGAAACCCAGCCCTACGATCTGCGTTATTTTGGGATAGATAATAATTTGCCAGATTATTTTGAGTTTAAAAGAGCACGAGCACAGTCGACACTTTGAATTTGCACGTATGAGGACACATCGCGTCAGGTAGGGATGTCAATTTTCACAAATTCCCATGATCGATCGTCGTTTAAATTAACGATCAATTAATCGATTAATCGTTAGCATTAATGGCAAACAGCACAGGGTCTGCAAATGCTGCTCAAAAAGCTATGTTACTCACCAAATTAATAAGAATGTTTTTTAATCTAAATAAAGGCTTAGTAGGATTGTAAAATGTTTTGATGTGATTGATAAATTAAATTAACTATTTAATATATAAATATAACGACAAATACAATGTGTCACCAACGCCGCCTCAAATGCGTGCTTGTCAGAATGTGTGACTGTTGTGGAAGTGCTAGAACAACGCACTGAACACGGCAACTAAACCCAATGAATTCACAACCATTTAATAAAATAGTGTTCTCATGTTATGTAATATGAAAGTCCCAAATTAACCATCGTTGTTATTAGTTGTGCATTCTGCTTGAGCGGCGCGCGCTGAATGAATAACCGTTGAGCACTTTGTTAGCGTTTATTTAACTCAAAGAAACGCATCCTATTTGATATTAATCAGATATATACAAAATAAGCAGAATATTACAAAATTATATCTGCACAAAATGACGTGAATGCACAGGTGAACTTAAACTGAGTTACGTGCCATTCAGAATGACTCATATGTTGTGGTGGACGCGCTCAAAGTCTCTGACGAGCTCTTTCCTGGAACAACGCGACATGGCATCTAAACCCAAATAATTCACAATGTTTTATTACAATAGTGTTCTCTTTATATCTATATCTTGTGTAATATGACAGTCCCAATAGTCATTATTAGTCGTGCAATGTCGTTTGAGCTGAGCGCGCTAAAGATCACGTCGATTCTTAACCAAATGCATCCAATATGACACCAATCAGATATAGATAAGCGTACACAAAATAAACTATTACAACTTACATTTGCACAAAACAAAAGGCTGCGAATGCACACGCAAACTTATAGTCAGGGTTCTCAAGTTTTATCAAAAGCTTGGAGTGAGATCACATGCGGTTAGGGGAGGAGCCCTAATGGAGCCCCGCCCCCGCCCATCCCCGCCCCCCAATTTTACCCATTGTTCATAATTAACCAGCACAAATTGAAATTATAACAATTGGTAAATCTGATAAATGACAGAGCAATTCATCACATCAAATATACTCTTTAATGTTATATTTCAAAATTACAAATATACAAAAATTACAAAAATATAACAAATTGCTCCAAACAGTTTGGAAAAACAAATCTTTTTTGCATTTTGAATTATTGTGAGGTGGGACATTGTGAACAAATGGACATATTAGAGTATGTGTGTGTGAGTGTGTGTTTGTGTGTGTGTGTGTACACAAGAGTACACAATCCAGCTTATGAAATGTGTTTTGTGTTGTAAATGTTTGTTGCACATTTTGATGCCTTGCAACCTTTTTAGGGGGCTTACCCTTTGGTGCCCAGATGATCAAATATATTTTTGCTTTTTCCCTGACATCTTTGAAAAATACAAATGCAATGGCAATGATTAGCCTAATGTATGTTTTGACAGGATATAACATATTACCCAGAACACTTTGCTTTAATACATGTAGCCTTAATGTAACTAGAAAGACTATTAATACAGTATAATATATAATTTAAAATAAAATGAAGAAATGCATCTTCATTCCTTCCCATACCCACTAACATTTCCCTTAGTTTCAGATAACGTAAGCTAGCCAAACTGAGCCAAAGCTTCTGGCCTGGTTGCAAAGTAGTTGTAGAGTTGTAGAGACTGCATCAATAATGTATAGGATGGGCTATATATTAAATCTTCTAGCCTAAAAATGTTAGACGAGCTTTCTTCCAATTTACCTTCTCCATCACGACGTGTGTTCGCGCGATGTTGTTGGTTACCTAGTAACGAACGTATGGAGGCAGAGAATGTTCCGTCAACTTCCGCGTATTCGCGGCTTCACGCATCTATGATGCCTTGCTAGTAACGAACGCAATCTGGCCGAGATACGTGCTGGCGGCAGGAAACTTCACTTTGTGTGCCTGCGCCTCGAATACAACGTTATATATAAAGCTCGCAGGACAACTTGGTTGGCATTCCTTTTCAGCGTGAGAAATACACGGTGTGGCGTGTGAGCGTGTGAACTAGTTGAATTGCGTGTGTCTCACGGCCAATGCGTGAGACTTGAGATCCCTGCTTATAGTTATGATGAAGGTGTAAAATAGTCCCAAACAAACAACTCCGGGGTGTGTCATTCAGTGGGACTCAACACTTCACCACACCGGCGCGCTCGCTTACATGTTTCGCGGTTGAGCAGCACGGACGCGCATGATCCTGCTTAATCGATGATCGATAAGTTTTATCGATTAAATGTATTATCGACAATTAATCGATCGTTGATTAATCGTTGACATCCCTAGCGTCAGGAGATGACTAGCAAAATGCTTAAGTAAAAGTTAAGAAAACACACTGTCTGTATTATAGATTCTGCTTTACTTCACTGTCCTTGAAAGGCATTTTGTTATGTAATAATAGAAATTTCTAAAATATATAATACATTTTAATACAATAATATATAATACATATAATACATATAATACAAGGACACTTTACATAATATTGACAAATAATACTAATAAAACATAAATTTTGCCTATGGCCTCCAAATGTCTCCAACCAGTCCTGCATTAACACTACTGTTCACAAATATGGGGTAATGAATCATTTTATTTAGTAAGGTTGCATTCAATTGAAAAGAGTAACAATATTTTATTATGTATATAATATATAAAACATTTCTATTTCAAAGAAAGGCTGTTCTTTTGAACTTTCTATTCATGAAAAAAATCGTAATAAATATGTATCAAGATTTCCACAAAAATATTTAGCAGAACAAAAATATTAAACACAGTTGGAAGACCCCCTGCAGTATAGCAAAGGACCCATAGGGAGTTGCGGACCCACTGTTTTAAAGACTTTGAGTAAACTGCGTTTATTATTCATAACCTTCTTTTTAGTGGAGAAAGCTTCACGTTTGATTGGACAGGCCTTCTAAACATAGCACACAGAAATACTGTGCGTGTAAATGTGTCTGCAGCATATCTGAGCCGAAAGCCCAGTGAGCTGAACTTGAGCTTGATTCAGAGTGCATGAAAACAGCTTGCCGCGTGTTTCTGCTTTGCACTCTCATATCATTGAATTGTTTTGTCTCTTTTATTCAGGGGTGATGGCAGAAAACCTGCTAATAAACTAGGGCACTGATTGTCTTCAGGCATGGAGGAGAAAACGAAGAAAAGAGAGCACAGACAGAGCGGGGAAGAAAGAAAGGGAGACAGAACAGAGAAACTGAAACAAGAGAATATAATGTACATTTTATTAAAGGGAGGCTTTAGTGAGACATCAAACATAAGGACTCAAACTGTTCCTTGCATTTCTACTGACTAAATGTCAGAGATTATACTTTAACAGTTTTTTAATTAGTCACAATCATCTACGGTCATTCCCAAATCCATCAGTTGCTTTCCTTATTATTAAACATGTCCAAAACAGCACATTTAAAATAACTTTGGTTAAATAACTAACATCCATTGTTATTACAGGCTTTGACAGAAAACAAAGCTGTGCTTTCATTTTAATTGTTGCTTATAAGATTGTACAATATGTGTAAAACCCAAGGCAGACAGTTCAACTGTCTTTGATGTCAGACTGTCCCTTGTGAAAGTGTGCTTAATTGTTTTTGAATGTGCACTTGTAGTGTACTTCAAATCCTTAAAGTAGTGTACTTCAAATCACCATGTTTAACAAAACAATCTACTTCAAAGTTTCATTCCTTCAAGTATCTTTGTAATTGTTTGTGAAATTTAATACCAATTTCTAAGTGGAAATTGTTTCTACATCAAATTATTAAGTTCACTTGTTTTGGTGTGTTGACATGCTAAGCACATGTAAAGAAATTGATTATAATTTTAACTGTAGTGTGTTACTCAATGTTACATTTTGTTAATATATTTAAAATGTATTACATTTCAACTTTATAACAAATGTGTTATTACAAATATATTTAAATACATGATGTACAAGTTTCAATAGAACTGACATTCAAATATATTTTAGTTTATCATAAATGCATGTCAGTTCATTCTGCAGTTCACTTTAACCATATTTTAAAAACAATAGAATTATGAAATAGCATATAAAGATGCAATGAAGTCCTAGTTAAATGGGTCAAAAATGAATTTTTAGTTCAAATAAGTGCATTTAATATTGCACAAGGGGTAAGATGTATATCTTATGACCTCATGATTGACAGACCTTTGGGCGTTTTACATCAAAATTGGTGTCATGTTTGTGTGCAATTCTTATTGACATGCGAACCCGAAATGGTACCACCGGCAAACCCAAACAACCGTGTTTGGTACCGTGTAGTGTTGTCACGGTACCAAAATATCAGTATTCGGTACCAATACCAGTGAAAATCCACGGTTCTCGGTACCAATTTCGGTATATATATATATATCACCGCATATATATATATATATATATATATTTTTTTTTTATTTTATTTTATTATTATTATTTTTTTTCTGATAGTGTGCAGGACTGTGAACCAACATGCCCGACACTGTCCAAACATCAGGGGCCGGTTGCATAAACGGCTAAGACTAGCCTTCCAAGTTAGTTATCCATTTTTTTCTTTAAGACTGTCTTCATAACTTTTTAAAGTCATGTAGCCTACATAAAAACGTAGATTGGACTAATTTAATACCAAAAAGTAAGACAGATTACCCATACCTAACTGCTAGTAGGTCATATTACTAGTTCTCAAGACAGAGTCTTAACAAAATGGCTATGGTTATGCAACTGGCCCCGGGTCAGGTACAGTGCACAAAAAGTTTGAATTTCAGTCTCTCATCAAAGTAGGCCAGTGAAGAATGTGTCAGGAAGAAGACAGGAAAGGAGGACAGTGTAAAAAGGGAACATAAAAAGGAAAAGAAGGGAGACTGTAAGAGTAGGAGCTATAAGAAGAAAAGAGAGCAGATGAGTATGAGTATGAGTAACACGACTGATGCCATTCAGCACAAGCAATGACAGGCCACTCTGATCAGGATTTTGGCATTGTGCACAAACAGTCATGAGAATAATTACAGAAAATCATGCCTAGACTGGCCTAGAAAAAAATCATTCTCTGAGCTAGTTTCTGATGACTACTGTAAAGCAAACAGCAATTTTTCCATTGTCCTGATGAGAGCTATTAGTATTAGATTGCCATGCACACGGACACATGCACACCTCTAGACAAGCAACACGTGCTTCATGTTAACGTGCCTATACACACAAAGTGTGCAGAGCTGTAATTTATCACAAGACAAAGATGACAGCTGTGGAGTGAAAGACCAGCATCTGAATCATACTCATCTTACAATATATCTCTTGTTCCCTCTGAAGGAAACATCAAAAGTGAGTTTCCATCCCAGCAAGACCAAAGTTCAGAATGAACACTTGTCAAGCACCGAATGAGAATACAAATTTAGAAAAATAACTGAGAACTGCAACACTGTGCATTAAGCCAAATAAGAACGATAATCTCGTCACTTTTGTAACAAATTTTAGACGTCACTCTAGAATGCCTTAATCAAGTTGAAGGTGCCTAAATCAAGTTGTTTCAATGGATTCCATAACTTCACCCAAGGCTAAACTTTAAATTTTTAAAATGAATGTATCTTCAGTCATCATTTAATCATAAATCATTTAATTATTTTGTTTGCCGTGGAACAAAAGATTTTCTTAATATTTAAGCTGCAGCTAAAAGACAAAAGCACTATAAAATGTTATAAAATGATCTATTCTACAACCCCAAGTCAGAAAAAGTTGGGACATTTTTTAAAATGCAATAAAATCAAGAATATGTTATTTCTTCATTCTTTGTAACCTTTTTTTAACTGACAAAAGTACAAAGAAAAGTTTTCACTGACCAACATAATTGTATTTTGTAAATAGGAACAAATTTTGATTTTGATGGCTGCAACACACCCCAAAAAAGTTGGGACAGAGACATGTTTACCACTGTGTCACATCACCTTTCCTTTTAATTACAATTTTTAATCATTTGGGAGTTGAGGATACTAATTGTTGGAGTTTTGCTAGTGGAATATTTGCCCAATCTTGTCTGATACAAGACAGCCGCTCAACAGTTTGTGGTCATCATTGCCTGATTCTCCTTTTCATGATGGGTCATTCATTTCCCATAAGAGACATATCTGGACTGCAGTCAACAGGCAGGCACAT
The DNA here is from genome assembly GCA_030578255.1 of Tiaroga cobitis. Lineage (NCBI taxonomy): Eukaryota > Metazoa > Chordata > Actinopteri > Cypriniformes > Leuciscidae > Tiaroga > Tiaroga cobitis. Next base: position 28,827,915 of record CM060593.1, read on the forward strand.
CCCTTCTATGGTGCAGAGTGTCTGGAAACCACTCAGTTGTAGCACGTGCAGAATAAGGCCTGGCATTGTCTTGCTTCCCAGGAAAGATGTCATCTTGATGGCAGTTTATGTCTCTGTACAATCCAAATATATGCCTCCATGTCAATGGTACCTTCACAATAATGCAAGTTACCCATACCGTTTGCAATGATGCACCTGTCGCTGGTGAAAGCCTGGTTGGTCCCTTTCGTGATTGGGACTGAGAACTCGATTCCATTTTCTCCCAAAAACAAGCTGAAACATGGACTCATCTGACCACAGCAGACATTTCCACTTTCTTCTAGACCATCTGAGATGAGCTCAGGCCCAGAGAACTCGCCGGCATCTCCACATAGAACTGATGTAAAGCTTTCTCCTTGTGTAACAGAGATTCAAGTGGCATTTCTTGATGCAGCGTCAGACTGTGTTCAGTGAAAATGGTTTTCCAAATTACTCCTGAGCACATGTGGCTGTATTTGAAAGAGTAGCATGATGGTGTCTTGTGCAATGCCATCTGAGGGCTCAAAGGTCACGCACATTCAACAGAGGTCTACTGCCTTACCCAACACAGACTGAGATTTCTCTGGATTTCCTGAATCTTGTGACAATATTATGTATGGAAGATGATGAAAGGCATAAATGCTTTGCAATCTTGCTTTGAGAAATTAGATTTTTTAATTGTTTGACAATTCTCTCAAGATATTTGGCACAAAGTGATCAGCCATGACCCATCTTTGCTTAAAAAGACTGAGAAGCACTTTTACACCCAAACATGATACCCTCAACTATTACCAATTCACCTGCTCATTGTGGACTGTTTCAAAATAGTTGGATAATCTAATTTGCATAATCTTTTCACTTTTATTTGGTCTCTGTCCCAATTTTTTTTGGGGTGTGTTGCAGCCATCAAAATCCAAATTTGTTAATATTTACAAAATACAATTATGTTGGTCAGTGAAAACATTGGAAAACGTTTCTTTGTACTTTTGTCAGCTAATAAAAGGTAAAAAAAATGAACAAATCACAGATTCTTGGTTTTATTGCATTTTACAAAATGTCCCAACTTTTTCTGATTTGGGGTTGTATTTGTGTTCTATTATTCCAAGTTTTTAGAAGTCTTGTCTAAGAATTCTCTGTGAAAAAACAGCCTGATCTCATGAAATGCATCTCTATAGCACGCATTGTATTTATCGCGCAATTTATACTACAAAATTAGTTTTTACATGCATATGATACACACTTTATGGCGTGCAATACGCACGTACCCCACACAACTAATCCTACCCAAACATATAATACGAACGTACCCCACACCACTAATCCTATAACCAAGGGGTTTACAGTGCGTATCATATGCACGTAAAAACTAATTTCCGTGTATAAATTGCACAATAAATACAATGCGTGTTATAAAGACACATTTCATGAGATCGGGTTGGAGAAAAAGATCCCCATCCTGCGTCAAGAAGCATTATTATGATAAGTTTGATATCAGTTACTTAAAATGTCTATACAATAGTACATAACAAATGTAGGTTTACAAATATATTTATAATATAAATATAAGCATAACAATATCCAACATGCATAATAATATCCAAAGATTGAAGAATGTGATGAAATCCTCCTAAATGACATAAGAACCATGTGATGATACAGTGATATTTCTCCAAATAAGACTGCATGAGTGAGCTACTACCCTACTTAACTTCCTGTTCATTGGCTGAGATTTTTACTTTTGTCATTCATGGACATTTTACACGTTGAGTGAAAAGGTCAAGGCGGCTTTGTCATCTGCTGAGATAGGCAGCTGCAATAGCAGGGTCATGTTAGTCACTTGTGCTGCTTAGCGAATGTACCTTTCCTGAGACAGCCAAACCCCACTCATCTACTCTGTCTGCCCTGATCGTGAGCTGCCGTATGAGCCGCACACCCCCATAATCAACCATATCTGCAATAAAACCTGCAGAGCTACTGCTACACACACCCTGACATTAAAGTTTACAGTCCCCAGGAATCGGTGTAATGCCCGACATGAGAGTTTAAACGACTTTGTGAGAAGACCGTGGCTGGTAATGTGCATTGAGTTTGTCGTGATTGAGGTGAGGGATGAAGCGAGACCTTTTCAGAGAGTGCGAACGGCTGCATGCTTGGATCAGGTCGCAAAACATATAAAGCCTTAGAGGTAATGTATTGTACTGAGATTGCTTTGCTACAGGGTCTGACACTGTGGGTGCGGTTACTCATAAACAAACAAATTAAGCAAACAGACACATGCGCGTCATACTGACACTCACTCGGTCACAAACATCCTATTCCACTAGTAACACAGAGTCTCTTATTCTTCCAATAACACAGACTTTTTGATCTGATGCAAGCACTGAAACCTATAGCACAGTTAATCACTTCTGACCTCTCTGGATATACTTGTGAAGGCAAATCCACACAAATAGAGTGAAATGTCAAAAACAGACATTTGACGTATACCATTTGGAATGCTCATAAATCTAATGCTTCAAATCTGATTTCTAATGTCAACATGTTTCTGTGAAAGTTAGATGGTGTTGTTAAATGAAGATCAGGACTTGGTTTACTTGTGCTGCTTTTCAAATGTATAGATTGTATTGCTCTTGTTCCATTGTTGCTTTGGTTACCAAAGAAACAAAGGTGTAAATGAAAAGCATGCTTGAGATGAAATATGAAACGTGATCCGTTATGAAAATAAACAAAAAAAATCAATGTAAATACCACTCAAACAAAATGTTTTATATCCAGCAAGCTGATATTTGATCAAATTCTACAAAAAGTATGAAATCATTGCATATGAGAGGTCCTCACTAATACCTGTAAAACATCTAGGTTACAACTGTAACCTCTGTTCCCTTCATCGTGCGACCCGGAAGTATAAAAGGGGTGCCTTCCAGACATTCACCTTATCGTCTGAAGGGACTGTTTGGAAGGCAGGCCCCGAAGCATGGCAAGGAGACGCAGTGTCTCGTTCCCTATTCTCAGGGAACAGAGGTTACAGTCGTAACCTCAAGGTCAAGGTCAAGCTAACTTTATTATCCCCGAGGGGCAATTTAGACATTCCCTTTCGAAAGGGAACTGGCACTGCATCGAAACGCATTGGGGAACGATATACCAATGCCACCATGCTAAGGGGAGTGCATGCCAAGTGGCAGTGACATCTATCAGAACCAACAAATTCAAATGAAACGCTAGAACCACTCACCCTCAGGTCAGACTGGGCTGTCAGTGACAGCATTCACTACGGTCATAGCCCGAGCTATAAGCCTCACAGGAAAACCCCCGTAAACATTGTTTACCGAAAGGCCTACCTAGGCCTGCTCAAGGGCCTGGAACCACAGCTTCAAATTAGAAGGAGTCCCTTCTAGGGAATGTGGCTAGGGAACCCGAAGGAGCCCCAGCCAATCACTATTCAGGGGAACATACCCGAAATGCCACCAGGAAGGCCTGACCTGGTGTTTTCACTTACATTGAATACTTCAGCCTGGCCAACTTCCTGTCTGTCCGAATACAGAGCCTCTGGACACTTGCCTTTAGATAAGGCATCCAAGCCGAGGGACTACAAAGCTGACAGTTAACCACTCGGCATGACTCAAGATAACGCTTACAGCCCTTGCCAGCGAGAGGAGTTTCTCTGCTCGATCCACGGATCTACCCAGGGTTTGTGTTTTAAAACACTGAGGAGGCCTAAGGGCTGGGAGGCCTCACGAGGGGCCTACGACCATCTGACCAGACTCAGGAGTCCGCGTACTCATAGTGACCCTCAGTGAGGGGAGCACATGGTCCGCCTGGTAGGCAAACCAGGCTGTAGGCAGGATAAAAAGAGGTTCCGGAAGGGAACCAGTAGCAGAGAATAAATACTTTAGTCAATCCAGGGCGCAAGCTTGCCTTCAGAAGCTGCCTGCTAAGGCCAGCTGAACTGATAGCAAGCGGCCACTAGCTGCCCGAACCCAGCATCGCTATAAAACTACCACTTACAGGGAGGCCTGGTGAGGCCTACTACCTGACAACCACCACGTGTGGAAACTTCGTCTTCAGGGAGGCCTGGTGAGGCCTACTACCTGGTAGCTAGTCAGGCTAGCTGTCCAGTTGCCTGTCCTTGGGACTTATCCCTCAGGGAGGCCTGGTGAGGCCTATTACCTGATAACCACTAGGGCTGTGCTCAGAATATCGATACAACGATATATCGTCATGAACTCCTGGCGATACGCGTATCGATACAGCAGCTGCCATATCGATACTTTTGTGCTTTTGAATGTAGCCAATTCAGGGCTCCAATTTCGGCGCGGGACTGCGCATAATTTGAATAATTCCCGCAGTTTATAATGCGGGAAATTCCCGGAAACATTGATTCACTTTAGCATGTAGGTTGTAGTATTAGTAAATGAATCCACACAGATTATAAAATCAAATCAGTCATTTTAAAACTTTCTGTGAGACGCAATTTCACAAACAGCGTGAGTTCAATGCAGTGCTGCGTCTCTCTCTCTCTCGTCTCGGGCAAGTGTCCAGCGCTGCAGCCGGTGAAACTACACGCTCACGGTTAGGAGTCGGGACAGGACGGAATATTCACTTGCATAATCGGGCCATCGTGACTAAAGTTGACCATTTGCATGTCTTTAAGTATTACCAGTTTAAACATTCAAACGATTTTAAACTATTCAGTAGGCCTACTTGCGCGCTCTCTGAGAGTTGGTTTTCTCTGCGTGCATACATAGACTAGAGTAAAGCCGCCTCACATACAGCTTGCGAGATTATATCGCTTTAACAGACTAAAACACGCAAAATGATGGAAAAAATTTCGTTCTTGGTAAGTATCCTCTAAACACAGTTGGTTATGTCTTAAATCAGCATAAAGATTTTTAACAGAAACGGCAATTCCCCGGTTGTATGATGAAGTTAAGCGAGATATTCTGCTGTCACTCTCTTAACCCTGAGCATGTCAATCAATTGTTGCTTCTGCATAAAAATTTGAAAATGTAATCATTTAAAATGATTTCAACGTAGAAGAAATTACTTTGTTTGGTGCACATTCCAACACTTAAGACCTGTTAAATACTAGGTGTTTAAAAGAGTTTGAGAAAACTAAGTTAAATTTAAGTTGTTACCGTTTTTGCTTTTATTAATGTTTTAAGTTTTGTTTAGTCATTGAGCAGTGTAGACATGCTTCAGTGTCACTTATTGAGGCAGACTTTAAAAGCATTTAAAAGCAGACTTTAAAAGGAAGAGCCATTCTAAGCTTTTTTATTCATTTAACTCATTGTTTTTCAGTTATCACAACTGTTATAACACTGGTTATTCAATAAGCAGATATTACTGTTACTAAACTCAGCTCAAAAGAAATTTAAATTCCAAATTGATCCATATCGTGATACATATCGTATCGTGGCTTTAGTATCGTGATACGTATCGTATCGTGACATTGTTGGTGATACACATCCCTAATAACCACCATATGTGAGAACTCACCTTCAGGGAGGCCTGGTGAGGCCTACTACCTGATAACCACCCTATGTGGAAACTCGCCTTCAGGGAGGCCTGAAGAGGCCTACTACCTGATAGCAAGCTAAACAACTGGTTGCTATGAACCCTGAATCCAGGTGTCAGTCCCAGGGGGGCCTGCTATGGCAAGCCAGTCCTGGGGCTTAGTCTCGGAACGGCCTGTTAAAGCCGGCCTCCTGAGAGTCTTCTTATGTAAGAAACTAACTGCCACGAACCAGAGAGGTTGTGGACTGAGCTACATGGTGGCCTGATAAGGCCAACCACCTGACAGTGGTCAGGCCTATTTGGCTGATCGTAATCAGGGCTCGCCTGTTTGGTGAAATAACAGTCGAGCACCTCATGATGGGGCTCAAGGTCAGGAAGGGCTGCAAAGGTCAGAGCCTGACCATCAACACTGCTGTCTGTATACCCCTCACTCGAGACTCACTTAGAGGATTAAAGAGGCCTACTAGGCCTGAAGCAAGTCAGTGCTGTCAGCCATTTTCCCACTGCTGGGGACTCGCCTATCAGGGAGGCCTGGTTGGGCCTACTAGCTGATAGCAAGTCTATTCTGCTACACTGACACTTTTGGGAACCGTACTACACCAACATAATTATTGGGCCCACCCACAGGAGGCCTAATACGGCTAGCTACCTGGTCGCGGCTATAATGTATGTCCGACAACGTTGGGACTCATCTCCGTGGACGCCTGTTAGGCCTACTACTAGGGGTGTAATGATACACGTATTCGTATTGAACAGTTCGGTACAAGGCTTTCGGTTCGGTTTTCGGTACTCATTTTGGTTACACTTTATTATAAGGTGTCATTGTTGCAGTGTAATTATATATTTAAGTACTGATTAATATTAAGCAACTACATGTACTTACTATAGGGTTAGGGTAGGATTTGGTTGCGGGTTAGTTGCATGTAATTATGCATAATTTACTGTTATTTATATGTTAAGTACATGTAACATATGTAACAAGCACACTGTAAAATAAAGTGTTACCCGCATTTTTAAACCGAACGGTTTGTTGGACTATTTTTCCCGCCGCCCAAAATTTTGTTATTTCAAATGTAGGCGCGTAGTAAGCGCGCTCATAATATAAGAGACGCTGGTGTGACCACAACATTGCCCAACATCAAATGGCAAATGTAATGTAAGCGGAACGAAACTGAGCTTCTCGTTATTCTGTGGTTGACGGACCGTTTATCAGTTTGGACCAATGCAGTGCGACCCGATCTTAATTAAGCAGCACTGTTAACACACAGCGAAATCCAGTAAAGTTCGGGGCATTCGCCACTGAAGTAGGCTAATAACATCGCTGCAAGATCTAGTGAGAAACATTCACATTTCTCCGTTATTAACGGATCAAACAGCGCTGACGTGGAAACCAGGAAGAAACATTGTTCCATGAATGAACTATTCAGTGTCCACAGATCAGCAACATTCACCATGGATTTACTGTAGTAACGCTACTAACTGTAACCATGGAAGTTTAGCAGGAATAGTAGGCTATAATGCTTTCAAATAACATTCCGTCGGTTTTATTTTGACATTATGAATACAATTGCTGCCCTCAAATGTTAATCTGAACTAAAATAAACCTGTTCATAACTACTACAATATTACATTTCATTTTGTCCAAGGACCTGTTTTGTTTTATATGCTCCTAAGAAAAGTCAAGTATAGCTCCATCATTAGGGCTCGGTATCGTAGCAAAATGTTCGATACCGATACCGATACCGATACCTTGACTTCGATACCGGTTCCTGAACGATACTTTTTTCGATACCAATTTTATGTAACCAGTTTTAACCATATAACATTACCTAATTTTAATTTTTTCAGTTTGTTGACTTTTTTACACTCATATTTTGAGTATGTAAAAAAGCACCAAAACCAAGTTTTCTATGTTTCCTAATCATTTAACAACATGTATTCTTTACTTCAATGAGCTCATTGTTTCTGCCTAATGCATTGTTTAACAATGAAACTGCATGAAAATTAATTTAAATGCATTACACTGTCACCTCTGATAACAGATCACTCTAAATTGTAATTTAGACACATGCATTTTCTGTAAAGCTGCTTTGAAATGATATGTATTGTGAAAAATGCTATACAAATAAATGTGAATTAAATTAAATATAGGCTACTGGGGGGCGGGATATAGCCAATGCCTCGCGCTCAGCACACATGAAGCTTGCCGCAAAGCACTGGCAAAAGTAGCCTAATGATTAGGATGTGTCGGGAAACAATAGCAAGGAGATATTTTAATTGTTTATTAATGAACAAGTGTTTACTAATGGTGTGTTCACACCGAACGCGAATTTAATTATTTGCGCGAGTAGATTACATACAAAGTCAATGCAAAGACGCGAATAGACGCATCATTCGCGCCGGGCGTCGCGAATGACGTGCGCGTTTGCCGCGAACGTCTTCCGCGCAAGTTAAAAAATTTGAACTCGAGCGGAAGATTCAAGCGTCTAACTAGACGCGATAGACGCGTATTTGACGCTCTATTCGCGTTTGGTGTGAACACACCATTACTCTCAAGTGTATTCTGTGCGCTTCTAAGTGCCTTGGCTTATCAGATTTACCGTGTTACCGGTCTTGGCAGCAATTAACTTGTCGAAAATATTGCATCACGTGCTTCTGGCATCGAGTCTGGCACATAGGTACACTTTGGATCATTTCCACATATTTTCTATCTATCTGGGTTGGGATGCTTAGCCTACACACACACACACACGCGCACACACACACACTACAGCCTCACGTGCGACAAGCCACGTCTCTGGGCAGCCGCGTAAACTAGTGTTTTTGCCAATCATGCTGCATGCTTATTGTTTCACTGACGTTGACGAGATTAATCACTTAGGTACCGAAATTTGGTACCGAAAAACAAGACATGTTTCGATACTCGGTAGTACCGAAGCAATTCGGTCGGTACCTAAAAAGTACCGAACTCGGTACCCAGCCCTATCCATCATTGCTCAAAGTAAAAAAATATCATACTTTATGATGTTAGTTTTAATAAAAATATAATAAATAAAAAAAATCAAGGAAATTTCTCTGGCATTTCTTTTTTTGCTGTATCGCTGTATCGAAAACGTACCGAACCATGACACAAGTGTATCGTATCGAACCGAACCGTGAATTTTGTGAACTGTTACACCCGTACATACTACCCATCTGTGAGACTACTGCCTGAACTACTAAGGCCAACCACCAGAGGTAAGCTGGCCTCAAGAGCCCTCTTGGGGGCCGCCTGGTCAAGGAGGACTGCTGAGGCCTACCACCTAACTGCGCAGCCTTCGTTGGCAGATAAACTGTTTATAAAGCGCCTAGAGCATCCTGGTACCTAATCACATTGCCAAAAACAGTGTACTCAGCAACAAAGCAATACCACTCTGCCTCAATGGAGGCCCCAAAGTCAGGGGCCTACCATCTGTATGCATGGGTGTCAGCTCATGGCAATGCTCTGGCTTTATGGGAGCGTACTTCGAAACCCAAAAGGGAAGTGAAGGTTAGAACGCTCGACCCGAGGAATAGCCACCCACCTACAACCCATTGCTCGACCAGGTAGCTCAGTGAGCAGAGTGGAGCCTATTCTGGCGGCCTGGGTCCATATACTAGTTCTGCTCGGCGGGGTCGGGCAAACAACAAACCAGTCTCTTTGTGAAGCGAAAGACGGCCTAAACCCTGCTCAAAAAATACCTATTGTACCGGGGAGGCTTTAATGAAGGCCTAACCCTAGGTCTTTACTACTCATTCCTCTGCACCAACCTGCATTACTTTTCTTACCCCCAAATGCAGAGAAGGGGGCGGGCCTTGGCCGAACGACTCCCACCATGAGAGGAGGCTGTCATATAGGGATGCTTAAAAAGCCTACATTCAGATAGTGAAGGGGCAGAGGCAGAAATGCTTTAGCAGAACGCCTCCAGTATCCCTAGGCCAGCAACTACAGCGGACCTGGTGAGGGCCAGCCTGTAAGCATAGATCTGCCTGAGGGTTGGGATGAGCCAGAGCCTCAAGACAGAGATGTCTCATATGAGGGCTGCAAAAAATGCTCAGCCTGTATGAAAATCCAAACAGAACTCAAGGGAGCGATGTACTCAGGACCAAACAATGTCAAACGGCCCCGTGGGCTGAATATAAGATCTATCTGAAGTTCCAGTGTCAGTCAGTCTACACTCCAAAACCAAAAAACTTTTTTGGGGAGGAGACAAACTACTCTACCCCGAGGTGGCTAATAGCCCAATGACTAACAGACTAACACAGATGTGTCTCAGAAATAAAACAAGCGGTAGCATAAAACACTTCCATTCTTCTTAGCGCTCTTCTAACATTCCATTTATGTGAATGAGCGGCGGCCTCAAAAAAGCTCTCATCATGAGAGGAAGCCTAAGCTATTAACAGTTCCTTACAACTAGAATGAGCGGTGGCAAAAAGGAATACGCAAAGGACCCTGTGAATACACAAAAAGGAAGTCATTACATACTCACATACTCCCATATAATTGGTGCTTCTTTATATCATTCTAGCCACCTAACAGGGGAACTTCAGGGTCCTAATATCCAAGTTTACCTTACATTAATGTACAATAACATGATCCCATAACTCGCCACAGGGAACAAAAGGTCTGTAGAGAAATACATTTTAGTGTTAGTTGCACACAAAACATGTTTCTTAGAGAAGACCACTCAGCTCACCTGTGGCGTGCAGAGTGAAGACTCACCAGACGGTTCTCTATGAACATGGGTTCTACCACTGAGACACTCTAACCAAGCCGAGGCGGGCCATCAGAACATCGTTCTCATCATGGGCCCAGCTCCAGGCCTGATGTAAGAAACGCCTGGGGAGTCAGGAAGAGAGGAGAGGGCTGAGATGTAGCACACATCTCAGGGGAGATGATCCATCACCGACGCTGCGTGCATTTGTGCTGGATCACCTCCCTCAGATCCCTCTTCTTGCGGGAGTCATGCCTCTTCTGCTACCTGCTCCTCCATGGAGGGGGCGCACGAGAGGCGACACTGGCTCTCTGGCCCCATCTACGATCCTCGGACCGTGAAGGGCCAGGCCCACCCGCCAGTCTGGGCGTGGATCCGGATCTCAGCGGTATACAAGTCCTGAAAGCAGCTGAGCACGCCTTTGCCTCCCTGAATCCAACCACTGCCTCCACGAGCAGGACCTGAACCACGAGGTCCAGATGCTGAGCCCTCCTCACTCGAGAAGAGGGCCAGTCGAGAGCGGAGCGTTCCCAAAGAAAAACGCTCACAGTCTGCATCAGCCTTCCCCGTGCGTTTCATTTTTACATTTCTCTTACCGTAATCCTTCAGCGTTTACAAACAAAACAGTCCCTGAAGACGAAAAGATGAATGTCATGTTTGCAAGGCGCCCCTTTTATACTTCCGGGTCGCACGATGATAACATCATGGGCTATCGCAGATCAATAGGATTGCCGTGATTCGATAGCAGTTTCAGACACCTGTCACGCCTGAGGCGTTCCCCAATGCATTTCGACACAGTTCGAGGTCCCTTTTGAAAGGGAACTGTCTGTGTGTGGGTCAGATGAAAATGCAAAAATGTTTCATTGGGTAGTTGATACAAAATATAATTAAATCAGTAAAAACAATCCAAGTCCATGAAAAGTCCCCATCATGTTATAAAAGAATATCAAATGTGTATGTGTGTGCATGTATATGTGGTAAGGGAATATACCACCCACATGCTACATCTTCGATCATTAGATAATCTCTCTCCAGTAACAGCAGAGACAAATTGCTCACTAACAAAGCCCCTCCTACTTCTGCTGTTTAACCCCATATTCTCATCTACATTAACAAACAAACAATAAAAATGCTTCCAATGTACCATGAGCACAGTCAATGTGATGTGAAATCCACAGCCAGAACAGCATGTTCTTACCAACCAGCTTAATAAACAGTCTTGAGCACGATGCCAGACAATGAAAATCCATCCTGCAAACACCTCCTACACAACTGGCCATCAAACCCATCCAGTGCAGACTGCGGTGATCCAAATACTTCAAGAAATACACATTATATGAGGCAGTCAGAATCTTCTAAATCATAACATGAAAAAAAAATAGCCTGAGGTGATTTACTGGTCTTTTCTGGTTTTCACAGGTCTCCCTGCCAAGGCCAATTTTGCTTGTTTAGCTGGTTTGCCAGCTGGTCTCTGTCTTTTTTTCTTGGATTTTTATTATCTGTCAGCCAAAAACTGTTGCGTAGGAAATAATTCTCTCGCCTGATCACCACTGAAGCTAAACAGGGTTGGACCTTACCTGGTCAGAACCTGGATGGGAAAACCCCTGGGAAAACAAGGTTGCTGTTGGAAGAGGTGTTAGTGAGTCCAGCAGGGGGGTTCACAATGTGGTCTGTGTGGGTCCTAATGCCCCAGTATAATGATGGGGACACTATACTGTCAAAAAGCACCATACTTCGGATGAGATGTCCCTCGGATGTCCTTCGAAAAGAGCAGGGGTGTAACCCCGGCATCCTGGCCAAACTTGCCCATCGGCCTCTGTCCATCATCATGGCTACCCTATCATCCTACTCATTAGCTTACATAGACAGATATTGTTTCAATATGAATGAAATCATTTTGATTGATGTATCTAAACATGATCACGTTGATGTGTGTGTTTATATTTCGCAAGATTCAAATTGGATTTGATCTTTTCACATGCAGAGTTTTTACATACAGCCTACAGAGTTCCCTGCTGTTTCAAAATGTGCACACTAGCCATCCTCCTACCATTGCTTCTTTAATAATGAGCAACCATTTTAGACACAATATTGCCATTTTGACCTACCACTAATACACACTTACAGTCTGCCAGGAACACCGCACAGCCAATCAAATTGGAGGACGAGAACTAACTGGTATATAATGCTAAATGATATCCTGTCACTCACATGACCAAACCACAACCATCCAATGATCCAAACAATTTCCAATGGACAAAATCAAGTCCCGCCCTACATTTACATGTTTCACTCGTATATGTCACAATAGGGAACAAAAGACTATTGCAACTTCCCTTTCATGCCGACTTTAAAAGAACACATTTCAGATTTGACGTCCACGAACAGGAACTTAAGCCTTACTGATGGGGCAGTGGGGGTACGAAAGACAAATAAGGCATTTTGAATTCAGAGACAACAGTGCTAACAGAGGCTCTTGACTACAAGAATAGCATGACTACAGAACCAAACAGAGCGCGAGAGGCAAGGAGGCAGGAAAGAGGGAGAACAGAAAGGAAGGCAAAAGTTTCCTGTGGACGAGGGTAGAGGAGAGATTGCTGTTTGCTGCTGCGCGATAAAACACACACCTCAGAGGGATAAGCCTTGCTTAATCTCCTCGCCTGCCATTTTTCAATTACAGGAGGTTGCAGCCAGGGTGGTTGGGGAGGGGAGAAGGGAGGATTACTAGGATATCTGGGCTCTTATATTAAAGAAAAAAAAAAAAACAAGGCCCCTTGCATGGGGAAAGGGGGGACTTGGTGGACAAGTGAGTGCGGAAAAGAGATTTGTTGGTCCCGCACAGAGACATAGTTGCTTAATTCACCCTGGAGTTAATGTGAGTCTAGTGTCTCCACTCTGGGGAATGTGCCAGCAAGAGCGAAGTAAGACAGGGATAACAAATAATACAGTAGCTCACTAAACTAGTTGGCGGGTTTAAGAACCACAGAAGCGGGGAGAGCGCTCAGACCCACAGATGTGAGGCGTACGGGGTGCAATGCAAACAAACACACACACACAATCAGAATGCAATTACGAACGGCCTACCGAGGATCGTTTGTTAGCGATCCCCTGTGGAGCCAATTGTTGTACAAGGATATGTGTTTATAGTGGTCATGAATTAAACATTTTATTCCACATTCAGATTGTCCTGCAGAGAGCTCTGTGTGTGGTTTTATTCTATCTGGCTATTTCCACTGGATAGAGTCCAACAGCAGAAGACACTGTGGATTTGAACATGCAAGTTTCTGAAAAGTTTCTGACACGATTTGCATCCCCCACAAATAGAAAGGCTTGAGTTAAAGAAAGCTGCAAGCTTAAGAGATGATTTTGTGTAAGTGAACTAGGTGTGTGCTTGTATGTAATATTTAATATGCATTAATGTAGAATTTGGTAAAGATGGTATAGGAACACAGTGTTTCCTCTAGGATTTTTTCCAGCTGTGGTGGCAGGCCCATTTCCCCAGCGGGACGGGGCGTGGCCCATGATTGATATTCCCATAGGCCACGCCCCCTTGCCCCAGGTGTTGAAACCTCCCCTAAGTATTATAATATGAAAGGCTCCAATAAGAGCGGCAAAGCGATTATGCCCATCCCGTGCGCAGAATGATGCACTTGAAGCAACGCGAAGTCACAGCGCGCAGCGCTTCGCATTGAAAAGTTCAAAGCACAAAGCGAAGAGAATATTATATCTATATATCTATGCTTAGTGTATTCTATCTATCCAACAGTTTATTGAGCCTTTTCTTTTAAGAGTTTTAAATGTCAGTTGCAGCGCGCATGAAGAACAATTCATAGCGCTCTCTACTCCAGTGCTGTAATCTAAGACACCCGGGAGAAAGGAATATGATTTAGAAAGGGCAATAAACTCCAGACCAGCAAGATAAAGGCATTTTATGCAAACCATAGACCTTTATCTACAAATAAAGTATAATAATGGGAACATTGATCTTGAACAGTGTGTCGTCGTGTTACTGTCAACCGAACGCGACGCGCTGTTTGAATGCTGACTGAGGAGAGATGAGTTTCCATTAACTTTAACTTAATGACTTAAATATTAATTTTACCTCACATTATGCTATTGAATGACTTTAGAAGTCTTGGAATAAACTTGATTGTGCTTTACAATGTTTTTATGCCTTTAGCTTAACAATAACATAATAGAATGCACAAAATCGGACCTCACGGAGAAGCTGCAGCCGTGGCGGGATGATTTTAGGTGTGGCGGCCCGCCACGGCAGAATGAATGTAGCGGAAACACTGGAACAGTAGCAATTACAGTTATAACTAAATGTAATTTATTGCAGCTACAGAATTCAATATACAATACAGTTTCCAACGCCAATATCCTAAAGAGCATGGTGGTCCGAAAACTGATGTATGCTATATCACACTGTTTAATTTATATGAATGCTTCTGAACGACGACTATGTATTAAAAAAGATTGCCTTTCAATTATGAATGAGTGATAATTAAAAAAATGCCAAATGTTGGTTGATTGAAAAAAAGGGGAAAAATTTGGTTGAAAAAAAAAAGAAAAAAAGAAAAGACAACACTGAGACATTTCTCAAAATGTCTTTTATGATCCACAGAAAAAAGAAATTCATACAGGTTTGAAATGACATAAGAGTGAGAAAATGACAGAATTTTTGTTTGTCAGAGAACTCTCCATTTAAAACATGAAAGGTGATTGGCTCAACATACCTCGATCTAGATTTTACATTGCATGTTCCAGGAAGTCTTGTACCAACTGAGCAACTGCCAGTAAGATGAATGGAAATTTTAACGGATAGCTTTCTCCAAGTATTACGGACCTAATTTAATGTGACTGGAGTAGTTTGTTTAGGCTGGGTTGTATGAATTATAAACCTGCGCACATATTTTAAAAAGCACATAACTATAGAATCAATTCTGAATGAGCATGTGAACGCCGTCAGCGTTAATCACAGGTTCGCGTTTAAAAGTCTGATCATTTCGACGGAGGTGAATCAATCAAAGTTAACTTTAGCTGGAAATAACATTATTCAAGAACCGCTATAATGCCAAAACAATCTGTTACCTTAAATTATATGTTTATCTCTGTAAAGCTGCTTTGAAACAATCCATTGTTAAAAGCGCTATATAAATGAAGATGACTTGACTTGACTTGGTTCTAAGTTGCTTTTTACAGATGACATTTTAGAGCTTAAAAAGGATGACTTTTACATTTAAATTCATTTGATCTAATCAAATTGATTTATGAAATAAATCATTTATGAATAGGCTATATTTGCCTCATGACATTAAGAGGGTAGCCAATACCTCTTATTAGAATGACATTGTGTCTGATTGCAGAGAAATTTAAATTTAACTGAAAGACACAGTGGCAACCCACATACTGTACAGTATGTACCAAATGGCGAGGAAAATCCTTTAATAAATAAAGATTGCAGGATTTGTACCTATGCATCTGCACAGGTTGACTGACGTTAACCAAACCTATACCCTTGCTCATACGGTGGCTGAGTCAGAAAGCGCTGTGCACACCTCTGAGGGTACATGTGTGTTCATGAGGCATTGCTCGGTGTGAGAGGGCACAGAGCACGTATCTGGAGGGCTTCCATAAGCAGGGTTGGATATTAAAGAGCACTCAATCCTCTGGTCACATTCACAAGAGCATCTATTTGATTTATCACTGAGAATAACTCCCCATATCTCACTCTAGTGCTCTTTCTCTCTTATAATAGCTCTCCCTTTCAGTCAGCTCGTATTCCCTACTTGTTCTCTACTCTGACTGCACTTTTTTTTGTTTAGCACAGATTTCTCTCTCTCTCGCTCTCTCTCACGCACGCACACACACAAAATCCCTGGGTTTCCCCCAATGAGTTCTATTGTTTTATAATAAGCTAATGATATTTCTTAAAGAGACAGTTCACCTAAAAATTCTGTCATTATTTACTCACCCCCATCTTGTTCCAAACCTGTATGACTATAAATTTCTTTCTTCTGTGGAACACAAAAGAAGATATTGTAAAGAATACTTGTAACCAAACAGTATTGGTGCGCATTGACTTTCATAATATGAAAAAAAGAAAAAAAAAAGAAAAGAAAACAATATATATAAAAAAAACATTTCTCAACACATCTTTTGTTTCCCACCGTTTTGTAACATGAGGATTATTGCTGCTATTGTTCCCTAAAACTAAATTAAGAATTAAAATAAAGCTAAAATTAAATAAACTTTCATATTACATGAAAACTTATTATAAAATGTTGCTTTGGAAACTAACGGAAATAAATAAGTTTAAGTAAAATCAGGTACAAAAATAGAGCTAAATATAAATATTGGGGAAAAAAATTACACACAATTATTATTAAATTAAAATTCAAACTAAATATATAAAATAAAAGCTAATTCATAATATTATTAAAAACTAATTAATTAATAAATATTATATTATATAAATACATACATTAAGGATAGTGAATGACAAACTGGGAACCAAAGAATAGACCTCAAACTGAGATTAAATGCAGAGTTGTGTAAGAATAATTATTCGTATCATTGGGACAGTGGCTTCTCTGCTTCCCCAAAAGGGCCAGATGGTGTGGTGACCTGGGTGCTTTAAATGGATATTATTCTCTGTCTACTACCCAGCTGCAACCATTATGGGTGAGTGGGGCGCCTCAGGGGACAGGGTCATCAGGCTCACCTGGGACTGATTGTCCCAAGTACATCCTCCATAACACCTCAGCTGACAGGAAAAAATAGCTAATGTCCACTAGAGCAGCACATCTCCTTCACAAATCTAACATACAGTTGAATTTTTTGTAGGAAGGGAGCTATATTGAGCTATATTTTTTGCTATATTGAGCTATTGAGGTGATGACAATTGAATTTATATGTCAACGCTAATTCATTCAGGCACTAAACATGTTGAGCAAGTCAATAAATCATTCACCCATTCGATCAAAAAACTGATTCATTCAGGAACGAATGATGACACAGCACGACTGTGAGCTGTTTTGCAATGCGCGATGGTTCACTCTGTGTTTGCTGTGATTGTAACCTTTTGATTGGCAATATTGTCAAACATGCAAGATACTCAATATTAATTATTCTACAGTAATTATTATTACTATATGAGATATGAAAATACATTGAATTGCCACCATTCTGAGTTTGAGTCAGTATCTGGTGTGGCATCAGCTGTTTTAGGTCCTACAGTGCATCTCATCTTCATGGACTGAGGACCTTGGCATGTTCACAGCGGTGATCAGGGACCCTGAGCATCTTTCTCCTGGTGTTTTTCAGAGTCTGTAGAAAGATCTCTTTAGGGTAGTTATTGGAACTGGCCCCTTAATTTCTTACTGCCAATTAACTGTTAGGGCCCTATCTTACATCCGGCGCAATGCAGCCCCAGGCACGACGCAAGTGTTTTTTGCTAAGTTTCAGCCTGACGCAGTTATCATTTTCACGTCCTGTGGCACGTTGTTTAAATAGCAAATGCATTTGCGCCCATTTGTGCGCCCATGGGCGTGCTGGTCTGAAAACGAGGTGTGTTCAGCCGCATTGTCGGCGCGTTACTATTTTGAGGCAACTGAAATAGACTGCGCCATTGACCAACTGAAACCTGGTCTAAAGTCAATGGCGCAATATTTTTTGTTGTTGTTATTTATAGGTGGGTCCACAACGCGCGTACACTTTGTCCAGTAGATGGTCTGCTCGTGCGAGAGAGGGTAAATCCGTTTCCTCGCTAGAGAAGCGTTCCGTTTTTCTGCTTGCAAATTCCGCCATGTAAATAGTGAATCCACCATGGCGCGAGTGCAACTGGCATTTAAAGGGAATGGAAGATGAGACTCTGATTGGTTTATTGCACGTTATGCCCCAAAACACACCCATTACTCATTAAGAGAACAGGGACAACCACTTTAGACCATGCGCTGGGTGTGCCGACCAATTTTACCATCGTTAAACTAGGAAAAGTGGATTTGGACACGCCCTAAGTGCACTTTAGACCATGCGCTTAGATCGTTAAAATAGGGCGCTTAGTCTCTTATGGACTGTTTATAATGATATATCGTGTTACAATCTCTTAGCTCACCAACACAACACCTGTCAATATCCATCTTATTTTCAACGTGAAAGTAAGCTATTTTTGTACAGTTAAAATAACAAGAAGCAGATGAGACCGAAGGTCTCGACACATTCTAGTTACAATAGCCGTGTCTACTCTTACGATAAAAATAAGGTGGATAGCTACAAAATCTATTGAATAAATCATGCAGCATCATATTCAGATCATGACCATAAACATCTGAACATGGCTGGAGAGCCCCACTCCTTCTAGCATCTGTCTTCCACTCCTTCTTTATACCAAATTTCTATATAACCCTGTCGTTCAGTCTCAGTAGTTTTCAGATTCTTTATTAATTTGCATTTCACTGTTTTACTAAAGTTTCTCTACCACACGATTGCATTTCGGCACCCGAACACAAGATAACATGACAGCATTTATTGCATTTTGTCTGCACGTCCTGAGACTCAAGTCATTTATGATGTAGGTGTAGTGGGTGACAAATTATATGATTAAAAAAAGAAGTGTCTGTATTAGTTAGCAGACTCTAATAACAAAACAGCATTTAAATTATTTACACTTTGCGCTATATATATATATATATATATATATATATATATATATATATATATATATATATATATATATATATATATATATATATATATATATATATATAAACACAGGAGCAAATAATACGGTAAGTACTTTACTTTGAATAATTTCCCCAAATAAAAAGTAGGCCTTTTTAAAAGAAAAACAATTAAATCAACAATAGGAAAATAAAAACAACAAATAAATCACATTTTTCCAATGTAAAATAAATTAAAAACCTCTTCAAATCAGTTATTACTGGTTTACATTCACCTCTTACCGTCACAGTGAATTAACCCTATAACACCAGATTCACTGTTTAAAAGAATGCCCTCTTCTCTCAAAGAAAACACTTTGAAAGCAAATCACAGTTCAGTTCAATCAGTCACTGATATCAGATTGGATCTCCAGACTTGATCTCCCTGGCAATGGCATTCTTCTGACTTTTTGCACCTGCAGTTGCCTCAGTACCACGCGCGGGTTTGCAATCGCAACGTTGTTGACCTCGGTGTCTGTAAGGGCCGGTATTTCCCCTGTTCTCTCAAGAAGATATTCCACCGTTGACTCCAAAACCTTTTCATCAAAGCTTCCCAAGGACACATCTTCGGAGAGGGCACGCAAATGTAAAATTACACCTTGAAAAACAATTTTCACCGATCTTGATCTCTTCCATCTGAAAGCTTCGCCCACGCAACTTGATTGACATTCCTCATTTGCATTTGATTTATCATTTGCCGTTTTCGGCTTCCGTTTCTGCATTTGATTTGCATTTTCGATGTTGGTTTGAGCATTTGATTCATATTTTGTCCATTTGATTTATGATTTATGATTTGAGCATTGACATTGACATTTAATTATGACAGGTTTCTACTGGGTTGATAATGAAAATTAAAAATCAAATACAAATGAGTTTAACTTGATTTTTGACAGTTCATGCTTCCACGAATGAGGAAATGAGATTGCATTTTAGGATTTGATTTATCATTTGAGCAGCCATTTTGAGAGTTTGATTTATTATTTAATAATTTGACCATTTGATTTATCATTTGAGCAGTTGCTTTGAGACTTTGTGTGTTCAATATCCCTCAGGTAAGTAATTTCCTTATATTATAATCAACATTCTCATAATAAAATGTTTACAATCATTTTACACTAAAGGGTTAGTTCACCCAAAAATGAAAATTATGTCATTATGTCATCCCAAGCCCGTACGACCTCCGTTCATCTTCGGAACACAGTTTACGATATTTTAGATTTAGTCCGAGAGTTTTCTGTCCCTCCATTGAAAATGTATGTACGGTATACTGTCCTTGTCCAGAAAGGAAATAAAGACATCATCAAAGTAGTCCATGTGACATCAGTGGGTTAGTTAGAATGTTTTGAAGCATCGAAAATACATTTTGATCCAAAAATAACAAAAACTACAACCTCATTCAGCATTGTATTGTCTTCCGGTTCTGTTGTTCTGTTGTGGGCCGTGAGATTTCACGTAGTGAAACTACGCAAAGCTTCTGTGTTGCACTCCACACGTAGGCTCACTATTGGCCGACGCTGGTCATGTGTGTGATGCGTGTGACGTACAACCTAGAAGCTTTGTGTAGTTTCACTACGTGAAATCTCACGGCCCACAGAGAAGGAAATGAATAGTTGAATAAAGTCGTTATTTTGGTTTGTTTTTTGCGCACAAAAAGTATTCTCGTTGCTTGATAAACTTAAGATTGAGCCACTGTAGTCACTTGGACTATTTTAACGATGTCTTTCATAATTTTTCAGGGCCGGCAAGTTTCGATCCCTTAGAAGCCTATGGAGGAGTGATCCAGCTCTCAGATTTAATCAAAAATATCTTAATTTGTGTTCCGAAGGTGAACGGAAGTCTTACAGGGTTGGAACAACATGAGGGCGAGTAATTACTGACAGAATTTACTTTAACTTCTCTCTTTTTCAAAGCCACGTGAACTAGCTCCGTGTGAGACTACTCAACGATTAAACTTATACATTGCAAAATCACATACAAATAACACATACATATTACAGTTTCAATAAACATTTGTATTCACAATTGTCTTGTGCTTATTTCAAAATAAACAGCAATCGAACAATAACTCGCCACATCCAGTATTTCCACACGATAATAGGCTACTTCAAGATTGACATCCACACGAACATAAAATTAACTGGATTCTTTCAACATAACTGTCTCTTCATGAAATCCAAAACGTTTTAGACAAAATCAACAGTTTACACTTATATTTCCTTCTTTTTAGAAAATACTTGCTCTGGCTTATTCTGGCTTATCTCTCGGTTGCTTCGTTAGATCGCCCTGCTTCTGATGACTCAGTAGGGCGGAGTTTCTCAGTCTTCTCTCATTGGTCAATTCTATTATACATCTTATTCGAATTATTCCTCTTCCACATTTATTTATTTTTTCCTCCTACATTATATTTTAGTTCACAATCATATAACTATAAGTTATAATTGATTTAAACTATACAATTCTTATTTTTAATCCTGAAATTAAGGGTTACATAGGAAAAAAGTGCCACAGGGGCATCCCCGATTGCAGCAACTTCCATTTTTATTACAGATATTTTCTGCCAATTTCTCAGGAAGTGACGATTTTGTTCTCTTGAACACATGGGATGGAACTTTGAAACTTTGGATGGAAACATTGCTATTGACTGGTTATATGCGGAAAGGAGCTTAGTCTATAGATATAGCTCAGGTCCCTCCTTCAATGTCTGATGATCCGGCCGACATAACAACATACAATAATAATATCTATTCAAATCCCTAACCCTAATAATGAGAAATGCTGCCTTAGCAAACATCACTAAAAAAATTTCCACAGAACAAGGTCAGCAAAATATAAACATGTAAGGAGAATAAGAGCAAGAGGGAGGAGACTGAAAGATTGTGACTTGCTGAAATAATTATCATAAACCAGTCATGTTCCTAAGATGTTTTAGGAGCTGAGTAAAGGCATTGCTTTGGAAATAAATTATAGATCAAAATGTTTTGCTTTTTACTCTTCTCTGTGGCTCGGTCTCTTTCTTTCTCTTACTCCCGATCCTCACTCCTGACCAAGAGCGCTGTGGCAGTAATGAGGCCAGAGACAGCAGATGAAAAGATGATCATCATCTTCGGAGTTTGTTTCTGACGTGTGAGGAATCATTAAAGTGTCGGCAAGGGAGTCTTTGACAAGCTGCCTCTGATCACAGGACAAGAGACACTTTCTTTCTGCTTTCTCCCTCCGTTCCCTCGTCTTCTCCTCTGTTCTTCCTCCCCCATTTATTTCTTCCGCACAGTTTTATGTGTACTCCATGTGTAAGGGGTGCAGATTTCATAACACCATATTAATTCATTGTAGTTTGTTTATTTTGATAGAAACATTTTAGTCAATGAAAAAAATATGCTAGTAACAGGTAATACAAAGCAAAATGACAAATGTGTCAAACTGTAAATTTACACCTGAACATTGACAAAGATTTTTTAAATCAACCAAAGTAATATATATATATATATATATTGTGTGTGTGTGTGTGTGTGTGTGTGGTGGTGGGGGGGGGGGGGGGGGAGTTCCAGGGGAGAAAGAAAATTATAAAAGTTTGTAAAGACATGAGAGGATGATTAAATGATGACTACTACTAGCATAATTTGTTAACAGTTACTACAAACTCAAATAATTCTGTACTTGTAACTGCAAACCCAAGCTTATCGAAAACTGTCTGTATGAACAAGTAACCCCCTTTCCAATTCTTGAGATAGCCAGGAATAACATCTGTAACCATAGTGATGGTCACTAAAGTAAATGTTAAATATAGCAACCTCCGTAACACCAGAAAGTCTTATCACTATTCCGCACACAGTAATGTTTAATAAACGAGCCCAATCGAGTAAAGAGTTCATGCGTCAAATCTTAATTAACTGACAGTGGCTATGAATGCTCAGATAACAAATCTGGTGGGGATCGACAGCAACAGGATCTAAAACCTTCATGCACACAGTTCATATCTCCCTCTCTGAGTTTCCAGATGTGGGCTTTTTGGGGGCCAGAAGAGCTGCAGAGGGGGAGGGGGAACGCGATTTCAACCAAGAGGGCCTTTAGACAGGTCCGTGATACAACCTCGCCAAAATCCGTCCCTGAAATTAGCCCTCAAAAAAGGACTGACACTAGTATTCTGAAGCTGAAAGAAAATAGAGACACTTAAATAGGATGAAAAGATCATACAGATACTAATACAGATAGTAAAAAAAAAGATAATATGATTTGAGAGAGAAAACATAGTTCCACTTAAGACTTGAGAAAAGAATGAGAAAACAGCTGGGAAAGCAGGCCCTCTGTTTGTGATTTTGCCATCTGTTTCATTTTCTGCCTCAGAAATCTCTGGAAGCTCTCGCTACAATTCAAACAGTCCCAGCCGCAGCCTCTCAAGTGCGTCTCTGTGAACTGATGTTTTAGTATGCGGCTGAAGATGCGGCCGTCCTCCGCACTTCAGAAGTGGAGCGAGTTGAGGACTCTTCTTTAAATAATGGTGCTGAGACCCTGCTGGGTTCTGCACCGCATGAGGCACAAGATCAGAGCAAAGAGGAAGTCATATTACACATCTGTGGTTTCTCTATATGCCTCTCACAAAATATTTCTTTGCTTCCCTCTTTTGACCTTTTAATTGCTGAATATCTCTTTCTCTCTCTCTCCTCATTCCCTCATTCCTCTGCTCTTTGATATGTTAATTCTGTCATCAGGTCTCTTGCCTAATTGGCTGCCTCTTGTTTTAATTAGGTATGTATAACTTGAACTATGAAGTCCCCAGACTGCTGCATGTTGTTTTTGTGTGTGTGTGTGTGTGTGAGAGAGAGAGAGAGAGAGAGAGAGAGAGAGAGAGAGAGAGCGAGAGAGCGAGAGAGAGAGAGAGAGAGAGAGAGAGACAGAGAGAGAGAGAGAGAGAGATGAGAGAGAGAGAGAGAGAGAGAGAGAGAGAGAGAGAGAGAGAGAGAGAATGAGTGTGTGCATGAGCTCAAATGGGTCAGAGTGACATCATGAATTTCCTGCTTTCACGTCTCTGTGTTGTGTGTCAGGCCCTTGCGTAAGGTACATCTCTCTTGTTGTCGTAGTGACGGCACAAACTCCCTGCAGCTGTGATGTTGTTCCCAGAGAAGCTAATCTGTATGACTGAGCTGACGGTCATGAGGTCATGTTTGTCCAATTATGGCTGCATTTGGCCTCCACCTCTGTAAAAAGCTGGACTGAGGAGGACCGGGATGATGCTGTTTCCCTGTTTTACTAAAACATGAGGACCAAGCTCAATTTTAGCCTATACCATTGTGAAAAAGATGTACACTTTAGCATACTTTTAAAAACTTATTGCGGAATAGTGTAAATTAAAAGCATATACTTATGTGAAAAAGCCTAACATGAAAACTGTATGGCTTTGGACATTTAATTGCACTTTAACAGCAATTACATTAAATTTAGCTGACTTGAGAGTGCTTTTGAAACACTTAAAAGGGTGTATGTAGAGTATACTGTCCTTGTCCAGAAAGGAAATAAAGACATAATCAAAGTAGTCCATGTGACATCAGTGGGTTAGTTAGAATTTTTTGAAGCATCGAAAATACATTTTGGTCCAAAAATAACAACAACTAAGACTTTATTCAGCATTGTATTCTCTTCCGGTTCGGTTGTCAATCCGCGTTCAGTGACGCTGCTGACGTAAAGGGTTAGTTCACCCAAAAACGAAAATTCTGTCAGTAATTACTCACCCTCATGTTGTTCCAACCCCGTAAGACCTTCGTTCATCTTCGGAACACGAATTAAGATATTTTTGATGAAATCTGAGAGCTGGATCACTCCTCCATACTAGTCCATAGGCTTCTTCAGGGATTGAACTTGCCGGCCTCGAAAAGTTAGTAAAGATATCGTTAAAATAGTCCAAGTGACTACAGTGGCTCAATCTTAAGTTTATCAAGCGACGAGAATACTTTTTGTGCGCAAAAACAAACAAAAATAACGACTTTATTTCAACTATTCATTTCCTTCTCTTTGGGCCTCTAATCAGTTAAACTAGTGTAATTGCGTAGAGCTACGTCACACGTAGGCTCACTATTGGCCGACGCTGGTCATGTGCGTGATGCGTGTGACGTACAACAACAGAAGCGTACGCTATTACACTAGTGAACTGACTCGAGGCCCACAGAGAAGGAAATGAATAGTTTTTTTTTGCGCACAAAAAGTATTCTCGTCGCTTGATAAACTTAAGATTGAGCCCCTGTAGTCACTTGGACTATTTTAACGATGTCTTTAATAACTTTTCGAGGCCGGCAAGTTCAATCCCTGAAGAAGCCTATGGAGTAGTGTGGAGGAGTGATCCAGCTCTCAGATTTCATCAAAAATATATTAATTCGTGTTCCGAAGATGAACGAAGGTCTTACGGGGTTGGAACAACATGAGGGCGAGTAATTACTGACAGAATTTTTATTTTTGGGTGAACTAACCCTTTAAGACGCTGCTGACCCCTAACCCTTTGTTTACAGTCTGAGGGAGACGCACGCTGTAAACAAAAAAATCTTTGCAAACATGTCTAAGGATTTCGACACATGCAGCGGAAGACTTGCATTTTTTTGCCCAGCCATATTTATTTGAACCCGAATACACGGACACACCAGATAACACGTCAGCAGCGTCACTGTGGACTCATGAACGCGGATTGACAGCAGAACCGGAAGAGAATACAATGCTGAATAAAGTCGTAGTTTTTGTAATTTTTGGACCAAAATGTATTTTCGATGCTTCAAAACATTCTAACTAACCCACTGATGTCACATGGACTACTTTGATGATGTCTTTATTTCCTTCTGGACAAGGACAGTATACCGTACATACATTTTCAATGGAGGGACAGAAAACTCTCGGACTAAATCTAAAACATCGTAAACTGTGTTCAGAAGATGAACGGAGGTCGTACGGGCTTGGGACGACATGAGGGTAATTAATTAATTTTTGGGTGAACTAACCCTTTAAGTAGGACTTAAATACATCCTATATATGTCATTTCAAAATTACTTTTGTCTTTGAAATATGGTTAAAGTGTACTGTTAAATGTACTGAATTTATGGTAAACTAAAATATACTTTAATGTAATTTCTATTAAAACTTGTATGTCATGTATTGAAATATACTTGTAATTATAAGTGTACAAAGATAAGTGTACTTCTTTAGAGCACAACAACATTATTTCAATTTAACTTTAATGTAAGACTTTTAATTTGACCTTTTAAACGTGAACTTAAATGAAACTTTCAGTCATGAAAATTTACTCTCTTAAAGTACACTTAAGTGGCCTTTTATTTCATTAATAATATCTCAAAAAAAATATTTTAAGATTTGAAGTACACTACAAGTACAGACTCTTCTTTTCCACAAGGGTATGTAGTAGATGCTTTTATGTTCCAAAAGCTGCATGCATATAGTTTTATGTTTATGTTAAAATGTGGTTCAAATGACAGCGTAATTGGGTGACATTTAATATTTCTATGGTATTTACAAAGACTGCAAATGACTTTTGTTAAATGTCCCATCTGGATTTGATGTATAAATAAATTCGCCTTCAGGTCTTTCTCAGAGAAATGTTTTTCTGCATGGTTGCCCCCAAGAAATGTCAAAACTTGAACTCTCAGACAAAGCTATACTCACCTAAAATATAGATTGTTTGAAAGCACTATTAATGAAAATGCTAAATGATATTTATAATATTATTTGTTTAAAGCATGGACCTCACTGATGGGGCTTACAAGAGTACATAATTTTAAAAAAGAGAGGAAATACTGCTTTAGATGAAAAAACGCTTGGAAAACATTGTAAGAAAAAGTAAAAGAGATGAAGACGGAAAGAATACAAAACCAAAAGTGAGCCAATATCAGCCTTATTTCCACTATTGACATGGCAGGATAGAGAAACGGAGCTATTTCTTCTGAAGCTGCGAAGACAGATCGAGTGAATAGTTGTGGAATGACAGGAATTGAGGGATCTGGTGGGGTGTGAGCGAGAGATCAGCAGGGGGTCTCTCGCATGCATCTGACTGCAAGGACATGGCACAGATATGCCAGAGAAAAGACAGATCTGAGAGAGTGGGGGAGTGAGAGATCGCAGAAAGACTGTCAGCTTTACGACTTCTAATGCATTAAGTGGTTCTGAATCTGGAGTGACCATATGCATCTGGTTTTCAAAGGAGATTTATGAAGATCATACATTAGTGGACTATTCACATCAAATGCTATATTAGCTATCTGTCACATCAGACTGGAAATGCTAACAGTCTTTATTATGGACGTGTATGGTGTAAGCTGTATGTTGTGTGTATGATACGTGGAGGAGAGTTTTTTTTTATGTGTGATTATGAACTGTGTGATTATGTAAGCTGACCTATCTTTGCTATAATCAGATCAGAGCGCGTACAAAATAATCCAGAAACAACTGAAAAACAATGCAGAATTCACTCAGCCAAAAACAAGGAGGAAAAAAGCAGGAAAATCACCAAACCCGCTCGTGGAAATGTGCTGAAGATGAGAGGGTACTAAAGTTCATGCCTTAGGATGTCTATGTTCATCTGGGATGAATATTTCATGCTTTGTCAAGCTGTTTATGGCTGCTTGTGGCTCACTTTTCTTTCCATCTGTCTTTATCTCTCTCTCTCTCTCTCTCTCTCTCTCTCTCTCTCTCTCTCCTCTCTCTCCTCTCTCTCTCTCTCCTCTCTCTCCTCCTCATTAAATCAGGCCTTATTTTTCTTTAATGAGGGCATGAGGGACAAATGTATACATTTAAATATCTAGCTTTGGTTGTATCGCAGTTTACAGAAACATATCAACCACAACACACAAAAATATTTAAGCAGTACTACAAAACTGAGGTTCTGTGACAAACAAATGACATTTGTTGACTGTATTAAATTGTGCAGCATAAAGCTCTGAAAATGAGATGACAGCTGAGAGTATTTGCAGACACGCAGGAAAGACAGAGGATGTGGAGGTGTACCATGACCTGAAAAGCATGTGTGTGTGTGTATGAATCAGAGGATGCAGAGTAATGAGATGTCTATTTAAATCTTCTTATTTGGAAATGTATGACTTGGCAAACCTGTTCAGATTTTGTAGGATTCATCAGGGTTCTTTTAGGTTATCTTTCTCTCGCTCAAGGTCAGCCTGTGGGCCGCTATAGTTGAGATTGTGAAAATGAACTCCTTTGGTGTAAAAATGAATCATAATCACAATTCGAATTTAAAAACATTAACGATTCATTTTTGAATGCAGCACATCCCTGATTTTCAAAACTATATAAATGATTTTTTATTGCAACAAACTTTGCAAAGAAAAAGGCAAATTATGTTTTCACTCTGCAAGTCAGTGTACATTTAAATTCGTGGCGTTGATTTATTACAGTGTTATAGTCACGGCACAACATTTCTGGTGTTCAATGGGTGCTAATAAGTGACTATACATTGAATGCTGTGATCTACTTATTTGTTATAGACCCTCTCACAGGATTCAGCTATGCATCCCCTGCCTTGCATTTAACAAAAACGACTGGCATAATGATAATACTATCCAAATAATAACATACTACACACTATCCACAAACCTGCCTGCTGTGAGGTTGTCACAGCAGGCAGGGTTTCGTACTGTATGACTCATGCTGTTTGATGTCATACATCATTGTAAAAGTGAGTGTGAAAAGGGAAGAGGTCAAATTATGAGTCTTAGCCACAAATCTTTTTAAGTGATAGTCATTGGTGTACATTATGATTAGGTTCAACAACAGAAACACTTCATGTGAATTGGAGTGATTGAATGATCCGTGAATTAATGACAATTGATATTTTTTATATCCTAAAATTCTCTCTCATTTACCAATTCTCTTATTCACAGCATGCTTGATAAAGTCAATTCCACATTTATTGACTCATCAGTGCACTTGTGTTTTGACTCAAGGGTTCACAGGTCCACCGAAGCCATTAGTCAGCACAGTCATTTGTTGAGCGTTGAGGTCATGCAAAATAACCTGTTTCACGAGAGCTATGGGAGCACAGAAATGCTCTCCTGTGTAGTCCAGTCCTCACGGAAACAACAGCTCAACACAGCCACCAACCTCCTTCAAGCCCCAGATCCTATCCATTAATAAGCAGAAAAGCTCTCTGCTCCTTCACTTCATAAAGGGACCTTAAGTCAGAGAGGGCAGCCAGAAATCATGACAGAGTTTGGAGCTCTTAATGAAACACCAGAACACACTTCCCAGACCCTGATATTAATTATCACCTCAGCTATGGGAAGACAGTCTGTGTTTCTCTATCTCACAAGTGCTCTCACATCAATATCAGTCTCAGTGTGCAGCTACAGCTCTGCCAACTCCGGGTGCTCACTACGATCTCAGCTCACCTGACTCACTCTGGCTTCATCATGAGAGATTATATTCTCATCCAGAGACCAGAGTCTGTCAAATTTCACTTTTAAAGTAGTTTCTTTTGACATGTAGGACATGCTGTAGATTCTATTGTAATGTATGGTGATAAACACCATATTATTTACAGATCAATTTGACATTTGGTCCCATTAAGAGCACCGAAATGTTGGCTAGTGAACGTAAGGGTTTATTTATTCAGTGAGGATATATTAAATTAAATTAAAGTGACAGATAAAAAAGTTTACCATTTCAAATAAATGCTGTTCGTTTGAACATCAAATAATAATAAAACAAACTTGGTTTCCACAAAAATATTAAGCAGCACAACAACATTGAAAATAATCAGAAATGTCTCGAGCAGCAAATCATTGTATTAGAATGATTTCTGAAGGATCATGTGACACTGGAGTAATGATGCTGTATATTCAGCTTTCACATGACAGGAATACATTAGCCTACATTTTAAAATATATTCAAATAGAAAACGGTTACTTTACATTATAGTAATATTTCACAATTTTACTGTATTCTTGATCAAATATATGCAGTCTTGGTGAGAATAGGAGATTTATTTCTGAATATATTTTTTTTAATCTTGCCGACCCCTAACTTTTGAATGGTATGCTATGTTTTTAGCAGATATATGCATTTAATACATTCATTTTCTCCCTGGAAAACAGAATATGATTATTGATTATGTTGATCTCACATTTTAGTTCAATAAATGTTTTTTTAATTTATTTAGTAAGTGAAAGGGTCTGGTGACAAGAGGGTTACAGAGAAAGAAAGAAAAAAACTACTGAATGTTCCTTTAAAACATGTTATTGGCCCAACTTTAGGCCTTCAATGTTGAACCAAGTTAAAATGGCCTGCTCCCACTCTGCCTAGCATGGGGTGCTGTACTCATTCAATATGTTTGGAGAGAATAAGAAAACACGCACTGTGTGTGTGTGTGTGTGTGTGTGTGCGCATGTGTGTGGGTGTGTGTCCAACCTGCTCTAAAATAATTGAGAAGTCAATCAGCTCTGGCATAACAGAACAGAACAATCTATTGTGTTGCACGACTCTCAAAGACACATTTTCAATTAATCTTTCTCGTTCATGATTGTCAGTTAATTCTTTAATTACACAATGCTTTAGAAACAACATTCAACCTCATTCTGGTAAGTTGCTTTGGTTAAAAGATGCCTGACAATAAAATAAATGAAATGCAAGTGCAACTTGTATTGTATTAGTTTTTAGTCAAATTGCTTTCTGTTTTTACAAGATGTATTTAAAGATTTCTAGAGGAAGGATGAACCAATTTGAGTCATTCTGTGCTCTCTCTTAAAAGACAAAAGACAGAAATAGAGAGTTCTAATGAAAGTATTGATCAGAGGCCAATCTCAAGCCATTGAGGTAGATGGAGTTTGTTTGGTACATAGTTGCAGCTCTTGGTTTTTCGTTTCAGACTGTCTTAATGGTTTGAGTCATGTTAAAAACTGACAGCAGACAGATGCATAGACTGATGCAACTTGAAAGTTGCCAGATATAGAATGAGTACCGATATCAGCCGAGAGCAATCATGGGTCAGTTTTCAACATGACTACAGAATGTGGAGCCATTAAGAGAGTCTGAAACGAAAAACCAAGAGCTGCAACTATGTACCAAACAAACTCCATCTACCTCAATGGCTTGAGATGGGCCTCTGATCAATACTTTCATTAGAACTCTCTGTTTCTGTTTTTAGTCAAATTGCTTTCTGTTTTTACAAGATGTATTTAAAGATTTCTAGAGGAAGGATGAACCAATTTGAGTCATTCTGTGCTCTCTCTTAAAAGACAAAAGACAGAAAAAGAGAGTTCTAATGAAAGTATTAATCAGTGCTATACTGAACTAAAATGTTACTTATTTTTTGAATATCTGTAGATAAAAAAAGCTCCAAATGCTGGAAAAAATGTGTACTAGTTTTTACTTTGTGCTTGTGCGGAAAGTGTACTGTCAAAAACATATTAAGATGTCTCAGTCTGGTGGTTTACAGTCAGGTCACATGACCATGGGTCAGATATCTAGTTGGCCATATATGAAAGTGGACTGGAAATTGGATTTGAAAAGATTGGATTTTTGTGTTCACACTGCTCAAATATATTCAGGTTTATGTCGCATACAGTTAAAAAATGTAATTTGGGTCACCAGTCGAATGAAAGCAGTTTCTGTAATAAAGAAGACAGCAAAGTTTGCTAGCTAGCTAGAGCCAGTTGGATGTGTGAGAATATAGCTTTCTTACACTGTCACAGAATCAGTCACAGTCAGACTGTCGATGTGTGGCTGTCTGTGGCTATTCGACATGTGTGACTGAGCTAGATCGTACCCAGAGAATCTTATCCTGGTGCCATAATGGCCAACCGGTCACACAGAAATGAGCTGTGAGTACTGAAAGCAAGACTTGAATCACTCTGTTAAGTGTCTCCTCAGAGGAGACTTTGAAATAACTGAAATCATTTGGTGAAGTGATATGGAACTTTAATGCGGTAAAGACTTGCCTGGTACTACTTTAGCCGTGCGTTTCCCTGAAAATAATTACACATCTTAGAACGTTTGTCAACCAATCAAATTCAAGCCTTCAACAGCCCCTTAGAATAATGCAACTGAATTTACAGCACAAAACATACAGCGCGACAAGTGTAGTTCAGTTCCTGAATGAATCTAAAAAGCTAGTTCTTATTAGACACATTTACATAGCTCTTTTCTCTGCACTCAAAGCGCTTTACATATGGAAGGGGGGAATCTCCTCAACCCCCACCAATGTGCAGCATCCACCTGGATGATGCGACGGCAGCCATAGAGCGCCAGAATGCCCTCCACACACCAGCTTACTGGTGGAGAGGAGACAGAGGGATGAAGCCAATCAGTGTAGTTGTACAACTCACTGGCTGTTCATATGACATTAGTGTAATTAAAAATACACATTATGCATTTTGTCAATAGTATTTTAGAAATGTTAATGTCAAATGTCAAATATCTTATCACATTTTTTGGTTGGCTTAACCTCTTGCAGCTGTTTAGTCTGGTATAGCCTGGGGTGACTCCCAATGTATATGTGTCTGTGTGCCATTCATGTATAAGTGTGAGTGAGGGGTGGTTTTAGCTGGTGTTGCTGTTGGGGTGATGACATTAAAGTAGATGTTGTTGAACCGTGAGTCTGTGTGGTGTTATTTGCTGTAGTTAAGGAAAATTATTCATTGCATTTTGTTGTCTATAACAAGACTGTGTAAAGACACTATGCAATAGGCTAATTGTTATTTGTTATACATTTTATTTTTTTAAAACCATCTCATGATTTGGCAAAAACAAAAATGTTTACGTTTTTTAATTACAGTTCAGGGTCAGCTTTGTTTTGAAAGAAATTAATACTTTAAGTTTTATTCACCAAGGATACATTCAATTGATCAAAAATAACATTTATAGCATTACAAAAGATTTATATTTCAAATAAATGCTCCTCTTTTGAAATGTTTATTTATCAAAGAAATGTATCACAGTTTCAACAAGAATATCAAGCAGCACAACTGTTTTCAACGTTGATTTGAATAAGAAATGTTTCTTGAGCAGCAAATCATCATATTAGAATGATTTCTGAAGGATCATGTGACAGTGAAGACTGGAGTAATGATGCTGAAAATTCAGCTTTGATCACAGGAATAAAATACATTTCGAAATATATCAAAAAAGAAAACAGTTATTTCAATTGAAATAATATTTCACAATATTACGGTTTTTACTGTATTTTATCTTTTGATTAGTAGTGTATATATTTACGGAAGCGTATTGCATTCACTTGAGGAAAAAAATCAACTCTGTTTTTCTGAATTAACGAGTTAATTATCTCAGAATTACGAGATAATTTTTCATGGAAAAAAAGTTTTTTTTCTCTGTTTTTCTGAATTAATGACTTTTAAAATTAAAATGTTTTTCAAGAAAAATTTATCTCATAATTCTGAGATATTAACTCGTTAATTTAGAAAAACAAAGCAAAAATATTTTTTCATGAAAAAATATCTCGTAATTCTGAGATATTAACTCGTTAATTCAGAAAAACAGAGTAGATTTTTTTTCTTCAAGTGAATGCAATACGCTTCCGTATATATATATATATATATATTTAAAATTACTAAAAAATAATTTGTTAAATTCTGATGTGGTGCATGTGTGTTGCTTTGATGTGTGTTCATCTCCATCTACAGATGTGAAGTGTTGCAGCATGTGACGTCTCTCTGTGTCGAGACTCATAAGATTAATCTGAGGCTTTGGTTTGAGCTACAAAGAACTGTCAGAAGAATAACATTATTCTTTTTCCTTCACATGTGTACCCTTGTTCCTATATTGAATCCACAAGCAGATGGCCTTGTATTTAAGAAAGATTTTGATGGTGGGGGGAGGACGTTATTATACACATGGCCCAGTGACGGAAATACTAGTGTAAAAGCTCTCCCGAGGGTAGTGAATAGATCGCGAATCTGTGTGACAGACACGGTAAACAGCAGTTTCTGCTGTGATTGACGCTGTTGTGAAAGATGTTAGACACACTGATACACATGTTGTAGATTTTAGGGCCAAAAGCCACTGAACATGTGCTTATAGACACTTATTTTGTAAATCAACAAGTCCTTAGAGACTGAATGACAAATAAAATGTGCAAACACACACATATCTTTTGAGGCGCATCTAAACTGAGCTCTTCACACTCTCAGCTGTTCCTCATGGTAGGTGACAGGCTGCCAAAGAGGGAGGCTTTTGTAATTGAATCGAAATGACAGATTGCTGGAGAAGAGAAGGTCGAAAGGACCCAAAGGCCTGTATAAGGTTCTGGAGTAAATGATTGTGAGAGAAGAGTTTTGAAAGGATGTGTCAGTGTTTGAGATTGACGGTCGTATTTACTAACAGGTGTGTCTCTGAAATTGCCCTGCACATTTACAATAGCAGACTGGCGCAGATCGAAGCAGTCTGTGTGAATGTGTAACCAAAGTCAATCCTCATCTCTCAATAGCCTCCAGTAATGGTTGTAACCATAGTCACAGATAATGATAGTAAATATCAAGACTCTGAATTGCATCTTTAAGGTTTTTTTCTTTCTTTTCTAAACTGTCTAGCATTTGACCCACTCTTGAACAGTTTGTGGTCAAAAAGCACCCATTTTTTTCTGCCATGTTGTAAATGGTATATAATGGTAGAAAAAGGTTTTTGGGCTTATGCCATTTGTATATAGTTGTCACCTGTAGATATTCATACGGCACACATTTAACTAAATTCACTCTTAAAATGCAGTTTTGATTGATCCCAAGGTAAGTAACTTCTGTTATAGAATGCGTTTGTCAATTTTTACATAACTCAACTGTGTATGATTATATTTCGAATTGGACTGACAACCATATTGAGCTGCTATATGAGCATAGCCTAAAACAGCTACTGCGCTTTCTTGTAATGGAGCACATAATGAACGATGTGTATTTTATGCAGCGTTATGAGGAGTTGTCTGCCATAGTTGCTGATCCAGAGCCCATGTTTTAAAAATAGGCATGTGTTAACTAAACCCTACAGTCTAAAGTTCTTCATTAGTGCTGTTTAGCTCATTTTACAGCGGCTGATTTACACACACACACACACACACACACACACACACACACACACACACACACACACACACACATATCAGACTTTACAGAGAACATTCTTTAGAGCAGAAGGATCAAACAAATATTGGAGATGGTCAAAGTGCACCATAATGTTCTGTTCTGCTATAATAGAGCACACCAGATCAGGTCGCAGATAGAGAAATAACATGATTTAGCAGACACCATTTCACCATACACAGTGTCACTCATTAACCCCCACTGAGAGACAATATCTTAGATGTTGCTCATGTCCAAATCTAAATGACTCATCTCACGCATGCATATAGCCTCTTGCACTGTAAAAAAATCCTAATTTCACAGAAAATAATGTGATTTTTTGACGATCATTTTCTTTCATTTTAAATTGTACTCAAAACACTGTAAAATTACAAATAATATCTGTAAAATAAAAATGCAACTGTTATTTTAGGTATTGTGACATTAATGACAAATTCCAGTCATTCACATTTTTTATACAGAAAATGTATTGTATTTTTCATACAGTATTTTCATACAGTATTTTTCAATGTTTTCTTACATTACATAAAAATGTATGTAAAATTACAAATATAATCTGTAATTAAACAGTAACAAAACAGTTCAATGATAAAACGGTTAAATGACTGGCAGCCCAAAAAAACTGTAACATTAAAGTAAAACATCATAAATTAAATAAACTGAAAAACACTGTTATTTACATGTATTTCCTTTATTATTATGATCAAATGCCTTCATTGTAAAAACAAATTTGTTAAAAAAGGGTCAAATGACTGGCAGCTACGGCTGCCAAACAAAAACCATAAAATTAAAGTAAAATTTTCTATTTTAAATAAACCAAAAAAAAAACACTGTTATTTCACAGGTATTTCCTGCATTATGATCAAATACCTTCATTGTAAAAAAATCATAAAAAAGGGTCAAATGACTGGCAGCTACGGCTGCCGAACAAAAACCATAAAATTAAAGTAAAATGTGCTAATTTAAATAAAGTGCAAATAAACTTTAACATAAATTTGATGTCACCATGATTGAGATCAGTGTTTGCTTTAGTTGGGCTCTTGACCCTTGAGTTTTTAACATTAGTTTTTCCCTGGCTGCTTTAACTGTGTTTTTGATACACATTTGTTATGGCAAGAAATGCAGGAGAAAATATCAGATGATGTTGGTCATTTATTGATGATGTTATAGTCATCATATGGTGACCTGATTCACTGATATGACAGTGAAATTTCTGAATATGTTAGTTGAGACTACATTATATATAGATGGACTTTAGTTTAAAACAAAGTCTATTATTAATGTCAACATTTTTACCTTGAAATATTGAAACATCAGTATTATAACAATCTGAAATTTTAAAAAAATATTTATTATAAAGAAAATGTTTTTAGCTGAATTAGTTTTTTAGGAGTATAGAGACATCAATAATCAACATATGAATCTCAACAATGGTGACAATCAACAAAGCCTTTATGTGACTTTATAGTAGTTCAGAGTTGATCACCATTGTTGTGATTCATACGCTGATTCTTGATGTCTGTGTGAGTCTGTATGATCCTGTCAAAACATTTTCTGTATAATGACTTCATAAAATCTTTATAATGAAGACTATCTAATATTCTGGTGGAAAATGAGCAGTCGCAAGACGTCCGGTCAGAGACGTATATCTCTTTAATGGGTGGTAATTTGCAGCCACAGTTAAACAGTAGTGGTTCTAAATGAAATAGAAAGAACAATATTCAAATTATAACATATTCAAGATAACATTGTTCATATGGTTATATGCACAGAAGAACATAAGTAAGGATTGTAGTACTAAGTTATCCATACATTGTAACATCTAGAGTCATCAAATTTGGCTAATAGTACCCACTAAAAACTACTATTAGTGATATTATGTATGCAATGACTCAATATCTCACAGGTATGCAAATATGAATCACGTAACATAAGGACCGAGTCAAATAACACAGATAAATGGTGTCACGTTCTCTGACACGTGATCTCAATAGAAGCAATCGTACAGAGATGATATAATCATCATATATCCTTATTCTATCATATATAATCCTATATACATACTCAACTTTACGTAGAACTTGAGATTATATCCTCACAGATAGATATTTAACTCTCTTTTACATGTATTTACCTCAGATAATCTCCGCGATGCAATAAACAAATGATAACATATACACAATAACATCAAAAGATATCAAATTACCGGTTTAACATCAAAATAGTAATACTTGAAATACAACTCCCAAGAGGTAATCAATAACTGAACAAAGATTACTCACTGGTATATGAACGCACTCTGTCAAACCGATCAAAACAAGCAGCATAACTCCATCAAACTTTCTCGTTGTATGCGCTATAGACCATGCCCCAATGACTAAACTGCTCCGTTAATGCACGTCTTCAATCTCTTAACCTAATATTAATTTAGCCACAAGGGGGCATTAGTGTCTCTTTTATACATCTAGTACAGATTGGAGAGCCTTTTCAACAGCCGCCCCCACATTTGCTCTGTAAATGTGTACCTTAAAAAAGGCAATCGCAATTTGGGCACAATAGTAAGGGTAATCAGTCTGGCAGATTAGGGAGGCTGATAAGACGGGAAATTGGGCGAAGGTAGATTTTGTTCTTTACGTCAACCTCGGCCACCCTGACTCTACCATCTTCTCCAGGGAAAACTTTAGTAACTTGTCCAACTGGCCACAGAGCCCGAGGGAGCTGCTGGTCAACTATCATGACAATAGTTCCAGGTGTTAAGTTTCCTGACTCTCTGTGCCATTTTTGGCGTGACTGAAGTCCTGGTAGGTAATTGCGGATGAAATGTTTCCAGAAGTGGTCTGCCATAATCTGACTATGCCTCCACCGTCTTCTACTCAACATCTCTGATTGTGGATACACCACTTGAGGTAAGGATGAGTCCAGCCGCCCCATAAGCAACATATTAGGAGTGATTGGGTCCAAGTCAGCTACATCAGACGAGGTATAACCGAGGGGTTTAGAATTGAGAATGCCCTCAATCTCAACAAGTACAGTTCGTAGGACTTCCTCGGTTACAATCTGATCTCTTATAGTAGCACAGAGGGCAGTTTTAAGAGATCGAATTTCCCTTTCCCAACAGCCTCCAAAGTGTGGAGCACCAGGGGGATTGAACTTGAATCGAATCTGTTGGCTGGCTAACTGCTCTTTTAATGTTGGGTGAAGTGCAGAGAAAGCTTCTTGTAACTCTCGATCACCACCCCGAAAATTCGTCCCATGATCTGAGATGATCTCAAATGGCTTCCCCCTACGGGAGATTAATCGTCTGAAGGCCATTAAGAATGAGTCAGTGTCTATGTTGCTGAGGATGTCTAAATACACAGCTCGTGTTGTCAGACACTTAAATATAAGCCCCCATCGTTTCTCATTCCTCCGTCCAATTTTAACGAGGTAGGGTCCAAAGCAATCTACCCCCGTTGAGTAGAAGGCAGGTTGCAATAAGCGCAGTCGTGATGGGGGAAGGTCAGCCATCTTCTGAGTGCTTGGCTTACCTCTCAACGTTTTACAGCCGAAACAAGATCTTTGATGTTGCCGAATAACTTCACTGCCCTCTAAGATCCAGTATTTACGTTGCACTTCTGCGAATACACGTTCTGCTCCTGGATGGTGCAATTTTGCATCAAAATCTTGAATAATCAACTTGCTCAGGGGATGTCTAGAGTCAAGAACGATAGGGTGAATTGCAAATTCCTCTAATTGTTCTGTCCTTCTGAGGCGACCACCAACCCTAAGGAGCTGCATATCACTATCATATTCCGGAGCAAGGCACAGGAGACGACTACTCGTGGGTAAAGGTTTACCTGACTTAAGATGGCTGACTTCAACAGGGAAACTTTGGCTCTGTGCCAGGCGGAGGAGAGCTAGTTCTGCTTCTTGATATTCATCTGCAGTCAGAACATCATTATCCTCAGCCGCCCCATGCAATACCCGGGCAGTAGTTTTGAGCAAATTCTCATAGGACTGGAACTGACCAAAATCAGGCAACGCTGCATTTATAGCTGGAACAGTAAGCCCGCAAAAAGTAGCTCGTTTCACCTCCTCATCCTCCCTCTGTAGATGGAGAAGTGGACTCTGAGGCCACTGATCTGGTTGCAGAAGGAGAAAAGGTGGACCCTTGGAGAAAAGCCGGCTTGGCTTGGACAACTCAGCCAAAGTTTTGCCACGTGTGATGTCATCGGCTGGATTTGTTTTGGAATCTACATAATGCCAATCTCCTGGGTCGGTCAATTCCTGTATCTCTGCGACTCTCGTTCCAACAAAAACCTTAAATCTACATGAGTCAGCTTGGATCCAGGTTAGCACAGTAGTTGAATCAGACCAGAGTGTGACATGCTGGATTGGAATGCTAAGTTTAGACAGCTGAGCTCCAGTTAAGGCAGCACACAGCTCCAAACGAGGGATTGACTGCCGCTTTTTTGGGGAAACTCTTGAACGGCAGTCAGGAAAGCTACTTCTATGTCTCCCTGGGAACTCTGTGTCCGTAGATAGGCTATGGAGCCGTAGGCTTGCTCTGAGGCATCGCAAAAGATGTGTATCTCTCTTAGACATTAGGTGTTGTCTAACTCTGTAGTAACATAACACCTGGGGAGAGAGATGAGTTGGAGGTCTGGCAACTCCAATTCCCATGCCTGCCAGGCGTGGAGTAACTCACTTGGTAGTTGGGGATCATCCCATTCCCTCTTCTTGTCCCACAGTCGCTGTACTAATATTTTAGCTCTGGTAGTGTAAGGGACAATGTAACCAAATGGGTCATATTGGCTAGCCAAGACCTTATAAATGTTGCGCATTGTGGGGACTGAGTAGTCAATGGTACGGTACTTGTACGACAGTGTGTCCGATATGCAGTGCCAGTGTAGTCCAAGTGTGGATTCTTGAGCATCTGGTTGACCTTGTGTCAGCCACAATTCAATTCTGGTGGACCTTGCATGAGATGGGATATGGCTCAGAACATTAGGGAAGTTACTAGCCCATTGTCTTAAATCAAACCCACCTGTAGCTAAGAGGTTTCGCAACTTTATCACCAGTGACTATGCTTCTTCCTCAGAACTGAAACTTTGGAGGAAGTTGTCCACATAGAAGGATTTCTCAATGCTTTCACGGACATCTTCTCCTGGTTGACTATGATCCATGATGTGTTTCTGTAATGCAAATATTGCACAACATGGACTGCATGTCGTCCCAAAGGGAAGGACTTGCCACTCATAGACTTGGGGAAGCTCTTCTCTCTTGAGATCTCTCCACAGGAAGCGTAACAGAGGGCGATCCTCTGGCAGTAGACGCACCTGATGAAACATTCCCCTGATGTCACTGCTTAAAGCCACGGTGTGCTCACGGAACCTCAGCAGAACAGACATCAGGGTAGGGCCTAATGTAGGACCGGGAAGTAGGAGTTGGTTCAGGTTCTTCCCTCTGTGCTGAAAGGAACAGTTGAAAACAGCTCTGTTCTTTCCATTGTGCTGAGTCATATGGTGAGGGATATACCATGATTCAGTTGTCTGTTCTACCTGTTCTGGAGATATCACTGAAGCATATCCTTCCTCCTCCAACCTCTTCATCTCTGCCCTGTAAGATGCTGCTTGAGTTGGATCTTTGGCTAACCTCCTTTCTATTCCTCTGAGACAAGGCAGGGTACTATCCTTTGGGGCTTGCAGTATGTGCATGTTCTTCACTCGGAGCAACGGAGTGGCATATCGCGCAACTCCATCTACCATAACTCTAGTCGTCTTTGACTCAAGTAAAGCGATGGCCTCTTGATCCTGCTTGGATCGAGTGATGAGTTTCTCACTGCGATACGGAAGCACATCTAATTGCCATAATCTCTCCACTTGATTATACAGGTCAGAAGGGAAAAGGAAGTAGAAGTGAATAGACACTGTTGTTCTGAGAGACCATGCTTAATTTCCTGAGTGGGACCCTGCAGTGTCCAACCCAGGCGGGTCCTGATGGCAGCAGGTCTATTTGGAGGGCCTAGCCGGACTGGTTCAACTGGTGTAATGAGGTGTGGATAGTCAGAACCTATGAGGAGGAGTGGCTGTACTGAATCAATCTCAGGTTGGAAGACAGGTGACACAGTAAAAGCCACAGCAGCCCCTTGTAGATTGTGGCGATCTTGACGTACTGTACGTAAAACTAGTTCTTCAGGCTGACCCATCAACTTAAGCTGTTGAACTGCAGAGTGAAGGAATATTGTACGTTCAGACCCATCATCTAGTATGGCGTAAGTTTCCAAGCAATGATCGCCATTCTCAAGAGCACCTTACAAAGCTTTAACAAAACTTGGCGGCTGCCAGTGGGTCGATCTAAGTACAAGGTCTCTGTGGTGGTGTTCACTAGGCAGCTCTCAGAGGGTCCAGGATCAGGGGAATCATTTGTCTTTGTGGTGGGTCGAATATTAACCTCATGGAGGACCAACAAGTGTCTGCTGTTACAGATCTTGCAAAGAGTTCTGAGATTACATTTTGCAGCTTGGTGCCCTCGCCCACAACGCCAACAGCGATTGTTTGTTTGAATCCATTTCACTTTCTTATCTCTGTTCAACTGACTGAAACTAGTACAGCCATTCAAGTAGTGATCATGTCCATCACAATATGGACAGAAGATATTTCTCTCTCTGGACTTAGACTCAGTATCCTTCACTGGCATGGCTCTTAAGACAGTGCATTTCTCAGTACCAAGGAATATACTTGTTGGGTTGGTTGGACATTTTGAATCCTTAATTTGTCCCTTTCTGCTTATGGCTACTGGCTTACTCGTGGAAAGAGAGAACCTGGAATGATCTTCTTGAACCTGCAGCTCG
The DNA here is from genome assembly GCA_030578255.1 of Tiaroga cobitis. Classification (NCBI taxonomy): domain Eukaryota; kingdom Metazoa; phylum Chordata; class Actinopteri; order Cypriniformes; family Leuciscidae; genus Tiaroga; species Tiaroga cobitis. Next base: position 28,869,817 of record CM060593.1, read on the forward strand.
AACTCTAGCCAGGCTGAGAAATCCAGTAATGTAGGGATAGATACTCGGTGGAGATAAATAAACCTTCTGAAGCTTGTCTGCAGATCATGTGGTAGCTTACACAATAACCTTGACACGTGGGATCCGCACTCCAATTCAACATAACCCTTCTTGCCCAACTGCTGAAGCATACTAACTAATGAGCGAACACTTAATGCAAACATCCTGAAAGCTTTCACATCTTCACTGATGATGTTAGGGGCATCCATAAGTTCTGCTATTCTCTGAAGGGCCAGCTGGTGGGGTTGTCCATACTGCTGATTGAGTGCTTCCATAGTATCTGAAAAGGGATACAAGGAGTTGCTGTAAGAATCTGCTATGAGCAGAGCTTCTTCCAATTGTAGGTGGTCAACAAGTATCTGAAACTTGAATCTCTCGGTGGCATCAGCTGGTAAAATATTCTCCAACGCGATTCGTAACCGAGAAAACTCTCTTGGGTCTGGCTTCACAAAGTTTGGAATGGTGGGAGCTGGTCCACGGTAAGTGCTCTCTTGGCTGAAAGGGATACGTTGCTCTGTGAGACGATTGACACCTCTGCTATCATCCATTCTTTTTTATTATTGTATTTTTCTAATATGTGTAACTTGTAACCTGTAGGCTCTTCACAGTACAAAATGTTATTTTGGTCATGAAAAATAAATTCAAATTAATAAATAAATTAATTTATTCAAAAATATAAATTTCTCTGCTATCTATCTATCTATCTATCTATCTATCTATTAGGGGTGTAACGATACACGTATTCGTATTGAACCGTTCGGTAGAGGCTTTCGGTTCGGTTTTCGGTACGCATTTTTAAACCGAACGGTTCGTTGGACCATTTTTCCTGTCGACCAAAATTTTGTTATTTCAAATGTAAGCGTGTTGCAAGCGTGCTCATAATGTAAGAAACGCTGGCGTGATCACAACATTGCCCAATATCAAATGGTTAATGTAATGTAAGCGGAACGAAACTGAGCCACTCGTTATTGTGTGGTTGACAGACCACTTATCAGTTTGGACCAATGCAGCGCGAGCCGATCTTAATCAAGCAGCACTGTTACTACACAGCGAAATCCAGTAAAGAAAAAATTTGAATTCACCACTGAAGTAATAACATCGCTGCGAGATCTAGTGAGAAACATTCACATTTCTCCGTTGTTAACGGATCAAACAGCGCTGACGTGGAAACCAGGAAGAAACATTGTGCCATGAATGAACTCTTCAGTGTCCACAGATCAGCAACATTCACCATGGATTTACTGTAGTAACACTAACTGTAACCATGGAAGTTTGGCAGGAATAGTAGGCTATAATGCTTTCAAGTAACATTACGTCGGTTTTATTTTGACATTATGAATACAATTACTGCCCTCAAATAATCTGAACTAAAATAAACCTTTGTTTATAATATTACTACAATATTACATTTCATTTTGTCGAAGGAGCTGTTTTGTTTTATATGCTCCTAAGAAAAGTCAAGTATAGCTCCGCCATTGCTCAAAATAAAAAAATATCATACTTTATGATGTTAGTTTGAATAAAAATATAATAAAAAAAATTAAATCAAGGAAATTCCCTGGCATTTCTTTCTTTTTGCTGTATCGAAAACGTACCAAACCGTGACACAAATGTATCGTATCGAACCAAACCGTGAATTTTGTGAAGCGTTACACCCCTAGTATCTATCTATCTATCTATCTATCTATCTATCTATCTATCTATCTATCTATCTATCTATCTATCTATCTATCTATCTATCTATCTATCTATCTATCTATCTATCTATCTATCTATCTATCTATCTATCTATCTATCTATCTATCTGTCTATATAGATAGATACATATAGATATCTATATATATATATATATATATATGTATTGGATTAACTATTACTCTCTCTTCTCAAATGTCTTTCGTTCTGTTTTTACTCTATCGTCCACCTTCTTCTACCAATAACTTCTATGATGAATTTAAAAGGTTACTCAAAGAATGTAATTCAAAACAAGAAGTCTTACTCTTAGGTGATTTTAACATAAATTGGGATGACAAGAGAAACAGGAATTCTTTAAAAAGAATTACAGATAATATGGATTTTACACAACTAATTAAAGGTCCTACCAGAATAACCGCATCCTCACAGACGCAAATTGATTTACTTTTTACCAACAGGCCAGAAAGAGTTGAGAAAACACATAACCTCATTACTGGATTAACTGACCATAACCTAATTTTATTCTCAAGAAAGCTTACAAATAATAGATTTAGGACAAATAAATATCATTCTCAGCATTCTAGAATTCCTAAAAGTGAACCTGAGAATTTCCAAATGGCTATAAATAAAACAAAATGGAATGAAATTATAGCTGGGAGGAATGTAGAGGAAGATAGTGAGAGATTTATAAACACAATCCAGAATATAGCACAAAAGTTCACAAAAACATCCCAAGATACGAAAAAGAGTAAAAAGAAATGTCTACCATGGTTGAGTACACATTTATTGAAACTGATGAAGAACCGAGATCGTGTACTAAAAGATTTTTTGAAGTTTAAATTGCCAATTGATAGACAAAAGTTTACAATGTTACGTAATAGGGTTACTCGAGAATTAAGAAAGGCTAAAGCAAACTTTTGTATTAGTATTATTCATGAGTCTAGAGGTAATACTACACAAATCTGGGAGCATATTAAGAAATTAATTGGTGTAAATAACAGTGGAACAAAAATATCTTAGGATCCCTTTCAAATGGCTGAAGCCTTTAAAAGATACTTCGTAGACTCAGTAGATGAGATTACTCAAAGTTTCACTGAAACAAAGGATAACATTTTAGTGGACTGTCAGCTCACAACTTCTAAACCCCAATTCTGTTTAAGTAGCATCTCCGAGCAAGAGGTATTAAGGATAATTAAAACACTCAAGACTTCCAAAGCTAAGGACTGTTACAGAATGGACTCTATAATGCTCAAGTCATTAAAGGTCTGCTTAGCTCCATCCATTACAAATATCATAAACCTTTCAATATTTCAAGGGATTTTTCCAAACACATGAAAAACTGCTATTGTGTCACAAATTTTTAAAGCAGGAGATCCCCAGATTATCAGTAACTATAGACCTATCAGTATTTTGCCTGCATGTTGTATCCAAGGTGATGCAGAAGTGGGTTTTAGAGAAAATAGTCTTTTATTTGAGCAACAGTGACTTTAGCCTGCATCCTATGCAATTTGGTTTTAGAGCTCACCATTCAACAGAGACTGCTACCCTTTTCCTTCTGGAAAACATTAAATCCATGATGGATATGGGTGGTATTGTGGGGGCAATTTTCTTGGACCTTAAAAAGGCTTTCAACACTGTGAATCATGGAATACTTTTTTAACAAATTAGCTTCTTTTAATTTTCCAATGATGCCATTAAGTGGATTGATTCATATCTAAAGGGAAGAACAAATTATGTAAAGATCCAAAATCATAAATCCACTGCTTATACAAATAAGACTGGTGTTCCGCAAGGATCTATACTTGGGCCATTGTTGTTCAGTCTTTATGTTAATGATTTGCCTTTGGTTTGTCCCGATATAGAAATCCTATTATATGCTGATGACGCTGTTATTTATGTACATACCCGCACAAAACAGCAAGCTGATTCAAAACTAACCAGTGCAATGAACTATATCACAACATGGCTTGACAGATCATGTCTAACGTTAAATGTTTTTAAAACGGTTAGCATGTTCTTTTCAAAGCGACCATGTAGCGTTCCAGACCCTGACATAATGATATCAGGTCAAAATTTGTAAGTTGTGACTGAATACAATTATCTGGGTGTTTGGATTGATTCAAATCTCTGTTTTAGAACTCATGTAAAAAGTATATGCAAACGAGTTAGATTTAATTGAAGTAATTTTAGATTTGATAGGGAATCATTCAGCTTTGAAACTGCTATGATATATATGAATGCCATGATTATCCCGCATTTTACATACTGTTTGACAAGCTGTGCACAAGCTAACAAGTCTACTATGAAGTCACTTGAAAGTCTTTATAAACATACTCTTAAAGTTTTAGTTCAGAAACCTAATAGTTTTCACATCTGTCAAATCCTAAATACCCATAGACTTCTGAGTTGGGAAAACTTGATCACTTACAGTAACCTTTGTTTAGATTATAAGATATTGCATTGCACCCCACCCCACCTCCACTGAAGAGATTTGTTATGCAGAGAGCAGGCACTCATGTCACCAGAGGTATCACAAGAGGGGACTGTATCATTCCCACTCGAAAAAGTGCTTTTAGTCAGTCAGCGTTCTCTGTAACAGCAACTAAACAGTGGAATCCATTGCCAAGGCTGATAAGAGAAACAAACACTTATCGTTCTTTTACTGGTCAGCTTAAGAACTGGCTAATTGATAATCAGATAATGTGGACATTAGACTACTGACTGCCTACTGAGAATTGTTGCTTGCAACAAGCAGATTGTCTTGTGTCACACTTTGAAATCTCTCATTATGTTTTAGCCTATGTTGTGTGCTGATGTTGCTTGTTACTTATTGTTGTGTGTTGTATCTGTCTTATCACTACTTTTCTATGTTGTTTTTTATTTTGTGGACTGTAAAAAGTCATTTTTTGTTTTTAGGTTGCCTTCATAATAACTGGCCAGGGACAACAGATGAAAATTAGCCTGTTGAGCTAACTCTGGCTCATTTACAGTTATTTTACTGTTAATTAATGAGCACTGTCCCTGTAAAATAAACAAATAAATGAAATGAAATATATATATATATATATATATATATATATATATATATATATATATATATATATATATATATATACAGTATGTATATATATATATATATATATATTAATCTATCTGTCTATATATATTTATATCTATGCATCTATTAATGTGTCACTATATGTACTCTGTCTGTCTCTCAGTCATTGTGTAAATTTAAATGGAAGCCTAAATATAGGCTAACTAAACAAATCACACTATAAATGTCACTATATCACCAAAAATCCGCTATCTCAAAACCAAACTCCTCTCACAAAAACCCACGATGTGAAAATGCGTGACTTCACTTTTATACTGTGCGATTGTGTGATCTGTTCCCGCCCCTGTCAATCAAACCCTGATTCGGCGGACCATGCCACCTGTTGAAACACTCAGAAGCTTCATTTAGCCGTAGTCACGTGACGTGGGTGTTTTGAATCACGCTTCGTTTCAGTGTTTCGAAACATCTGCGCTTCGGGATCTCGCAAAGCTTCGGAATGTCTGTTTCGCGTCAGCCATCCCTGTATAGCAGTATAATAGGAATGCAAAATTAACAATTAATATTTAACAACTTAATCAGATATTACACTTCAGGTGGTATCAATAGGCCTAATCCATAAAACTTCATGATGACTATTATCACTAATAAGTGACCAAGATCTTCTGATCTGAGTTTCTCTTTACCATAACAAATATATATATATATATAAGTGACACACAGTTAAAGCAGCCAGAGAAAAAGTAGTGGTAAAACCAAAGGTTCAAGAGACCAACTAAAGCAAACACTGATCTCCATTTTCAATAAAACATCAACTTCTAAACCTCTGTTAATTCTCAATAAGAATGTTAGTATAAGAGAAATAAAGTCTGGATTGTAATAAGTGAGGATGCAGAGATCTTGAGAGATCTGTTAGTGTTTAATGTTCTGTTGGGATGTAAATTGTTTCTGTATGATGTGTTTTGTGTGTCACCATTGTGTTGAAGAGAGCCTGTGCTTCAGTCCAGGATGAGCAGAGTAACACAGATGAAATGCTCCATATTGCTTTATTTAACAAACAGTAACTGTGTAGTTGCTGATGCAGTGACATATAGTCACAGTGAATCATGCATGTAGTTACGTACATATTTTTTAGTAAAAAATTCAGGAAATATGTGAAATAACTGTGTTTCTGTTAAAAAGCTTAATGAAGATTTCTGCTTTTGCACTTATTTAAATTAGGATATTTTACATTCATTTTATGGTTTTTGTATGGCAGCCATTGCTGACAGTCATTGATTTATTAATGGGATTGTTCTTACAGTTAGGGTGTTTGATCGTAATAATCCAGATAATAGCTGTAAAATAACAGTGTTTTTCTGTAAAACATTTAAGAAAAAATATCTGTAAAAGTTTTTTGCACTTAATTTTACTTTATTTTACTTTATTTTAAGGATATTTTACTTTATTTTTACGGTTTTTGTTTGGCAGCCGTAGCTGCCAGTCATTTGACCCTTTTTTTTACGATTTTATTTTTTACAGTGTGGATGAATAAAAAGTCATGCTGTCCGACATCATAATCCTCTTAAAGACTCATTGCGCTCAGGCAACCAATTTGAAGTCCACGGAGAGACAAGACAAAGAGAAACACAGATTGTCAGATTTACTACATTCAACTTCTGCCTCACTGATTCAGTTCAGTGCAAATAACCTGGTTTTATTAACCAGTTTAATAGGGTGCTGCTTGTGCTGAAACAGTGCTGCCCTCTGAGTATTTAAATTAAATAATTATTCTTTTCAACACAAACAGGCCTCCTTATCTCTATACAAATTATTATTATAATGTATTTTATACAACTGACTTTTCTGCAGGTTACATCATTATGCAAGTGACTCTTATGTCACTTAATGACTGAGTTAGTGAATCATTAAATCAATTAATTCAAAAACACTGATTCATTCAGAAACAAATCAAGTGATCTAGTGAATAATTTTTTCAAACAATTCATTCAAAAACACTGATTCATTCAGGAATGAAACACCAATTCATTTCTGCTTATTTTCTTTGGCAGAGCAAAACAGACAATATTGGCCCTGTTTACATCTGAGTTTTGGTCGCTCAGATCACAAGTAGACGAGGGAGACACAACCTGGTTTACGCCTGGTGTTCTCTTACGAGAGGTTATCTCGTATTGCGTAAGTTTAGCTTGCGTTACGGGAAAGATTAATTTTCTCGAGATATTGTATTGTATTGTATTGAAATTATCCTTAATTTTGTATTCATTGTCAACGCAGTGCAGCAGCTAGCAGACCTAGAGCAGGCCATCTCGCGTGCTCAATGGCTGCCCTGCGGGCAACTGCTGCAGCCTACCAGTGAGCCCGGCGTGACGTCACACCCAATGAAGGGCGCCCGCGCCTTCATAGCGTCACAGCCCGCCAGAATGGTCGTGGCTTAGCATATAAAAGTAGGGGCTGTAGGCTGACTTCCCTGATTTTTCGTCTCTTCAGCGAGCTCTTCGCATAGCTGGATCTGAGAGAAGCCACCGCCGCCATCGAACAAGCGAAACAGCCAGCTTAGGACAGCGCTGAGGAAGCCGGCCGTCTTCGCCACCTTCAGCCATCCGTGCGAGCTACGCTATCCGGCGACATATCCTTTTATCTCTGTATTCTGTGTTCTACACTTCCTAAAAGAGCAGCGAGACGTCTTTTTCAAGATGTCTCGCACTTCCTATGGCTCATGCAGAGCCGCTCAGTGTTGGAGACCGCCCATCTGCGCTCTTTGCCTGGGCCAGGAACACGCAGCCTCGCCCTCTCGACGGAGGATGCGAGCACTGCGAGGAACTTCCGATGTCGACCCTGCGGGCTCGAATCGAAGTCTTAACCAAAGCGCCGCGCGGCTAGCTCTCTTTACGTTACAAGAGAGTTTCCCCGCCCTCGCACCCCCGTTTCGCGCGTCATGCAGAGCCCTCTCGAGCTCTCTGCATGACCCGGACGGGCATCATCTGTGTCACATGTAGGTCCCGTGCCCACTACTAGTGCGCGCGCCCTCATACAAACACTGAGTTAGTTCTGCTCGACCAACGAGCACGCGGCTAGCTCTCTTTACGTTACAAGTGAGCTACCCCGCCCTCGCATCACCGTTCGCAGCGTCATGCAGAGCCCTCTCGAGCTCTCTGCATGACCCGGACGGGCTTCAACATACACGACGTACTGGATGCGTGGTAAGAGCAGAAATTTGTATACAGTTCTGCTCGACCAACGAGCACGCGGCTAGCTCTCTTTACGTTACAAGAGAGCTACCCCCCCGCCCTCGCGTCCCTGTTCGCGCGTCATGCAGAGCTCTCTGCATGACCCGGACGGGCTTGCGTGCCGCCGTCGAAATGTCTCGCCCTGTCAGTCCCCTTAGATAAGGCTACTGCAGCGCTGTGTTTGGCAGCCAACGAGCCGGTAATGCAACCCGCTCGCCTGCACACATCCGCCGTTCTCGCGGCGACCCAGAGAAATCTCAAGTGAGTATAATGTCTGGTTATCCGGCTCACGCCGTTGGTGTCTTGAGCGTAGAAAAGGTGCCCACATCTCGGTGTTCACCCTTACACACAAGCACGATACCCCTCGTGTCTCCCGCAGAGCCCACTCTCATAAAGCTGTCAAATGCCGCTCGAGTGCTAGATGTAGAAAACGTGCCCACAACTCTGTGCTCATGCCTATTTTCTGCCCGCTCTATCACACGGCCAGAACAGCCTCATACATGTCAGGTTAAGTGTGTACGTTACGTGCCCGCTCACGAGCGCTCACGCTTACTAACAGACACATCGCCTCCGGCGCTGCTCGCACATTACAAGTTTTCATAAACGTTCCCCGTTTAAAAGCAGCTGGGACGTCACATGTAAAACAGCCAGTCCGGCTCACACCGTCTGTGTTTTAAGTGTAGTGAAGGTGCCCACGCCCCAGTGTTCACCCCTACACACAAGCACTTCAAATCTCGTGTCACTCACAGAGCACATTCTCATAAAGCGCAGAAAAGCCGGTCGAGTGTTGAATGTAAGAAATGTGTCCACAGGTCTGTGCCCACTATCTGCCCGCTCTGTTACACGATCAAAAAGCAGGTTATGAATGTAAGTCTCGTGCCCGCCAGAGAGCGCTCACGCTTACTAACACAAACCTCCCCCTGGGCGCCGCCAGCGCGTTTAAGTGTTATCACAAAACGCAGGGCATTAATAAGACGCTCCCCATCCATTACAATCGGGGCGTCAAATACACTTGTAAGTCTCGTGCCCGCGCTCACGCTTACAGAAAGCTTTTCCGGCCAGAGCGCTGCTCGCGCGTCAAAAAGTGAAAAGAATATGTTCCCCATCCCTTATGATTGGGACATCTCACATAAATCAGCCAGTTTCGGCTTTCACCGAGCAGCCATTGCCCAGAACCGAGAGCGCGCGCGCCGCATTTTCGGCTCTGGTTCAGTTTTACAAGCCCGCAAATGGCGGCGATCTGAACCCGGAGGCCATTCGTCCCCTAGCAGCTCACATAGCTGCGTGGGAAACTATCCCAGGGATTTCAGAATGGGTGCTGAGCACAATAAAGCAGGGCTACACTTCAATTCATTCGCCGTCCCCCGCGCCTTCGAGCCCGGACCGCGACGATGGTGAATGCGGAAGTAGCACACCTACTTCATGCAGAAATAGCAAAGCTGCTGTGCAAAGGGGCTATAGGGGCTCTGAGCGAGTCAGGCTTTTCCAGCGGATATTTTCTCGTACCCAAGAAGGACGGAGCCTTCAGACCATCCTAGATCTGAGACATTTGAACAAAGTGCTTGCGAAAAGACCGTTCAAAATGCTTACGACCAGGAAAATCCTCGCGCATGTTCGCCCGAGGGACTGGTTTATTTCTCTATATCTGAAGGATGCCTATTTTCAGATTCAGATAATACCCCGTCACAGGGAATTTTTAAGATCCGCCTTCGACGGTCAGGTATATCAATACACCGTCCTGCCGTTCCGCCTGTCTCTAGCACCTGGTACATTTACGAAGTGCATGGACGCGGTGCTCGCCCCCCCTGAGAAGTCAGGGGCTGCGAATAATGAACTATTGGACGATTGGGTGATATTGGCACAGTCAGAGACAGAACTGCTATCTCACAGAACAGTGCTTCTCAGTCACCTGGAAAGCTTGGGTCTCACGGTCAACTGGACCAAGAGCTCATTACTGCCCAGCCAGTCAATTTCCTTTTTTTAGGAATAGAACTGGATTCGGTGACCATGACGGCTCGTTTATCGACACAGCGCGCGCTGTGTTCGCCACCTAGCCGCATCTTTCCAGAAGGGCAGCTTTCTCCCTTTGAAAACATTTCAAAGGATGTTGGGCTGTATGGCATCAGCTGCAGCGGTGCTTCAGCTGGGCCTGCTCGCGCGTCCCGCCGAGCTTGGGTTTCTGGCGGCCAGAAAATCAGAGTGACTCAGACCTGCATAGCGGCTCTGCAGCCCTAGTTAGTAGCCGACTGGTACCAGCAGGGAGTGATGATGGGAACCATCTCTTATCGGAAAGTCATTTCGACAGACGCGTCCAACTCGGGTTGGGGCGCGCTGTTTGAGGGCAGACCGGTCTTCGGCCAGTGGTCAGACCAAGAGAAGTGTTTTCACATAAACTGTCTGGAAATGATAGCAGTCGAGAACACGCTGGAGCACTTCCTCCCGTTCATACAGGACCAACATGTTCTTGTCCGCTCTGACAACATGTCTGTGTTATCCTATGTAAACTGTCAAGGCGGTGTCAGATCCAGAATTCTCTGCAACCTGACGGAACGCCTCCTGATTTGGTCTCAGATGCACCTGCGCTCGCTGAGGGCGGCGCATATGCCTGGCCATTTGAACGACGGCCCAGACAAACTGTCCAGGGACAATGTTACCCCAGGGGAATGGTCCCTGCACCCCCAAATGGTCCAGAAACTGTGGCGCCTATTTGGCAGAGCGGAAGTCGACCTATTTGCGTCAAAAGACAACGCTCAATGCCCGACGTTCTTCTCGAAGGACTAGGATGCGCTGGCCCAAGTTTGCCCCAGTCTCCCGCTATATGCTTTCCCTCCGGTCTCTCTGTTACCACAGGTGATCAAGAGAATCAGGGAAGCGTGCCACTTGGTGCTCCTCATAGCCCCGCGTTGGGAGAATCAGATTTGGTTCCCGGAACTAGCACTGCTGTCACATACAGCTCCGTGGCCGATTCCGGTGAGGGCAGATCTCCTCTCTCGCGGCATGATCTGGCATCCCCATCCAGAGCACTGGTCTCTGCACGCATGGTTGATCAACGGGTACTCGTTGCCCTGCCAGAAGGAGTGATGAACACGATCACGCAGTCTAGAGCTCCTTCCACGAGAAGGCTCTATGCGTCTAAATGGTCGGTGTTCTCCGGATGGTGCACCGACAGAGCTCTGGACCCACGGACATGCGGGGTGGCGCATCTGCTCACTTTCCTACAAGAGCTGTTGGATAAGGGGAGGTCCCCATCCACGCTCAAAGTATACGTGGTGGCCGTGGCAGCGTTCGCAGAATCGACGCACGGCCAGTCACTGGGAAGACATGAGTTGGTCATCCGCTTCCTTAGAGGAGCTAGAAGGATGAACCCGCCGCGCCCCAGTTTGTCAATTTTTGTCAGTTTGAAGGAGATGTGTATTCTGCCCAGATCTTCCTGCTCAGATCACTCTCACGTGAGTCAGCTCTCCTGGTTGAGCTGCACTAGAAGGGTATGTGCCATGTGCCTATACAGACCGGCGCGCTGCTCTGTATTCCCTATGTGTGCTTATGTACAAGTGATGGCCTGCGTGGCTGGCCACCTTATTTTTTCCACTTATGGGGTTCCCCTGAAAGTTCGGGGTCTCAAGGTGGATGCTTGGCGCGCACGGCATTGACAAAGTGTTCCCGAACTTACGCAATACGAGAGAACCTCTCGTAAGAGAACAATACTCGGTTACTAACATAACCTCGGTTCTCTCTAGAGAGGGAACGAGTATTGCGTAACCGGCCGTGTTCGCGCCACGAGCGACTTCGCTTCAGTCGACGAAAAACCAGGGAAGTCAGCCTACAGCCCCTACTTTTATACGCTAAGCCACGCCCATTCTGGCGGGCTGTGAAGGCGCGGGCGCCCTTCATTGAGCGTGACGTCACGCCGGGCTCACTGGTAGGCTGCAGCAGTTGCCCGCAGGGCAGCCAATGAGCACGCGAGATGGCCTGCTCTAGGTCTGCTAGCTGCTGCACTCTGTTGACAATGAATACAAAATTAAGGATAATTTTTTGGCTTCAATATCTCGAGAAGATGAATCAATACTCGTTCCCTCTCTAGAGAGAACCGAGGTTACGTGAGTAACCGAGTATCGTAATCCTTTAAGTCTCTTTTGTCCACTTTCAACCACTACTGTCCTGATTTCTTCAAGGATTTCTTCAAGGAGACGGTCTATGGTGAGTAAATGTATGGGCTTTTTCAGATCATTTGATCTAATGGACAAAATAAGCTCATTCAGTTTACATATGAAAGCAACCGGAGACAACAGAAAAACACATTTCTGCTCTGATAACCTCAAGACGACGCAGAAAGTGGCGTGTATGTGTTAAAAATCAGAAATGAGAGAACATTGTGCTTGGTACATTTTTTTGTCTTCAAATCAAACTTGGGTCTCCAGCCGAACAAGGTTTAAATCCTGTCTGGCTAGCCCGCTTCCCATAATGTAAGCAGAGAGTAGGTGATCTTTTGTGGCTGTTCAAACGCATTCGACCGAGCGTTTACACTACGAAAGCAATCCGGTCAAATGAGTTTTCGTCTACCTCTGGAAGTGGTGGAAAGTGGACAAGCTTAAAAAGTTTGAGACCCTTTTTACACCTGTATTGAGTGTTGTGTGTGCTGATCAATCAAAATGCATCTTAATACCAGGTGTAAACAGGGCCATTGTGTAAAAAGTAATATACACAATTTTGTTTATTAAACTGTTGAATAAAAGAAATATCCTTTCACAGATAGAACTCTATTTTACTATTTTATAAAAAATAAGAGAGGTTTGTGTAAAACAGCACTAATACTTTAAATGATGATGATAGATATACACACTACTGTTTAAAAGTTTTTTTTTTTAGAAATTAATTATTTTATTCAGCAAAGTGACAAAAGACATTTATAATGTCACAATATATATATATAAATATATATATATATATATATTTCTAATAAATGCTGTTCTTCTGAACTGTCTATTCACCAAAGAATCTTGAAAAAAGTGTTATAGTTTTCACAAAAATTTCTTCAACATTGATAATAATCAACAATTCTTGAGCAGCAAATCAGCATATTAGAGTGATCATTTGACACTGAAGGCTGGAGTAACGATGCTGAAATTTCAGTGTTGCCACAGTTATTCTAAATTGTAATATTATTTCACTTTACTGTTTTACTGTATTTTTGATCAAATGAAGTATTTTTGAGCATAAGAGACTTCTTTCATAAACACCTTACTGACTCTAAATGGTATGCAAATAAAGCTTGCTGTCTGAATTTTCCCTGACGAGAACCTGCTGTGTTCCAGTAGGGAGGGATGGATAGAGGAATGTAATGGTAGCTCTTGTCCTTGTGAGAAGAGTCGGGCAGGGCAGGGGTGGAAACAGCACACTTAAGCATTGTTGTCAGGCAGTAATAACATAGTTCCTGTGTTAATCGCTGTGGGTGGAGAGGCAGCCATTATGTTCTTCTCAACAGTACAGTCGCTACTCACATGACACACAGAACCACACACACACACACACACACACACACACACACATTCTCACTCACTGTGTGTTTGTGTGCCTTCCCTAAAGGTCCTGGCTTAATGTGCTCTACACGACCGACCTTTACTGTCAACAGAGTGCCACAGCAGTCATTACAGAATAGCCATTTCACACACACATTCACCTCTGCAATTCACCTGTGCCATGCAAGGAGAGACACCTCACGCAATATGAGTTTTCCCCCTGCAGTGATCCAGCCAGAGGGAAGATCAGCAGATGAGCCCTCACAGCCCCTTAAAAAACATGGAAGGTCACCTGTGTGACCAACGCTCAACGCTGCTGTTCACTCTGTACATGCTACCATTAGCAGATATCATTAGGAAACATGGAGTTAGCTTTCACTGTTATGCCGATGATACTCAGCTGTATATTTCTTCAAAACCCAACGAAACTTACCAATTCACAAAATTAACGGAATGCATAGCTGATATAAAAAATTGGATGACTAGTAATTTCCTACTACTAAATTCTGAAAAGACAGAGATTCTAATTATTGGACAAAAAACTTCCACACGTAATAACCCAGAATACTGTCTAACACTTGATGGCTGCTCTGTCAAGTCTTCGTCGTCGGTTAGGAACCTGGGTGTGCTCTTTGATACCAACCTTTCTTTTGAAAGCCACGTGTCTAGTATCTGTAAAACTGCATTTTTCCATCTTAAAAATATATCTAAAATACGCCATATGCTCTCATTGGGAAATGCGGAACAATTAGTCCATGCGTTCATGACCTCAAGGCTAGATCATTGTAATGCTCTACTGGGTGGTTGCCCTGCACGCTTAATAAATAAACTACAGCTAGTTCAAAACGCCGCAGCTCGAGTTCTTACCAGAACCAGGAAATATGACCATATTAGCCCGGTTCTGTCAACACTGCATTGGCTCCCTATTAAACATCGTATAAATTTTAAAATATTGTTGATTACCTACAAAGCACTAAATGGTTTAGCTCCGCAGTACTTGAGCGAGCTCTTAACGTATTATAGTCCTTCACGTCTATTGCGATCTCAAAATTCCGGCCAGTTGATAATACCTAGAATATCTAAATCGACTGCAGGCGGTAGATCCTTTTCCTATTTAGCACCAAAACTTTATAACAGTCTTCCTACCATTGTCCGGGAAGCAGACACACTCTGTCAGTTCAAAGCTAGACTAAAAACACATCTCTTTGACCTAGCATACACATAACACACTATAGACTTCTATAAATTCAATGTTAGGCTGCATAGATTAGGTCAGCCGGAACTGGGAACACTTCTCTTAAATCTTGATGTACTCGCTACATCATAAGAAGAATGGCATCTACGCTAATATTAGTGTCTTTGTTTATCCCGAGGTTTTCCCGCAGCCTGCCGGATCTAGGCCGTGTCCAGATCTGACGAAGGAGATCCGCCTGGACCCGATGAAAAATGCAGTGCTGAAGTATCAACTATCCTCTCCCTATGGAGGATCCCTTTCCCACTCTACAGATTAAGCGTTGTGAATTCTGGCTCGCGTACCCCGAAGTGATAAAATAAAACAAAATTCTGTATCAAAATTTATAGGCAAGAAAAGTAGTTTGTTTAGGCTGCGTTATATGATTTATAAACCTGCGCACATATTTTAAAAAGCACATAACTATAGAATCAATTCTGAATGTGCATGTGAACGCCGTCAGCGTTAATCACAGGTTCGCGTTTAAAAGTCTGATCATTTCGACGGAGGTGAATCAATCAAAGTTAACTTTAGCTGGAAATAACATTATTCAAGAACCGCTATAATGCCAAAACAATCTGTTACCTTAAATTATATGTTTATCTCTGTAAAGCTGCTTTGAAACAATCCATTGTTAAAAGCGCTATATAAATGAAGATGACTTGACTTGACTTGACCTGTGTCTCTAAACACACACCATCTACACACTAACTACACAACCTCACTCTCTGTCTCTCTTTCAGTGATTGCCTTGTGCTCTCTGTAGGGATGCACTGAACTGAACATTCTGGGCCGAAATTCAGGATGCCCTTGGCAGAAAACCAAAACTAAATAGTAAGTTAATAATCAATGAATTATCCAAACTTATTTAATAGTCAACATTCAAATAACTAAAACTGAGTTGAACAAACATTTAAAGTGCACATAAGGCAGTTTGTATATAAACTTTTTAATAGCAGAATTGTTTCTACTCCTAATCTTTCAACATTTCTTCTGGCGTTCAGCCATGTTTGTAGTAAAGAGTGCTGTAGTAAAGAGGAGATGAGAAGATCGGTTGATATGTGCTTGATCGCTTGAACTGTCAATCTGATCTGTCATGCCATAATAAAGTGCACCAAAACACCAAAACATCGACAACATTTTGAAGTTGACCCCTGTGATGAAAATCTCATTTTTAATGTTGTTTATATCTATTTGGTGTTTTTAAAATGCTTTAAGACAATTCATGAGCAAATTCATGTCAACATCATTGCTTAGGCCTACTGTTTTTTAAGTAAGAAAAATCATTTAAATCATCATTTAAATCATCATTTAAAACTGCAGTGAAAAAAGACAGTTTCAAAAATGCGTTTTGAAATCACAGGGTTCCCTTTCGAGGGAACTCTACACTGCGTCGAGAATCGACACTTTGGGGACGCTCCCTAAGCGTGCGCCTCTGAAGTATGAATGAAACTAATCCAATCCTGATTGGTGTTGCGTCGTGACGTAACATGTGACGGCATACCCGGAAGTATAAAAGTGACGCTGTCACAACACACACTAGCTTTCGCTCTTCAGCAAGCGCTCTGTGTTGAAACTGTCTGTCTTATTTGGTGTTGTTTGTCAATCAGTTGATCAGAATGGCCAGCGAACAATTTATGTGTGCATCCTTGCCCTCGTTTTATTACGGGTGGGGACACACATGCTTTGTGTATGAATTGTTTGGGAGCGCAGCATGCACAAGCAGCTCTTGAGGGAGCTGTTTGTGCAGACTGTGAAGCACTTCCTATTAGAGTGCTGCGCTCTCGGCTGGCGTGCTTTGATGAGCACGGTCAGGCTCGCGTTCCCCACGGTTCTGGTCCCGCGTCCGTTGAGGCGGCGCGGCGATTTAGATCGCGGGGTTCGCAGCGGGATCTTGCAGATGAGAATGAGACTGCTGCGGCACTTTCTCATTCTTCGTCTGAGGATCCCGTAGCCCCTGAGAGTGGTACAGGAGCCCGCATCGCGGCTTCTCCTGCCCACGATCAGGTCCCAATGCTTGAACTCTCTGCTTCCGAGGAAGTGGATGTGCTCAGCATTGACGCGGATGACCGTGATTTGGGCGCGCCAGTTCACGGCCAAAGCTATGAGGAGCTGGTAGAGGTTGTGACTCGTGCTGTGGCCAGACTTAACATCAGCTGGCCACATGATGAGCAGGGAACGCAAGTAAAAAAGCAAGCTTGATGAGCGTTTCCTGCAGCACAGGTCACAACCTCAGCGCCGGGCTAACTGTTTACCCCAAATCTTACAAATAAAGAGATAGAAACTCTCCTGTGAAAAACCCCACTCTTTTTCATATCTAATCACATTCATTAAATGATTATTTGAATGTGGTGGGTGTGAGATGGGCGGGTTATGGCAAGAAGCTGTAAATGGAGGAAGCTTTAGTGAGCTATCTTTCTCTTGATATGGCATCTTCGCTTAAAGTCGCGGCGCTGCCCAACAATCGTGCAGGGCACCTCTGCACTGGTTGGCTGGGCTTCTATGGGCTGGTACGTTCCTGTACTCTAAGACGATTTTACAGGCGTACCATGGCACTAAACGTACCATAGCTTATTGTAGCAGTTATGATGGTTGAGAGACATCAGTGGATTAATTTGTCTGGTATAAAAAAATGGAAGACAAATATTTTCTGCTGAACGCTCCGCTATCACCTTCTGGCCTGTTCTCCGACGCTGTAACTTCAATCGTCGACAGGTTTTATGAATAAATAAATAAAATAAAAAATATATATATAAAAATAAATATATATATATATATATATATATATATATATATATATATATATATATATATATAAAACTATATATGTTGTCCCGCCGTTTTTGAACATTTCGGGCTACATCGATTTCCAGCGAATGCACACCGTGGCGTTCACCCCAAGAGCTTGCAACCGGGCACTGACTATGGTCACAAAATTTTCTAGACTTTTTCCTGCCGGTCATCTGCTTCAGGAAGTCGAGAATAGTGCTCGAGAAACACCCGAGGCCGGTCCCAAGGGGCTGGTTCCCTTAGTAGATTTTGTAGAATGGCAACGCCTTCCAATTATCTATATGGGTCCTGAATATTTTTAAATATGGGTACGGACTGCAGTTCGGTTACCGACCTCCCAGCTTTTTTGGGGTCGTACCGACCGCAGGGGTTCCAGAACAGGCTCGGGTTATGGAACAAGAGGTACAGACTCTACTGGAGTTAAGGGGCCATAGAGAGTGTTCCCCTACCAGATAGAAAGTTCAGGTGTTATAGCCGGTACTTTTTAGTTCCAAAGGAGGATGTTGGACTGAGGCCAATTTTAGATCTAAGGCTATTGACTTGTTCTTTGAGGAGATCCATGTTCAAAATGCTTACAATTTCCATTATCGGAAACCAAATCAGATCCGAGGACTGGTTTGGCATGGTAGATCTAAATGTTGGGGCTGTCCACTCAGTTGCAGGGCAACCGATGTTGTTCTTCCAGCGGGGCCCGGAAATGATGTGTATTGCCCGCCGTCTATGACGCTTCGGGCCGCATCATTTTCCAGGGAACGCACTCTGCATCGTCTGTCCTCGAAAAATAAAAAACGAGCATCAGTTATGGTCACGAAAACCGTATCGACTACAGCCTGCCGGTTTTCCGCTTCAGGCAGTCGAGAAGGGTGCTCGGAAACCACCAGAGACCAGTCTCGAGAGGCTGGATCGGATGTGGTTCTTGCAGCAGGGCCCGGGAACGATGTGTATTGCCCGCCGTCTATGACGCTTCGGGCCGCATCATTTTCCAGCGAACGCACTCTGCGTCGTTTTTCCTCGAAAAATAAAAAACGAGCATCAGTTATGGTTACAAAAACCGTATCGACTACAGCCTGCCGGTCTTCCGCTTCAGGCAGTCAAGAAGGGTGCTCGGAAACCACCAGAGGCCAGTCTCGAGAGGCTGGTTGTCTTAGATCGGGTTCTTCCGTTCGGGCTAGCACTCTCTCCCCGCATGTTCATGTGTAGGTTTATGGATGTAACTCTGGCTCCACTGAGGCTTCAGGGCATCCGTATACTGAATTACTTCGACGACTGGCTCTTATTGGCCCAGTCTCGAGAAATGGCAGTTCGGCATTGAGATGTCGTCCTTGGCCAAAATTAGAATCGGGGGTTGAGACTCAACACTAAGAAAAATGTGTTGGAACCAGCTCAGAAGACTGCTCTTCTGGGCATGAAATGGAATTCGGTTACAATGCAGGCACGTATGTCTCCCGCTCGTATCGAATCCATCCTGGCCATGGTGTCCGGGATAAAGCTAGGCCAGGCCATCACTGTAAAGCAGTTTCAAAACTGCTGGGCCTAATGATAGCGGCATCCAACATTATACATTTGGGCCTTCTACACATGAGGCCCCCTTCAGTGGTGGCTGAGAGCCAAGGGTTTTTTCCCTCAAGGGAAATCTGTTCCGTATAGTCAGAGTTACGCGCAGATGCCTTCGTTCTCTGGTAATTTGGAAGAAACCTTGGTTCCTATCCCACAGGCCAGTGCTGGGAGCGTCATGTCGTCGGAAAACCGTTTCGACAGTCGCCTCCCTCACTGGTTGGGGCGCGGTCATGGACGGCCGCTTTGCCAGGGGTCTGTGGGAGGACCATCATCATTCTTGGCACATAAACTGTCTAGAGATGATGGCTGTGTTCAGGGCTTTGAGGAGCTTCCTCCCAGACATTAATGGTTACCATGTCTTAGTACGATCAGACAATACGTCTGTGGTAGCTTATCTGAACCAACAAGGGGGACTCAGATCGCGCCCTCTGTGCAGACTGGCGCATCAGATCATTCTTTGGTCCCAGGGGAAAATACTCTCTATCAGAGCTATGTATATTCCGGGGGTTCAGAATCAGGGAGCAGACATCCTGTCGAGGCAGGGGCTGAGGCCCGGGGAATTTAGACTTCATCCAGATGTGGTGAAGTCAGCATGGGAGAGGTTTGGACCATTGGAAGTGGATCTGTTTGCGTCTCGAGAGACGTCCCACTGTCCACTTTGGTTCTCCCTCTCACATCCAGCCCCACTGGGGTTGGATGCCATGGTACAGGCCTGGCCGAGGCTTCGCCTGTACGCATTTCCCCCGATTGCTCTGCTTCCGGGAGTCCTGGAGAGGGTCCGTCAAGAGGGCATCAGTCTACTTCTGGTTGCCCCAATGTGGCCGACCCGAGTATGGTTTTCAGACATAATATCACTCCTGATAGCTCCGCCATGGCAGATTCCTCTGAGGAGGGGTCTGTTGTCTCAGGCGGAGGGCACAGTCTTCCACCCTCACCCAGAGCTGTGGAAGCTGTGGGTCTGGCCTCTGAGGGGGTTCAGTACCTAGATGCTGGTCTATCAGCTGGAGTGGTTGAAACCATACTTAGCTCTAGGGCTCCGTCTACTAGGAGATTATATGGCCTCAAGTGGAATGTCTTTTCCACTTGGTGTAGAGAACAGGAGTTAGATCCAGTTAACTGCCCAGTGGCTTCAGTTCTGGAGTTTCTTCAAAATCGTTTTTCTGCGGGTCTCTCCCCTTCCACACTTAAGGTGTACGTGGCTGCCATTGCGGCTTTCCATGCACCTTTGAGTGATGGGCCTCTGGGGAGGCACCAGTTGGTCATTCGTTTTCTCCGTGGTACTCGGAGGATGAGACCGGCAACCAGGTCCAGGGTTCCTGCCTGGGACCTGGCAATAGTTCTTGAAGGGTTATCCCTGGCCCCCTTCGAACCTTTGCAGTCGGCTTCGCCTAAGGACTTAACGCTAAAAGTGGTATTTCTCTTGGCTATTACCTCACTTAAGAAGGTGGGAGATCTCCAAGCCCTGGTACACCAGCTTGCTTGGAGTTTGCCCCTGGCAGAGTAAAGCTTTTTTGCACCCGAGTCCGGGCTACGTGCCTAAAGTATCGAATACGGCTCGGTCTACAGTTCTTCAGGCATTCCATCCTCCACCTCATGTGTCGGCAGAAGAAGAGAAGCTTAATTTGCTCTGCCCCGTCAGAGCATTGAGCGTGTACCTTGAGAGGTCCTCTTCTTGGAGAAGGTCGGACCAATTATTAGTATGTTTTGGGTCACCTAAGAAGGGGCTCCCGGCATCCAAGCAAACTATTAGTTTTTGGATTGTTCAGGATATTACTGAGGCTTACAAGGTGCGCGATTTGCCTTCACCTTTAGCCGTGAGGGCTCACTCAACTAGAAGCATGGCTTCTTCTAGGGCCCTCTTTTCGGGAGTTCCTCTACAGGAGATCAGTGAGGCAGCCGGTTGGGCTACTCCACATGCTTTTATTAGGTTCCACAGTCTCCACCTTCCTAGTACGCCTGGAACACACGTGCTCAGTCCTTGCTGAGTGCCTAAACAGTTTCACTCCGGGACAGGCCTATTCGGTGCGTGGCCTAGTGGGCACTCGTTCCCCAAAGTGTCGATTCTCGACGCAGTGTAGAGTTCCCTCGAAAGGGAACGTCTCGGGTTATGACTATAACCCTTGTTCCCTGAGAAGGGAACGAGACACTGCGTCATTCTGCCACGCCCCTTGAGGCCTTGGAGCGTCTTGCTTCATCGCGAGGCTAGTGTGTGTTGTGACAGCGTCACTTTTATACTTCCGGGTATGCCGTCACATGTTACGTCACGACGCAACACCAATCAGGATTGGATTAGTTTCATTCATACTTCAGAGGCGCACGCTTAGGGAGCGTCCCCAAAGTGTCGATTCTCGACGCAGTGTCTCGTTCCCTTCTCAGGGAACAAGGGTTATAGTCATAACCCGAGACGTTTTCTTACGTCACAAACTACCTTGTAACCAATCACATCAACGTGTGGGCGGGCTTTAGCATATCATTAACTATTCTCTGAAGCAGTGGAGTGTCAAGAGAAGCCGGGTTATCCCGGTATATTTTTTTGTTGATATGAAAAATCATGTACATTTAGCAAAGGACTATAGTGGGTGAATTATCTGCATTATATATATTATAATGTTTTGATGAACTATATTACTTTCTTCACTGACGTTCTGAGTTGTTCAAAGCGTTTGTAAGGATGCCGAGTTTTAGAAGGCAGCTGTCTGACTCTGAGATGGTTAACGGGAACATGGTTTGTGTAACTAGCAACACATTATTATTATTATTATCATCAACTGTTTGATAACGTAGTCAAGCAAAAGGATAATCGGTTAACGGAAACATGGTTTGTGTAACTAGCAACACATTATTATTATTATTATCATCAACTGTTTGATAACGTAGTCAAGCAAAGGGATAATCATATTAATTACCATTATGTGTCCAGCATCGTAGAGAGCAATACATGAAACGCATTTCCATTGTAGACTACCCTGTATGAGGACTAATTTGCATATTCATATAACAGCGTATACTAAATGAAGCAAGGGTGTAGAGTTACGTTCAATTATTGACTACAGGGGGACTTTAAAAAGTAACAAAGCTTTTTTGTGATTATTTGATGGCAGGTGCACCACAAATGTTTAGTGAAGTTTTGTTCACGCTGCACATCAACAGAAAACAGCACAGACTAAAAGAAGTTAGATTTAAGAAACCATATCATTACAGAGTAAAATCTGTATATGAATATTGTCAATCCAGAGCTAGTGTCCACATAGCTGAAATGTTAAACTGTTGTAGCTTATCCACATTGTGTGCACGAAATAGACACAGAACACATTTAAAACATGCCATCGATGAAGCGCTAATTAAACGTGTTTCGGTCACTGATTTTGGCCCTCCAAAACCATTTTGGTATTTTCGGTAGCCAAAATGTCGGTGCACTATAGCTTTCAGAAAACTTTTCCTCAATTTATTATGAAATAAAACCTAAATGAGGAAAAAAGTAAAAGATATACATTATATTTATACAAGTATTTGTTAAGAAGGACATGAGAAAGCACAGTGCGTGATTTGGGGACTTGAGCACATAATGATGGTCTTCATTAGGACTGAGGGGGTAAAGAGGGTCAAAGGTGAGCACCAGTGGTCCAGACTCATTAAAGCCTCTCAATGCTATTGAGCTGACTGCCGTAAGCATGAGTGAGCAGGACCATTCGAGGGAGCAAGCAAGGCCATTTCATTTCATTTTACCGTTAAAGGGGTCATGAACTGCATCTTTCTTTCTTTTACAATGTTCTCTGAGGTCCACTTATAATGTTACGATTTTTACATAAAAAAACATCCTAATTTAGTTGTAATAGGCTATTTACTGCTATTTCTGCTATCATTTACCAACAATATAAAACATGTATGAGTATTAAATATTGTGGTAAAGGATGATAATGGTTGACTTTTTGGTTTATCATCCTTTTCGATAAAGTGAAAAACATAGGCCTGCATTGTCATTTGCAGTGTTGTGTTTTAAAATAAAATGAAACGTGTTGTCTTACTGATGACAAAACAGAAGATGACGCTCTACTGAAACTTTTATTCAGGATTACAGCGAATGGCTTAGATCAAAACAACAATAAAAGTGGCGTTCTCTACGTGCTTTCTTCCGATAAGCCAATGCATTAACCCCATAAATACCAAAGCAAAGGAAAGAACAGCAAATCACAACTGTATTCACAGTTTTGTGTTGCCACATTACGGTCAGATCCAATATAGTCGGCAAATGCATCATCTTTTATTTTCAGTCTCTCTGAAACGCCTGTGTCGAACTGTGTCTTGTTTAAAAACGAATCCGCCATATAGAAAAAAAAGTGAACAAATAAACAGTTTAACTTATGCGATCCGACTGGAACTTCGTTAGAAATTAAGTTCATCCATGCTTTCCTGTTAGGATCATTAGGATGGTAACTTAAAGACTGTGTTTTTCCACAACTTGGCACTTCAAAACTTATTGTAATCCTCAGAGGCATCTCTATCGTTTTGGTGCTGCAGAAATCCTATGTTTGCGTCTCTCTCGTAGTTACTACATGACATGAACGAATTGGTGGGCGGGAGCTAAAGAGGTAATGATGTAGAAGAAGGCGTTGATCTTCTTCTGCAAATGATGTAATAATGTAGCAAAATCCAAAATGAGTCGTTTTCTGAGCTTGGTTTCAATAAAAGCTGTTTTTGGACTAACAAGGAAGTTTTAAGTTCTGAAACTTACAGGATAATTTTTTATAGTACAATAACTTCTTATATGTCAAATAATTCAAGAAAATGTTATATTGAAAAATGTATGACCCCTTTAAAGAGAGCAGAAATCATATGTGCGACTCTTAAAGCCACTGTATACTGCCTAGACCAAGTCAAATGAAAATACTTTTCTTTCTTGTGTGCCTGTATTTTAAAACAGAAAAGGGTAGATATCTCTCTAAATACTGAGTGTGTATGGTGTGTATGTGTGTAAGAGAGTGGAAATGACATGACAGGTCCATCATCATTTACAAAAACACAAACCACAGTGCCTGTCAGCCTGGGGCAGGTCTGATACTTGTTGAAAAAAATGCAAACGGATGGAACAAATGCTTTTACAGGTAATTTGTACATAGCCTAGATAGTTCCCTTTCGTTGTCACTCCGAGTTCCGTCGGAGGACGACGAATGGGGTTTTCGCATAGAAAGCCTATCAACTTCGACTATTACAAAACGAGTCAATGGCAAAGAAATGCCATGGGTCTGCGGAATTTGCATTGCGTATCTCCGTCCCACCTCGTGGGTATAAAAGCGGAAGACGCCGCAACATTCAGACATGTTTATGCTTCGGAGCCAAGGCAATCCCTTCGCTCCACAAGCCATCTCTGAACTGTCAGCTGTTACAAGACGAGATTCTCCGGTGAGTGTGTTTCTCCCTGGGCGCTTCAATACCGAGGTTTCCTCGCTGAAAGAGCTTGCATGCGGCACGTCTTTTTAAAGATGCCTCGCCCGTGCACTTCTGGTTGCGGTGGTTTCGTGTCTGACTCTGATGGGCACGAGCGCTGTCTAGTGTGTTTGGGCATTGATCACGCTAGATTGGCGCTCGTGGATGACTCATGTTCTCTCTGTGGGAACATGACCATCGCGTCATTACGGTCGAGACTCAGTGATCTCGTAAGAGTGAGAGTCCCCTCATCCACACCCCGATCTACTGACTCTAGAAATAGAAGAAATAGAGCTAGTACTTCGGCTGGTGTCCAGGGTGACCTGAGGGTGACGGTGTGGAATAAAGCGCCGACTATCAGTCCGTGCTCTGCACCTACCCCTCTCATGACAGTGCCCGTTAGTGTCCAGGGGATTCCCGCGGGTCCTTCTTCGCATGCCCGCGTGTTTCCTTTGGCGCTACAGAGGAGGATGCGATGTCCATCGCAGCATCACAAGGTGGGCAGGATTCATCGGATGATGACTCGACAGCGCAGCCTCCTTCGGGTGTGCAGTCGTTTGTCGAGTCGGACCCCGAGATGACTGCCATGCTTACCCGGGCGGCCGCGAGCATCGGGTTGGAGTGGACTCCTCCGCCCCGTCCCGAGCGCTCGCGGCTAGATGATTGGTTTTTGGGTGCGGCTGCGGATTCACGTCGTGCTTTCCTTCCTTCAAGAGGGGTTGGAGCGAAGGCGGTCTCCCTACACCCTCAAGGTCTCTGTCACCGCTTTTGCAGCACAGCATGATCTTATAGAAGGTAAGTCGGTGGGGAAGCACGACCTGATCATCAGGTTCCTGAGAGGAGCGAGGAGACTAAATCCTCCTCGCCCTCCTCTCGTACCCTCTTGGAACCTTGCAGTGGTTCTATCTGCCCTGCGGAGTGCTCCCTTTGAGCCTTTGCAGTCAGTCGAGCTTAACTTCATGTCTATGAAGACAGCGCTTCTGACTGCATTGGCCTCCATCAGCAAGGTCGACCGTGCCCCCTGGGTGTGACTGCCCACTCCACCCGGAGTGTGGTGTCCTCTTGGGCTCTAGCGCAGGGCGCCTCGCTAACAGACATCTGCAGAGCTGCAGGCTGGGCGACACCCAACACATTCGCCAGATTTTACAATCTCCGAGTGGAGCCAGTGTCCTCTCATGTACTCGCTTCAACCAGCTAGTACCGGACCCGCTCAGGTGTCTTCGCTTGCTCGCCATTCCAATCCACGGACTGGATATGTGCGTTATTCTCCTCAGGTGAGCTTCCCCGAAAGCCCTGAGTTCCTCCAGCACTCCTGACGTCGGCGCCAGTGTCTGTTGCCTGTGCGTCGGTTAGGTGCCTCCCGTGTGCATGGTACCTCTTCTGAGCTACCCCAACATGTATATTTCCACTGTAAGCCTCTCTGAGCATGTGTCTTTCCCTTGTCAAGCTACCTTGCCACCCCTAGGGTTGAAATATTCCACCTGCGGCTGGACACCCCAGTGATTCCCCATATGCATCCCTCGGGTCATATGTGTATTCTCTAAGTCCCCCCCTCTGGGTTGGCAGTAATTGCATATTCCCCTAAAAACCTTGGGATATGCTCCCCAGTGTACCTTGGTATTCCTGTGCTAAATTGGAGTCCTTCGTCCGTGCCAGCCCACGACAGGGATCTCAGATTTACGCAGGGCACTGGAAGACAGCTGAGAAGGTGGCGTGATTAGACTGGTATCCCCATTCGTCCTCCGACGGAACTCGGAGTGACAACGAAAGGGAACGTCTTGGTTACGGATGTAACCCTCGTTCCCTGAGTAGGGAACAGAGACGTTCCGTCTTCTTCCCACTTCCGCTGTACCGCGGGGATCGCCTGAGCTCAGTCTTGGCTCCTCAGCGATTAAACATGTCTGAATGTTGCGGCGTCTTCCTCTTTTATTCCCACGTGGTGGGGCGGAGATACGCTATGCAAATTCCGCAGACCCATGGCATTTCTTTGCCATTGGCTCGTTTTGTAATAGTCGAAGTTGATAGGCTTTCTATGCGAAAACCCCATTTGTCGTCCTCCGACGGAACGTCTCCGTTCCCTACTCAGGGAATGAGGGTTACATCCGTAACCGAGACGTTTTTCATATGCACCATTTCACAAGGTTATCTGGAGTCTTTTAAACAATCAATACACAAAAAAGGGCCTAAAAAAGTACCAATATAGCATGACTATGCCAGTTAGCACTCACCTGCTTTCTCTGCTACACAGTTTATCTTCTGTTAAATGAGACTGTGGCAGTGTCTTCCTCTTGTGCAGCAGACCAGGTGTGATCGCCGTACCAGGTCTGTGACTGTAGACGTCAAGTATAAGGGGTCCTGATGCTGCAGTATTTAAGCCTTGGTTGAAATCCACTTGTCTCAGGGAACAGGGGCTGGGAAACGATGAGCTCTGAGCTGTAGATAAAAGATGATGGGAGAAAGAGAGACAGTTAAAGAGCTGGCGCAACTTCTGAATAATGTTGTTTGCAGTGCTGCAAAACCCACTTGGTTTTCTTAATTAGCCTGAATCTAAATAAGGTGGCAGACTTGGCATTAAGGAGCTGCTGACAGGCAAAGCCGGAACGATGAAAGAGTATGGGGAGTATGAAGTTAAAGGGAGAAACTGAACACAGACTTTATCACTCTTTTATTTTGTACTTTGAACTAGACTAAGGGTCTTCAACAGAGATCCAACAATTGTTTGATCGCTAACAAATTTCTGTTAAAAATAATAAATTAATGAAGTTAAACCAGAGTAACCAGAGAACACGTCAGCAGCGCCTTACGTCACCAGCGTCACTGCGGACAGAACCGGAAGACAATACAATGTTTAATAAAGTCAAATTTTTTGTGATTTTCGGACCAAAATGTATTTTCGATGCTTCAAAACATTCTAACTAACCCACTGATGTCACATGGACTACTTTGAATGAAAAGGTAAAGTACAATTATTTGACTCTGTACATTACGACAACTATTTCAATGGCTTTGCAATGTACGCATCATAACAAAGTATGTACATACATATAAATTATACTATAATGCATGCTATTTTAGGCACACAATGCAAAACTACATATTGTCCATTAATGTGTGAACTGATTGTTTTTTTGTACTGTTATTGTGAAGCGTCCTTGAGCTTGGGAAAGGTGCTATATAAATGAAACTTATTGTTATTATTATTATTACTATATATATCATGGGGTTCTTGCTCTGAGTACTCGAAAAATACCTTAAAAACAATCAAATGTGGTACAAAACCAACACGTTCTCACTCCCAACTTGTCACATATTGATGCTTGGTCAGGACCCCCCCCTGCGTCAATTTTTAACACACAGGGTAAAACTTTAGTGTAAATTTTCGACATGCAGGGTACTCCATTGTGTTCAGTTTTTTTTTGCCTTATGCGCAGATCAAGGTGCATTTAATTCTTTGCATTTTTAAAAGTAAAATTTATTTTTATAAATATTTAAACCCACTTCTCAACAATTATATAACACATAACAGGCAAAAAAAAAGTATTCAGACAAATTTATTTAAAAAACTAACCAAAAAACTATATAAACGTATTACAAACAACCCATGTTGCATTAGAAGTCTTCTGAAGCCATACGATAATTTTATGAAGAACAAAGTGAAACTTAAGTTTTCACATTCATTCCCTGCGAAGTCTTGTTTAGTGTTTATACTGCATTTCTGAGCGTGTTTGTATCCTGTTTCTCCTGTGTCCTGGTTACCTTGATTCTCTGTCTGTTCCCTCGGATTTCTCTCGGATTTCTCTCCTTGCCTCAGCCCTTTTTTGTTATTGTTTGGATAGCTTGTTTGTGTATGACCCTTGCCTGGATTTGGATTACCCTTTCAAATAAATCCTGCATTTGGATCCTCAACCTTTGTGTCACAGAGCAGTACGTGACAAAAAGATACACCCGAACATTAGAATGACCCAATAGGTCACGAGACACACGAGAGCCAATGCTAATAGAGTGCCGAAGTGATGACGTCACTTTGTAGGACAACTCGGAAGCTAGCAGCGCATGGGTTCCCTCGATCGAAAAGCTATGCATTTTCCCCATAGACTTTTGGAAAATCGCAAAAAATAAGATCTGTGTTTAACAAAGAGTTGTGACCCTTACACGTTTTGTCTATCAAGATAATCTTTACAAGTTAATCCAAAATTTATACATTTTGAAGCCTATATAAAGTTTTTAAAAAACACAAGCAGACACAATAAAGTTTAAAAAACCACAAGTCGGTTATAACTGTGTGTTCTATGTCATAGATCAAATTCAAAACGTGAAAATATTTAGAGGCTTTGTTCACCACAGACCTTATTTCAGGCGATTTAGCAAAAACCCATTCAAAAATCCCATAGACTTTAGAGTGAGGGAACCGGGAGTGCTAAAATGCTAACTCACTTCCGCGTTTTGGCCTACAGAGTGACGTCGTAACTTCGGCACTCTATTCTCAATCACTTTTCCTCACACAAATCAATCGTTTGGCCTCGGAACACGGAATATTTTATTTATTTTTTTTATAAATTGTGACTGTAGTAATATCTGCTTATCTGGTGTTTGTTTTATATTATACACAAATGGGTTTAGGGGTAGAGGTTGGGTTATATGCTCAAACATGGCAAATTGGTGGCAAAATGGCAAATGGTAATAATTGGCAAAATTACACCGCAAATTCATTTTGACAATAAAATTCCCTTGCCCATCGTATGTATGATGTGTGATGTACCCTGCACGTCAAAAAATTACAATTAAGTGGTACCCTGTGCTTTAAAAAGCGTCAACATATGACAAGTTGAGAGTTAGAATGTGTTGACAAAACAGAACCAAGTAACACAATCAGCATCATCAGTTACAAATCAGATCTCCAGACTCTTTCCAGAAAGGCGAGAGCGATAAGAGACAGAGGATCATTAGAATATTTTGTAAAGACAGAATGAGGGATAAGTGCGGTGGAATGAGCCTGAGGAGATCAGTGCATTGGCTGACTGGTAGATGCTGTAATTTAACAAGCAAAAGTTCTGGTATTGGTATTGGAGAGGGAAGGTGGGAGAGAGAGGAATGATGGGGCATATCTTTCCATCAATCACACACCCAAATCAATGAGTCAGGCAACCGTGAGCAGAGTCAGAGGAGATGTAAAGATTCAGAGGAGAGAGACCAGAGATGGATGTGGAATGAGAAAAGAAAGAAAGACAGAGACTTATCTGAATATATATGAGTACTTCCTTATGGTCATTGACTTCATTCAAGTATGGTCATTCACATCCTGTTTAAAGGTGCATTGCGCAACTTTTCATGTTAAAAATACCTGTTTTTCTTCCTATACATGCTTAAAGAACTGCCTGATGGGCTGATTGAGCCCTTATCTGCTCACTGAGATTGCCTCTATAATCCTGTACAGTAAAATATAGGAGGGATTCGGGCTCGAATTT
The DNA here is from genome assembly GCA_030578255.1 of Tiaroga cobitis. Lineage (NCBI taxonomy): Eukaryota > Metazoa > Chordata > Actinopteri > Cypriniformes > Leuciscidae > Tiaroga > Tiaroga cobitis. Next base: position 28,899,816 of record CM060593.1, read on the forward strand.
GAGACTGGGAGTGACGTCATGCGTGTACAACTCTGGTTGCAGTTTCGCTTGTCGCCAGAGGGGGAGTAGTTCTGCAAAAACTCAGAAACCTGCGTTTTGCACCTTTAAGTTTAATTTTATTTGGTTTTATTTTAGTCAATTTAGTCCTATGTGAAAGGGCAAAGATTTTGTGAACAAATTAAAAACACATCACTTTTCCCAAAAATGGTTTCCAGATTTACCCACACTGACAGATAATTATTAAAATAAATACATTAGACATAAATACGTCAGAGTATTGAATGAGATTCACTGCTCTGATAAGCCATTTAAATTAGTTCTACATGCTATAGTTTGTTTTTTAATTAACTTCTCATTTATTTATCTGTAGATTTTTTTTTACATTGTCCTTTTATTTTATCCCATAAAGGTAATAAAAAAACCTTAGATGTCCACATTTATTCTAAGTGTTATTGCAAAACATTTTATTTTAGCTGAAATCCATGAACAAAAATCAACAGGCTAAAGAACACTTACACATAAAACTTTTGTCTTTGGTTTAAAAATACCATATAGCAAAAACAACTAGCCTTACTAATATACATTTCAAGCATTCTTAAAGACAAGTAAATGCTCATAAAATGAACAAAGAAACAAATTAGCAATCACACAAATAAATACAACTGAACAAAGACACGATTGAAATAAACAGTGTTTTGAGATTTTCAGGTACAGAAACTTAGCCTAGAAATCTAGACGCACCCTAGCGGCAGCAATAATTATTTTGCAGCAAAGTGTGGTCTGGCAACTCTCCGTTGGCATTCGAGCTGGAAAAACGAAACTCTGGTCAGGCCAATCACATCGTGTATAGAGTTGGTGGGCGGGCTTAACATAATGACGGCAGAGTTGCGACGGTTCCGCGTGATTTCCATAGGTGATTTCCCTACTACTTGAAAACAAAGAAGATGCAGCTGGCGAACAGCGGTCTTTCGAATCGGCTTTGGCCGCGACCCTGGATGATTTGGAGTTAAGAGAACGTCACTTAAGTCATTCTTAAAAAAGGAAGATGTGTTCGGAGTTTTGACGACCGGATACGGCAAAAGTTTAATATATCAACTAGCTCCGCTGGTGGGAAAACGCATGGGACTCACTCATCCACAGCCGTCCGTTGCTCTGGTTGGTTGTAGCGCTGTCCTATTGCGTGCAGAGGGAATTTGAAAGACAACAGTTTATCCCGCCCCTCGGATTGAGGTATGCCAATTGTGAGTTCCCAGACCTAACATCTTGATATAGGTCTGGCTTGCCAGGCTAACAGAAACTATAATCAAATGTAAAATAACACTGCACTTTATCATCATGAAAGATCATCATGAAATCATGAAGATCTGGATACGTCCAGTGACTGCGGTGAATAGTGCTGCTGGCAACAAGGGAAAGACCTTGTGACAGCCTGGAGAGACACCTGACAGGAGGAAAGAGACCCCAATGGGGCTGGTAAGGGTTAGCTACCCTTGACGGCAGTATCCAGCTCCATGTTTACAGGATGCTGGAGACACCCGGCCATGGCTTCTGAGAAATTAAAGAGAAAAATACCCCTAGAGTCTGCGAGAGCGGGGGCGGAAGATGACTCAATGTTGGACAACATGGTTAACGACTTAGGAATGGAAACAGAAATGAGTATGGAGAGTAAGACTAGTCCAAGATCTGCAGTTAGTAAAGTCATTGAACTCCAAGTTTGTGTCTGTGGCTGGAGCAAGGCGACAACGGTCAGGGGTTTGAAGGTTCATCAAGGGAAAATGAAATGCTTAAGGGAGAAGGGACAAGGGCCTCGCATTGATCAGTACTTACGAAGTCAGTCAAGTCAGTCAAATGAAATCCAGCGACAGGAAGTAAACCACAGCTCGCAGGATATCAGCACCCCTGTCATAGAGGAGAGGAGGGCTTGCACAGTTAGTGATGAACATATTCATACTTGTGAACCCGGTCAGACTAAACAGCATAAGGGAGAAAAGAACCTCAACGGGCATAGGCCTGGAGTTAGATGGCCAAGAGCTTGTGAGAAAACTGCATGGGACACGGTAAACACAGATCTATGCTTTGCATTGGAAAGATTAACTGGTGCAGTTGAAAAGAAGCTGGATAAATTTGGGGACATCATTTACGCATATGGGAGTGAGAGGTTTGGTGTGGAAAAAAGGAAGGAAAAAGCACAGACTACTCCTGGAATGTCTAGACGGCAGCAGAAAATTGAAGGGTTAGTTAGAGAAAGGAGACAGCTGAGGAAGCAATGGAAAACAGCAGAACAAAGTCAGAAGGAGGGACTCAATCTCTTACAAAGGGCCATAAAAGATAAGCTGGCAACATTTCTATAAAGACCCATTCAAATTCGTAAAGAAGTTATTCACCAGGGAGAAAAATGGCACGTTAAAAGCATCTAGGGTTGAGCTAGAGAGATATTTGGAGGAAACGCATACAGATGCAAAAAGGCATGAGCCTATGTGAATTCCATTAGACATACCACCTATCAACCCACCAGAATACCGAATGGAGGTCTGTGCACCTAAGTGGAAATAGGTAGAGCAGGCTGTGAGAAAGGCAAGGGCTTCATCATCTCCAGGGCCTAATGGAGTTCCGTACAGAGTGTACAAGAGTGCTTCAGGAGTTCTGCGAATTCTGTAGAAATTTATAAAAGTGGCATGGGAAAAACAGGTTGTACCTAGAGCATGGCGCAGAGCAGGTGGAGTCTTGATACCTAAAGTAAAAGATGCTACAAGCATCAGTCAGTTTCGTCCTATTTCACTATTAAACGTTGAAGGTAAGATTTTCTTCAGGATTATTGCCCAGAGATTGTCCACCTACCTATTATATAATGGCTTCATTGACACTTCAGTTCAAAAAGCGGGCATTCCAGGGTTCTCAGGATGCTTAGAACACAACAATGTTATCTGGCAATGAATTCAGTCAGCTAAAAAGGAGAGGAATGAGCTCCATGTGACATTCCTGGATTTGGCTAATGCATATGGTTCAGTGCCACATGAGCTTCTTTGGGCAGTATTTGATTTTTTCAGAGTACCAATGTCAATAACAAATTTAGTGAAAGCCTATTTTGGAGATTTGCAATTTAGTTTCTCAACTCCAAAATTTAGCACTGCATGGCAATGCTTAGAGGTTGGAATAATGGCAGGATGCACCATTTCTCCACTGGCTTTTACCATGGGAATGGAAGTTATCATTAGGGCATCAAGATGGGTAGTAGGAGGAGAGCGCTTGGCTTCTGGGATGCGACTACCACCAATCAGAGCATACATGGATGACATGACAACCATGACTACAACAGTAGCCTGCACTAATCGGTTATTGGGGAAGTTAACAGATAATATTGAATGGGCACAAATGCAAATTAAGCACTCTAAATCAAGGAGCATCTCGATAGTTAAATAAAAGGTAGTAGATAAAACATTCTTCATTAATGGTGAGGCAATACCAACAGATTCTGAGAAGCCAGTGAAGAGCCTTGGGAGATGGTACGATGGGGATCTAAAGGACACAGTTCGAGTGGGAGAAGTTAGACGACAAGCAGTGGAAGGGTTGAAAAGCATAAACAGCTGTGCTCTACCATGAAAACTAAAACTCTGGTGCTTTCAGTTTGGTCTACTGCTGAGGTTGCTGTGGCCACTGACTGTGTACGAGGTTTCTTTGACAACAGTGGATAAGCTGGAAGCAATAATAAGTTCATACATCAGGAAATGGTTGGGAGTTCCACGCTGCCTCAGCAGAGTGGGACTTTATAGTAAAGGAATATTGCAGCTGTCAGTCTCTGCTTTAACCGAGGAGTTTAAGAGTGCCAAGGTCAGACCTTATGACCTTAGTAGAGTCACACGACAAATGTGTAAGGGAGGCAGCCCCTGTGTTAAAAACTGGTAGAAAGTGGTCAGCAAAGAAATCTGTAGTAGAGGCAAAGGCTGACCTTCAAATTGAGGATATCGTGGGACAGGTACAGCATGGAAGAGGGGGTTTTGGGCTCAGTTTAGCTCCTCCTAAATGGCACAAGGCAGGCCCTGCTCAAAGGAGGAAGCTGGTAGTCAACGAGGTGCGAAAGCAGGAGGAGAGGATGAGGTGTATAAAGGCCATTTCCCAGGCCAAGCAGGGAGAGTGGATGAGATGGGAGAGTGTGGAACAATGCAAAATGGGCTGGCAAGACCTTTGGTCAATGGAAGAGAGTAGGATCAGTTTCCTTATTAGATCAACATATGATGTTCTCCCATCACCGCAGAACCTAAACCTCTGGGTAGGAGAGGATCCCTCTTGTCCTTTGTGTTCATCACCTGCCACATTAAGGCACATTTTGACAGGATGTAAGGTTCTTAGCCTTGGCTCTTAGCCAAGGTTGGTTTACTTGGCGCCATGACCAATTATTGCGATGTTTGGCTTTAGCATTGCAAGGCAAGCGTAGTATGACCAATAAGTTGCCGCCTGTTCTAGCAAAACATTACACGCAGAAGACAATATTCCTCCGCCCAGGCGAGCAACCACCAAGAAAAGGTGCTAACACCAATTCTCACCCAGGACAACTGGAAGCTGATGGGGACTGGAAGATGCTGGCTGATCTTGATCAACGGCATATTTTTCCACCTGAGACTGCCACCACTAACCTACGACCAGATATTGTTTTGTGTCTGGATCAGCACGCATTGTTCAACTTATAGAGTTAACAGTGCCATGGGAGGATGCGGTAGATGAGGCACATGAGAGGAAGAAACTGCGGTATGCTCATCTGGCCGCCGAAGCAGAACAGCGAGGATGGAGAGTCCAGGTTTATCCAGTGGAAGTGGGTTGTCGAGGCACACTCTACAACCCGGTTCCTCAGAGACGTCGGATTCAGTGGCCAAGAGTTGCGTCGCAAAGAACTTATCTGAAGCAGCAGAAAGGAGCAGCAACTGGCTGTGGTTGAGACGGAAAGATTCTAGCTGGCTGTGTACAGGCCGCCACGCTACGGTTTCGTAGAATTCTTGAAAACTTGAAGAGTCTGTTGGTTTATTTGTATGGGTTGTATAGTATTTACAGTCATTACGTTCCTGTGTATATTGCGTGAATGACGGGTGGTTGGGCAGATATTGTGTTTTTGCGGTAGGTGGTATGCCATACGGAACCGTTGCCACTGAAACTGCATATTAACGCACCAGTGGGGCTCGACAGCCTTAGTCAAATGGGTTGGCGCGTATGGTTGGGTTGCGGAGAGATTGTGAGATTGTGGTTAGGTCTCAGCAGCAGGAGGGGTGTAGAGGTCAGTAAGCTGGGCTGAGTTGAGTGGGGGACGGAGGGGGGTGACTCTGGGACGCCAGAGTCACTGTCGAGCCCTCTTGAGGTGTTGTGGGCTAGTCGACGAAACACTGAGGACGGAAGGTCCCCACTTGAAGACCCTAGAGGTGTCCCCTACTCGGCTCAATCCAGGCGGTTGTCGTGCTGGTCCACTAGGGAGACCACACTGTAGTTGCAGCCGTCGTGTGTGCTGACGCGCCAAGTACACTGCAGCCGTTATCGCGGACAGAAGGGGAGTCACACCACCATATGGAAAGAAGCGTAAATGGGTGAAGCATAGTTTACTGTAAAGCTACGTCTTAGTGTTGCTTATCTTGGCGAAGCCCTCTTGTCCTTTGTGTTCATCACCTGCCACATTAAGGCACATTTTGCACACGCTTTGGATGTGTGCTCAGCACAGAAATCAACGCTAGGGTCTTCTTGCGCTTGAATGGTTACAAGTCATATTAAAATGCACACAAAGTAATTGATAAGAGGAATTGAAATTTTAATTTTATAACAAGTTTATGATTCCTGACCAGAACCTTAATGTTGTCTACACCTGTAAGACTGGAAAAACTGGAAGAACTGGTTGAGGCTGAAAATGAACATTTGAACTTCCCCTCGTGCACCATTGAGACGAAGGTCTCACCTCCCTCATCCTACTCTACATTTCTCCCCCTCATCCCCCATGTGAAGATAACCAAAAACTCACACTAGAATCTAAATGGTTTAATGTGAATGATTATCATCGAGTATTATACATGTTTAGTATCATTCGATATGTCTCAAAACGACTGGTGTCTCATTTCCAATATAAGCACTAAGTACTTGTGCAGTTAAGTGCACTTTCATGACTATTTCTTAACACTCTTAAGTAAACTTTAGAAAGTGCACTTTGTAATAGTCAAATTGAAAAAAAATACTTTAAAGTACATTTTAAATCATATTGTAATATTTTTACATGCATTAAAGAAGTACACTTATTTTGATGTCCTGAGCACATGCAAAGTATTTAGTAGTTTAACTGTAGTGCATTATGTGATAAAGTTAATATATTTTAAAAGTACTAAATTGCAACATCATCATTACAGAAATGTGTACGGTATTTACCGATATATTTAAATATATGACCAGTTTCAATAGAAATGACTTTAAAGTATTTTTTATTTTTACATAAATGCTTGTCAGTACATTCAGCAGAAATAAAATTCATAATTTAACCATAACCACTTTAACCATATATTTCAAAGACAATAATTATGAAATTACATACAAAACACACTCTAAAGTTCATCAAATTGCCTTTAATAGAAATGTAAACTAATGCATTTTCATGTATTTGCAATTAACATTAAGTGTCATTACATTCAGTCCACACTTAGGCATGTTCTTTTTAAGTATATTATTGCTGTAATACATTCTCTTTCTAAAAGTATGCTAAAGTGTACATCTATTCACAAGGTCTCTTAGTTTTATTTGAACAGCTCTCAAATCTCATCACATGTGTACATATTCAAATATGGTAAATCAATACACAACGCCAAGAATCGAGGAATAAACTTCTTTTATAATACTTTACAGTGCTTTTTTTTATAGAACTTGACTGTCACTGGTCACCATTACTTTTCATTGAATGGAAAAGAGAAGCACAATCATCCTGCCTAACATGTTTTGTGTTTAACAAAAGAGAGAACATCATGTCTACAACAAGATGATGATGAGCAATTGACAGTTATATTTTGGGTGAGCTGTCCCTTTAACAATGACGCCAATAAAGCATTGTTGACAAGGTCCATGGCAGACATGACTTGAGGCAGGTAAACGGAAGGAGAGAGAATCAATCCACAGTGGAGGAGGAGTAAAATAAGGCAGAGGTTGTGTAGGAGGATCGCTCTCTATTATGCTGTTGTCCCTGGCAACAGCCACTTTCTCTGTCTCTTTCGCTCCTTTCTTCATCCTTCTCTTCCACACCTCCTCTTCCTCCAGCCTCTGCTGTTCACCGTTAGCCTTTTCTGTTTTTGGCCTCAACCTCCCTCACTCTTTCTGCCTCTATCGCTCACGGCCTTGCTGCTAATACGCCATATTTGCTTTTTCTATTTCTACGCCATCATGTTCATTTTTGTCTCCATTCTCTCTCTCACTCTCGGTCCGTGAGTGCAGTGAGTTAATGAGTTCTCAGTTGTCTCACAGTGGTACTGAAGGGAGGAGAGATTGTCAGTCAGTCTGTGCATCTCTAACACACTAATCCCTGAATTTATCTGCGCAGACATGTGCACTGGCACAGCATACCATGCTCTCTCTCTCTCTCACACTCATACACACGCATATTCGAGACCTGCACACCCACTATACTGCCGCTGACACTGTATCACGGTAAATAACTTGTGCAAGATGCCTCTCGGCCAAGGTCTCGGTGAGAAACAATAATATCCTTGGTAAAATGTTGACAATAACAGCCAGGCAAGAGCCCTAGGAATCTGTCGCAGTGCTAAAGGTGTCTGTTATTACAGGGATTTTGACTTCTTGTCTGAGTCCTGATCTGTATTTTGGCCCTCTGCTAACCACAAGCAAAAGAACTTCAGTCGCACTGTGATTTCCAGACAAATCAAATCTCGGACCGCTATATAGGTATGTTTATTTCCAACGTTGTGAACTTTGTTTTGGCTTCTGACTTCTGTCTGGTACCCTGTGGCCCCCTTCAGTCTCTGTTGCGTTCTTTTTTTTGTTCTCTCTGTCCTCTTTGAGAGGAAAATGTTGAATTTTCAGCAACAGTGCATATATTTCAACCACAGCTCACTGTGCTTTAAAGGATCTTGGTGTTAAAATGACCATAGAGAGTTTATATGCGGTGCTGTGTTAGATATTGCTGTTGGCCTGGACGATGAACAGATCAAAGAGCTCTTTATACAAATGGTCAGGTTGAGAATGTACATTGTGCTCTTTGTGAGCCTGAAGTTGTGATTTTACACATGGTCCAGATGAGAGATATATAGACCTAAGTGTGTGTGGACCTTTTGTCAGGGTCTCAGAAGAAACATGACCTGCATGTTGAAAGACTCAGAAGGTCCAAATTCCCTCGAAAGCAACTCATTATTCATATTAATTATGTCATTAATCTAATCAGCCTAATTTTTCCATCGCAGATCAATGACTATCGATACGGTCTCAGTCTGCCCAAGGCGTCAGTATCATTACACCACCTTCTGCTGTTTCAAACAAGGCTGTTAAGTCTTAATGTTACTCATGTGACTTCGACTCAATTTTAAATGAACCTCCTGTTGATGTTTCTGCTATTCAACCAAAATTAGTAAAACAATTTTAGAATTATTACAAACTTGATCATTATTTTATTTTTTTACATGAGGATCACATTTACAATTACAAAGTAATTCATTTACACAACAGAACCTAGGGATGCCCCCATGAGCTGATAATTATTGTCATGTTATGGCCAACTATACCAATATTAAATTGTATTCTATGTTGACTAAATAAATTAAAAACAAAATGAATCGTATTTGTGTAAAATGACTCATACAGGTTTAGAACATTTTTGGATGGACTATCTTTTTCAATATCCAATAGTTATTAATTATGATAATTGTTCATTTAGTTAAAAAAAATATAATAGCCTACTCACCACTTATGTACGGTGAAACGAGCCTAATGGTGGTTTTTCACACAGAATACCTTCTCTGTGGTTTCCAGTCAATTTCTCTTTCTTGGTAAAATGAGGAACAGAGTTTTTGACTCAGAAGACCCAACGTTAATTGGCTATTATTGTCCTAATTCTCAGCAGAACAAAACGAAATTGCAATAAGTCACTATGTTCATACTTCAGCTAATGACTATTGCCTCCTGTAAGCATCGCTCGCAGCTGCAGTTAAAGTGATTGATGTGCCCTCTGTATATTTAGACGAGTAACAACACAGCTGTTATTATAACTTGTTCACCCTGCTCACAAACACAAAAACCAGCAGGCTGCGGCAAACGATTCAGCAACCAGACACAATGTTGAAGTAAGCAGCGACTGTAAAATTCTATGAGCTATAAATGACAAATGTCCTGTTATTTTGCCCAAACAAGCATCAAAAACTACGGAGCCCCTAAAGGGACGTGGTGGTGGAAAAAATTTTAGAATGGGAGAATTTTTTTCCCTCGCAAAACTTTTCCGTTCCCCCAAAAAACTTTGCATTCCCTCGCAAAACTTTTGCGTTCCCCCTAGAAACTTTGCGTTCCCTTGCAAAACTTTTGCGTTCCCTCGCAAAGATATTTGCATTCCCACGCAAAGATATTTGCATTCCCACGCAAAACACAATTCCCTCGCAAAAAGATATTCGCAAAACTTGTTGGGATTTGGAGAGAAACTTCGTTTAATGTCCCGCTGGCAGTGTTTCGGAGCTCCGTACGTTAATGGAGCATTTCATAGTGTTTGAACTTGGACTCAAATATAAAGAAATGCGGTCAGTGCTTAACTCAAGGAGTTTAGTAAAGTTGGCAATATATTCACATAGGCTATTCGAACTTCCCGGATCAATATTCTTGAGCTAAAAGCCATATCAGCCAGCAGCCATATCACCCTGTAGCCCAAGACTGGTTGCCCACTGAAGCTAAGCAGGGCTGAGCCTGGTTAGTACCTGGATGGCAGACCTTCTGAGAACACCAGGTTGCTGTTGGAAGAGGTGTTAGTGAGGCCAGCAGGGGGCGCTCACCCTGTGGTCTGTGTGGGTCCTAACGCCCCAGTATAGTGACGGGGACACTATACTATCAAAGAGCACCGTCCTTCGGATGAGACGTTAAACCGAGGTCCTGATTCTCTGTGGTCATTAAAAATCCCAGTATGTCTTTCGAAAGAGTAGGGGTGTAACCCCGGCATCCTGGCCAAATTTGCCCAGTGGCCTCTGTCCATCATGGCCTCCTAATCATCCCCATATATATATATATATATCGTCGCTGTCCGATGAAAACCGCGTATGTCCATTTTGCCGATTTTGAGATTTTTCGACGGATAGAATGTCCAGGTTAATTTCCGTATACAGTATGCTTCACATTATCTAAATGACCAATGAAAAGTTGTGAAATCATGTCATCTGATTTCCACGTATATCCATTTGCTGTCAAAGCTGTCAATCACGCCCCGTATCTCCCGCCCTGTGGAGGTATCTCGCCGGTCTCGTGAAGTTCGTCTCTGGAAGCTCAGCATTGGATAGCCGAATAGCAAACACTGTGAGGTAAAGTATCAGCAAACGTTTGTTTTTGACAACTGTTCTCAAGTTTATTATATATCCACAACTGTTATTTACCGGTAAATGGTCTAGATGAAGTAATTGTCCACAGGCTAACTTAGTTCTTCACAGATTAGCTTGCTTGCTAGTATGTAAACTTGGTCTCATTGATAAGATTTATACTTTTTTTTTTTTGTCAAACTGATCAAATTATAGCGGAGCAGAGGGATGATTTATAACGACAACTTTTGATGAATTTATGAGAAATCTACAGACGCAAACAGACAAAGTGTAGTAAAATAAAGACCTAAATGTGTATTTCAGACTTTTTTCACCACAAGTCTGAAAGAAGACATGTTATTGAAGACAAATATCCCAAAATCTAAAAATTGACTGGTGAAAAAAAATGTTTTTGCCTGCCGTGTCTCGCCTTAATAAACTGAGCGTAGCCTATTCATCTGTCATCTGAAACGCGACTTGGTCATACTAATTAATGATCGGAAGAACGCGTTTCGACCACCGTTACTGTAAAAGATGCATTTAAACTCGATTTTGGTCAAATGTGGATTATATCATTACACTGGCAAGAATATGGTTACATTTAAAGATGCCGTACCAAGTATGACAACGCTACGTTCAACTGCTGTGAAATTAGTGTGTTTTTTTTCACTTCCTGAAAAGTAACCGTTTTGGACATACGTGAGTTTCATCGGGCAGCGACAATATATATATATATATACACTGATTGGCTTCATCACTCTCCTCTCCTCTCCCACCAGTAAGCTGGTGTGTGGTGGGCGTTCTGGCGCACTATGGCTGCCGTAGCATCATCCAAGCGGATGCTGCACATTGGTGGTGGTTGAGGAGATTCCCCCTTCCATGTGAAGCGCTTTGAGTGCCTAGAAAAGCGCTATAATGTAATTAATTATTATGATTATTATTATTAAAAGTTGTTAAAACACAAACGACACCTATTTACAATCACAGTAACCTAGACAAAGAGCTACAACCCAATTCTCCTCAAAACGAGCTCAGGGATCGTGACAGATACAAGATACATGGAAATTGCACCTATATGTTTCCACGGACAACGGTCAATTATTCAGTTTAGTATCATTTTATTTGACTGCTCAGTGCTGACCAATATGAATCAAGTGTAATAAAACAACAGTTTAATTAGAAAAAATTTTTTTTTATGCCTGTTTGATTATTATATAAACATTATGGGCTTGTATGGCTGTTTCGCATTAGGTATGGATAGACTGCAGTTAAAAGAAAGAGAGAGAAAGTGAACGTGCTGAAATGCTTAGGGAAAGCAGCAGGGTGGTTTTTAGCAGCAGTCAAACTGAGGCCTGCAGAGAAAAGCAGTATTTTTCCAACTGCTAGGTGTGCCCATGGAGCACCCGAGTCATCGGGTTTCTTAAAAACACACACATAGGCTACGTACCCTCACTAAATACACATATCTCATTTGAAACTGTTCCAATATACAGGCCGATGTGCCAAATGTTTATAGTCATTGGCTGTGTCCGAAATCCCCCACTACTCACTATATAGTGGACTCTATAGTGAGGTCGCCATTTTGTAGTCCTGTCCGAATGTATAGTGATGATTATTATACCCTATTTAGTCCACTCAATGTATCCCAGAATGCATTTTGAAAAGTAGTGTACAACCGATGGTCACTAACCCAAGCCCTACATACCATCATGCATTGCGCTGATCGTAAAAATGGCGGATGGACGTCAAGGAGAGCATCGCGACAATACGAATTTGTCATACAAATGTATGTTATGTTCTTTCTCGTTTAACTTATGATATGTAGTAGTTCTACAATTTTGTCAGACATGTATAAATTGTTTGTAAGAACGTATTGCCCCATTCCGTCACAAATCATGCCTAACTTTTACTTGTACTTGAGTAAAATTTAGCCAGGGGTATCTGTACTTTTACTCAAGTAATAAAGCTGTGTACTCTGTCCGTCTCTGATAAAGACCTAGCATCATCTTCATCTTTAACTTACAATTTGACGACGTCTCGCTTGCGTAGCAAGAACAGCACGTCGTTTTCTGTGTCTAGAAATCCTGTTTCTTTTGCTAATCCGCAAAATCTTCTGAATTACGAGAACAAACAAACAAAAAAGGTAAATATTGAGTGGCATCTCCACACAGTCTAAAAGCTGTTTTATTAAGAGTATTATGAGCAAAATATTTGATAACGTAGATCTGTTTTTTTTTTTCCTAATGTCGACAGGCAAGTACGGTGCCCCCCTAGTCCCACTTTGTCAAAAAAATTAATTATAACTATCTCGTGGCCTCAAGATAAGTATCTCGTGGCCTCAAGATAGTATCTCGTGGCCTCAAGATTAGGGCTGCAACAAACGATTATTTTGATAATCGATTAATCTAACGATTATTAGAACGATTAATCGACTAATCGTCGATTATTTTGCCGGCTAATCAGTAAGTTTGGAACGATTATTCAGCTTTTTCAATTAGTTAAAACATTGAGTTATACATATTCTTACTATAATATATAAAAAAAGAAAATCAGTTCAGCTTTTGAAATAGTTGTTTTAATGAACTTTGAGCCAACTAAACGGGTCATTCTCTTTAAGTTTTCAGATTTCGGTCCAACTCAAATCACACACAAATGCTCTCTAAGCATTGTTTAATAGGCCCACTGCTTTTCTTAGAACTGAAACAGAAAAAGCGTCATTTACTTCAGGACACAAAAAAATGGTAAAATATTAATCTGCAAACCATTATAAATTATAAACATAACATTACAATCTTTTTTTTACATGACAATTGAGCTGACAGAGGCGTTCTCATTCACCTTTTAATTTACAGTATGAAAAAGAAAAAGTAACTGCCATAATATTCTTCCTAACATCTCCTTTTGTAAGTCTTCATGATTGTGGAACAAAATACAGGCAAGTGATGAGACTATAAAACATAGTGTTACAATAATAAAAACAGCACTGACTCCTAAGCTCGATCAAGCTTTATTCTATGCAAAATAAATCATCACATTACTGTAATTATATTATTATTGATTATATTCTTACTATTATTAGTAGTATTGCATTATCTAATAAAGAGATTTACCGCTAGTTAGTTAGCTCCAGCTGGAGAACACTCAATTCTCACCGGCTCCTCTTCTATGGGATGATTATAGTATCAAAATGATTAACACGTGCAAGCACATTTATCAATGAACTTGATACATGTTGCAGAAATGTTTTATCCATGCCTTTCAACTTGCGTGTGCAAAATTCAAAATTGAATGAATGTGAAGCAATTTGTTCAAATAGAGACATTTTTGTGAATACAAATGTTTTCCTTTGTATTAGTGTATCATAATTTGCACATACAACACAGAAGATGTGCATGTGTGGATCAGGTGACACGCGTGCATTCATTGACGTCTTTTCTGAGTCGATCTCATTTGATTCATTTGGATTTTGAGACTTTCTTTTCGCGGTTTTTAAGCATTTCACAACCCACACACAAACAACTACAAATGAATAGGCCTGGTGCTAATTATTAATGTGTGCACAACTACCCATCTATTTGACAAATTCACAAATGTGCGTCACTACATTTAAACTAATACAATACAACTTGTGTGTGCAAAATCCAAAATCACATGAATGTGCAGCATTTTGTACAAATAGAGACATAGTTGTTAATACAAAACCTCGATTTTGTATTAATGTAGGCCAGAATTTGTGCATGCAACAAGTAAGATGTGCATTTGTGGATCAGGTGACACGCGTGCATTCATTGACTCGTTTCTGAGTCGATCCTATTTGATTCATTTGGATTTTGAGACTTTCATTTCGCGGGTTTCGCCTGGCAAGATCCACACACACTGTCTGAGAAAAGCTGCTACCACTAGATGGCAGTGTTCTGCTAAAACAGACAACGGCAGCATAATCAAGCGTTCTTCCGCATTTAAGACGCTTAATGAGAGTGATATTGATGCACCAAATTTAGTACACAATAATATAGGCCTACCTTATTAATAAAGAATACTTTATAGAGGCAAACATTAGATCAGATTATGAACAACACCCGTAGAAAACCATTATAAAACGCTTAACGTGCAATCGCGCGTTGTATGGTCAGTAAGGTGGATTGGCTACTGAGTTTAAATATCACCCTGCATTGACGTTAGGCCTAAGCTTTTTCTTTATAATATGCTCTATGGGAGGAAAACTATATAGCCTACAGACAAGAGACTACATGAACGCAACGCACGGCGTTTCAAGTTAATAAAATTTTCCTTCCCGAGCCTGTTAAAAAGAAAAAGCTTAACATGAAATCCTGCAGTTGCGTTTAACTTTGCATGTGAATGGGAGAGCAACCGGTCCGAGAGCGCAGTGAAGTAAGTTTTAGTTTTAATATTCGCCACATTTTATAAAGGGACCATCTGCAAATTCCACTCAGTCAAAAAAACAATATAAACGTCCAGTCATTCATTCTTGGAAGTCTAGTGGGCAGACTGACTTAGCCTACTGTTACTGTATGTCCAGCCAATATCTCGATTGAACGGTACAATTTTTTAAATTACTGTAAATTGTTTTTCTATTCATGTTCCAAAGGTTGTAGTAGCCTACGTTCCTAGTGATAAGTCAGGTGAAATTTTACATTATTCACCTGTAGGCTAAGTCACCAAAAACCCGTTTGGTTAATTACAGTAATTTTTATATAAAATAATAATTGTTTAAATAGGCTACATGAAGGGAGGTATTGGGACAATTGCACCTGTAGTAAGCCAGTCTAGTCACTATAGGAACATACTACAACCATTTTGCATGAAAAAACCCTTTTGGTGAATTACAGTATTTTTCTGCAGAATACAGGCTACATGAAGGGAAGTATTGTCCAAATTTTACTTGTAAGTCAGTCTTACAGAAACATTCTACGAGCTTTGGAATTTGAAAATGTCCGTTATTAAATTTTAAAAGTAATTTGAATAAAAACAAATTATACGTTTTAACCACTGATCTATATAGAATGACATTATATAGATCAGTGGTTTTAACACAGTTAGTGAAATTGGCAGACGTTTCCAAGTTGTGCATCATGAGCTGTGGTTAGCGCGTCAAAGCATTCTCATGTAGAAATGCAGCTACAGGCCCGCTACGCCAGTTGATTTTCAATTAATATTTCATGTCGATATACAATGGTTGCATATTGTTAAAACTCATCGTGCTATAGTAAGACTATAGCCTATAACAGTGGCTTAGCCTAATGGTCAAGGGAAAACAAATGTACTGCGAAAATCGTCTTTAATATTTAAAAACAGACATTTTCACATTCCAAAGCTTGTATACTATGTATACAGTGTGTAGTCAGATAAAAAATAAGCATATAATATGAACGCAACTGCGAAATTTCACCTTTTTTTAACGGGAAGGAAAATGCCATTAACTTGAAACGCCGCTCGTTGCGTTTATGTAGTCTCTTGTCTGTAGGCTATATAGTTTTCCTCCCATAGAGCATATTATAAAGAAAAAGCTTAGGCCTAACGTCAATGCAGGGTGATATTTAAACTCAGTAGCCAATCCACCTTACTGACCATGCAACGCGCGATTGCACGTTAAGCGTTTTATAATGGTTTTCTACGGGTGTTGTTCATAATCTGATCTAATGTTTGCCTCTATAAAGTATTCTTTATTAATAAGGTAGGCCTATATTATTGTGTACTAAATTTGGTGCATCAATATCACTCTCATTAAGCGTCTTAAATGCGGAAGAACGCTTGATTATGCTGCCGTTGTCTGTTTTAGCAGAACACTGCCATCTAGTGGTAGCAGCTTTTCTCAGACAGTGTGTGTGGATCTTGCCAGGCGAAACCCGCGAAATGAAAGTCTCAAAATCCAAATGAATCAAATAGGATCGACTCAGAAACGAGTCAATGAATGCACGCGTGTCACCTGATCCACAAATGCACATCTTACTTGTTGCATGCACAAATTCTGGCCTACATTAATACAAAATCGAGGTTTTGTATTAACAACTATGTCTCTATTTGTACAAAATGCTGCACATTCATGTGATTTTGGATTTTGCACACAAAAGTTGTATTGTATTAGTTTAAATGTAGTGACGCACATTTGTGAATTTGTCAAATAGATGGGTAGTTGTGCACACATTAATAATTAGCACCAGGCCTATTCATTTGTAGTTGTTTGTGTGTGGGTTGTGAAATGCTTAAAAACCGCGAAAAGAAAGTCTCAAAATCCAAATGAATCAAATGAGATCGACTCAGAAAAGACGTCAATGAATGCACGCGTGTCACCTGATCCACACATGCACATCTTCTGTGTTGTATGTGCAAATTATGATACACTAATACAAAGGAAAACATTTGTATTCACAAAAATGTCTCTATTTGAACAAATTGCTTCACATTCATTCAATTTTGAATTTTGCACACGCAAGTTGAAAGGCATGGATAAAACATTTCTGCAACATGTATCAAGTTCATTGATAAGTGTGCTTGCACGTGTTAATCATTTTGATACTATAATCATCCCATACTCTTCTGCCGGGATGTTTCCTCTTTAAGTGCTCCGACATGCATGGTGTGCTCCCGTGAAAAGCAAGTTCCGCCTTGCATGTATTGCACATGACAGCATTGTTGGTTTTAAGTTTTGTGAAACTTTCGCTAACCTTGCTAGTTCGGATTCGTCTGCACTCCGTCATAATTCGCGCTGTTTTTTTCTTTTACCGCAGTAGCATTTGTAAAGGGCTGCATTACACTCTAGCGACACAGCGCCGTAGCGGTCAAATCGTGATATTGCACGCTCTTACATCAGGTCACGTTAGATTAGGGCTGTGCTCAGAATATCGATACAACGATATATCGTCATGAACTCCTGGCGATACGCGTATCGATACAGCAGCTGCCGTATCGATACTTTTGTGCTTTTGAATGTAGCCAATTCAGGGCTCCAATTTCGGCGCGGGACTGCGCATAATTTGAATAATTCCCGCAGTTTATAATGCGGGAAATTCCCGGAAACATTGATTCACTTTAGCATGTAGGTTGTAGTATTAGTAAATGAATCCACACAGATTATAAAATCAAATCAGTCATTTTAAAACTTTCTGTGAGACGCAATTTCACAAACAGCGTGAGTTCAATGCAGTGCTGCGTCTCTCTCTCTCTCGTCTCGGGCAAGCGTCCAGCGCTGCAGCCGGTGAAACTACACGCTCACGGTTAGGAGTCGGGACATGACGGAATATTCACTTGCATAATCGGGCCATCGTGACTAAAGTTGACCATTTGCATGTCTTTAAGTCTTACCAGTTTAAACATTCAAACGATTTTAAACTATTCAGTAGGCCTACTTGCGCGCTCTCTGAGAGTTGGTTTTCTCTGCGTGCATACATAGACTAGAGTAAAGCCGCCTCACATACAGCTCGCGAGATTATATCGCTTTAACAGACTAAAACACGCAAAATGATGGAAAAAAATTCGTTCTTGGTAAGTATCCTCTAAACACAGTTGGTTATGTCTTAAATAAGCATAAAGATTTTTAACAGAAACGGCAATTCCCCGGTTGTATGATGAAGTTAAGCGAGATATTCTGCTGTCACTCTCTTAACCCTGAGCATGTCAATCAATTGTTGTTTCTGCATAAAAATTTGAAAATGTAATCATTTAAAATGATTTCAACAAATGACTTTGTTTGGTGCACATTCCAACACTTAAGACCTGTTAAATACTAGATGTTTAAAAGAGTTTGAGAAAACTAAGTTAAATTTAAGTTGTTACCGTTTTTGCTTTTATTAATGTTTTAAGTTTTGTTTAGTCATTGAGCAGTGTAGACATGCTTCAGTGTCACTATAATTGTCATTTCAGTTATTGAGGCAGACTTTAAAAGCATTTAAAAGCAGACTTTAAAAGGAAGAGCCATTCTAAGCTTTTTTATTCATTTAACTCATTGTTTTTCAGTTATCACAACTGTTATAACACTGGTTATTCAATAAGCAGATATTACTGTTACTAAACTCAGCTCAAAAGAAATTTAAATTCCAAATTGATCCATATCGTGATACATATCGTATCGTGGCTTTAGTATCGTGATACGTATCGCATCGTGACATTGTTGGTGATACACAGCCCTACGTTAGATCAAACGACTACTCGACAACAACGATATTTGTCGACCATTTTTTATTGTCGACGTTGTCGACAATGTCGACTAATCGTTTCAGCCCTACTCAAGATACTATCTCGTGGCCTCAAGATAGTATCTCTATCTCGTGGCCTCAAGATAAGTATCTCGTGGCCTCAAGATAGTATCTCTATCTCGTGGCCTCAAGATAAGTATCTCGTGGCCTCAAGATAGTATCTCGTGGCCTCAAGATAGTATCTCGTGGCCTCAAGATAGTATCTCGTGGCCTCAAGATAGTATCTCGTGGCCTCAAGATAGTATCTCGTGGCCTCAAGATAGTATCTCTATCTTGAGGCCACGAGATACTATCTTGAGGCCACAAGATATGTATCTTGAGGCCACGAGATAGTTATAATTAATTTTTTTGACAAAGTGGGACTAGGGGGGCTCCGTAGGCAACAGAAAACGGTGTGGCGCGAAAAGGAAAATATATTAAATATGTGTATTAATTTTATTTATGTTTATAAGTTATAATCATGTGTGGAGTAACGCATTATAACAGAAACGGCCAGAAATTACTTTTAATTTGACCATTTTGGAGAAATAAGCTCAATATAGTGTAATGTATTTATAAAAAAAAAATCTATTTAGCCCAGAGCTGGCTCGGCACCAGCTGACAGATGATGGCGCGTTTAAATAGTGCGACAGTAATGACGTAATCAACGCCGCCGAGAGACGATCGAGTAGTGTCCGAAAGTGGTGTTTCTATTATGCTGGTGAGCTCACTATATCGTGCTCTACTCCCTACCCCCTACATAGGGGTTAGGGAGTGGTGGTTTGAGTGGAGATTTCGGACACAGCCATTGTTTATTCATCCAGTTTTGCACCCCGGACTCAAGCCTTCTGCTTTGAGGGTGACTCATTAACTACCTGCAGAATTAACCCTGCATTTGCCCTGCACATTACAAGGGGGACACGTACGGAAAAACAATGAGAACAGAGTAAGTGAGAGAAAAAGTGAAACACAACGTGACTCCATAGGAATGTACTCCCTTTTTGACCACAAGGAGGTGCATCACACTGGACAATCTAAACCACAAAGAAGGTGTGTACATCCCACACTATGGGCAACGTTCTGACCATCAGGTCTTCACCAGGAACAACCGGGTGCCTGATGAAGACCTGGTGGTCAAAACATTGCGCTTTCAATAATAAGTTGTTTAGAGTTGTTATTTTCGTTGTGATGTTCTCTAAAAATTTTCAGTTGCATTGACAATTGAATATTTAAACTGACATTTAAACTTTGGGAAATCAGTAGATGCAAACAGAGAAAAATAACTGCAGAAGTGGAGGGAAAGAGTGAAGTCTATTAAGAATTGTCCCGCCTCAAATTTTTATTTTATTTTTTCAATTTTATTTTTCCTTGACTGGTACTCAAAATGGCATTCAAACCAATCGATTAATCTTAACTTTGGTTTTCTAAGTAAAAACGGCATAGTGTGTGAACACGCCTTTAACTGGCCACGAGAAATATATTTCATTCCCTCATATGAAGTCGTGGCCACAAGAAAAATATGTCGTTCTCTCAGCAGGATCTAGAGGCCACGACTTTACATTGCGTGGCCACAACATAAGGATGTACTGTAAGGAAAGTACTGTGCAATTAAAGCAATTTTACAGTGTAACTTTCGAGATTTATTCCTAATGGATAAAGCATAACTTTCGGTAATTCCTATAATTACCAAAAGTTACGCTGTAAATTTGTCTTAATTACGCAGTACTTTCCGGGCTGTAATCTAAAGCATTTCTGGATGTTGTTACCTTGAAAAAATTTACACAACTTATTATCATTTTCCCAAGAGTTTAGATGTCGTGGCCACGACAAAACTAAATGAACTGAGCATGTCCCCTCACGGTCTGTACTTCTTTTCAGATGAATACATGAAACCTCACAGAGAATAACATCCGTAAGTCTGTGCTGAGACATCACAATCAACCTGCAGAATTTGTAGGGTTCACAATGCCTATAGTTTATTTAAACCAAAAGCAGATGTAAAATCACTGGATCAGCTACAGAAAACTAGGTTGTAAATTAGTTAACAGAATAGATTTTAATATAGTTGGCCATTCAAAACATCTGATTGTATAAACAGTAGTAAAAATGCAGTCAAAAGAAAAGTATTTTTAAATACTTCAGAGTAATGCAAACTACTCAGCTCTTTGGACAATTACATCCCCTACAGTACTGTTTCAAAATCTGAAATGTCAAGAATATGTACTTAAAATGGTAATCAATTTTAAGAGAATCAACAGATACTCAAGGAGTGCATGGTTGACTCAATGTCCTGAACTTATTTTCCGAGTTTTACATTGTTTACCTATATTTAAGGCCCTCTAGCGGCAAAAAAAACAAGACTGCATGCATTTTGCGAAAGAAATGAAGCTTAGCGCAAGTTCTGCCAGCAAGACTCAATCGTCCATGTCATGTTTTACCTTCTTATTTATCCAATCATATCTTAATAGCTGGTATAAAAGGGCGGTACTCACTCATGTCTGAGTTATCAGATGCCGTCGCTTTCATTCATGCTCTCGTTCAGTAGCCAGCCAACATGTTCAGGACACGCATATTGTTTACTATTATTGAGTTCCGACCTGGTTCCGACGATGGATATGTCTCGCCGTATCTCCTGCTACACGCCGAGGTCTCGCGTTCAGTGCCGCATCTCCCCGTATGCACAGTGATCTTCGGAGTTTTTGATCAGCCAAGGCCTCTCATGAGAAGTACTGCTCCTCTAGGCCTAAAAACACTCCAGGTAACCAATCAGTTTCCATTTCACGTCATCAAAAGCCTCAACAGCTCAGCCAGGATAATCCGGCAGGAAGAGAACTATATCATCCTCAACAATTTGTCCAGCAAAATAACCTCGCCGTCTGCACGGGTGCATTATCCCGCAGATCACCGATCCACCGACATGAATCAACAACTATGCAAGTCACGAGAGGCGATCTTCTCTCGCTGGTTCAAGTTCAAGCTCCACTTCCAAGGCTTTCAAATCGTTTTCAATCGTTTCGGTAGGCGCTTCCACCAGCCACTGTTAATATGTCCCCTCTATCATGATTAAACTTCATCCAGGTAAGTATTTCTCCGTTGCTTCCTACACCAGCGGCAGAGTTCAAATTTGAGTCCACGGTGACGTGGCGTACGTGTTCATAATAGAGGGAATGCATTAACGTCACTTCCCCGCCGGAACACGCCCCCCTCAGCGGGACTGAGTGGCAGAAGAGCTGCTGCGTGACTGGAGTTAATAGGGGAAACTGCGTTAACGCGAGTAAAACAAACTATTATCAGTTTAAACTAAAAGTTGGACTCGATATAGTGTTCCTTACAACTTATCAAAGATCCAGTGATCCATGGATATTGACATGCAGCCAGGAATCGTGTTTCCTGACATTTATATGTGCCTGATTTCGACGCCGGGGAAATAAATGAAGAAAATTTGCCTGTAAACGTTTTATATAAATACAATATAGATAGGTCTAAATCCGAGTGATCACTTACATTAATGTTATACTGTATATCATCATATCGTCCAGCCCTAAAACTTGTATAGTTTTTTGTCAGTGTTTATTTAAAAACATCCAATTATGCAGAATATAGTCTGTTCTGTAGCTTTTTGCAGTCTGTAAAAATATACAGTACCTCCGATTTCTGGTCAAATCTAGTACAGTCAATCGCAAAGCTCTTTCCCGTTTTAGATGTGTTTTGTGTGATTTTCACGGCATTCACGCTGAAAACAAATGCAGCCGCTCAGTCTTTTTGCCACTTGTGGGCGTGACCGCATTCACTCCGGCCGACGGTGACGTCATGCGCATACCCTCTATTACTACTGAGCTGCAGACTGACTGAACGGGGCCGGATAGCTCGCCTTAAAGGGGAAATGTTCATAGCAAGCAAGTTTTGCGTCACCGATATTCCACAGTAACGTACAAGGCCGGACTTACCATTGGGCTTGACTGGGCTCAAGCCCATGGGCCCCGCCCAATAGGGGGCCCCGTCCGTTTACGTTTGATTTTTTCAATAATATGTCAGTCATTTAATTTTTTCATTTAAAGTTTGTTGATTGGTCTAGCATTGTTACCTGGTCCTGCCCTGCAATGAAAAATTAATTTTAAGTAGCTTATGTTTCAGGTCTGTGGAGTGGGCTATAGCCTACTTGCTGAGTTTCGGCTATGTTTATGAGACGCGCTCCAGTTCACGCGCCGGCGCCTCCGTGTCGCGATTATCTATAATTGTCTGCTTTTACTTCTTATTTATTAAATCCAGGCAATTGGTTGATGAAACATTGATCAAAATCAAGATAAAATTAATACAAAACGAAATTCACTTTAAAGAAGGCTTTGCGCTTTTCTGTTTAAGGTCCGTGAAAGTTTTAAAGCAGTCTTAAGTGCCGCTTCAGAGTGCTCCCGTCTGTAACGGAGAACTGTCACGTCTGTAACTTTGTTTTTTCCTCATAAATCCGAACACTTATCAGGAACAGTTTTTTTTTTAAAGATTTATACACTCATAGATTTAGCTATTTATATGTAATACAAATGATTTGTTATGATTGCAAACTTACAGGGTATTTGTTTTTTTTTCAATATGTTTTCCAGGTAAATAAGTGTTTTATTCTCATTCTGACAAAAGACATTGTACATTGCAATAAACACATGATCACTTATTTATTTATTGGGAAAAAAAAAACTTTTTTAAGCTTCAATCAGTGGTCATATAAATAAATTATTACGTTTTTTTACATGTAACTCTATCTATGGTACCAGTCACCTTATAAAAGTAGCTTTGCACTTCAAATAAAGATTGGATCGATTATATTGTGACTTAAAAAAACATTTCTCATTGAATCGTTCATTCAAGAGATTCGTTCAAAAATGCTGATTCATCTATGAAACAAGTGTATTTGATTGAGGAATTGAATCATTCAAACCCAAGGTTTTTTTAATAATTCAGATTAATTAAACATTTTTAATAGACTTCAGCAATTAACATAAATTATGTTATTTTGTTAAGTTGTTTGTTCAGAATCGTGATCTCTATTTTTATTCTCAAATTATCCAGAATTGTGTAGCTCTAATACATAGCTTGTGTATGTATCATTTAGTTCAATTTAAAGCAATGTATAAGGTAGGGCCCGAAAGTGACTCAAGCCCAGGGGCCCCCACACCCTAAGTCCTGCCCTGCGTACAGTGATCTAATAATATCAGCGTTGTCGATACCACGCTCTTGTGGGCAGTTTGCAAATACCCACTAACAACTGAGTAACTGATTTAAAAATAAATAATGAATAAATAAATAAACCTGAGCTAAAGAGAGTTCGTTGTTCATTTGGCTGTTATGCATACTGTAGTGGATCTCTCTACAATGGCAGTTAATTACATATTTACATAAGTGCTGTAATTTCACAAACTATTTTAACATATTTTAAGCCTACTTTAATTTCATATTATAAGTCCCTTAATGAAAATTGGATCTACAATATTGGAAATGTGTACAATCGCTGTAGTATTCAACCTCTCCTGGTGACTACTTAATCCACTGATATGCGTGATAGAAATATTTTATGTGATGGGGATTACCACATTAATGTTCAGAAAAATGCAGACTAAGGATGCTCCTGTCAAAGGCCACATATCCTTAGAAAAAACTGCTAACTCAGTAGAACTAACAGTCATATTAGTTTTATCAAGTCAAACCAATCAACAGGACTAATCAGCGAAGGAGACTCGAGTGGCATTGTCTTTGCTCAACTGTATGATTTACATGTTCATGTATCTTTCTATTCAAGAGTCTTAACTATTGTTTTGGCCAGCGATCTCCCAGCCATGGATGGGGCTATTTCTGCAAAGAGCAACTTGGGAGCCATGTCAGGCATGCTGCGCATCTGAGAAAAGGATTCTACGCTCAAAAGACAACAGATCAAGTATCATTTAGGTAATGATAGTAGCTTCTTGACAGGACGCCGTCACCTTACTTGAGGTAAGTACCGTGTTGAGAAGTCAGATTTAGCTGGTATTTAAAAAAAAAAAAAAAAAAAACACACTAGACAAATGGTGCATGTCCAATCTCAGATTCGGATATCTAGATCAGTAAAGGCTAGATTAATCTTCTAAGCTCACTCAAGGTTCGTTTCGTCCGCACTTCACAATCATCCTA
Source organism: Tiaroga cobitis (assembly GCA_030578255.1). Taxonomy (NCBI): domain Eukaryota; kingdom Metazoa; phylum Chordata; class Actinopteri; order Cypriniformes; family Leuciscidae; genus Tiaroga; species Tiaroga cobitis. The sequence continues at coordinate 28,924,669 of CM060593.1, forward strand.
TAGCGGTCGTTAGCGTCCTTAGGGATTCGACGTGGTCGGAAAATATACTATATCGTTGTGCTAACAAAGCACGGTTGTTATCAAGGCAGATCTGTTGTTAGGCGATCATACCTCTCCTGAGATGTTAGTTTGGCTATAAATCGTCTTCTATTTCATAATTAAGGTTGCGCTTATTCCTGCAAATGCAAAGCCATAGCTACGCGCTTTCACTCTTTGTTACAGGCTTTCAGACGGCTTTTGCCGTTCAGCAACCCGGATCCATCACCCTGCCCTCCTTTAACAGAGTTTGTTAAATTAGTAATGTTTTGCTTTTCTTTTTAGATTCCTGTTTTCACATCCTGATCACGGCCGTTTGTTCCTTCCTCGTCTACAATTACGAAAATCGTAATTTAATATTTCTTCCATTCATAGTTTGCCCGCAGGCATTCAAATTCACGCAAGTATTTTAATACTAATTATCTACTAATTATCTAATATTAATTAAAGTCTGTTCACCGTACCTTCTCTTCGTTTGCTACTTAACCCTTTGATGCACAACATGGGTCTAAATAGACCCGACTGAGTTTTCATTTTCTATATCTTTGCAAGAAATTAATGTCATCATTCAGTATTCCTCGTTTTAGATCATTACAAATCCTTATTTAAATTTTTCCTTTCTTACTATTCGAATAAAAATGGTTTTTGTTTCACTACCCTTCTAATGCGCAACATGGGTCTAAAAAGACCCGTATTCATGTTTCTTTGCTGAATATTTGAAAGAAATGTATTTTATCATTTATTAATCCAGGTATTCATTAAATATCTTGTTTTTGATTTCCACAAATCATCATTTTTATTTTTCCTTTCTTACTTTATAAACAAACACGGTTTTTGTATTTCTACATCAATTTTACACACATGGGTCAAAAATGACCCATATAGGGACCTTTGATATTTATAAATAGTATAAATATATTTAATGCAGAAAACTATTCACCTGCCAAACATTTCACAATTCAACACGGCTACTTCTGTATTTCATGCATGTAAGTTTTATTTAATACATTTTTTGTCACAGAAAATATATGATATTTTGTGAAAGACATCTAGATATAGCCTAAAATTTGAACGTTTAGGCTAAGGTTACCTTGACCTTGAAATCCATTACTAGTGCAAAAGAGAAACATGTCCAATACTATTAGCTAGCTTGCGGTTGACATATTTCATAGCTGCACATAGGTGGTGGGGAGATCATTGGTGGTGGGGAGATCCCCCTACAGTTGCACTACACTACAGTTCAATTTCTGTGTTATCGGTTATATGTATGTTATGTAGGGCTGTTTGAACGAATTCCGAAATTCGAATATAATTCGAATATTAAAAAATCAATACTATTCGAATGCTGAAGTTACTATTCGAATATTGTTTTTTTAATGTATATTTATTTTTTTTATACCGTAAAACTTCAAATAATAGCCGAGTCCCAAATACGCCTGTGTCGTTTACACGCCTGGTGTGGCTGCAGGTTTGGGTATAAAGGCCGGTCTCAAATAGAGGCCGGGTCTGTTTTTTAGTTTCGGGTTGTATTTAATCTTCTAAAACCCGTCAGATCGTTTTATTGGCGGCCGCCAGCGCAAATGTTTGTCCCGCCAAAGCCTTTTTTGATCGGTCTGACAGGGCGCATAATGAGCAGAGAGGGAGAGGGAGAGTCATCAAACACGAGCGCTGTCTTGCTCTCTCTCCCTCGCGCATATTAATGAAAATCAATTGACACGATAGTAAAAGGTCGGAAGTTTCACGTGGAGCATTTGGAAATTTTTAGAGATTAGAGACTCTAGGCCTACACTCAATGAACAACATCTCAACACTAAATTATAAAGGCCTGTCTCATATAGACGCCTGTCTCAAATACAAGCCGGTGCAGTTCGACGATTTGGGAAAATAAAAGCCCGGGCTACTATTTGAAGTTTTTCGGGTATGCAATCTTGCCTTTCTCGCCACCTTGGCTTACTCACATGTGAAAATGAAATACTTTTGTTTCGTCTGATGTACAATAAAGTTTTTAAAACATAACACAGTTGTGCACGTTATCCACGCTGTATCATCATAACAATACTGTCAAAATTGGTAAATGTTTAACAACGTAAAAAAACGCCCGTGAAGCGCAAATATCTCGGTGAAAACTCAACGGATTTGGCGAGCACCGAACTCATTGGAACCGCCTAGTCGAACTGAAAAGAACGATATAAATTTCAGGATTTTTGGTAGTGTTTTAGCGGACATATTAGCCGAAAACCATCGATAGCGCTTCAACCATATTCAGCACGAATAAAATGTGAATTGTAATGTTAGATGTTCCTCTAGTGGACAGAAAGTGTAACAACAACCACATGCTATAGTGGCATTGGCGATCCATAAGCCTGAGTAATGTAAATATTAATAATAGGATGAATTTGAGCATCTAATTTTCGAATATTATTCGAATATTAAATAAAATAATGAATGGAATTCGAATAGTATTATAGAGGAAGATTGACAGCCCTAATGTTATGCGTGACAAAGTGGCCAATAAACATATTTTAAGTGTTACAGTAAATGTGTTGATCTAAACAACTGTGACAATGGTTATTTTAACAAAAAGTGTTCTTTATTGTTTTGTTTTATCATGCTTGCATAGATGGGTCATTTATGTGTGTAAACTTGATGTATTTACACAAAACCTAGGAAATATTAAAATATGAATTTGTGATCATTGAAAACAAGATATTTTGAATATTCATAAGTCATGAAATTTATAGATCATGAAATATAAAATGCTCAAATAAAGTAAATTCAAAAGGTGAAACAAAAAAATGCAGAGCCATGCATGAAATAACATAGGAAATGAATACGGGTCTTTTTAGACCCATGTTGTGCATTAGAGGGGGTATCCATAGCTTGCGCATCAAAGGGTTAAGGCATAGCCAAGACCTGTAGTAAACCTCCGATAAACGCCTGCCAATCACATTGTATCACAAAGATAAAAATGTGTATAATTGTGCCCTTTTCGCAGGATATGTGGTGGGTCTCCGGCGTGTGTGTGGGGTTTGGCTCGGAATGCCCCACAGATAATTTTGAATAGCATGCTGGAATGGTCATTTCGAAGGTGATTAAGCATATCGTTTTGTCTGTCCCTTTGGATGTGGCAGGGCTGCTGCTCCCGGCACAGGGGTCGGAGCTTCAACAGCTCGTTTGCTGCTTCGATTACCTCTCACCAACAATTTTATACTTTTCGCTTTGTTCAACCGGAGTCATTCAGGATGGAGAGACTCAAGAAGTGTCAACATATAGACAAGATTCCGAATGGTTGTTGATGAATTATGTTCCTCATCGTAGCGATCTCTAGTCACTAATTAGCTTATTTCGTCTCAATATTCTTTAAAACATGTCCCGTGGGCAGGATTCATGTGGATTTGGGTTGTGATGCATTAACCCAGGAGGAGTTTCGTTGGCTCCTCTCAGCGCTGTTGTGGTCTTTAAAAAGCAATTCTTGAATGGATTTCTCCATTGCTTGAACTTTGGGTGTTGTAACCCTGAGGATGTTGGTTATGCTCATACGGCAACATTTCACACTAAGTAAGCTAGAAAAACAAAATCCATCCAACCCCCTTTTATTACCTCCTGTCCGCAATGGTCTCTTTTCTATTGTTATTCCGATTGTAGCTGTCTGTTACAGCGTTCATGGCTCATGCATCCAGGGGATTCACTCCAGGAGCTAAATACTCCGATTTCCCCATGGTCTTTTTCTGATTTGCGTTTCCCACCTAATTTCTTTACTCTCTTAAGAACCCTAAGAATGACTCTCAAGGCCCTCTATCACATTATCAATTTATAAATTAGTAATAAATTCTGTCCCTTCTCATCTATGATTAAATTCCCCTCCATTTATCCTAACTAACGGAGCACTTCTCTCTAAGCCTAGTTCAGGACTCATCAGTTTCTGCCCTCATAAGCTGCAGTCTATCTCCCTCTCAGTTCACTGGACATTCCTTCAGGATCGGAGCCGCCATTACACCAGCTGAGCGTGGTATCTCTCCAGCGGCCGTCAAAATTCCGGGCAGGTGGTCCTCATCGGCATTCGAATCTTACATAAGACCAGATATGTACATAAGTGGCTGTGGCTAGGGCCAAAAAACAATGACCCGTGGCTATGCGCTCTACCAAACGACGGCCTGTGGCCATGTGTCCTATCAAAAGATGGCCTGTGGCCCATGTGTCCTATCAAAAGATGGCCTGTGGCCCATGTGTCCTATCAAAAGATGGCCTGTGGCCCATGTGTCCTATCAAAAGATGGCCTGTGGCCCATGTGTCCTATCAAAAGATGGCCTGTGGCCTATGTGTCCTATCAAAAGATGGCCTGTGGCCCATGTGTCCTATCAAAAGATGGCCTGTGGCCCATGTGTCCCCAAAAAAAAAAAAAAAAAAAAAAAAAAAAAAAACTAATTCTAATATTTTCTTTCTATTTCAGGATTCACGACCGGTGGGTATACTTCCTCTACCGTTCTTTGGGGGTGGGCCCCGTCCCGGCGGATTATTAATCCACCTAATTTTGGGGGTGGGCTGCGCCCCTGCCTTCCTCTTCAGGCAGGATATGCAGATTCCGTACCCTTGGAATGCGAGTTACGGACGGGGCCTACGCCAAAGAATTTGATTGCTTGCTGAGCTCGTAAATAAATGTTTATTGTCTCAGTATTAATTCTCCCGAATCTTTCTGGTAGAACTTGTTTTGGTTGTGCTTCGGCTCTGCGTGACTGTGCGGATGAATAGGTTCTTTATCATAGCTAAAAAAAAGAGATTATCCTACTGCTCATGAAACATTCCCAACTAGGCTTGAGAGATATAAACAGTTTAGATGGAAAGGATCTCCAGCTGACTAGCTGAAGATGTTACTAGCTTTACCCATTAATAGACATGGTACTTCATTGAAAATAAATTGCTCAAATCACAATAGATAATGCTTTACAATTAACTCTGTTAGAGAGCTATATGGCAATTCATGTGTTCAATAAAATACCTTTCCACCTGTTGAGTGATAAAAACGCCACCCCTGCATTGCCATCTCTGAAAAGCCAAGCCAATGTTGATTCTTGTTTTATTACGAGCCCTGTCACATTTTCTTTTTGCCAACAAACTCTCCTCTGTTAAAAAAAAGTGATCCAGACCCACAAGACTTCAGTTCATCTTTGGAACACAAATGAAGAAATTTGATGAAATCCAACAAAAAAAGTAACAGTGTACCTTTTAAAGGTACAATATGTAGGATTTTTGCAGTAAAATATCCAAAAACCACTAGGCCAATGTTATATATTTTGTTTAGTTGATTACTTACAATATCCCCAATGATTCCAACTAATTGTAAAATCGTGAGAATTGCGATTTTAACCAAAGAAACAGGACGTGTCAGCAGGGTGAGGAGTCGCCAGTCAATGGCGTCATATCCGTGTTACCCTCGGTTTCTCCTCGTACTGCCATAGTAACCATGGCGACAGACGTGGACAACTGGGTTATGCTTAGCAGGACGCTCAGGCTGTTGTTGTTTTGTTCAAACATTTTGGACCATGCCAAGCAGACTTTGAGACAAAAACAGGACTAGAACTAGAGATGCCGAGAGCTCCACGTCCGCGACTAACTTCGACTTGACAGAGACGCGAGTGTTCCATGTACTTTATTAGACAGGTGAGCAAATGTACATAAAACTAATCAATATTATTTAGTTCAACATGATGAAATGTTAGAATATGATCTGTATGTTATTCTAATGTTGATCTAGCTTACTGCTAGTCTCATACAGCCAACAAACAACCTAACTAACAACATTCAACACACTCGAATGCTTTTTAGTGTGATAGTGTAACTGTTAGAGCAAGTGAAACAGCACTGCGTTACCTCAAGTTTAATTCGTCTAATAAACTGACCTGTGAGTAACTTATTAACGTTAATTCAGCACTTGCGTGTAGTTCGGTAGAATGAAATGTCCTTATTCCTTTATATCCGCGGGACTCGTGTTGCGTGTGGCGCTGGTAACGTTATACGTCTCTCATTAGCAATCGCACCCAGCTTCATACCACAGTCATGTTAAAAACATCACTGTATTCACTCATCCATAAAAGATCAATCCATCAGCTTGACGACAAGATCCATAATTCCGCTTGATGCTTTGCGTCATCGATATACGCCTTTGTTATTGAAATAGATTAGCGACCCCTGTGGGCAAAAATTACATAATGTATGTTTAAGTTAAAACATTTATTATTAAAAAGTGATAAGCATCTCTATATTAGAAGAACACATTAACATTTACCTTGAATTAACATAGGCCACTAAATTCAAATATATGCAGAAAATGGTGCAAAGGCATGTATGAATTTGAGTATCCTACGTGAGTGCAAATCATTGCACTGGATTACACTGGGAAGATTACTCAACATCCTGGCCAGTGAATAAATAGTAGCACATGGCACCCAAGTGAAGCGAGGAAAATTGGCACTCAGATATTCTCAATACTTAGACGGAGACCTCATGATCCCATACATCTTCTTTGGCATTAAAAAATTGCCCAGGAATCCATCAGTTTGACCCCATTCAAATTACTATATGGGCACAGGCAGCTTTCAGGATTCCCTGCCAAGGAGGTTTGGGAACAATAATCATCTCCCCGCCACTCCATCATGTAAACCACGAGGAAACAGATTAGTTCGATCATACAGCATATGCTGGAAATCCAGCATGTGAGTTTCACCCTGACTGCAGAGTATTTACAATGCATTTTTTACAGTATTTGTTCCAAAGTCTACATTTCTGGCTTTCTTCAATGCCTTTGGCCTGTGCATTGAGGGGCTCATGACACAAAGCTTGGAGATGGGTCCACCATCCCCATCGGCCGGAGAAATGTGTAGCAGCAATTCCAACTTGTTTTTTTAAAGTGGAGCCAGATTTCCAACTTTGCTGAGGACTCATGACTCTATGAAGATGTGTGACCAACTAGTGTCAAGACTCTTCAACACTCCAAGACAGACCATAATACGAATGTACATAACTGTTTATTAGTAATTGTCCACATTCCCTCATACAAAGTGCAGACAGAGCATCAAATGGCTGGACACACTGACAAACTTCCCATGTACCCAATGGATGAGTCAAACTCGTGATTGAATGCTGATTGTTCTTAAATTTTAAATGACAAGGAGTGTCCTGTGGTTTTAATCAACCAAGAACTCGGTTTCACTTTGTTTTGATGGTCTCATTAGCGTGTTAGAGTATTAGTAGACTAGTAGGGTTAGGGTTAGAATAACTTGACATGTACTTGCAAAGTTACTTATAGTCAGTAGAATGTCTGTTGGAGGAGCATCACAATAAAGAGTTAGCAGATATTAAGCAGACAGTCTACTAATACTCTAATGAGAGTTAGTTGTCATGTTTGCACAGTTACTTATAGTCAACAGAATGCTCAAAAGAGCGCATCAAAATAAAGTGTCACCAAACTCTCATCTTTTAAACTCTAAAAAGTGTCACTGCATAGACCAATTATGCAAAGTTTTACGAGGAAAGTCACCTGAAGTTTTATAACCTGGGTCTTTCCTGCAATTCAGTGCCTTTGGGGCTGTGAAACTTAATGCTCTATCATACCACATTATTTTAAAGTTTTCAGAAGTCTTACAACTTGATGACAAATTGTTCCATTTACATAAATATTTTAAATATATCACGGACATAAAATGTACACCCTAAACAGCAAAGTAGCATAGCAGATATCTGATATAAAGTTTAGGGTCGTAAGATGTTTTTGGAACAAGATTTTTTTATTTTCATCAAAAATTCAGGAAAAAAAGTAAGATTGTAAAATAATTCTTTAAAAATGTAAATAATTTAAATAGTTTATTTTTATTTAAAATTATTCTGTGATGTCGAAGCTAAATTTTTTAGCATCATTACTCCAGTCTTCAGTCTCACATGATCCTTCAGAAATCATTCTAATATGATGATTTGCTGCTCAAGAAACATTTCTTATTATTATCAATATTGAAAACTGTGCATAATATTTTTGTGGAAAGTGTGATACATTTTTAGGATTATTTGATCAATATAAAGTTCTAAAAAGTAGCATTTATTTGAAATATATAGTTTTTTTTAAAACTTATAAATGCTTTTTTGTCACTTTCGATCAATTTAATGTCCTTGCTGAACAAAAGTATTAATTTCTTTAAAAAATTCTCGACCCACACTAACTTTTGAATGGTAGTAGGCCTATAATTTTTGCAAGTGCACCATTATAACAGCGAGTCTACTGAAAAATAAGCGTAGTTCTGATAATGTATAATTCTAAACAAAAACCACAACCAAAACCAAAACTATATGTATTTAGTTCTAGTCGTGGCCTAATGGTTAGAGAGTCAGACTGGTAACCCGAAGGTTGTGGGTTCTCAATACCGGGAGGAAATGACTGAGACACCGAACCTCCTGCAAAAATGTCTGCCCACTGCTCCTGGTGTGTGTGTGTGTGTTCACTACTCACTACTCCTAATGTGTGTGCACTAACTTGGATGCATTAATTCCGAGTATGGGTTAACATACTTGGCCTTCACATGTCACTTTCACGTCCACTTTCAAAATATCTGCACAGATCTTCAATCAAAGGTGAGGCGAGTCACTCCCTGTGCTGGTGATGCTGCACCACATGTCTCATGGGCAGTGTTGAGAAACTGTCATCCAGCTGTTTTCAAACTCATGTCAACAGCAGTGGAGTGACCGTGCAAGTTTGGGTTGAAATCAATGGGTCAAGGTGTCAGTCGTTTTAGAGATGAATGGAGATTTCTCCTAGAAACTTATAGCTTGGTTAATTTTTTTAAGTGATTGGTTAGATTCCCTGTTAGTTTTCATGCTGATTTGTTAATTTTAATATATGCAAAGGAAACTAAACTTCATTGTTTTCTTGTCCTATCTCTACTCTGTCTTTCCCTCACTTTCATTGTCCCCAGGCGCTCTGACGCCTCCATGCATGTGGTCATGTGGCACTCTGGGGCGTTAGTGAGTCAGTAGGGCGTGAACTGCTTTGAACAGGCTGCCGCTCTCTCTCCCGCCCTCCATCCCTCTTTCCTGATGATTTCACTCAACTCTGAAACTGTGCGCATCTCCCTCCATCTCAGTTAATCTCTTTCTCTCCCTTTCTTGTCCATTTCTGCCATCTGTTTTTAAAGCCTCACGCTAACCATCCATTAGGAATTAATGAGCTTTACATAACCAGGCCATACTTGCTAATTAGACAACCAGTTGTAACATTTACAAACCATCATTTCAATTTAAAGCTTCTTGACTCAACAGCTTTGTATATAGCCTTTCAGAAAATACTTTCAATCTAGAAACATTACTAAAAACAAATGCTGTATTTGCATGTTTCCTCTTCCTTCAGAAACCTCAAAAAAGGTAAGCCAGATCAATGTATCATAGGGTGCGTGAACAGCAGCGCCGAGCATATCAATCCGTGCACTGCCACCTCCTACTCCCTCCTTCTGCATTTGTATTGTTTAGGACCACAGTGTGTTACAATCTCAACACTGCAATAATTTCATTTTGCACAGTCATCACAACTGTTGCCATTCTAACCCCCGTGAGCAGCAGACCATGACAGCATGCGCTTATAAACACCGTTCAACACTCAATCTCCCTCTACCAGCCTGAATACGGCTGCGGGTCAAGAGCAGACTCGCCTGCCCTAATCAAGCGGTGCAGGGAGGTCATGTGGGAGTGTGGAAGGAGGCCCAGACTGTGAACGGGGTGAGAAGAGAGTGAGGTGTGTGGCTCTATGTAGCTATTAAAAAGGAAATCAGTCTTTTTCATGAAATTTTCATTTACAGCTTGGCAATAGCCTACACAAAGTTTGGTGTTTTGGCAAAGGTTTTTGGTAGTGAAAAATATATATATATAGAAACAAACTGGCCAAATTTAGCTTAGGCAAAGTTATTTAATATTAGAAGGCAAAAAGTGAGTGTCTTCATGAGTGAATCAATAAATGATTAATTCAGCTAATTCGTTCAAATGCACTGATTGAAGAAAAAACTACTGAATCTGCTTTATGATAGTCAGTGGGACTGGAGTTTTATGGTGCGTTCACGTGCTATGGCAATTATGGTAAATACCAAAAGCCGACGTAGAAAATGCACATGACCCCCCCCCCCCCCCCCCCCCCCCCCTTTTGTGGCGGAGAGCAACGCGAGAGCGCGAGAGGCGTGAATGGTAAAAATATGTACTATTCATGATCTAGAAAATATACAGCATTATTTACCGTTTGAGTTTTGATAAATAATTTTCTTGCTGTAGCAATGACTTAAGCAATCTAAATTAGTTTTAGCTAAATAACAGGTCTGGATCTCCATCTTTTTACCACATTACGACAACAAAAGCACTTGAACACAACACACTGGTAAATACCAGTTCACAAGTGGAAAATATCATATTTTCCATAGCACGTGAACGCACCATCATGAGCATTTGTGTTGGACCTTTAGTATCAAAAGGATGAAGGTTGAACATCACTGATGTGTGCATGGAAACACACAAAAAAGCAGTAATTCAAGTCAGCAGACATGTCAGGGTGACATGACTCACTCAGAACACATTAGGCATGCATGTTGCACAAGTAACATAAAGCATTATGATTGGTTGTCAGGCAGAGATATACAATTTGTGTGTGTGAGAGGGGAAATAAAGTCCCCCTGCTTTGGCATGGAAATCAACATTTACCCTGAAATACAAATGCTGTTGAGATTTGTGGGAAATGCTTAAGTAATGAAAACAGACACGAGTTGACCTGATTCCTTATTCTCTGACCCAATCACATGCGAGAGGGAATCCCATTGGGCAATGCATCATTACTAATCCACTAATGCGGAATCATGGAATAGATCAGATTTAGAGATCGCACAGAGAGCAGCTTATTGAGGGGCTGGCTACTGACAGAGAAACTGTGCAAAATCAGTAAAACACTTAAGGTTTGTGCTAATCCTGGTTAACAGTTTTGCATGGAGTGCACAGTAAAGCCATATGGAAAGTGAATCATAACGAATCACATTGTTCACCCCTTACTGTGAATAAAAAATCTTCAATAGAATTCGAATAACTCCGAACCTTTCCATTACCAAGATTATTTCATAAAAATTTAAAGGGAACATTAGGGTTCGAAGGGAAATAAAAGTCTGATAATTCATTATAGGCTATGTCTTGTAAGACATTTGGCTCAACGGGAAGCCTAAATGTTACATTCTGCAGTAAAATAGTAGGTAAAGTGAACGCTTCTGGCACTAGAATACGTGTTCACCTCTATATTTTAAAATGCATGTCTTTGATTTTCTAGTTACCTAGATTTGATTTAAAATAAGAACTCAAGCTTGCACGGCACAAAGCATCAATGAATTTTAGTCAATTTGGTTTTCAACATTTGAATCAGCAATATGAATTGCAATAGAGAGTATGTTCATCGTACCATATCAGCTCTGTCCTGTTATAAATTTTGATATGAATAATGTATCATATCAAAGATGTGGAAACCAGATTCCATGGTTAGTGAAATCTGTACAATCCCACAACAGTAAACAATGTAACAGTAATCTAACACAAATATATGGTTAACCCCTTCTCTTGCACCCCCTCCCCCCATTCTGGTAGTATATGTATACTTGAATGATATTTAATGATATACTGTATAAAATGTAAGTATATGGTAATTTAAATTTTATTTATTCACGCATAGTATGTCATCATACTCAAAGCACCTAATCTGCCCAATTCAGGTGTGAAGTGAATGAATTCTGCAAAGTGAAGTGAACGTCTACATGTATGCCCTGCTCATTGTGAGCAGTGAAAGCTGCTCAAGGAACCCTGTGAATGGGAATGCAGCTAATATCTGCGTGATGGGAGAATGTCTGCAGCATGCGATGTTTCCATGATTGGGCACAGAAGCAACTGAGCTGTCCATGGTTCTGAAAATAGAAGTCAGTCATGACTCACAGACAGAAAAATAGTGACAGAGAATTACTAGGAATTAATAGATGAGTATATAATTTGCAGTTTTCCTCATTGTGCCCTTACCCACCATGTAAAACAACAACAACAACAAGAAAAACATATGTTGCTCTTTTCTAAGCTCGATGTGTGTGAGCATTGCACCAATTTATAAACAACTAGGGATGAAATATTAATACAATTTAAAATAAAATAAAATAAAATAATATTTTTTTGTGGAAACTGTGAACATTGAAAATGTCTTTACTGTCATTTTTCTTTTTACAAATTTAATGCATCCTTTCTGAATAAAATGTTTTTTTTTTTTTTTTTTTTTTTAGAATCGTACTAACCCCAAACTTTTGAATGATATAATATAACAAGTATATAATATTTGTAATTTTGTTTGAATTTAAAGAGCCAGAAGAGAAGAGTCCTGTTAAGTCTCAGCGGACACATTTAGCCCTGGTCTAGCGGCTGTGTCATGGTTTATGTGCCTCAGTAGCTGTATAATACTACTGTGGGTCCACACGGAGAAGAGTTAGAAATGGAAGTCCCATTGGTGACTGCTGACCTTGCAAACATGTTGTGCTTGAGTGGACATGTCAGTCTGATGAAGGCCTCAGTACAGACCCGTAAAGTGACCTCTTCTGTATACACACATTCACACACTCAGTGTTGTGTGCTGCTGCGTCTGCCCACTAAACACCATCACACATGAAGTCACACTTCAAAATGAAATTTTTACAGATATATAAGGGTAGGCCTACTTGTAAAAAAAAAAAAAAAAAAATCAATCAACTAGTCAAAATATGAGAAAATGTATATATATATTTGTTGAGCATCACATCAGGTAAATGCACATTTACACACTGTAATTGTTCAGGAAAATATTGGCGCAATTTAACATTCATGAGAAGTGTCCCAAAATAGGAATGGGGGTTTTATAAATCACTACGTAATTTAACAAATATAGTTGTATTCAGTTTATTAAAATGACTGTACACAGTCAACTTCTTAATTAAAAAAAACTACATTTGCTGAGCAACAGTGGGCATAACAAATCTAACACTTATTCACTCTTCAGTGAAGCCACATGAATGAGTGCCTGTTAAGACTTCTCAGTGTGCTGTAGCTCAACTTGTGGTCACATGTTCGAAACATGATTACATGTACATGAAATTATGTGTTTGAATAAAAGCACACCCTTTTATCCTTAGCAACTTGGATTGCATTCAAAACATAAACATTTTCAGTTCATGCATTCCAGGGAATCAAACCCTTGACCATGGCGTTGCTTGCACCATGTTCACCTCTGTCACCACTGAAGTGTATTAATTTAGAGAAGATTATAATGAAAAGCCAGTTTGATAATCTAAGCCAGACTCGTAACACAGATTCTGATCTTTTTTTGCAGCACACGTGTCAATTGTCTTTTACTGGCTTCAGCTCTGAACAGGACTAGAGAGTCTGTATCTGGTTTGTCTCAACTTTTCAAACCCTGACAGAGGAATTCTGTGGAAAAAGTACACACATAGTCTAAAACCATTCATGTAGAGTCGGTGCGCTAACGAAAGACTAAAAAGAAGCAACAAATCCAGTGGGAGTTGTGGAATCCTCACAGTTTCACGGATTATGTGCTTTAGAAGGTTATCAAGTTTGAAGTTGCTCTCTGGAGGACTATTCTAAAAATGAGACCTTTCCTATGTGTATTTTCTGTTATTGTTCACACTATTAAAAATAAAGTACATGAATCTCATTACCATTTTCAACAACAATCAAATTCAATCAAAACAAGCATTAAAACCATTTGCATTCGCATTTAACACACTTAAGACGTTACTCCAGCACGCCTTGACGTGCACAAACCGTATGTATGGGGAAGAATCACATCAAACCAGAAAGCACAAAACAAGCTCAACGATTCCTCAACCAAAAATAGGCAGTGAATTGGGTGGCGAATTAAGTCTCACTTCACGATACTCGGTTTATTAAAGTGTCCATTACCAATTCAGGGTCATCCTGTGCACAAATCCTAGCCTGGCTGCACCCTCCTACGCACTTACGCTCAATTTCATTTTCCTTCAGTACTACGTCTGGGACTGCTGTATATTCTTAGGTTTCCAGAAATAATTTTTTTGTAGGACCAATCAGTGAACAGAGGGAGTGGCTGAGAACGATGACGTTGATGTAGTGCGTCAGTTTGAGTTGGAGTTCAGTAATGGTGTAGCGGATCAATAGACGCACCACAAGGTCAGCCCCAAATAAAGAGAAACGCCAGCAACGTCTTTTCGCTTTTGCGTGTTTACTGCAATCATAAAATGGGACAGTGTTACAATCAATCATCTGTTCTGGATTGACAATCTCTCTTCAGAGTGCTTCCCGCAAACTCCGTATTACAAGATGTATTTTCTTCACATTATCTTAAGTGGTTCCATTTAATAAGATGCATAACACCAAAGGCATATTTTTTATGTATAACTTATAAGATTTATGAATTCTGAAAATTAATAAAACAATAATGAAACAAAAGAATACAACTCATACCTGCAATCATAAAATGGGACAGTGTTACAATCAATCATCTGTTCTGGATTGACAATCTGCAAACACATCATTCAGTTAGTACATTGTCCCATATTTCTAATATGCAGGCAACTTACAATATCAAAGAAACAATTCATAGTTTCAGCTTCTTCTTAACACACATAACATGCTTTAAATCATGAACTACATTACCCAGAATGCACCGTTGATTACTGGCGCGCATTTCACTCGGTGCAGCACAGATTAACCACTCATGTCATCAAAATGAAATTAAGTGAAACCCAGATCAACATTAACAAGTATCCTCATACCCATGAAAACCACATAGGACATTAACTGATACTTTAAGTGTTATACCATTCATAGAAATATGACACAATCGCACGTTTAAAGCAATAAAGTTTATGTACTATATTAAACATGAAGAACCATCTATTTGACAAACAACAGGGTCACCAACAGTATTACCACCATATTTCGTTCTGATTTTATAATAACTTCTGTTTAATATGCTCTAAGATCTTGTTTGAATTGTCCATTAACGGAGACACATACCTCTCTTCAGAGTGCTTCCCGCAAACTGAAGAGTGCAACACGCGAGGAATATACCATTGATTGATAAAGGGGGGGATCATACCAACTCAGTAACACTAAAGGACACAACACATCTTTCCAATCAAACTCATGCAGTACAGGGCAGTAGTGCAATTATAATGTTTGAAAACCACAAAGACTAAACGCTGGTTGCTGTATGTTAAATTAAATACTGGTGTTGATTTAATATTCCAACTTCCCCCACCTTAATGAAATGTGGATCATTCCTTGCTCAATCTCTCTCTGCATCTGATTGAAGAGCAACTAATCTATTTAACAAAGTTTGAGGAATTATAAATTTTTCACACCATTACATTCACCCTTCCCAATTTCATCAAACTTTATGGAACAAGGGAACAAATTACGGAAGGGAACACATTTTTCCTTACATGACCTTAAAACCGTGACGTGAAGTCGTCTGTGAAGACTGCAGATTAGTCTGCCAGGTAGATAAATGCCCATATACATAAATCCACAGATCAGTTAAATGTTTTCCCCCTTTTTTCAAACTGTAGCTACCTTCTTTTAACTACATTCTCATGTCCCTTTTTGTAAGATAGTATCACATTTTAGCTTTCAACAAAGGTAGAGAGAATCTGCATCAAAGCAGTAATAGTCTCTTTTTTTCCAGGTTCAGCCATCAACATACTCATGGATTCAATCAATCTCCTTACTGGCTTTACCATTCTACCAGACCGTGTGTGCAAGGTACCACCCTTCAATCTTACACTGTTATCTTCCTCCCTAATGTCATTCTCTTCAACACTTTCAGGACTATCCACACTACAGCAATGCTTTGAACAGTCATGCAGGCCACTAGCACTGCTTAAAATGCAGTCTGATGCGGTTGTGTCACTCAAAGTATCTTCCGACTGATTGTGTTCCGTACACTGTTCACCTGGGTGTCCAGTGTCAGTTTTATTCTCAGAATCTTCATCAAGAAAAACAGTAGGCGGACCTTGACTATGCACAGGATCCTGTGTGGGTTCGCTTTGTGCATCCACTCCCGAGCCTTTATTGTATTGGATCTCTGGGCCCTCGGTCTGAAGCACCCACGCAGCTGTCCTCTGGTCATCATAGTCTACATCAGCATACACACCTGCAGGTGCCCCTTTTTTCTCTGTCCATTCTATATCTAATCCATCATTTGACAAGGTTGAAAGTACAGTCGATTCTGCATCATTCTGGCTAATCGGGAGGAAATTTACAGGCAGTATGAAGTTCCTATGAACTACTTTGCTCTTTTTTGTGACAGGATCCTCAACTCTGTAAACATGCACATTAGGATCTTTCCATGTGATTACATAGATAGTTGAATCCCACAGGTCTGCCAATTTCCCTCTTGCCCGTTCCCTGCGATTGGCCAACAGAACCCTATCTCCAATCTCCAAGGCAACACCTTTGACTCGTTTGTTGTACTGTTCAGCTTGCTTCTTCTGAGCCTGTGTTGTGCTGCTTTGAGCAATCCTGATGGCTTCCTTTAGGTCTTTCTTGAATGAATCGACGTAGTCATTATAATCCACCACTTCATTATCTCTCAGCACACTCCCAAACATGATATCCACTGGCAGTCTTGGAACTCTGCCGAACATGAGGTAGAAGGGGGCAAAGCCAGTAGTCTCATGTATTGTGCAGTTGTACGCAAAAGTTAATGTTTGAATCATCTGGGGCCAGTGCACTTTTGCTCTAGCAGGGAGAGAGCGAATCATGTTGCCAAGTGTTCTGTTGAACCTTTCTGTTTGGCCATTCCCCATAGGGTGGTAGGGGGTGGTGTGAGATTTCCTTACTCCTGATACTTCCAGCAGCTCAGCTATAAGTCTGCTCTCAAAATTCGCTCCTTGGTCGGAGTGGATTCTACGAGGAAAACCATACACACAGAAGAATTGGTTCCAGAGTCTTTGGGCCACCACTTTTGCCGTCTGATTAGGACAAGGGAACGCATGTGCCAATTTGGTAAAATGGTCTGTGAGAACAAGTACATCCACATTGTCGTCATTTCTCCCCTCAGCAGACCAGAAATCAATGCACACCAGTTCCAGTGGTTCACAAGTTTTGACTGATTCCAAAGGTGCTCTGGCATCTGGCTCAGGCGTCTTGCTGAGAACACATCGCTTGCACTGCGTCACATACTTTCTCACCTCGTCGTCCATGCCACTCCAGAAAAATCGCTGACGAACTAGATGGAGGGTTCTAGTCTGGCCCTGATGGCCTACCTCATCATGAGTTCCCCTTAAGACTGTTGACTTCAGAGAGCTAGGCACTACAAGCTGATACCTTCTCTTTCCAACTTTATCTTTAGATCTCCTATAAAGAACTCCATCTCTCATCTCCAACTTTTCCCAATGCTTCAACATACGGAGCACCTGAGCTGTCTCATGAACCTTCTCCCTCCGTGATGGCCTTCTTTTTCTCTCGAGGAAGTAGATAACCCGTACCACCACATCATCTTCTCTTTGCTTCTTTCTTATTTCTGCAACAGTAAACGCTGGGAGGGTGGACAGACCGCATGACATATGGCTTGAGAATTGGGACCACTGGGCTGTGCGCACTGGTAAGGTGGAATCCCAGTCTAGGCTGGACTCTATAATAGCTTTCACCTCCTCCCTTCCCACTTCTTGTTTGACTCTACATTCATTCTTGCCATTATGTTGCTCTTGAGTATTGACAGATAGCTTGAACGCATTCTGAACAGATTCAAGACTCATAACATTTGCCTTGTTGCCTGGTTCGGTCATTCTAACCCCTTTTGCAAACGGCTCACGACTAAGGAGATCTGCTGGGATGTTCTGTGATCCTGGAATGTACTTAAGATCAAAGTCGAAAGGTGCTAACTTTGAGACCCACCGTTGCTCACAAGCGTCTAGCTTGGGCTTGGTCATTATGTATGTTAATGGGTTATTATCGGTTAGTACTGTGAAGTGAGCACCCTTTAACCAATGAGTAAACTTATCACACACTGCCCATTTAAGTGCAAAGAATTCTAACCGATGTGCTGGGTACCTGGCTTGAGAGCGGGACAAAGATTTGCTTGCGAATGCAACTGGTCTTGGTTTGATCTCACCATCAGCTATTTGACTCAGAACCGCTCCCAAGCCGTCCATGGATGCATCAGTAAATAAGAGAAACGGCTTGTCAAAGTCAGGATGAGCCAAAACTATGGTGGTGCTAATAGCCTTCTTAAGCTTTTCCAATGACATTTCACAATCTGATGTCCAATCTTCTGGCTTGAGGCATCTGTATGGCTTGGCGCTGACCTTTGCACCTCTGCGCTTAACCCTCTGTCCCGCCGTTAACTGGAATAATGGTTTTGCCAGACGTGAAAAATTCTCAATAAAGTGTGAATAATAATTGGCCATGCCTAAAAAAGATTTGACTTTGGTGTAGGAAGGCGTTTTCCCATCTTCTCCCATTAGATCCTTTGCTGTGATCTCATTAATCGCAGAAACTTTTGCAGGATCCGCAGCAATGCCTTCTGCTGTGACTATATGGCCTAAGAATTTGACAGATTTCCTTAGGAAGTAGCACTTCTTTGGGGCTAGCTTCAGGTTATGTTCTTTCAAGCGTGAAAATACCAGCTCGAGACGATCCAGGGCTTCTTGTTCACTCTTGCCAAAAACCAAGAGGTCATCCAAATAACACAGGAGTGACATGTAATTTTGATCACCAAATATTGAGGTCATCATCCTAGCAAATGTAGCTGGACTATTACACAATCCTTGGGCCATTCGATTGTACTCATAAAGCCCTACAGGTGTTGTACAAGCTGTATATTTGCGATCGTCTTCGTGTAAGGGTATATTATAGAACCCAGATGTAAGGTCCATGGTACTGAAGTAGCAGTTGCCACCTAAGGCAGCAAGGGCATCAGCCTGATGAGGTAAGGGATAAGCATCTTTTTCAGTTCTCTGGTTCAACCATCTGAAATCCGTACAAATTCTCAGTTCACCTGAAGGTTTCCAGACTAAGACAAGTGGAGAAGCCCACTCGCTGCTGGACTTACTAATGATCCCTTTCTCCTCCATTTCATCAAGCGTCTGCTTAAGTTTCTGAAATTGTGAGGGTGGGACTCTCCTGTATGGTAACCTGAAGGGTTTCTCATCTTTCAGTCTAATCCGATGTACTACGTCCCTCACTTCACCACAGTCAAGTCTATCCCGGGAGAAAATTGATTCGTATTTACCAACAAGGTTGGCCAGTTTTTCCTTCCATTCCTCAGACACATCACATGACTGGATATCTATTTGATGTAGGCCCAAATCATGAAGCTTTCCTGAGTATCCAGACCCAACCATTGACTCCTCTGCTGCATTGACGACACATGTGGATTGAATCACCTCTGAATCGTTTCCATTACCACAAGCTAGTTCTAGATCTTCTAGTGCTAGGCAAGGGTAAACCTGTGCAACTTTAGCATTTCGCCTGAGCGTAAGAGGGCGATCTAGTAAATTGACTACCTTCATTGGAATCCATTTGTCTCCCCATAAGGGATACACTGTACGTGCAACTAGTACATTTCTTGGTGCAGACTTGGACGTCGTGGGCTCTACAACGACAGTGCTGCCAATGGATAAGGGTACTTGCTCTTTCAATTTCCCCCATACCAGGTGCTCACATCGTGGGGCCAAAGTAATACACTGTTTTAGAATTACTGTACCAACTCTTTTGGGTATTTCCTTGCCTTGCCACCGATCTACATTGGCTAATAAGTTCATCAAGAGTCCTTCTGAATCCTCTGTGGCAGGTTGAGACAGGTTGTCCCAATACCACTGTGTTTTTTTTAGATGTTGCATCACATGCTTTATGGCATTTGACCCTACAATCATGTCATCTACTTGGCCAGGAACTACAAGCACAGGGACTGTCATTTTGCATTTGAAGAGGTCAATGTTAATTTCATATTCACACTTGGGTGATGTCTGCTTTCCCCCACACCCAACAAGAATTATCTTAGAGGGTCTACTTGATTCTCTTTGTAGGACCCCTTCATTGATTAGCTTACATTCGGCTACTTCACTTAAGGTACAGGCCATAGACCCACTATCGATCAGAGCTTTAAGCTCGACAGAACCCTGCACTAGTATTGACGCATAGAAGAGGCTGTCATTGCCAACAACTCTCTGATACACAACGTTACTGTTGCTCTCTACTTGAGATGGATGATCAAAGATTGTGGCTTTTGGGGGAGTTACGGCTTCGCCCACACTGACCCCCTCCTGGTATGGGCGTTTTAGTTTAAATTGTGAGTTGGTCCTGAAGGGGTGGGTTTCCTTGTCCCTGGTTTCCTCTCTGGACACTCAAACCCCCTGTGGCCAGGTTTGTGACAGCTGAAACACAGACCATCTCTAAAACAATGTGACTGTGTAGTGTGACTTTGCTCATTACACACCTTGCATGGGAGATCATTAGCGATAGCAGATGTTGAAGGTCGATTGTTCCCTCTCCCTCGGCTCTTCTCTTGAGTGGAGAGCAGTTTCTCTAGAAGGAACACCACTCTATCCATTGTAGCATGTTCACTGTTAGAGGCTTGGGGAGCTGGGAAAGCAGACTGTTGAGGCATGCACCACACATCAGAATTATCTTCCTCTTCAACCTTTGCTACACGCTGAGCTCTGCAAGATTTATTTGAAAGCTTGTCCCTGTGATGACTATCAACCATCTCTTGAACTTCTCCAACAGTCCATTTCTCAACCGGTTTGCTCCGAAAAGCAGTGTAAAGGGCTGGTTCAGGACAGTGCTTTATAAACATCATAGCTGCTTCATGACCTGGATCCTCAACCCTTTTTCCTTGTCTCTGCAAACAGTCATTGGCGAGGTCAACGGCTTTATTAAGTCTTATCCAGTAGTCAAGGCTGCTCTCCGATTGTCTTGGCAGAGTTGAGTAAAAATCAGCTAGAGGGGTTGTTGTAGAAATGGACTCTCCAAAGTGCTGTCTGAGAATATCATAGATGATATCAGGGTCTCTGCTTATGTTCACTAATGGGCTGTTGCGAATACCAATTCGGACAATATCTTTGGCACGTCCAAGTAGTCTGTCCATTATCTCTGCACCTCGGTCAGACATGCTACACCCTTTCTTGGTCAAGTACATTTGCATGATTTCCTGCCATTCAGTCACAGTACATCTGTCTGTGGCATCACCACGGAAGAAGGGTGGTTCCTTTATTTCTGGCTTTAGGATCACATTTACTCTTGACCAGTCATGGTGCTGCCCTGTAGCACTGGACTGTGGAGGGGTCGTTCCAGCATTGGGTCCCTGAGTCATTGGGCTTCCAAAACTTGAGGCTACTTGTGCTCCTATTTCACTACCTAGTTGTTTGACTAGATCTACTAGGGTTTGTTTTAAATCGTCAGGTTGACCTTGGCTGTAGTTTGGGGCAGCTTCGTCTTGTCGACCTACACGATCACCTGGTCTGTGTATTGCTAATGGAGACAGTGTAGAAACCTTGGCCCTATGCTCAATCATACTAGCCAACTGTCCCCCTCGTCCTATCCCTGTGATATTCCCAGCTGGTGTTTGGGGGGTGCTCATTATACCTGTAACAATACTGCGACTATCCATATTTTCCCCATCGCTAATATCACGCTCAGCAGTTACATGCCCCTTAAGTGTCTGATCGCATTCTTGGAAATCAAAATTCACTGACATTTTCGTTACAAATTCTGTCTAGTGTATTTAAAAAAAAATGATGCCCTTTTGTACTTTTGCGTTGTGTTTGCACAGTATCTAGTGTTCTTGGCCGAGTTGTAAATGTCCGTTGTACTTTTGCGTTGTGTTTGCACAGTATCTAGTGTTCTTGGCTGAGTTGATTCTCAACATCACCTTCCACTTCTCTTTTTTTTTTTTTTTGAATAACAGGATCGGTCACAACTCGTTCCCCAGTGATCTGCAGCCGCTGATCTTTGATCCGGGTCACGGCACCAATCTGTAGCGGATCAATAGACGCACCACAAGGTCAGCCCCAAATAAAGAGAAACGCCAGCAACGTCTTTTCGCTTTTGCGTGTTTACTGCAATCATAAAATGGGACAGTGTTACAATCAATCATCTGTTCTGGATTGACAATCTCTCTTCAGAGTGCTTCCCGCAAACTCCGTATTACAAGATGTATTTTCTTCACATTATCTTAAGTGGTTCCATTTAATAAGATGCATAACACCAAAGGCATATTTTTTATGTATAACTTATAAGATTTATGAATTCTGAAAATTAATAAAACAATAATGAAACAAAAGAATACAACTCATACCTGCAATCATAAAATGGGACAGTGTTACAATCAATCATCTGTTCTGGATTGACAATCTGCAAACACATCATTCAGTTAGTACATTGTCCCATATTTCTAATATGCAGGCAACTTACAATATCAAAGAAACAATTCATAGTTTCAGCTTCTTCTTAACACACATAACATGCTTTAAATCATGAACTACATTACCCAGAATGCACCGTTGATTACTGGCGCGCATTTCACTCGGTGCAGCACAGATTAACCACTCATGTCATCAAAATGAAATTAAGTGAAACCCAGATCAACATTAACAAGTATCCTCATACCCATGAAAACCACATAGGACATTAACTGATACTTTAAGTGTTATACCATTCATAGAAATATGACACAATCGCACGTTTAAAGCAATAAAGTTTATGTACTATATTAAACATGAAGAACCATCTATTTGACAAACAACAGGGTCACCAACAGTATTACCACCATATTTCGTTCTGATTTTATAATAACTTCTGTTTAATATGCTCTAAGATCTTGTTTGAATTGTCCATTAACGGAGACACATACCTCTCTTCAGAGTGCTTCCCGCAAACTGAAGAGTGCAACACGCGAGGAATATACCATTGATTGATAAAGGGGGGGATCATACCAACTCAGTAACACTAAAGGACACAACACATCTTTCCAATCAAACTCATGCAGTACAGGGCAGTAGTGCAATTATAATGTTTGAAAACCACAAAGACTAAACGCTGGTTGCTGTATGTTAAATTAAATACTGGTGTTGATTTAATATTCCAACTTCCCCCACCTTAATGAAATGTGGATCATTCCTTGCTCAATCTCTCTCTGCATCTGATTGAAGAGCAACTAATCTATTTAACAAAGTTTGAGGAATTATAAATTTTTCACACCATTACAATGGGAGCGGAGAAAGACGTGAGAAAAGCTATTCGGTCCGTTGTTGCAAAACTGCCGAATATACAGAAGTTAAACCCGGAGCAAGAACAATGTTTGTTAAGTTTTGTTGGTGGCCATGATGTTGTGGCCCTCCTCCCTTCGCTCACTTTGCTATAGCCTGGTGACAGGGCCGGCGCTCCGCACACGCACATCACGCGCTGCGCGTAGGGCACCAAGTGCTTGGGGGGGCACCAAAAAATCTGGGTCGTGAAAAATCATCACAATAGGCTACTAGTATAAATAACAAATAAAATATGTCTAAAGCATGTTAATATACAAAAGCAATACAAAAGTAATATAGGCCTAGACCAAATTAGTCGAGAAAAAGGTGAATCTCCTTTTTCGTCTCCCTCTGGTGCCCCCCCCCCTTCCCCACCTCCCAGTGGTCTGTTCGATTATGCCTCAATCAATGTCAAATTTGGCAGACACCGACCTCAGACATGGCCTCGAAAAGGCACCAAGAGTCGGGGGCGAAAAAAGGAAAAAGAATAGACAGCGGGATGATACTCGCGCGTCGCTTTGCAGGTAAGACAATGTTTTAAATAAAATGTTAGTTTTGTAGCGCGGGCGCCCTTGCGTCGTGTATGCATGTCCAGGGGGGGCGTCGCTAGTAGTGCAAATGAAATGATCCGGGGCTTTTTTAGCCCTGCATGTTGAATCTTTTATTTTAACGGGGGTCCGGGGCTTTCTCCCCCGGAAAATTTTGAAACTTGGCCTGTTTAAGATGCAGTTAGTTTGTTTGGGGAGAAAAGGAAGACCGCTTAGATACGTTTTTTCGTTGTTGTTTTATGCGGATAATGCGGTCATTTTCAAGAGGTTCATAGGCCAAGGCCCAAGGGCGACATCTGTTGGTGAAACTGCAATTAGAAAAAAAAAAAAAAAAAACACAATCTCAGTGTTTGTATATTTTCATATTCACAGAGTTGTCAAATTATTAGGGCTGGGAAAAGATTAATCGCATCCAAAATAAAAGTTTGTGTCTACATGATATATGTGTGTGTACTGTGTATAATTATTTTGTATATATAAATACACACACATATGCACGTATATATTTAAGAAATATTTGCATGTATATACTGTATATATTTATATATAATTTATATTATATATAAATTTAAATATTTTATATATAAATAACAAATATCTCTTAAATACATAAATGCAAATGTGTATTTATATATATACAAAATAATTGTACACAGTACACACACATATATCAATTATGTACAGAATTATTATATTGTGCTTCATCAGACTAAGAAATTCTGAATGGTTGTTATTCCTTGGGTGAGTGGGTGGGTGGGGGGGTGAGGGGGTGAGTGGGTGGGGGTGGGGGGGTGGGGGGGGGGGGGGGGGGGGGGGCACCACCAAGCATTTGTGCTTAGGGCACCCAAATGGCTAGCGCCGGCCCTGCCTGGTGATCACTATACAGCATTTGCGGCAGATCCGAAACGACCGCAGCGGCGTATTGTTAATGATTAGACCCAGCTTCGACAGTTGACTGAATAGGTACATCACTGTCCTTACTGTCAAATATACATTTAGAATTTACAATTGTTCCTTGAACTCTTAAATTCGATGAACAAAACCTGCAGCTCTCGTTGACAGACATCTTATTCTAAACATAATCCCATTGACAGTACAAGAAAGCAAAATCCTCTGATTTCATTTCATTTATTTATTTAAGGATAGGGATGCAACAATACCGTTTTTTCAAAACCGATCCGATCCGATACCAAAATTCTGAGTGTCGGCCGATACCAATCCGATACCAGCGCAGTTTTTTTTTTTAAATCAAGTAGAATTTTTATAACTCTGTGTGTTGAACTGATAATCACTCTTTTGTGTGTTAAACACAATCTACTTAATACAGACAACTTCATTATAAAGAAAAACAACAAATCAAAAAAATATATGATCATAATCTATGACAATAATGCTATTATAAACTAGATTAGTGGATAATACACATTGCTCTTTGTATTGTTGTAAAATACATTCATGAAAAACAAGATAACAAAAATCAAAAAGATAAATTATTTTAGATATAGCTTAGGGCCTAGGCTACTATAAAATTGAGAAATGTTTTAAATGTATAGCACAGCTGTTTAATGAGGCAGCAACATATGATAGATAGGACAGAACAAGAAAGGCTATTAATAATCTTTTATTGCGTCACTGCATTGATATGAAAGGCTCCAATACATCGCGGCACAAAGCGCTTATGCGCATCCCGAGCGCAGAATGATGCGCTTGAAGCCACAGGGAGTCACAGCGCGCAGCGCGTCGAGTCCGCATTGAAAAGTTCAAAGCACAAAGGAAATACACATTGATGCGTAGTGTATTATACAGTCTATGCATAATAGTTTATTGAGCCTTTTCTTTTTACAGTTTTAAATTTCAGTTACTGTGCGCGTGATTAACATATATAATGCTCTGACTGTACTGTTGTGATCTAACCGACACCCGGTAGAAAGTAACATGATTAAGTTACAGCAATAAAGTCCAGCAAGATAAAGTTGTTTTATGCGAAACAATAGACCTTTATCTACAGATCAAGTATAATAATAGTAACATTGAATCGCGACGCGCTGTTTGATGCAGAATGGAGAATGACTGACAGCCGCAACGGAGGGAAAAGTTTACGTTATCTTGAATTTAATGGCATAAATATTAATTTCTATCTCACATAATGGCTTCAGAGCACTTATAATAGAGTGCACGAAAACGAAAACTTTATGGTACTTAGAATGTTTTGTGCCTTTTGTGGGGCTTAACAATAACACACACTATATCGGATTTGGATCGGCCTCGTCTGATCGATACCCGATCCGGTGTCGTGGCAAGGTACTTACCCCTGAAAGGAAGTGTATCCCCGGTCGCGGGAGCGCGGCAGCGCGCTCGCATTCAGCAGGAGGTGTGTCATTGCTTTGTCCAAGGTAAATGAAACTATAACACGTGAATTGTTTAAGTTATCGTTTTACTGCTGTTGTTTTATCGACGAGGTTTAGCAAAGACAGCTATCACGTGGCCCATCAAAAACAAATTATTTTATTCTTCTGTGTGCTAACGATCGAACTTCATGCACTGAATTGATCAATTCTCACGAGAATGTCTAAAGTTACTGAAAAACCAAGACGACCATATCGTTTCACAAGCAAACAGCCTGTGGATATAAAATTGTTCTGACCCCCCAGCCCCCCCCCCCCCCCCCCCCCCCCCCCCCCCCCCCCCCCCCCCCCCTCCCTTTTGAATTAATCAAAATGGTTCAATAATGCATTGCACTTAAACAGGCTGGTCAATGGAATACACACACAAAAAAAGCGATTTTACAGATGATGCCCTATCATCAAGTGTTTTATTTTGTGAATACTGTACATCATGTGTAATAACAGCAGTGAATATGGACACATTTCTTGTTTCCTGACAAAACTTATAGTGGGATACAGATTTTTTCAGACCGTATTTTCGACCTGCCAAAATATGTCTCCCCCTCCACAATCTACAGATGATGCCCTATCATCAAGTGTTTTATTTTGTGAATACTGTACATCATGTGTAATTACAGCAGTGAATATGGACACTTTTCTTGTTTCCTGACAAAACTTATAGTGGGATACAAATTTTTTCAGACCGTATTTTCGACCTGCCAAAATATGTATCCCCCCTCCAAAATCTACAGATGATGCCCTATCATCAAGTGTTTTATTTTGTGAATACTGTACATCATGTGTAATAACAGCAGTGAATATGGATACATTTCTTGTTTCCTGACAAAACTTATAGTGGGATACAGATTTTTTCAGACCGTATTTTCGACCTGCCAAAATATGTATCCCCCCTCCAAAATCTACAGATGATGGCCTATCATCAAGTGTTTTATTTTGTGTATACTGTACACATCATGTGTAATAACAGCAGTGAATATGGATACATTTCCTGTTTCCTGACAAAACGTATAGTGGGATACAGATTTTTTCATACCGTATTTAAACCTGCTATAAAAGGTATCCCCCTCTCGATATTCCACAGATGATGGCCTATCAACGTCTCCACTTCCTTTGGCGCCAAGAAAGCAAGGAAAGCCCCCCACCACCCATCCTCACCACCATCTACAGAGATACTATAGAGAGTGTTTCAGTCAGCTGCATCACTTTCTGGCGTGGGAATTGTAGGGCCTCCGACCGCAGCGGATAGTGCTCAACCTCCAAGATCTATACACCTCCAGAGTTAATGAAAGGGCTAAGAAAATCACTTTGGACCCCACACACACAGCCCAATTTCTCTATGAACTGTTGCCCTCCAGTCTGAACAGATAAAACTCTAATAACTATACACTCTTTCATAACTGTCATGTTGTACATAACATCTCAAAATTGTTGCCTGCATCTGTAGCCTATAGCATCTTAAACTGGACACCTGTAAATAACATGGGCCTATCTGTACATTCATATGGGCCTACATTTCTATTACTGTACTATCTTGTATTATTTAAATGTTATTTTATTTTTAATATTGTTATTGTATTATATATATTTTTTTATTAAATTCCTATATGCCTCTATTATCATGTATGTCTGCACTATGTCTGTACTTTCCTTCCTCATTCCTTCACATCTTTTTCTGATTCTAATTCTTCTTTGCGGCACTGTGGTCCAAGTGAAACGAAATTCCGTTCCCTTGTGTGTATATGGACTATACTATGCGGAAATTACAATAAAGCTGTCAAGAAGTGACTTCTTTCCAAAAGTTAAGTGTATTTTCACTAGGGTGAGTATCCGTCCCGCTTTGCGCTGGACCGCACAGCATTTTCATCCCCTTGTCCTGCACGTCGCATATTGAGATAATGTCCCGCATCAGTCTGTTGGTTTGGGTCTGGGTCAGAACAATTTTATATCCACAGGCTGTTTGCTTGTGAAACGATATGGTCGTCTTGGTTTTTCAGTAACTTTAGACATTCTCGTGAGAATTGATCAATTCAGTGCATGAAGTTCGATCGTTAGCACACAGAAGAATAAAATAATTTGTTTTTGATGGGCCACATGAGAGCTGTCTTTGCTAAACCTCGTCGATAAAACAACAGCAGTAAAACGATAACTTAAACAATTCACGTGTTATAGTTTCATTAACCTTGGACAAAGCAATGACACACCTCCTGCTGAATGCGAGCGCGCTCCCGCGACCGGGGATACACTTCCTTTCAGGGGTAAGTACCTTAGCACGACACCGGCAAAAATGGCAGTATCGGACCCGATATCGATACTGAGTATCGGATCGGTGCATCCCTATTTAAGGACAGTGCACATTAATGAACATTTCTGTAAATGTGCCAGTGTTAGCCAGGCTCATTTTCAACTGTAGTCCATTGGCAAGATGTTATATTTGGCACATTATTAAATGATCATTCGGACTTGTTGTTTCCGGCCGGTTTCGGCGCATGACATAAGTCACGACCCCACGTTAGCGATTCGATTGACTATGGCAGATCCTGAGTGACTCTGGGCAGATCCAATAGTTTTGAACTTTAACAGAGTACCCGCCTACAAGGAAGCAAACGTTTCTCAATGGAGAGAGGCCAGACTCTCTGTACAAATGAAATGTACGAGAGTCTGGTAGAACCAGGCTACACAAATCCAGGGCTGGGCTGGGAAATTCATTCTAGTAATGAAAACACTAGTATACTGTGCTGAGCAGGAAGCTGCATATCCTCATTTTTTGTCTGTTTCTTACTTATACCTTATTAAACCATTATTAAATTTTAAAGACAGAAAATGTCCAGTTAGTTCAATGAAAGTGCCCCTTGTCAGAGAATGGATTTAAATGACCTGGGAAGGGTTGCATGAGCAGTATGTAAGGTCTTAGCGAGACAGAATTCACACTAGGGGGCTACAATCTAAAAATTAGTCTGTCATTAACTCAATTAATTTAATTGGATTCCCTAGGGAAAAAATAAATACACCAAAATCTATTTGAAATACATTTATATCATGCTAAGTATACTACAAATACATTTACATATTTTTGTCCTTATTAAAAATACCGTGCAAATGTACTTTTGGTATACTAAATTGACTTAAAGTCTGCTAAATTAAAACTAATTTTGCACTTAAAGGTGCAATGGGTGATTCTCTACAGAAACATTTTTTGTTATGCTGGTTGAAAGTCTTCTCATGTCCTGATAGCAATCACTATGTTAAGCGGTCTAAATGTATTCTTATAAATATAATCTGTGGAAGGCACAGGACCATAAAATGTTTGTTCGGTCCGAATGAAATGGCATGTGTTCCCAGTGTGTGTTTGCATACCACTGTTCACGCAGACATCATACGTCATGAGCGCGTTCACGTACTCTGCATGCAGACAGAGCAAGAATGGCAGGGAAACAACATAACTTTCCTTCTGAACCGAGTGGTTCAACAAGTGTCAAGTATCTACATTTCAAGTTCGACAGTACAGTTCTATGTACTGCTGACTTTGGCCCTATGCATATAATTCCGTAAGATTTGACTGTGTTGTCGCCATGTCCTGAAATCGTATATGAATAAATTGGAAATACATTACATTCTTTTCCTATAAAGAAGTTTGTATTGTGCAATAAAGAAGTACTCCAAATAAAGTTTAATTATAATATTTATATCAAAAAGCGATGTCAATAAATATGTTAATGGCTTAGTACTAAGTATGAAATAAATGTATTTTAAATACATTTTGTTATAGTTTTTTTTTTCACTAGGGTTTTTCACTAATTTGTTCTTATAAAGATAGTTAGTTACCCAAAAAATTTTAATCAAAAGAAAGTCATAAAAGTTAGGATTGACATGAGGGTAAGTAAATGATGACAGAATTTTCATTTTTGGATGAACTATCCCTTTAAGGCAGAACTTAGCTAGTAGGTCATCAGCTCTCCATAAAGTAATATGTAGTTGCAGAATATGACATATTGTTACCTATAGTGCATTGTAATTGATTCACATGACACAACTGGGCGGTGCTTGCTTCGAGGCTGTAAGCTCCGCCTGAGCCTTGTATTTCTTTATGTTTTGAGCCATCATTTACTATCTAGTTGTTTATACTACCAAATACAGCTTACCCAACATCTCAGATTAACCTTACATCTCTAGCTTCCGTTATTGTTAACACAGCACGCTAGTAACTCGATAACGTTAGCCTGCTAACGCGCCACCCGTGCACTCATTTATATATTTATTTTCTCTCGCGCGCCCGCCCCTTTGAGTTCATAAAGTCCAGGTAAGTAAGAAATCAGTCAACAAACACGGTGAGTAATGTCTTCTTGTCCTGTCATTGTCACCTGTGTCACATGTCATATGTTTAGTATAGCCTTCTCCGATGGCAATATAGGATTTATATGTGATAAATGCAAGGAGACAGTCAGGCTGACGGAGAAGATTTCAGAACTAGAGACACGCATCCAAACTTTAATTGAGGATGGTAAGAATGCTAGATCTTTAGATAGTGTTTTGGATGCGTTTAGCATAGTGAACTCTTTACATGATTCGGTTACGGCTGAAGTAGAGCCCGTGCAGCAGGGCAGATGGGTGACTGTCAGAGATCGCTCTAGTCGCGGATCAAAGAACCACTGTTCCGTTCCGATTCTCATAACAAACCGATTTGCCCCACTCAGTGAAACACCCACTGAGAATTCTGTTGATTGTGCCCTGGTAATTGGTGATTCGATCACACGGAACGTGAAAATAGAGACACCAGCCACCATAGTCACATGTTTGCCGGGAGCCAGAGCGCCTGACATCAAAGCAAATTTAAAAGTGCTGGCTAATGATAATCGTAAATTCTCTAAGATCATTGTTCATGTCGGCACTAATGATGTTCGACTCCACCAGTCGGAGATCACCAAAATTAATATTAAAGAGGTGTGTGAACTCGCAAGTACGATGTCAGGCACTGTGATTTGCTCTGGCCCCCTTCCTGTACGCAGGAGTGATGAGATAGTTAGCCAATTGGCCTCACTGAATGGTTGGCTGTCGAAGTGGTGTCCGCAGAATAATATAAAATTCATAGACAATTGGAAAAGTTTTTGGGGCAAGCCTGATCTGTTGATAAGAGATGGTATCCATCCCTCCTGGGCTGGTGCTGCTCTTCTCTCTAGTAATTTGGCTCATAGTCTTAGAGATAAAACATGACAATCTGGGGCTCAGGTCAGGAAGCAGACAGACTGGCTAAACCGACTGTCTGCTAGCGGCCTCATGTCACCAAGGTCAGATAAATCCCATCACATAGAGCCTCTTTCACCTAGATATCATCATATAGAGACTGTGTCTGTTCCCCGAATTTGGAAATCCAAAAAACAGGTTAAAAATGTAATTGATGTTCAACAAATAAAAAACAGATATAATACAGATGAGCAAATGATAAAGCTTGGCTTGCTGAATATTCGATCCCTTACTTCAAAATCTCTCATAGTTAATGATATGATTTCAGATTATAATCTTGATATGCTGTGTTTGACAGAAACCTGGCTAAAACCAAACGATTACATTATTTTAAATGAGTCAACCCCACAAGATTACAGTTATAAACATGAACCTCGTCTGAAAGGCAAAGGGGGAGGTGTTGCTGTAATTTATAGTAATATTTTCAAAACCACTAAGAAATCTAGCTTTAAATATACTTCTTTTGAAGTCTTGGTGCTTAATGTAAAATATATAGTGTAAACGATAAATCACATTTGAGAATTATGCTGGCTACTGTATACAGGCCACCAGGGCACCACAAAGATTTTATCAAAGAATTTGCGGACTTATCAGAATTAGTATTGGCTGCCGATAAAGTACTAATTGTTGGTGATTTTAATATACATGTAGATAATGAAAAAGATGCATTGGGATTGGCATTTAAAGATATTGTAAACTCAATTGGAGTTAGACAACACGTGTCAGAACCTACTCATTGTCGTAATCATACTCTAGATCTAATATTATCACATGGAATAGATGTTGATGCCGTTGAAATTCTGCAGCAGAGCGATGACATCTTAGATCATTATCTAGTCTCATGTAAATTACATTTAGCCAAGGCTGCAAAGCCAACTCCGTGTTATAAATACGTTAGACCTATAACTTCTGCCACTAAAGATTGCTTTATCAATAATCTTCCTAATCAGTTTCATCATCTCAGCATCCCGGATAGCTTAGAAGAACTTGATATTGCAACAGAAACGTTTAACTCTCTCTTTTCCAGCACTTTAGACGCAGTTGCTCCGTTGCGCTTAAAGAAGATTAAAGAAAATAGTCCAACGCCGTGGTACAGCGAGCACACCCGGGCTCTTAAGAGAGCAGCCAGAAAAATGGAGCGCAACTGGAAGAAAACTAAACTAGAGGTATTTCGGATTTCGTGGAAACAGAGCTTGATTGCTTACAGAGAGGCTTTAAAAGCTGCTAGATCTGCTTATTTTTCAACCCTATTAGAAGAAAATAAACATAATCCAAGGTATTTATTTGAAACAGTGGCTAAACTAACGAAAAAGAAAGCTTCAAGCTCAGAAGTGTCCAAGCAACACAGCAGTGATGACTTTATGAACTTCTTCACTTATATGATTGATAATATCAGGGACAAAATTATAACTATGCAACTGTCTACTACAGTATCGCATCAGGAAGTGCATTGTAGTCTCCCTGAGGAAAAATTTTATTAATTTGTTGCTACAGGAGAGGAAGAATTCTGCAAACTCGTTAATTCATCTAAATCGACAACTTGTATGTTAGATCCTATACCGACTAAGCTACTGAAAGAGGTGTTTCCAGAGGTCATATATCCTCTTCTTAATATCATTAATTCACCTTTGTCTCTAGGATACGTACCAAAAACCTTTAAACTGGCTATGATAAAACCGCTTGTTAAAAAACCACAACTTGATCCTACAGAATTAGTCAATTACAGGCCGATCTCGAATCTGCCTTTTCTGTCAAAGATATTAGAAAAAGCAGTATCTTCACAACTATGTTCCTTTCTAGAAAGAAATGATATCTGCGAGGATTTTCAGTCCGGATTTAGACCGTACCATAGTACTGAGACCACTCTCATTAGAGTCACAAATGATTTGCTCTTATCATCCGATCGTGGTTGTATCTCTCTATTAGTGTTACTCGATCTTAGTGCTGCATTTGACACCATTGACCACAACATTCTTTTAAATAGACTAGAAAACTATGTTGGCATTAGTGGAATTGCATTAGCATGGTTTAAATCATACTTAACTGACCGTTATCAGTTTGTAGCAGTAAATGAAGAGATGTCTTATCGATCACAAGTTCAGTATGGCATACCACAAGGCTCAGTACTAGGACCGCTGCTGTTCACTCTGTACATGCTACCATTAGGAGATATCATCAGGAAACCGAAACATGGAGTTAGCTTTCACTATTATGCCGATGATACTCAGCTGTATATTTCTTCAAAACCCAACGAAACTTACCAATTCACAAAATTAACGGAATGCATAGCTGATATAAAAAAATTGGATGACTAGTAATTTCCTACTACTAAATTCTGAAAAGACAGAGATTCTAATTGGACAAAAAACTTCCACACGTAATAACCTAGAATACTGTCTAACACTTGATGGCTGCTCTGTCAAGTCTTCGTCGTCGGTTAGGAACCTGGGTGTGCTCTTTGATACCAACCTTTCTTTTGAAAGCCACGTGTCTAGTATCTGTAAAACTGCATTTTACCATCTTAAAAATATATCTAAAATACGCCATATGCTCTCATTGGGAAATGCGGAACAATTAGTCCATGCGTTCATGACCTCAAGGCTAGATTATTGTAATGCTCTACTGGGTGGTTGCCCTGCACGCTTAATAAATAAACTACAGCTAGTTCAAAACGCCGCAGCTCGAGTTCTTACCAGAACCAGGAAATATGACCATATTAGACCGGTTCTGTCAACACTGCATTGGCTCCCTATTAAACATCGTATAAATTTTTAAATATTGTTGATTACCTACAAAGCACTAAATGGTTTAGCTCCGCAGTACTTGAGCGAGCTCTTAACGCATTATAGTCCTTCACGTCTATTGCGATCTCAAAATTCCGGCCAGTTGATAATACCTAGAATATCTAAATCGACTGCTGGCGGTAGATCCTTTTCCTATTTAGCACCAAAACTTTGGAACAGTCTTCCTACCATTGTCCGGGAAGCAGACACACTCTGTCAGTTCAAAGCTAGACTAAAAACACATCTCTTTGACCTAGCATACACATAATACATTATAGACTTCTATAATTCAATGTTAGGCTGCATAGATTAGGTCAGCCGGAACTGGGAACACTTCCCTTAAATCTTGATGTACTCGCTACATCATAAGAAGAATGGCATCTACGCTAATATTAGTGTCTTTGTTTATCCCGAGGTTTTCCCGCAGCCTGCCGGATCTAGGCCGTATCCAGATCTGACGAAGGAGATCCGCCTGGAGCCGATGACAATGCAGTGCTGAAGTATCCACTATCCTCTCCCTATGGAGGATCCCTTTTCCACTCTACAGATAAAGCGTTGTGAATTCCGGCTCGCGTACCCCGAAGTGATAAAATAAAACAAAATTCTGTATCAAAATTTATAGGCAAGACAAGTAGTTTGTTTAGGCTGGGTTGTATGAATTACAAACCTGCACACATATTTTAAAAAGCACATAACTATAGAATCAATTCTGAATGAGCATGTGAACGCCGTCAGCGTTAATCACAGGTTCGCGTTTAAAGTCTGATCATTTCGACGGAGGTGAATCAATCAAAGTTAACTTTAGCTGGAAATAACATTATTCAAGAACCGCTATAACGCCAAAACAATCTGTTACCTTAAATTATATGTTTATCTCTGTAAAGCTGCTTTGAAACAATCCATTGTTAAAAGCGCTATATAAATGAAGATGACTTGACACAGGTTATTGTTAACTATTGCATTTTGTTTAAAGAAATTTTAAGCAGGCTCGGATAACCCCACTGCTTCAGAAACCGACTCTAAATCCAGCACATCTGGAACATTACAGACCGGTATCCCTTCTTCCATTCGTCGCGAAAACACTTGAACAAGTTTTTTTCAACCAGATCTCTTCCTTTTTTACACAGAACAACCTCCTGGACAACAACCAGTCTGGTTTCAAAAACGGACACTCAACTGAAACTTTCCTGCTCTCAGTATGGTAAATGGTAAATGGACTGCATTTATATAGCGCTTTCACAGACCCAATTGACACCAAAGCGCTTTACATATTGCCTCACATTCACCCATTCACACACCGACGGCGATGTCAGCCATGCAAGGCCCCATCCAGCTTGTCGGGAGCAGCTGGGGTTAGGTGTCTTGCTCATGGACACCTCGACACTTGGTCAGGTGGAACCGAGGATTGAACCACCAACCTTCCGGTTTGTAGACAATCTACATGAACCACTGAGCCACTGCCGCCCAGTAATTGAAGCTCTGAGACTGGCAAGAGCAGCTTCCAAATCCTCAGTTCTCATTCTGCTGGATCTGTCTGCTGCCTTTTACAGTTAACCACCAGATCCTCCTGTCAATCCTAAAGATGAAGGGCATCTTGGGGACCGCACTCCAATGGTTCAAGTCTTACCTCTCAGGTAGGTCCTTTAGGGTGTCGTGGAGGGGTGTGGTGTCTAAGACCCAACATCTAGCTACTGGGGTGTCTCAGGGATCAGTGCTTGGACCACTTCTCTTTTCCATTTATGTGACATCACTAGGATCTGTGATTCAGAAACATGGCTTTTCCTATCACTGCTATGCTGATGACACACAACTCTACCTCTCATTCCAGCCTGACGATCCGACTGTAGCTGCTCGTATCTCAGCCTGCCTGAGAGGCATTTCTGGCTGGATGAAGGACCACCACCTTCAACTAAACCTTGCGAAGACAGAGCTACTTGTGGTCCCGGCCAACCCAACACTTCATCACAACTTCTCCATTCAGCTAGGCTCGTCATCCATAACTCCATCAAGGTCAGCTTGGAACCTTGGGGTTGTAATTGATGATCAGTTGAAATTCACAGACCACATTGCTAGAACTGCCCGGTCATGTAGATTTTCCTTGTACAACATTAGGAGGATCAGGCCCTTCCTATCAGAGCATGCTACACAATACCTTGTCCAAGCACTTGTTCTATCCAGACTGGACTATTGTAATGCTCTCCTGGCTGGTATTCCAGCTTGCTCTGTCAAACCTCTGCAACTGATCCAAAATGCTGCAGCCAGAATGGTCTTTAATGAGCCAAAGAGAGCACACGTCACTCCTCTCCTCACACAATTGCACTGTTTGCCAGTTGCCGCTTCACTGACGTTTGCCTACAGAACAACCACTTGCTCTGCTCCCATTTACCTAAACTCATTACTTCAGACTTATGTGCCATCCAGAAACTTGCGCTCTGCAACCGAATGTCGTCTTATTGTGCCTCTTTGAGATGGCACCACATCTCTTTCTCTGGCCTTTTCCATGCTGGTGGAATGATCTGCCTAACTCAACTAGAGCTGCTGAGTCAAGAAACTGCTGAAGACGTATCTTTTTCAACAGCACTTGATCCAGTAATACTAACACTTTCTCTTAGATCCTTTTTTTTATTTAAAAAAATAAATAAAATAATTTGCATGGACTGGATTAGATTAAACTGAGAGGGGTCATAACACTTGCACATTGTTGTCCTACTGTTAGTTTAACTGCTACAGTTGTTCTCATTTGTGAGTCGCTTTGGATAAAAGCGTCAGCTAAATGAATATTATGTAAATGTAAAGAAATGCTCAAACCACAACAGATTATATTCGCCTCCATCAGAATGCAAGGCTCAGGGAAACCCCAAACATGGGTCTTAAAGTAACACACACCCAGACAATACCAGCTGTACACATTAGTTTGTCTTTTGTCTCACATAACTATCAACAGTAATAAATTAAATTTCCATCAAAATATGATTGTTACGGTTGGGTGTAGGCAGGAAGCACGAGGAGATCAGGATTTCCAAAAACAATATACTTTACTAATAAATCAAACTCAAACTGATACAGGCAGGCAAAGGATGCACAGGAAACATACACACACCTTTCACAAACGAGAACCGACCAGGAGTGAGGGAGAACACAGGGTTTACATACATAGAACAGATTAGGGAAACAAGGCACAGCTGGGGCAAATGAACTAGACACAGGTGAATAAACTAAACACTAACGAGGAGCGGGAAACTGGAAACAGGACTGAACCAAATACACAAAGAACGGGGGAAACACAGGACATACATGTAACATTAGCTCCCCCTCCTGCAAGGCGCGTCCTCGCGCCGAGTAACATCAATAAGGGTGAGGGGGTGGGCGCCCTGGAGGCTGACGAGGGAGTGGCCTACCCGGAGCAGGAAGCCTCCAGGGCGGCGCAGGACGTGCAGGAGGCCAGGGCGGAGACTTTCCCTCGGGTGGCCAGGGTGGAGAGGCCACTTCAGGTGGCCAGGGTGGAGAGGCCACTTCAGGTGGCCAGGGTGGAGCAAGCTGGTCAGGGGGCCATGGCGGAGACGCACCATCAGGTGGCCTATATCCCCCCCCAAAAAATTTCCTTGGGGAGAGTGCCAGGCTCAGGGACGTGCATCAGGTCAGGCTTGGGAGGCCTGGATGGGACCAGTAGAGAAGGCTCTGGCGGGCAGGCGACGGGCTCAGGCTCTGGCGGGCAGGCGACGGGCTCAGGCTCTGGCGGGCAGGCGACGGGCTCAGGCTCTGGCGGGCAGGCGACGGGCTCAGGCTCTGGCGGGCAGGCGACGGGCTCAGGCTCTGGCGGGCAGGCGACGGGCTCAGGCTCTGGCGGGCAGGCGACGGGCTCAGGCTCTGGCGGGCAGGCGACGGGCTCAGGCTCTGGCGGGCAGGCGACGGGCTCAGGCTCTGGCGGGCAGGCGACGGGCTCAGGCTCTGGCGGGCAGGCGACGGGCTCAGGCTCTGGCGGGCAGGCGACGGGCTCAGGCTCTGGCGGGCAGGCGACGGGCTCAGGCTCTGGCGGGCAGGCGACGGGCTCAGGCTCGGCAGGCGTGCAGGGAAGCTCAGGCGGGCAGGCGTGCAGGGAAGCTCAGGCTCGGCAGGCGTGCAGGGAAGCTCAGGCTCGGCAGGCGTGCAGGGAAGCTCAGGCTCGGCAGGCGTGCAGGGAAGCTCAGGCTCGGCAGGCGTGCAGGGAAGCTCAGGCTCGGCAGGCGTGCAGGGAAGCTCAGGCTCGGCAGGCGTGCAGGGAAGCTCAGGCTCGGCAGGGCTGCAGGGAAGCTCAGGCTCGGCAGGGCTGCAGGGAAGCTCAGGCTCGGCAGGGCTGCAGGGAACCAGCTGTGAAGGCTTGGCTGGGCTGGCTGGGATCAGTGGCGGAAGCTCTGTGTCCCAGTCAATAAGCTCCTCCTCTTCCCCTGGACCGATGGTGAAGGGAGAGCCACAGCTCGCCAATACCCACTCCACAAAGGCAGTGAAGTTCCCCCGAGGCCCATCTCCAGGCAGGCATGCTTTGGTCTCAGCATTGAGGCCTGCCCGGAAGAACACACAGAGGCTGGTGTCATCAAAATGAACAAGAGGAACCAAGTCCAAATACCTCTGTGTGTGGGCCTCGAGGGACTGATCCTCCTGAGACAGGAGAAGGATTTGGACTGCTGCATCCATCGATGTTTTGGTCGGTTCTTCTGTTACGGGGTGTGTAGGCAGGAAGCACGAGGAGATCAGGATTTCCAAAAACAATATACTTTACTAATAAATCAAACTCAAACTGATACAGGCAGGCAAAGGATGCACAGGAAACATACACACACCTTTCACAAACGAGAACCGACCAGGAGTGAGGGAGAACACAGGGTTTACATACACAGAACAGATTAGGGAAACAAGGCACAGCTGGGGCAAATGAACTAGACACAGGTGAATAAACTAAACACTAACGAGCAGCGGGAAACTGGAAACAGGACTGAACCAAATACACAAAGAACGGGGGAAACACAGGACATACATGTAACAATGATACATAAATAATCATGAAATCTGTTATTGTTATATAATTTATATAAATAATTTATTGTTTTATTAAACTATCAATGTTAATTTTTCAGAAACTATATCTAAGATAAAGAAATAAAGATACATAGCTTAAAAAAAAAATACTAATACACCAAATTGACTGTAATTTTATGCAAACCCTGCAATCAGGTGACACACATAGGAAAGTGTGTAGTTTAGTGTAGAGCCACTTAGAAGTAATTTATTAATTTATTGTTTAATACCTTCAAAAGGTAAACGAGTGTAAATGTCGTTGTAAGGATTTAAGTCTGTCACACAGAACGATCTCATTCATGTAATTCAATCACCTTGCCATTTTGTTTCAGCCATCACTCCTGGTAGGCTTCTGTATTTAAATTATATGTAGTGTTGCAGTTTAATCAAGTTTAATAGTGCAACGCTCAGATATTTACGACTGCACAAGTTGTAGCTTAGCGCTCATTTAATTTCCAAACAGGCAAAGTTACAACTTATGCACAGCTGGTGAAATCGGCCCCTGGAAGTCTGAGTTTTCTGCTGAAACCTTCGTTCAGATTCTGTCCTGCTCTTACCTCGAACACCATTACATGAAAATAAGAGTACAACTATATATCCGTTTAACCAGCAAAACACAGAGAGCTTGGCATTCACAACACTGAGAGAGAGAGAGAGAGAGAGAGAGAGAGAGAGAGAGAGAGAGAGAGAGAGAGAGAGAGAGAGAGCGAGAGAGAGAGAGAGAGAGAGAGGGTGGGAGTTGAGATGTGGGCAGAAAGTCAGAAGAATGTTATTGCCAAAACACTGAATTGGGACAGGCAGAAAAACACTAGTATCTGTGATACGGAGCTCCTCTCTGAACAGTGGTTCTTCTATCTAAAGCAGAAAAGAGAGAAAAAAAGGATCACCAAGACATTCTTGGTTACTTATTGCTACAAATCCTCCTATTTCTCAGCTTCTCTGTCTCTTTTTCTGTCTCCCAGGTTTGTATGCTTCACACTCACTAGTGGATGATAGGGGGTTACGGATCTGGAGTGCTGCAGATGGCAGATGGTACCACACACACCCACCCACACACACACACACACACACACAAGTCTCTAACCACGTATGCCTTCTCTTGCTCATATATGAACATATGTGAACGCTAACCCCTTCTGTGTGCCTGTCTCTCACAAATATGGGCGTGATCAAGGTTTCTGCACACACTGAGTCAATCAGCTGAACTGCTGTACCTATCCAGGCACCGATAAACAGATCTGTCATAGAGCAAGATATACAGAAATAGAACATTTGTGATGAACTTAATGCAATGCATAAATCAAACTTAGCTTGTGATTAAAGATCAGTAAGCATGATTAAAATGCTTTGGCAGATGTTAATTGGGATATTGGTTTCCACAGAAATCTCTCCTTTATTTCAAATGCACTGCATCACTAAAGCTATAAAAAGGTAAATAATTATCTCTTTCAGAAGTATACAAAAGCAAAAATTATATACTGCTCTTACACAACAAAACAATTCAGCTAGTTTCAGGTCAAATCATTAATATCTCTTCAAATACAATAAACAAAACATAAAATGCAAGTTTGTTACGGTAAGAGAGTTTTAAAAATAGCCAGCACCATCACAAAATAGTTCAACCAAATGCTTGAATAGGGGCAAACTGCAGTGACCTTAAATTGAATGTGAATTTGACACATTTGCATATTTGACACATTGGAATATCTATGGTAATTCCCATAATCTCTTTCTCTCCCTCTGTCCCTGGTTTTCTTATCAGGGTTGTGTGGTAATGTTCCTGCCTGTGTAGAACAACTGTTCTTCGGACATTATCTCCACAATGATCGTCAATTTGAGGCTGAGAGGGTGATGGACCAATTTTTTCTTTTCTCTCTCCTTTTTCTTTCTTGAGATGGAACACTCAATAAAATAAAATCCTGATCTTAGACAACATGTGTACTGTTCTATGTAAGGGATAATGTACTGTCATTATCACAAAATAACCCCCTTTGGGTGATACAAGGTCACTATAAAGATTACTAATTGCGTCAACAGCGGACGATATCGTTAAACAAGTGCTTGTCTGCCGCTTTAAATGCTCAAGGTCGTTATAGCAGATGGATTCTGATTGGCTGTCAATGTTTTTATCGTTCGTCAGCTGGATGAATAGCAGAGTTGCCACCACACCTATACAGATAACGGCACTGAGGAATGATACTATCATTGGAATCACTTTCAGAACTATTTTTTATTTTCAGCTGATGAATGATAAAACACTTGATAGACAATCAGAATCCTCGGATGCCATGGACGACCAATCAAAATTGACCAATCAGAATCAAGTAACTTATTCCAGAGCGCTGTGTAATAAGTCAAATCTTTGCTAAATTGTCCGCTTTTAAGTGTCGTTCTGAGTGAAAGAAATGTCATTTTCTCTGAGTTGGTAAAGTACACAGATGGACATTGTAAACATCACTCGTTTAAATGTCAGATGTGCTAATGTATGGGTGAAGGAATAAGACAGAGAAAGAGAATGAGAGGTCTGGTCTCAGGATATGAGTTTACTTAAATACAGAGAGAATGCTAATCTTTTTTTTTCTCCACACTCTAACTGTGGTTTGAACAGGGCTCTTTTT
This sequence comes from Tiaroga cobitis, assembly GCA_030578255.1. Taxonomy (NCBI): domain Eukaryota; kingdom Metazoa; phylum Chordata; class Actinopteri; order Cypriniformes; family Leuciscidae; genus Tiaroga; species Tiaroga cobitis. Next base: position 28,966,661 of record CM060593.1, read on the forward strand.
TTGACTTGGTCTTGTACCTAAACAACAATCTAACAACCACTCACAACACCCGGCTAGTAACCACATAGCAACAAACAAACAACTGCATAGCAAAAACCTGCCCAGCAAGCAATAGCCGTCATTTCAACGTCCCGGTGGCTATATGTAGCCCACTTCTAGCCTAAACAACTATAAATCTGGTTATATGTCATTTTTTCTTAAATAATTAGCGAGATGATAGATATTACATCATGCTATCAAAGTCAACTGAGATTACAAAGTGTTTGGCTTCATTTATTTGCCATGTTATATGTGTAGTCTGTGCGTAGACACGATCTAGCTCTCTAGTAGACGGGCTATTTCCAAGCAAGTAATAGTCGTCATTTCACCGTTTCTGTTTTACCCGATATAGTCCGTAACCCACTAGTCAAAATAACCTTGAATTTGTATACATGACGTTTTGGCCACAATAAATTACGAAATTTATGATATAACATCATGGGAGCAAATGCAACCGTGATTACAAGTTGTTTGGTTTAATTTCTTTCACGTTATTCATAGTCTATGCATAGTCACGATTTAGCTCCTTGTCAGACCGACTATTTTTAGGCCACTTTGAGTCCAAAGTAAAAAAAAAGAAAGAAAAAAGTTTAAGGCCAGGTAGTGCATAAGATGGCTGTTATAATCCCATCATGTTTGCAACAAGATGCCATTCATGACATGGTCTTTTTTAGCAAAGATTTAGCTCTGAATTGGACGGGCTATATCTAGTCTACTTTTAGCCAACACTATTGTAAACATTTTAATTAGCATTATCTTCGTTGTCACATAACATTAAAAGTTATATAGACATTCGACGATAATATTGTATTATCTTTTATTTTAAGTTCTATAAAATTTCTATTTAAATTCCCAACCGCTAGATGGCACAAGCGAAGCCCTACCGAGATATGACTACAACATGGAATAGGCTACTGGTGACCATCATAGACAGTAAAAGAAATGGACAGAGCGATCTCATTGGAACTCAGTTGAGACAGTTGAAGCCCACTTTTAGCGATTTTTGAGCACTTCCGTTCCTGACGCGCAGACTCAGACCGACTCAAACTAAGCTTGATGACGTGAGCAACCTGTCTGACAGACGTTAATCTTCTAGTAGCTGTGCGTGAAAATTGCCAACATTAATCTTGCAGAGACGGGGAACTTGAGCAAAGAGTTCTTTGGCGTGAGTGAGCAGGAGTAAGTATTCCGTTGCTTTTATGGACTCATTATCTATGGGCTTCTCCCTTGACGGGACGTCCCCCCGATTGCCTGCGAGCTTCTCCTCCTGTCTGTACGGTAATTTCTGTACAGCGCGACAGAGAGTCGAGTGGTTATGACACAATCGTTAGCCTATTTTTACCAAAACTGTTTCTACGGGGCCATAATGTAACATAGAAGGTAATGGAGCCCTTTATACATCGTCGTGTTTCTTTAGAAATAAATAATGGACAAATGGAGTCTTTAAACGCCTCAGATGTAAAGTTATTCGCTGTCAAAGTGACGCCAAAATGAATGGGAGTCAATGGAAATGCTAATGCAAGTGAAGTTCTGCTACAAGATGGCGGCACCCGGCCGACTTCAACTTCCGGTCGATGGATTACCCCCTTGGTGACCATAGACTGACGCACGACAAGATCTCGCGGTAAGGATTTCCGCCATTTTCAAATCTATTTTCCACGAGACAGCAGTCGGAGAGCAAAGTGCGAGCAGAAAACCTTTCTACTTCAAACTTGTAAGTATGTGTGCACGTTTTTAATTGTTCATTTTTTAAATCTGCTACTTATTAGTCATAATGTGTCGGTACCGTGACATTTTAGCGTTAACATGGGAGATTATTTTTCCTGTCCAACAAGTTACCTAATTTACATGTGTAAAGTTACTGCAACTATGCCCTTATAATTTATTTTTATCATTTATGTGGGCATGGAACTATGAAACGTTGTATTATTATTACAAAAGTTAGGCTACAAATATATTTTAGTTTTTAGATAAATAACTTATATGAAATATGAGTTTTTTATTTAAGTTAATTTTTCAAAGTGCTTTTAATCTTGATTTAAAAGAATTAAGAGATTGAGCATGCCTGCAGTATTATGTGAATTTGTTCCAGATATGTGGTGCATAAAAACTGAATGTTGCTTCAAGTTTAGTTTTGACTCTGGAGACAGAAAAGTAGCTGGCTACTGTCCCAGATGACCTGAGAGGTCTGTTCTGGATGTTTCATAATGCATCAGAAACTGTTAAATTTATTTCAGCCTTAAAACATTCAATGCTTTTAAAACCAGCAGTGGTATTTTGAAATCATTTCTTTGACAAACAGTCGCCAGTGTAACCTCTGAACTGTCGTGACGTGATCCACTTAATTGGATTTAAAGACACTATGTTTATTGTAAATTATTTGGCACAGTAATAAATATACAAAACAGAACATTTGTCAGTGATTAATATTGAATGTCTTGTTACCAAAATCATTTTTTTTTTTAAATGTTTGTGTTTAACAGCATAAAGAATCCCATACAGGATTGGAACCACGCGAAGGTGAGTAAATGATTACATGACTTATTTTTTTAGGGAATTACCTATTTAATTTTCTTTATATGTTCATTAGAGATAATTGGGTAAGTGATAAAAAAGTATCTAAAATTGAGGGAATAACTAAAAGTAGCCTATGTTTTTAAATGAATATAAAGTTTTTCACCTTCATTATAATTAAAAACATAATGTATATTTCATTTTCAAATATGATAGTAGTCAAACATGTCTTGGGATAACAGTGTTACATAGTCAATTTTAATGTTACTTTTATTATCATATTCAACAGTTATGGATCCCAAATACCTAAGAGAATGGCGTCGATTGAGAGAACGAGTTAATGCTCTCGCTGCATCAAGTAGCAGCTTGGATGAATATCTAGATTTGGATGTAAATTTACAAGGAGATGTATCATTACATTTTCATAAAATTTTCAAACGGCCACTGAATATGAAATTAGAAATGCGATTTCAGCACATTTTAAGCAAGCAACAGGAAGAACAGGGGGGGGGGGGGGGGGGGGGGGGTGGTTATGGGATTAAGGGTGATTAATTTGGTTTTTTTTTTATGTTAATATCTTAAGGTTTTTTTTTTTTTTATTATTGTTTGTAATATTTTAATTGCTCATTTTTATGTTTGGATCTTTTTGTAAATTGTCTAAGTTGTTTATGTTATTTTTGTAAATAAAACTTATATTTGATTTGTTTGGGATGAATTGTCATTTATGAGAATCTGCTATTTTTTAAGTAAAAGGATCCTTTAGCCACATTTTATTGGCTATTACATATGGTTCTTCAATAGCTGTGTAATTGATGACTAGTCTATTCTTGGGTGATGTTTAGACGTCTATTAGATTTTCACTGACAGCCCAAATTTAGCCTTGTTTTAGCCTAGACCCATATGTACTGTCTATTAGACGTGTATATGTAGTCGTTCAATAGCCGTCTATTTGATGACTAGTCTATTTTTGGGCTATGGTTAGACGTCTATTAGGCATATATATGTAGTCGTTCAATAGCCGTCTATTTAATGACTTGTCTATCCTTGGGCTATGGATAGATGTCTATCAGATTTTCACTGACAGCCCAAATTTAGCCTTGTTTTAGCCTAGACGTCTGGGCTGTGTTTTGACCGCTATTAGACGTCTTTTAGACGCAAAATTGCTTGCTGGGTGGCAACCACCCATCATACTGGAGAGTTTTACACAGGTTAGTGCCACTCTTGGAAAATATAAAATATGAATGCTATCTCTTTCACATGACAACTTTAGGCAATATGTCATAGGTCTACTGTTTAATGTGTTAGTGTGATTAATGTGATAATTTGAATATATGAACTTACACAGACAGAACAAACATGTACGCAGACTGTCAGAACACAATGTCTAACAGATCCACGTTGTAATAGCAGTGCTTAAGGTAATTTAGGGCCCCCCTCCCATAGTACTGGGAGTGTAATAAGCCCCCTGAGCCAGCCAATAGGAAGTGACAGTAAGGTAAACAGGCAAGCCTCATTAACCCATCATCATGAGACTCGTAATGATGAGACACACACCACAATTTCAATCAGCACATCATCATAACACACACTGGCAGGAAGTTGTATATCATCTGGAGAGACGAGTTTGCAAACGTGTGAAGATGATGAGCATCTTAAGGCAGGCAACACATTCACTAGAAAAATATCTGCTGTCACACACTCAAGTGCAAATTCATACAAATGAATGCATACTATGTGTGAATCTGTGTGGGTCTAATTTCTAGATTGACACATAGACATACCTGTGAGACAGCTGCATGTGTTTCAGTGTATCAGTGAAGTGTGCCAAAAAAGCATTTAAGCATTTCTGTGTCTCTTAACATCTAACTGCATTTACTGCATGAGGAGTGTTGTCACATGATTTGAGTTGTACACAGCAGTTAAGCCCATTACAAATGAACTACAGGGATGAAGTGATGCATGAGGCACATCCTCCTGAGGTGACAGTAGAAGTTGTATTACATTTAATATATCAAGGATTTACATTTTCATGTCTGATTTATACTTTGATTTGGGATTATGTTAAACCACAGAAACCTACAATTCTCAAAACAGCAGCATCTGTCTAAAAAGAAATCTTAACCATTCTATTTCATCAGAAACGATCTTAAAACAGAGCTTTAATTTGGTTATGTCTTAAATAAGCATAAACGTTTGTAACAGAAATGAAAATTCGCGGTTGTATGAAGAAGTTAAGCGATATATTCTGCTGTCACTCTCTTAACCCTGAGCATGTCAATCAATTGTTGTTTATGCATAAAAATCTGAAAATATAATCATTTAAAATGATTTCAACATAGAAGAAATGACTTTGTTTGGTGCACATTTCAACACGACCAAATTGTTAAATAGGCTACTAGGTGTTTAAAAGAGTTTGAGAAAACTAAGTTATATTTAAATTGTTGCTGTTTTTGCTTTTATGGAATGTTTTAAGTTTTGTTTAGTCATTGAGCAGTGTAGACATGCTTAATTGTCATTTCAGTTATTGAGGCAGACTTTAAAAGCAGGAAGAGCCATTCTAAGCATTTTTATTTATTTAACTTGTTTTTTTATGACAAAAACTAAATTGTTTTTCAGTTATCACAACTGTTATAACACTTTTGCTAAACTAGCTCAAAATAAATTTAAATTCCAAATTGATCCATATCGTGATTCGTGATACGTATCGTATCGTGGCTTTAGTATCTATCGTGATGTATCGTATCGTGACATTGTTGGTGATACACAGCCCTAATATATATATATATATATATATGTTACAGACAATTAAATAGTCTAAAATAGTATTTAAAGATGTAAGCATAATGTGAAGTATCGGCTGAGCTAAAATGTTGACACAATGTTATAATAGACATAAGGATGGTCACTCATTCAGTTTATGGAAAAAAAGAGTCTAGTATTACATAAACCAAATTACTTATTAATTACCCAAAGCCTCATTACTACAACATTTGCTTAAATGCAAGACAGACTGACTAGATGAAACAGGTTCCTCATTTGCCAAAGGGCAAACACACTACTTTCTTTCCAAGGAGTTACAATATAACAAAAAAATTAACTAATGTTTAGACGCAGAGCACTGATATTATCTCTCATCGATTATGTTACCGTAATAATAAGTGATCACATCTCCATTTTTATGTTTTATTGATTATGTGGCTTGCTTAGGCAGCAAGACATATGATTACTTAATAGCACAGGTCAGCACTTCTCTACTTTCACACTAACAAGATGATTAAAAATGTGTGATTGATGTGATTAAAATGATCTATTGCCCTACAAAACAGGAACAGTTCTGACTTCACACACAACATTCTTGTGGTCCAATAGCCACAGTCTTCATTACTAAATCAAAGTGATTATTCATTAATGTGAAACAGAATATAAGACACCCCTCCCCCTTAACACACATACTTTCTCCCTCAGTCTCTGTCTCTCTTATATCATTATAAGGCTCTAATTAAAATGCACATTGAAAGCCTGCAGGGATTCGATCTTTAGGGACGTATTTGGAACAAAGGGACAGTTGAGCTTGGCGTCATATTTACTGCCTCTCCGTGCATTGAGGAGAAAGATGCATTGACTGCAGAAGAACAACATCATCTATAGTGCCTATTCCCTTCCTTACGCTGGTTTCACCTCACACCAAGCTGCATCAACCACATTTAAACATTTAAAGACCAGATTGTGCACCCTCAAACCATGAAGCTTGTGGGGTGATGGTGAAAATGTCCTCCACTTCACAACGCTGGTGGCTTGACCTTTGTGTCCAGCTGTTGGACAGTCTGTGAAAATACAGCGCTCCTGTGGCTGAGGAACTAAGCTAACTGCTCTGAGTATCAATGACTGATAGAGTAAAATCTCTAAATCTCTCGAAAACTGTGGCACCCACGTGCAAACCAATGGGATTGTAATCCTGCTAAACTCTGCTATAAGCACTTCCACAAGTCATTTATTGCCATTGATTAGCAATTTTAAAACTTTTTTTCACTATTGAGAAGGAAGTCACTGTGATATGAATTGACTGATACACTGTAAAAATTATTACACCTGCTGCTCCAGACCGGATTACAATTTGTGGATTGCTTAGTGACCCGTATCTTTATTGCATAAATATGGTTTGTATCTAATGCACACACACACACATACACATTGTATGGGGACTTTCCATAGACATAATGATTGTATACTGTACACAGACTGTATATTCTATCTCCTTACCCTAAACCTACCCATCACAGAAAACCTTCTCTTTATTATAACCTTACATCACTTATTATGATTGGGGACTCATTTATCCTCATGGGGACCAAAACAAAAATCCCCAAAAGGACAAGGATTTCGGATATTTCCATCTTTGTGTCTTTACCAGGCCACGCACACACACACACACACACACACACACACACACACACACACACACACACACACGGATTATATAAACGCACTGCACGACTATATAAAATGTAAGTGCATTTATGTTGAATGTTATACAGCCTGTATTTATAATAGAATAGGCCTACTTTTAGAAAAGGAAACAATAGGGGGGGGAAACGTAAAAAACATGCCCAACAGGTTTTTTCAGGGACTTTAGGCTACTGAAACTTCATAGAGACAAATCAAAAGCAGTGCCACACCGTTACTTCTTGACGATGCATATTAAAATAATTGTGCCATAGCTATATTTCTATCTCTCACCCTTACAAACACGCACATCATCTGAGCTGTGAATGTAATTCCACCACACAGTTCATGGAGACGCAATGCTTTCTGACATTCTTTCATACATACTAATGAATAATACATGAGATGAAAAGAATCATGTCAAAGTTATGAAATACTAAAGGAACATGTCCCTTCCATCGTCTTAATGCTGCTGTGAACCGAAACCGTGTCACGCAGTTCGCCAACAAAACCCCGCCATGGAAGCCTATATTAATACCAAATCCCCTCCGCACATCTGTTAGTGGCGATCTAACGGTGCGTCCTAAGTGCACCTCCTCCAGTCGCTCTCCATGTTTTTTTACATGGCTATAAATTAAGACCCGCTCCCAGTGAACTACGATGTGAGGAGACGCAGGATCATTCTGGCACCACACAAGTAACACTCACGAGAAAAATCTCCTCAAACCTGCATATTTGCGCTTCAACGACTGCCTTGACATACACGCTTTGATATGAGGCGCATACATTCTGCCAGAAACGCGTGAATGCGTTGACGGTTTCTAGGCTAGATCTGATTAGAGCGTGTGAGTCGCGGCGCGGGCAGGTGGCTTCTCTCAGAGCAATGCGCAGTCTGGGCAACTACGATGCCTGCTCTCCGATACAGTGTGAAGAGGTGGTCCATATTTTCCGCCCAGGCATGCCTGCCATCGACTATTGCAAATTTGGGTGATATAAATACAAAAAAGTTTCTTACCTCTGTCAGTGTCTTCTCTGAAAAGATTCCGCTGTTTGTTTAGCTGCCTATCCGCTTTACTACACTGTGGGATCAGGGAGAGATACAGAATGAGGATGGGAGGGGGAGTGAGAGAGTGAAGATCGGGGTAGACCTCTCTACACTGGGATGATGCCACTCCTGCGTGATCCCAACCGCAATATGCAGCGACCCGTTATGTTAGACGAAGATGCCATCACTTTTTATTTAAAGCCCCCACCCCCCAACTATCCACCCTCTCACCTAATGTGTGTTATACAGTATATCATCTTGTAGGAGCTGCTCTAAATTGTTTTCTGTTTTAAATTCTTGTCTGTTGATGTGCTAATATTGTTTTTTTGTTTTGTTTTTTATATTGCTTGTTGAGGTACCATTTGAGGCTCCTCAATATAGGCATTATGCCATGTGCAATGTGTAACAGGTCTGCTGAGGGCTGGACTCTTAATCAAAGCGTGAAGGGTATGGAGAAGAACACAGTTGTTGTAGTAGTTCACCCACACTCTCAAAAAAATGTTCCATGTTTTGTTTTATTTTTTTTGCCATTGAATAACCATTTCGGCTTCCCTAAAGAACCTTTTAGTGAACACAGATAACCATTTTTCCCCTTAAGGCTGGAATACACAACCCGACTTTTGCTCAGATTTTTACCCCAATTTACAATCTGGACAAATTGACGCTAGTTGCTGAAAGTCAGAGCCAGTCTGCAGCTTTGAGTTTACAGATTTTACAGAAAATTGTGTAGTGTCTAATGGTCACTGACTCCCATTTTTTAGCTTCAAAGTTTGATTCCATCCATTCTGAGGATATCAAACATGTTTGACATTTTGAGCCAATTTTAAAACATATTGTTTTTATTTGTCTTGATTCTCCTGCCCAGGTTTTCCTCTGTAACTAACAGTCAGAAAAAGTGTATGATGCCTAGTGTTTTAAAATATTTTCAGATTTTAAAAGTTGTCTAGTGTATTCCAGCCTTTAGTTAGAAAACATTTGAATAAACTCAAGGTCCTCTTTTTCACTTTAAAGAACCTTTTGTGCAATGCAGGATGGAAGGGTTTCATGGATGTTAAATGTTTTTCAGTGAACCAACAATAAACAACCTTTATTTTTAAATGGGGAAAATTCTGTGATCACTTCTTATTCACAACTTGTATGAGTTATGTTCTTCTGTGAAACACACACTCTGAAGAATGAATAAGATGATTATGTCCAAAAAAAAAAAAAACTACAGGGTTATATGACCAGCAGCCATATCACCCTGTAGCCCAAGACTGGTTGTCTACTGTTAGTACCTGGATGGGAGACCTTCTGGGAAAACCAGGTTGCTGCTGGAAGAGGTGTTAGTGAGGCAAGCAGGGGGCGCTCACCCTGTGGTCTGTGTGGGTCCTAATGCCCCAGTAAAGTGATGGGGACACTATACTGTCAAAAGAGCACTGTCCTTCGAATGAGACGTTAAACCGAGGTCCTAACTCTCTGTGGTCACAAAAATAGCAGGGGTGTAACCCCGGCATCCTGGCCAAATTTGCCCAGTGGCCTCTGTCCATCATGGCCTCATCCCCAATCATCCCCATATATATACCAATTGGCTTCATCACTCTCCTCTCCACCAGTAAGCTGGTTTGTGGTGTGCGTTCTGGCGCTCTATAGCTGCCGTCGCATCATCCAGGTGTATGCTCCACATTGGTGGTGGATGAGGAGATTCCCCCTTCTATGTAAAGCACTTTGAGTGCAGAGAAAAGTGCTATATAAATGTAATGAATTGTTATTATTATTAAATAGACAAACAAACCACAAAAAAAAAAAAAAACTCATCACAAAAAAAAATCTTACAGGTTTTGACCGACATGAGGGTGAGGAAATGATTTTTAGGTGAACTATGCCTTTAAAACTTGTGCCTTGAGTCTGTGTAAGAAATGCTCAAGGTAGGGTAAGAAATTTTCAGAGTGGCTAGCAATAGCGAACTAACTTTGAAAGCATGAGATCCCACCCTCTCTTCAGAGTGTTTTCAAAGCAGCTGGGAGCAATCATAAGCGCCACTAGCCTGGTTAAAACCAGACCATTCTCAGTTGTAACTGAGTTATGGTCTGGCAAAGCTTCATAGGCAAATCATTTCCAAAGGGGCGTCACCAACGGACGTAGCTCAAATGCCTCTGGGCGCAATTGGATAGACCCAAAACCAATCAGAGCGATGAAGGATATGACGTATACAGAGCGACGTTCGTCTGTTATAGAACAACTTGAATAAACGAGCAGACACTGATAAGCTACTTGCTCTACGTTTATTTAAAATTAACAGCAAGACAACTAGAAGTGAATGTGCTTTCCATTAAATAAATCACACATAGTAAACAAAACCTTAACAAAAAAAAACGTTGAAATGAACTTTGCAATTTAAAACTGGGTGCCGGTGCGGTGAGATGTAGTAGCCTACATGCTCGGGCAGATTTGGCTTGAAGTCGGTCATCCTCGGACGCGGCGGCGTTGTTACAAAAAAAAGCCGTGCACACAGCCAAGCGAAATGGGGTCTTGCCGGTCTTGCGCACCGAACGCGTCATTTTTGCCGAGCGCACCTTCGCGCTCGTGCGGACGCGTCGAGTATAAACAAGGCTTTACTCCGTGTCAGCGCGCGTTCTGATTGGTAAAGGGGCACAGACCTCTCCCGAATCATCTCCAGCAGTAGCAGCCTCCGAAGCACCACTAACTCCGCCTCCGTTTCCCTCGTAAGCTGATATTAGTATTTAAACATTCTCTGTGATAAAAAATGTTTGTGAAATAAATATTTTAATAACATGGTTTTGCCGGTTATAGAGTTCTAATGACAGTGTTCAACTACAACCGTCACACCCCTAGTTCCATCGCTGTGCTGTCGTCATCATGTAAAGCCCACCCCAATGTTTCTGATTGGTGCCGCAATTTCGACGGATTAGAAATGGGCTTGAATGAGCTCTTTGCCAGACTAACTTGCAGAGCAAATCTAAATTTGCCGGAAGTTGTCTGGGTTTTTTCCAGGCTAAAGCGCCACGAGAGATGGTGTTAAACTACCTCATGTCTCAAAGCACATATATTACAATAATTAACATAAACGACTTAAAGAGAACTGACCTGTACCACCTGACTGCTGCAGATTCATTTCGGCATTGATAGTATTGCCATTGAAATGCATACATTTGGACCGAATGCAATGATTGGACGAATATTTTATGGTTCTAGACCTTCCACTGACGATATATATATAAATCCATTAGACCACTTAACTTAGTGATTGCTATCAGGATGTGAAGAGACTTTTAACCAGCATAACAGAAAAAAATTCTGGAACAAATCCCCCACCCTTTTACATGTTGGTGCCCAAATGTACAACATAAGATGAATAGAAAAAGATAGAAAGAGAGTTGGATGCACTATAAAGTGATCCTTGAGAGAGCTGACTTGTAAAACCATCCAAGATGAGAACATTTCAAGCTTCTAAGTACAAAATAACACTTTTGCTCACACCGTTGGCAGGGCTATGACTGTAGGTTCTGTATAAGCCACATTTTTTCCCATCCAACTCGCTAAATCAAATGAAGAAATGCGAACGTGTTTACTAAATAGCAACCCCCAGCCTCCCCAACTCACGACTCAAGTGCTGCAGCTGTGTTCCCATGGCAACGTGCCACAGAAGTGAGAAGCAATGAGCCAAGGTAGAGCAAAAAGATACAGTGTGTGACACTGCTTAAAAAAGGCAGATCTTTCTTCTTATGTCACACTCCCTTTACATCTCTCCTGTCACTCTCTAGTCTCTCACATCCATCTGTCGGAGCAACGGAGGCTCAGACACGTTTTTTTTTTTCATAACGGTCAAACTATGTGTAAAACGGGCCCACAAAGTAGCTCTTAAAAAACGCATGATACTGACGTTATGTATGGAGGTTTTATTTGTGTTGAGCGAGAAGTGACAAGAGGACTCTCTTGGAGAAAGAACATCATGTTTCTGTCTCTCACAGAGGAACTTTGAAATTCACTTTTTAAAATAGAGACCATGGGTAGAGGAGAAAAGATGAATAAGTGATGGCGTGAATAAATGAACACATGCTGAGATGAGTAGCAGAGGCTGTTGATAGACTTCTGCTGTGGTGGAAAACTCACTCGATCACTTGTTCATTCTGTTATCATCCATTCAACAAGCATGTCCTTCTCAGATTCAGTACCCTTGCAAATTTTAACCATCAAGTCCATTTCACAACACCTGCTCCCCATTTGTCTGAATGGCACTGAGTGTTTGTTTTTCTCTTTCAAAAATTCTTTAAGAAACATGGGACTGAGGACCGGTTCTGGTGTACATAAAACCTGACAACTCCATAAGTAGACAAGAAACTCACATCCATGACCTGAGAGTCCTAGGAGGGGATGAAAATGATTTAGCTATGTTTAGCTTATTTATTGCAGGATGCTCAGTATAGCACATTCCATCGGGCACTGTTAAATTCACACTAATGTTTCATCATAAAGCTTAATAGCTATGCTAAGTTCGGTCTTTAAAGTTGCAGTCCGCAGTTTTTCCTCTTTGTCGCCATCTCTGTTCGAAATCTGCAATTGCAGTTATTCGCGGAATTATAAACTCTACATGAGTTGTACTTCGACACGGCACAGCGCGCGGATCAACACAATGTTTGAGGAGTCAGTCACCGCGCCGGTGTGGATACTGTCATTCAGAATCACAGATTATTCTTTTTGGAAGTATGACCAACATAATAATTTTCACCGGAAAATGTCATCTGAACAAGTAAGAAACATCCACTTTTGTTTTGGTTCTGACATTGCAGTAAATCGCGCTGATTAAATCTAAAAATAGCTTATCATATCACGCAAACCGTGCAAATTATACTTTGTTCTAAAATTGTTAATGTTAACAACATCAGCATTGCGTGCCTACATGTAATGTCCTTCCGATATGTAGGCCTATCCTTGTTTTCGCATGAGTCCGGTTGCGGTCTCTTTTTTTCTGTAGCCACTCCGAGGTCCAAACGAAGTCTTTTGCATTTTACAGCGGGTGAATCTGTTGTCACTGGTTATTGTCGGTTGAACCTTTATGGATCCGCCATCAAATTGATAAGTTTAATTTTATCAAGTGCTGTGAGAAAAGGCTATAAATCGATACTCGGTTACTAACGTAACCTCGGTTCTCTCTAGAGAGGGAACGAGTATTGCGTAAGTTTAGCTTACGCTACGGGAAAGATTAATCTTCTCGAGATATTGAAGCCAAAAAATTATCCTTAATTTTGTATTCATTGTCAACGCAGTGCAGCAGCTAGCAGACCTAGAGCAGGCCATCTCGCGTGCTCATTGGCTGCCCTGCGGGCAACTGCTGCAGCCTACCAGTGAGCCCGGCGGGACGTCACGCCCAATGAAGGGCGCCCGCGCCTTCATAGCGTCACAGCCCACCAGAATGGGCGTGGCTTAGCATATAAAAGTAGGGGCTGTAGGCTGACTTCCCTGGTTTTTCGTCAACTGAAGCGAAGTCGCTCGTGGCGCGAACACGGCCGGTTACGCAATACTCGTTCCCTCTCTAGAGAGAACCGAGGTTACGTTAGTAACCGAGTATCGTTCTCTTACGAGAGGTTCTCTCGTATTGCGTAAGTTTAGCTTACGCTACGGGAACACTTTGTCAATGCCGTGCGCGCCAAGCATCCACCATGAGACCCCGAACTTTCAGGGGAACCCCATAAGTGGAAAAAATAAGGTGGCCAGCCACGCGGGCCATCACTTGTACATAAGCACACATAGGGAATACAGAGCAGCGCACCGGTCTGTATAGGCACATGGCACATGCCCTACTAGTGCAGCTCAACCAGGAGAGCTGAGTCACGTGAGAGTGATCTGAGCAGGAAGATCTGGGCAGAATACACATCTCCTTCAAACTGACAAAAGTTTAGCCTGCAAGGCAGGAACTTCTAGGTTATAAAACCTGACAAAGGTAGACGGGGAGCCCCAGCCCGCCGCTACACATATGTCATGGATAGAAATCCCACTGGACCACGCCCACGACGAGGCCACGCCTCTCGTGGAATGAGCCCTGATGCCCAGAGGGCATTGCAGACCTTTTGACGCGTAAGCAGTTGCAATAGCGTCCACTATCCATCTGGACAGGCTCTGTTTCGAGGAGGCGAGACCCTTGGTGCGCCCACCAAACGAAACAAAAAGCTGTTCTGAACGCCTGAAGGAGGCGGAGCGCGTAATGTAAAATCTCAGCGCCCTGACAGGGCAGAGGAGATTCACATCACTTTCGCTGTCAGATGCTGGCGGAGCTGACAGCGAAATAACTTGCGCTCTGAATGGAGTGCCCATCACTTTAGGAACATAGCCATGTCTAGGTCTGAGGATGACTTTAGAGTCATTCGGCCCGAACTCAAGACACGACGCGCTGACAGACAGCGCGTGCAGGTCCCCCACACGTTTTACAGACGACAATGCAGTCAGAAAGATGGTTTTCAGTGATAGATATTTCAACCCCACGGAGTCTAGTGGTTCAAATGGAAAGGCTTTCAGGGCCTCGAGGACCAATGAAAGATCCCACATAGGAACCGATGGGGGGCACGGCGGGTTCATCCTTCTAGCTCCTCTAAGGAAGCGGATGACCAACTCATGTCTTCCCAGTGACTGGCCGTGCGTCGATTCTGCAAGTGCTGCCACGGCCGCCACGTATACTTTGAGCGTGGATGGGGACCTCCCCTTATCCAACAGCTCTTGTAAGAAGGTGAGCAGATGCGCCACCCCACATGTCCGTGGGTCCAGAGCTCTGTCGGTGCACCATCCGGAGAACACCGACCATTTAGACGCGTAGAGCCTTCTCGTGGAAGGAGCTCTAGACTGCGTGATCGTGTTCATCACTCCTTCTGGCAGGGCAACGAGTACCCGTTGATCAACCATGCGTGCAGAGACCAGCGCTCTGGATGGGGATGCCAGATCGTGCCGCGAGCCGGAGAGAGGAGATCTGCCCTCACCGGAATCGGCCACGGAGCTGTATGTGACAGTTGTGCTAGTTCCGGGAACCAAATCTGATTCTCCCAACGCAGGGCTATGAGGAGCACCGAGTGGCGCGTTTTCCTGATTCTCTTGATCACCTGTGGTAACAGAGAGACCGGAGGGAAAGCATATAGCGGGAGGCTGGGCCAAACCTGGGCCAGCGCGTCCTAGTCCTTCGAGAAGAACGTCGGACATTGAGCGTTGTCTTTTGAAACAAATAGGTCGACTTCCGCTCTGCCGAATAGGCGCCACAGTTTCTGGACCGTTTGGGGGTGCAGGGACCATTCCCCTGGGGGAACATTGTCCCTGGACAGTTTGTCTGGGCCGTTGTTCAAATGGCCAGGCACATGCGCCGCCCTCAGTGAGCGCAGATGCATCTGAGACCAAATCAGGAGGCGTTCCGTCAGGTTGCAGAGAATTCTGGATCTGACACCGCCTTGACAGTTTACATAGGATAACACAGACATGTTGTCAGAGCGGACAAGAACATGTTGGGGTCCTGTATGAACGGGAGGAAGCGCTTCAACGCGTTCTCGACCGCTATCATTTCCAGACAGTTTATGTGAAAACACTTCTCTTGGTCTGACCACTGGCCGAAGACCGGTCTGCCCTCGAACAGCGCGCCCCAACCCGAGTTGGACGCGTCTGTCGAAATGACTTTCCGATAAGAGATGATTCCCATCATCACTCCCTGCTGGTACCAGTTGGCTACTAACCAGGGCTGCAGAGCCGCTATCCAGGTTTGAGTCACTCTGATTTTCTGGCCGGCAAAAACCCAAGCTCGGCGGGACGCGCGAGCAGGCCCAGCTGAAGCACCGCTGCAGCTGATGCCATACAGCCCAACATCCTTTGAAATGTTTTCAAAGGGAGAAAGCTGCCCTTCTGGAAAGATGCGGCTAGGTGGCGAACACAGCGCGCGCGCTGTGTCGATAAAAGAGCCGTCATGGTCACCGAATCCAGTTCTATTCCTAAAAAAAGGAAATTGACTGGCTGGGCAGTAATGAGCTCTTGGTCCAGTTGACCGTGAGACCCAAGCTTTCCAGGTCACTGAGAAGCACTGTTCTGTGAGATAGCAGTTCTGTCTCTGACTGTGCCAATATCAGCCAATCATCCAGATAGTTCATTATTCGCAGCCCCTGACTTCTCAGATGCACTTCGTAAATGTACCGGGTGCTAGAGACAGGCCGAACGGCAGGACGGTGTATTGATATACCTGACCGTCGAAGGGGAATCTCAAAAATTGCCTGTGACAGGGTATTATCTGAATCTGAAAATAGGCATCCTTCAGATATAGAGAAATAAATCAGTCCCTTGGGCGAACGTGCGCAAGGATTTTCCTGGTCGTAAGCATTTTGAACGGTCTTTTCGCAAGCACTTTGTTCAAATGTCTCAGATCTAGGATGGTCTGAAGGCTCCGTCCTTCTTGGGTACGAGAAGATATCGGCTGTAAAAGCCTGACTCGCTTAGAGAAGGCGGTACCTTTTCTATAGCCCCTTTGCACAGCAGCTTTGCTATTTCTGCGTGAAATAGGTGTGCCATTTCTGCATTCACTATCGTCGCGGTCCGGGCTCGAAGGCGCGGAGGACGGCGAATGAATTGAAGTTTATAGCCCTGCTTTATTGTGCTCAGCACCCATTCTGAAATCCCTGGGATAGTTTCCCACGCAGCTATGTGAGCTGCTAGGGGGCGAATGGTCTCTGGGTTCAGATCGCCGTCATTTGCGGGCTTGTAAAACTGAACCGGCGCCGAAAATGCGGCGCGCGCGCTCTCGGTTCTGGGCAATGGCTGCTCGGTGAAAGCCGAAACTGGCTGATTTATGTGAGATGTCCCAATCATAAGGGATGGGGAACATTTTCTTTTCACTTTTTGACGCGCGAGCAGCGCTCTGGGCGGAAAAGCTTTCTGTAAGCGTGAGCACGGGCACGAGACTTACAAGTGTATTTGACGCGCCGATCGTAATGGATGGGGAGCGTCTTATTAATGCCCTGCGTTTTGTGATAACACTTAAACGCGTGGGCGGCGCCCAGGGGGAGGTTTGTGTTAGTAAGTGTGAACGCTCTCTGGCGGGCACGAGACTTACATTCATAACCTGCTTTTTGATCGTGTAACAGAGCGGGCAGATAGTGGGCACAGACCTGTGGACACATTTCTTACATTCAACACTCGAGCGGCTTTTCTGCGCTTTGTGAGAGTGTGCTCTGTGAGTGACACGAGATTTGAAGTGCTTGTGTGTAGGGGTGAACACTGGGGCGTGGGCACCTTCACTACACTTAAAACACCGATGGCGTGAGCCAAACTGGCTGTTTTACATGTGACGTCCCAGCTGCTTTTAAACGGGGAACGTTTATGAAAACTTGTAATGTGCGAGCAGCGCCGGAGGCGATGTGTCTGTTAGTAAGCGTGAGCGCTCGTGAGCGGACACGTAACTTACATTCTTAACCTGACATGTATGAGGCTGTTCTGGCCGTGTGACAGAGCGGGCAGAAAATAGGCGTGAGCACAGAGTTGTGGGCACGTTTTCTACATCTAGCACTCGAGCGGCATTTGCCAGCTTTATGAGAGTGGGCTCTGCGGGAGACACGAGGGGTATCGTGCTTGTGTGTAAGGGTGAACACCGAGATGTGGGCACATTTTCTACACTCAAGACTCCAACGGCGTGAGCCGGATAACCAGACATTATACTCACTTGAGATTTCTCTGGGTCGCCGCGAGAACGGCGGATGTGTGCAGGCGAGCGGGTTGCATTACCGGCTCGTTGGCTGCCAAATACACCGCTGCAGTAGCCTTATCTAAGGGGACTGACAGGGCGAGACATTTCGACAGCGGCGCGCAAGCCCGTCCGGGTCATGCAGAGAGCTCGAGAGGGCTCTGCATGACGCGCGAAACGGGGGCGCGAGGGCGGGGAAACTCTCTTGTAACGTAAAGAGAGCTAGCCGCGTGCTCGTTGGTCGAGCAGAACTGTATACAAATATCTGCTCTTACCACGCATCCAGTACGTCGTGTATGTTGATGCCCGTCCGGGTCATGCAGAGAGCTCGAGAGGGCTCTGCATGACGCGGCGAACGGTGATGCGAGGGCGGGGTAGCTCACTTGTAACGTAAAGAGAGCTAGCCGCGTGCTCGTTGGTCGAGCAGAACTAACTCAGTGTTTGTATGAGGGCGCGCGCACTAGTAGTGGGCACGGGACCTACACGCGGCGCTGTGGTTAAGACTTCGATTCGAGCCCGCAGGGTCGACATCGGAAGTTCCTCGCAGTGCTCGCATCCTCCGTCGAGAGGGCGAGGCTGCGTGTTCCTGGCCCAGGCAAAGAGCGCAGATGGGCGGTCTCCAACACTGAGCGGCTCTGCACGAGCCATAGGAAGTGCGAGACATCTTGAAAAAGACGTCTCGCTGCTCTTTTAGGAAGTGTAGAACACAGAATACAGAGATAAAAGGATATGTCGCCGGATAGCGTAGCTCGCACGGATGGTTGAAGGTGGCGAAGACGGCCGGCTTCCTCAGCGCTGTCCTAAGCTGGCTGTTTCGCTTGTTCGATGGCGGCGGTGGCTTCTCTTAGATCCAGCGATGCAAAGAGCTCGCTGAAGAGACGGAAAATCGGGGAAGTCAGCCTACAGCCCCTACTTTTATATGCTAAGCCACGCCCATTCTGGCGGGCTGTGACGCTATGAAGGCGCAGGCGCCCTTCATTGGGCGTGACGTCACGCCGGGCTCACTGGTAGGCTGCAGCAGTTGCCCGCAGGGCAGCCAATGAGCACGCGAGATGGCCTGCTCTAGGTCTGCTAGCTGCTGCACTGCGTTGACAATGAATACAAAATTAAGGATAATTTTTTGGCTTCAATATCTCGAGAAGATGAATCTTTCCCATAGCGTAAGCTAAACTTACGCAATACGAGAGAACTTCTCGTAAGAGAACTCTACCTCCAGCATCCACACACACTCATAGCCTACTAGCCGAGACTCTTCTTTATGTGTACAAATGTGACGTAATGACGCAAAGACATGCTCAAATCTCCTGCGGAAATCCACCAGGACCACTGGAATTAAAAACATTATTACAAGCTTTCCGCTTTGAATCGAGCTAAGGCAAGCAGAGAGTTTTGAACACTGGCGGTTATGTATTTTGGATCATTTTTAACCCAAAAAAAGCTACGGACTGCAGCTTTAATGAATGCTGTTAGTTGTCAGCAGAATGGGAAGACAATGAGCAATGAGCACAAGACAAGACAAGGGCATCTCAAAAAAGAAGGGAACAAGCTAAGACGTCTGATGTGTGAATATTATCATCTGAAAACGGGAGAATCAGAAGAATTGGTTCAGATGTGTTGGATTATATTAAAAAGTAAGCAGAAGCTGAATGTGTTTGTTTCTAGAGGGCCACATGGGACTGTACAGGGTCTTTGAGAAATAGAAAAACAGTGTAAAAAAACACTTGAATTTAAGGAGGGTGGCCCTCGCATCAGGGTGATCTTATTTGGGGGTCTGTGGCATCTCATGGATTGAAACCCCTGTTCTAGAGAACATGTATATCACAGTGTAATTGTTGAACTAGGCTACCATGTCAAAAAAGCATTTCATTCTACAAATGGATCTACAGTTAGCAGATTTCTAGAGGTTATCAGGGTCTTTACGTAACGTGTGTGACCCATAAGGTTAATTTGTTCCTCATTCCACTGCATGTTTCTTCAAGCAGCTTTAGCGTCACCAAGTTTCAATGGACACGTGCTGCCATCAAGTGGTGAGCAGAAGTAATCAATCAATCAGTCTTGCATTGTGATATGGTTTCCCTAAACTGAAGCGATTTCCATCTTTGCCCCTGCCATCTGTCAGTGGACGACTCTTTTCTCCAGACAATCTGTGGTCAAGCTGTGAATTAACTATGGATGTAATTTTCAGCAGGCAAACACAGCCACACGGCAGCTGCCGTCAGTGGTGACAAATTTACTGTAAGTGTTTTCTGCAGATGCTGAACACATCGAAATGTTGTAGGTTGCTTCTCACATGCAAATTGCACATGCAATTAATGGGTGAAATATTAATAGTAACATAAATACACAAAAGTAATACAGTGAGTAGCCTAAATAAAGTGTAGGCCTACTGTCGTACATTAACACATTTTATGCAACAAAAACGTCCATGTTGCCCAGCAAGTATGATTATAGTAATTATAGCTAAATGTCTCTGATGTGGCCTATGATGCTCAATGTGACTAACTGTAACAACAACAGGCTATAGCCTACACAACATCTAGTAAATGAAAAGTAAAAATTTGACTCTTAAATGGTCAAATATTGGAATGCAGAAGATTCAGAGACTAATATAAAAGTGGTTAGATGAGCTTCTCAAAGGAGAAAATAAAACGTCCTGCACCCTGAGATACTGTAATAATGCCACTAGAGGGCAGTGCTCCTTTTTGTTTGAATATTCCAATATATACATTTCACACCGGGACTTTCCACAAAAGGTACAACATGGGGCCTGAAACTCTTTGTCAGATACACTGTCAAATTGTCAGATACACTTTGGACATGACTATATGTCCAAAAAAGGCCAGGCCAGTTTGATTAAATAGAACATAGTCATAGACCTATTTATAATTATATTTTTTACAAATTGTTATTTTAATCTAAATTAAGATGTCACTTTACGCTAGCTAGTTTGCGACCAAATGTTGGTTTAAGTTATTGATACATTCAACACCTCATAAAAGCTAAATATTATTATTTATTTAATTGGCAATAAAATAAGTTCATATTTTAAAATAGTTCTTATTAAAATGAATTTAATATCAATTCCACACATTTTTTTCTGTTTATGTGCCAGCCAGTAATGTTTTTTTATGTAGGCTACCAGTAATGTGAAATTTAGACTATGGATAATGCGTAATATATCCTAAATTATACACACAAAAATGAAGGTAGGCCTAATAAAAAGACATAGGAGTCAAATTACATTAGTTCAAGTTCTCATATATATATATATATATATATATATATATATATATATATATATATATATATATACCATTCTGGGCCTGGTTTAGTGCTCCTGTTGAGATGGACAGAAGGGTATAAACAAAAAGATTTGCAGTGTAATAATAATAAACATACACCAATCTGGCAACCCAGTGTTTTCACTTTCAATAATTCGTGACTACGGAAGCCCGTGCGCACGTTTCTAGACACAAAAATGCAATTGGAAATGTAGCTCACCGGGGTAATGTAAGGACATCTATAGGGTCATCATGTGACGTCACGCGCTCGTATTGTTTTCCCTGTTGTTTAAAACACATATATGTAGGCTATATGACCTGCAGATGGTGCGGGCAATTTTGCATGGCCTAACAGTGAGTATTTCATGCTTCCCATACAATTTCTTGATGAGCATTTCCAATGAAGAATCGCCCACAAGCCTCACTTGAATATTTTTAGGGATTATTTTATATCGGGCTGTTAAAATGGAATATGATCTTACTCTAATTAAATATGCGATAAATATTAAAAGCAAATGCCCCGATGCAAGACATTTCAGGACGCAGTAAACCTCCCCAACACTAAACGTTGCTTCAATATAAGCAAACTTTATTTGATGTTAACGTTCCCTCGCGGTGTGCTGTTCTGAGTTCATGGCGTTCTCTGCGTGCTCTACATTGGAGATCTGGGTGGCGAGACGTAGAGGCATGGCCTACTTTTTGCGCACGTATGGAAACGAGGCGGTGGCTCTTTTAGCTGTTGCTGTGCCAGCCTATGCGCAAATACATCTCGACGCTGGATAGGTCTCCTGGCATTGAGGCTGCGCCTGTGATGATCATGCGATTGAGTGACGATGGGGAGACATGTCTAGTCTATGCATGATCAGTGGCTCTGCGCTCCGGATCCCGCTCGATGGCTCTGCGATCGACTTCGCGCCTATGCCCACAATGAATGGCTGTTTCCAGCGCGAGACAGACGAGGCGAGAGAGTGAAGGAGAGCGAGCGCGTCGGACTCCATTGAAACACGTTGAAACGGCCTCCAGCTAGGGGTGAGTATCCTGCCTTCGAATCCCCGGAGCAGGTCATGTGAGCCTGCGTGACACGCGAGGACGGCGCGCGAGCGGCTGTCCTGGCATTTTGGCTGAAATCCGATGGCGCTGAGATGTTTGGGGGGCATTGTTTTGGGGGAAGGTGTGCGGTGTGCGGTGGGGGATGGGCACAGACTAATGGTACCAACAAAAAGTTTAACCACTTCACCGACCTCACTGACATGGCTGAACGCTCGTGCTGGCAGATGTTCCGGAGTCAGATCTGGCTAATTTCAAAACCTGATTTCCGGGATCTCTTTAATCTGTTAAACGAAAGGACCCTATTTGTGCATTTAGTTTGAAGATACCACTTTGAGCGTGATTGATGTTATGGCGACGGCGAGTAGTTCAATCATTTTCTTATTGGCGGAGTCTAGCTGACCCCCCCCCCCCCCCTGCTGTCAGCGCTGGTTCAGTCTGGCTCGCCCCCAGTTCGTGCATTTGTCCCGGGATGACCTGTTGATGTCTGTGAAATGAGATAAGGTGGGGTATCCGAACTAGCGCGCAAATCGCCGTGGCACATTAACTTTGAAATTCCGTTGACTGAAAAGTATGCACTTGGGTATTTAAGGATGCTAACAACCGCCTGCTCATTCAGTCGTTAGAGATTGTTGAGTGTTGCCGTTGTAATTGAGTGGGGTGGAGAACGGGGCGAACCCTCTTTCAGCGGTGACGCGCACGAGACGGACCCGTCTAGGCCCGAGGATGTAGGCACGCTTGCTCTCGGTGCGGTGCATTGGCAAAGACGGGACAAGAGCGGCAAACTTGCGCGGCCCCCCTCCCCCCCCACTGCGTTATTGCTCGCTCGCATGTAGGTGCTGCAATTCTCACAGAGTGGCTCATAGTGGGCGCTTTTGCCATCGTTCCTCACCCCCCTTCACGGCCCGTGCCAGTGGAGAACTCCGGACGGACGGGCAGATTGACTGACACACGGTTAGCCTGCCGCCGACACAGCCTCATAACACTGCTGTACTGGCAGGGCTGGCGGGTAAAGGTTTGCTCATTATTTACTTATATTCTACTTAACTGTGCTACATTGTTGAGTTAGTGTTAGTTTATGCACCGTCGTATGTTCAGTGGCTGCGTCTGCACTTCCATCACACAGGCTTGACATCACAGTATTAGACAGGATTCTAAAGCTGTGCTGTTTTTTCCCGTGATGTATCAGTGGTCCCACTAGGGCACTTGGTAAACTTGCTTAGGGGGGCCTCCAGTCATATTATATTTGAATATTATTTTAACAATAAAAATGCTAAATCTTCCAATTACATGTAATGTAATATACATGTAAATGTAATATAGTGTAGCATGCGTCAGATTACTGTAATGGAAAATCAGGGACATTTTGCTGAGCTGTCTCTCAGTCATGTTTCGTGTGTGTGCAGCATACAACCTTGGTGAACAAAATGTACTTTTATCATTTGCCCCTTTTCAAAAATTGTATTTAAAATGTCTGTAGTGGCATTTTTTTCACTCTTTGGTGATATTGGTCTGTTATTTTTCATTTAAAAAAGTTCTAGGTTAGTTGAGCAGAGAAGTTCTTCAGCACCAAAGAAACAGCTTTTTAAAATTTATTTATTTATTTTTTCCTTAAAGAAGGCACAATGTGTTAACATGTTATCTACCAAATCTTCTGATTAAACTGAGGTTTTTTTTTACTGGTTAAGTAAAGATGATAATAATAATAATCACAGTTAATTTATTTTATTATTTTAATATATTTACAGCCATAGTTTCTGTTAACAAAAAGGTTACAAGCACCTTTGATTTTAGGATATCTTGAAGTTACAAGGGTTGAGAACCACTGACATTTAGTTCAAATCACTTTTGAAAAAAAGTAAATCACTTTTTTATGCTGACTGCCTAAAAGGGTCCCATTTGACCCAAATGTATATAATAGTTAAGGTATAGAATTTGTCATTGAGAATAAGTGCATGACATTTACTAAGTTCTAAGATTACTTTATTTTATTTAGGCCTAGGTGTGTTTAGACCTCCAATACTCAATTGGTTGCATGGTGAAAGTTTCATACAGGCAGTTTGAGTTGTGAGGACAGTCTTTAAAAGGTTGTGCCCCCCTCTCTCACACACCATGATAACTATACCTAAGGTGTCCCTCTCCTCCCCCACCCCAAGGGAAAGCTTCTTAAATAAACCCTGGGCCTCTCAGTGTGTATGTGTGCCACAGCTCTCTGGCCAACTGTAAACAAGCCGTTTTGTCTGATGTCTATGGCTTGTGTGTGTGCATGCAAGGGAGGGGGGAGCGAGCCTGAAGTCAGACAAAGAGGGTACTTCTTTTACCACGAATGTCCTGTTAGTTCTGTGTGATCAGATCAGATTCAGTGATTTTTAATGTGATGGTTTGTGTGGGAAACATGTGCCCAGATGTGTTGCCTACCACTGTCTAATCTTAATGTGTGAAGTATATCACAACACAGTGTTATTCTGCCGTGTTGGTTTAGCTGTCATGATTTGAGGGCTGTTTTTACTTCACCAAATGATTGCTGAACAATAAGCCACCATTTTTCTTTTGATGGAAAAATGTCAATCTGTACCCTCTCAGAAAGTTCTGCTACTCATTCTGCTGACTCGCAAAAAATTCCCCCCCCATATAAAATCCCCATTAAGTGTATTTGTTGCTTAAAATGTAACAGACCACAGTTATAACTCTTCATACTTGTAAAATGTTTGGACAGCCTATTTTAAAGTAGAAAGTTCAGGTTATAATGATTTTCCCCAGCAGCACGGCTGTAAGATGTAATGATGGCTTTGCTCATGGTGTCACATTTAGCAGTAATAAGACTGACTGCAGTGTCAGTCAAAGCCCATTGTTTTCCACCCTCTTCCTCAACTATGACCTCAATCACTGGTTTAGTATCTCTCTCGCACT
This sequence comes from Tiaroga cobitis, assembly GCA_030578255.1. Classification (NCBI taxonomy): domain Eukaryota; kingdom Metazoa; phylum Chordata; class Actinopteri; order Cypriniformes; family Leuciscidae; genus Tiaroga; species Tiaroga cobitis. The sequence continues at coordinate 28,991,637 of CM060593.1, forward strand.
CTCCCCCTCTCTCCCTCCCGTGATGTAGTACTGTAAAGAGTGCCATTTTATCTCTGTCTCAGCTGAATCACCATCTCATTCAGATTAGCAGTCACATCCTGCTCACAGGATTTTAGAGGCGGCTCGCCAACCCCCCTATTATTTTTCAGAGTTCGCATGTTTTAGGCCAGTCTGCTAAAGGTGCCTATAGGCTCATCCCTGGGGTATTATACATTTCACCACCTTTTAATGTATCAGTCTGTTGCCAATAACCGTTTGTGTCTCTGCAATAAATTATGTTAGATTTAGTGGATTTTACTGCTTTAAAGGCATATGACAGTTGCAATGAGTCTTAAGGGATGAACTACTGTGTTGCTGAGAGAATGCTGCTGACAAAGATCTCTTTCTTTCTCTTCCATCTGTCTTTCCCTCTATTCCTCTGGTGCCGCTCAGATTTCTCTGGTGGTGCTGGCCATAGCGCCATGGCTCAGACCCTTCAGATGGCGATCCCAAACTTCGGCAACAATGTCCTGGAGTGTTTGAACGAGCAGCGGCTACAGGGCCTGTACTGCGACGTGTCTGTGGTGGTGAAAGGACACACCTTTAAAGCTCACCGCGCCGTGCTGGCAGCCAGCAGCTCCTACTTCCGTGACCTTTTCAACAGCAGCGCGGGCAGCAAAACCCCTACGGTGGTGGAGTTGCCCCCGGCCGTACAGCCGCAGAGCTTTCAGCAGATCCTGGCTTTCTGCTACACTGGCCGCCTCAGCATGAACGTCGGAGACCAGTTTCTACTCATGTACACGGCTGGCTTTCTCCAGATCCAGCAGATCATGGAGAAGGGCACAGAGTTCTTCTTGAAGGTCAGCTCGCCCAGCTGCGACTCACAGGGCCTCCATACCGAAGAAACTCCTCCATCGGAGCCTCAGAGTCCCGTCACCCAGACGGCGGCAGGGGCCTCGGCAAATGGAGGCGGCGCAGCCAGTCGGCCCACTTCCTGCTTGACCCCGTTGCCCTTGGTGTCTCGGGTGAAGACAGAGCAACCGGAGGCTTCGCCCTATTCTGTGGTTTGTGCGCCGGTGGCCAAGCGGCTCTGGGAAGGAAGCAATCGGGAAGGCGGCGGAGGCTCGGGCACAGCCGGAGGAGGAGGGATGAGGAAGGCGGCCCGCTTTTCCCAAGAGATGGCACGTGGAAGCGCCATCCAGCAGCAAAGTAGCATGGGACTTGGTATGGGTTTAGGAATGGGTCAGGGGGGTCACAGTGGCGGCGGCAGCACCAATGGCAACGGCACGAGCAGTGCCACTTCTGAAGGCACCAGCCCCGGTACATTGAGTGCCTATGCCAGCGATTCCCCCATCTCTTACCATGACGATGAGGAAGAGGAAGAGGCGGTGGATGATGGCACTGAAGAGCAGTACAGGCAGATCTGCAACATGTACACCATGTACAGCATGTTAAACGTGGGAGCTACAGGTGAGTCCATAGCCCTGCTGCATGAAATGGAAACACTTACAATTATTTATATACTGTAATTGACTCAGTCATTATTTATAATGGTGTTCATGGTGTTCCAAACCTGTATGATGGCTTTTACTTCCATGGAAAAGAACAGGTGACATTTTAATAATGTACTCGTAGTCTTTTCCATGCAATTACAATGAATGTGAAATGGAGCTTTCAGACTTAAAAATGCACTATAAAAGTCGTCAATATTACTCTTGCACTGTATGTCTGAAGCCATACAATAGTTTTGTGTGAGAAATCGTATGTTAAATAATTTTTTTTTTTTTTTTTTACAATTTAGCCATGCATATTTCATTTAATATTTAATTTTTTTTGCACCTTGTAATTTTTAATCAAAATGTCAACTCATTCTTCCGGTGAAACGACAAGCTTGTCTTTGGTGACATGTTATTGCAAATCCCACATCTGAGTTCAATGGATAGATGGATAGAACCAAGTTCTTGCCATACATTTCCTTTCTTCGCTAATCTGTTACACTCCGATGTACATCACAATAAGGTTTAAAAGTTTTATTTTTTTCCGCAACTCTTATTTATTCAGAGACTTGCCCTCTCGTGAGCTGTTTACAGTTGAGCTCATTGGGTCAGTCCGATTCATGAATGAATACTAACTTGGATGGGTTAAATGCAGAGGACAGATTCCCAGAATGGGTTACCATACTCGGCCTTCACATGTCACTTTCACTTTTGTTCACTTTAATTCAAGCCAGTTTTGTGAACCGTGTCAACCGATTCTTTGAAAAGATTGACTCAAAAAAATAATTTACAAATCTAACATCACTACTTCTCTCATCAACTCATCTCATCGATGTTTTTCACTGAATAATGACACAAAAAGCAAGCTCCAGTCCCTGTTCATGATTGCATAGAAAGAAAACGACCAGAAAGTAGTCATGGAGGTTTGATGATGACAGAATTTTCATTTAAGTTTTAAAATAGCACTTCCCACACCAGCACTTCCTTTGATCCTCTATGGGTTGCTCCTGCCTTTTTTTTTTTTTTTTCGCTTCCATTTTAACAAGTTAACTATTGTCTACTCTCTGTTGTGTTTCTTAAGTAGGAATATCATCATGGTTAAATTCCCACTTTTTGTTAAAATGCTTCAACTGTTTGGAGCTCATGAATATTTTATCAGAAGGTCTTATCTTCTCTCAGACGGCATGAAAACTGAATGTGTTCTGATGCCTTTGGATTTCACAGGTCTTTTATTAGTCTTGGTCCCAAGAGGTCTGTATTATCTGTCTGTTTTTCAGAGTCAAAAGACCTGAGTGCTGGTTTAATCTTCACAACTGTCTAGACAGCGTGTGCCGAGATCACGTTTTTGTCTTCACACTTTCTCTACTCTCCATAAACTTCCTTTCTCTTCTTCTTTTTTTCTCGTCTTCAGCGGGGGAGCGTGTGGAGGCCCTCCCGGACCACTCAGAGACGCGGCCTAGGATGCGCGGCCGACAGGATCTCGCCTCTCTCCCTGCCGAGCTCATTGCTCAGATCGGCAACCGCTGTCATCCCAAACTTTACGAGGAAGGTGACCCTGCAGAGAAACTGGAGCTAGTTTCAGGTCTGAGTCTGATCATTGTACCCTGTTCCTTAAGAAAACGCAACCGATGAACCAAAACATCTTGAGGGAGAGGTGTATTATAGTGGGATAAATCATTCTTTTGTTGCTCAAGCAGTCGTCATATCACCCTGTATGCACTGTGAGAAAACATCTGCCGAGAAAATAATATTAATCTATAGAAGAGACAAATAGGGAGCAAAACCGGCATCATACAACTGAGTCATGTTCAATAGCCCATGAAAAGCAAATGATCTCTCGTGGTGATTGATAGGTCAACCGTGTTTGGAGAAGCCTTGTTTTGCTATTGTGGTGTAGAACAGGTTTTGTTGAGTGACTGTAAGGTAATGGAGGCTTTTATGAGCTTTAAAGCGTGGCCTTAAGTGACTCTTGAGCTGTCCGACTGGAACTGTTCAGTACACATAACAGAGGAATTCCAGTAATCACTGAAACTTTATTTAAACAGCAGTCGCATATATAAACATGCAGCTCAAAGTGCTTTACAAATACGATAAAAGAAATCGTTCGAACAAGACCAGACATGAAGCAATATAAAGTGGATGAAATGAAATGAGGAATTGAAACAAGACGTGAGGACAAACGATAAAAAGGTCTTTGGGAAAAAATGTCATCAGAAAGTCATTAAATGATGAACAAATATGAAGCGCTGGAGGAGTGAAAAGGAAAAATGGAAATGAGACAAAAATGTTTAGTTAAGAGCATGATGGAAAATAAGCTTTTGAATGATTTTCAAAAGTTGTTTTAGGAAAGCCCCCCATCCCCCATCCATCTATCCAATGGAGGCAGGTTTTGTTTTTTTGAATTATAATGACTGACTACTATTGACTTTTCATCTATAGTCCTGGAAAACTTTAAGATCAGACACAGACAGCCAGTCAATCGTATAAGTGTGTGTGTGTGTGTATATACAGTGTAACATCTAGAAACATGATCCAGTATAATGTAAATGCAATTATGCTAATGAACTTATTTCCAGGTTTGAAATGTGAATGGTATTTATTGGAACGTTAGTCCCCACTGTGTATATATATAACCATTCAAAAGTTTGGGTCAAAGAGATTTTTTTTTTTTTCTTATGAAAAAAATAATTCTTATTTTCAGCAAGGACACATTGAATTGATCAAAAGTGACGAAAGACATTTATAATAAATTACAAAGACATTAAATAATAAATTACATTTTAAAATGATTTCCATTACACGAGAGTAGATGTAAAACTTCATGCTGATTTGTACTCGGCTTTCGCCAAGATAAGCACAAACTAAGACGTAACTTTATAGTAACCTATGCTTCTCCATCCATACGCTTCTTACCATATGGTGGTGTGACTCCCCTTCTGTCCGGCGTTAACGGCTGCAGTGTACTTGGCGCGTCAGCACACACAACGGCTGCAACTACAGTGTGGTCTCCCTAGTGGACCAGCACGACAACCGCCTGGATTGAGCCGAGTAGGGGACATCTCTAGGGTCTTCAAGTGGGGACCTTCCATCCTCGGTGTTTCGTCGACTAGCCCACGACACCTCAAGAGGGCTCGACAGTGACTCTGGCGTCCCAGAGTCACCCACCTCCGTCCCCCACTCAACTCACCCCAGCTTACTGACCTTTACATCCCTCCTGCTGCTGTGATTGCTCCTTCCTCGTAGTTCACATGTGACCTAACCACAATCTCTCCGCAACCCAACCACACGCGCCAACCCGTTTGACTAAGGCTGTCGAGCCCCACTGTCTTCGTTAAAGTAGTTTCAGTGGCAACGGTTCCGTATGGCATACTACCTACCGCAAAACACAATATCTGCCCAAACACCAACCCTCATTCACGCAATATACACAGGAACATAATAACTGTAATTACTATGCAAACTATACAAATAAACCAACAGACTCTTCAAGCTTTTCAAGAATTCTACGAAACCGTAGCGTGGCGGCCTGTACACAGCCAGCTAGAATCTTTCCGTCTCAACCACAGCCAGTTGCTGCTCCTTTCTGCTGCTTCAGATAAGTTCTTTACTGTGCGACGCAGCTCTTGGCCACTGAATCCGACGTCTCTGAGGAACCGGGTTGTAGAGTGTGCCACAAAACCTCGACAACCCACTTCCACTGGATAAACCTGGACTCTCCATCCTCGCTGTTCTGCTTCAGTGGCCAGATGAGCATACCGCAGTTTCTTCCTCTCATATGCCTCCTCTACCGCATCCTCCCATGGCACTGTTAACTCTATAAGTTGAGCAATGCGTGCTGATCCAGACCACAAAACAATATCTGGTCGTAGGTTAGTGGTGGCAATCTCAGGTGGAAAAATAAGCCGTTGATCAAGATCAGCCAGCGTTTTCCAGTCCCTAGCAGCTTCCAGTTGTCCTGGGCGAGAATTGGTGTTAGCACCTTTTTGTCTTCTGTGTGTAATGTTTTGCTAGAACAGGCGGCAACTTATTGCTCATACTACGCTTGCCTTGCAATGCTAAAGCCAAACATCGCAATAATTGGTCATGGCGCCAAGTAAACCGACCTTGGCTAAGAGCCACCTTACATCCTGTCAAAATGTGCCTTAATGTGGCAGGTGATGAACACAAAGGACAAGAGGGATCCTCTCCTACCCAGAGGTTTAGGTTCTGCGGTGATGGGAGAACATCATATGTTGACCTAATAAGGAAACTGATCCTACTCTCTTCCATTGACCAAAGGTCTTATCAGCCCATCTTGCGTCTTCTTGCAAAACTAAATATATTGAATTTTTATTAAAAAAAGTTTTTAAAAATTAATTAATTAATGCAGCCTTGGTAGGCATTTTGTTTCAAAAACAAAAAAATCTCCAAAACAGCAGCATATGTGTATAATATAACATGAGAAATTGTTTCATGCACATGTGTGATATTGACAATTTACTCGTATTTATTTGGAGCCAATCGATTATTTAGTTCTTGAGTTATTTGTGTTAAAGTGCTGCTATTGTTTGACAGTCACTGTAGAAACTGCCTAAAAAAATTTGCTGTTTAAGCCCACGATAGATTTGTTTGAAAGCTAGTATCTGGTGACTGGCTGAGTATTGATAAGAATTTTACAAATGAAGAGATTAAAGGGATAGTTCACCCAAAAATGAAAATTCTGTCAGTAATTACTCGCCCTCATGTTGTTCCAACCCCGTAAGACTTTCGTTCATCTTCGGAACACAAATTAAGATATGTTTGATGAAGTCTGAGAGCTGGATCACTCCTCCATACTAGTCCATAGGCTTCTTAGGGATTGAAACTTGCCGGCCCTGAAAAGTTATTAAAGACATCGTTAAAATAGTCCAAGTGACTACAGTGGCTCAACCTTAAGTTTATCAAGCGACGAGAACACTTTTTGTGCGCAAAAACAAAACAAAAATAACGACTTCATTCAACTATTAATTTTCTTCTCTGTGGGCCTCGAGTGAGTTCACGTAGTGTAACTTGAATGAAGTCGTTATTTTTGTTTGTTTTTTGCGCACAAAAAGTATTCTCGTCGCTTGATAAACTTAAGATTGAGCCACTGTAGTCACTTGTCATGTATTTGGTCCACAGGCACCAGTGTGTACATTTCACGAGCTCAGCTGATGAACTGTCACGTCAGTGCAGGGACCAGGCACAAAGTCCTTCTGAGGAGGCTGCTGGCTGCTTTCTTCGATAGGTAAGTCTGAGAAACATTAAAGATGTCTTCCATAATAGTAAAAGTGTAAGGCCTCTAACTTTCCTGTTTCTGTTTGACACAGGAGCACTCTGGCCAACAGTTGTGGAACTGGCATCCGTTCCTCCACCAATGACCCCAGCCGTAAGCCGCTGGACAGCCGAGTGTTGCACGCTGTCAAGTGTGAGTTCCTGATCTTTTATACTCAGAGCACCTCATTTGCGTACCTATGAAGGCCTGTTACACGAAGTACGATAACTATAACGATACAATTTGAATACACCCCCCTGAACTAGTCTGACCAACTAGCAGTTACTTAGGGCTAATCAGTCTTACTTTTTGGATTCAAATTAGACCAATCTACCTTTTTATGTAACTGACTAAAAAAAAAAAAAAAAAAAAACGTTTTTGACCAATCTTGAAGAAAAAATTAGATGACTAAGTTGTAAGACTAGTTTTAGCAGTTTATGTAACCAGCCACCGTACTTTTTGTTAACTGTTCATCATGTCTTAGAAGTAAACTTAAAAAAAAAAAAAATACCATTTAAACTTTATTGTGGCTTTGTTTAAATTATTGTGAGATCAGTATTGTGTATTGAACCGAAACACGATACCACTAGAACGTTATCTATGGGTGTGGATGCTGATATAATTGTCATTTTAGTTATTCTTGGTGTGAGCGTACCTTTAGAAATGACTCCCTCCCGTATGTCAACAGTTTACTGCCAGAACTTTGCCACCAGCTTTAAAGAGAGCGAGATGAACGCCATTGCGGCGGACATGTGTACTAACGCTCGGCGCGTGGTGAGGAAGAGCTGGATCCCCAAGCTGAAGCTACTGATGGCGGAGGGCGACGCTTATGCCAATTTCCTTCCTGACAGCATCAAGATGGAAGCGGACGGCCTCAGCGGCGAGCCTACCTTTGAGACCGCAAGCCTGGAGGGCGGCGCTTCGGTGGAGACCGGAGGATCCTCGGGCGAGTCTCTGCAGGGTGTGGGCGGAGACAACGGCACTTTGTTTCAGTGAGCGACCTGGCGAGGAAAGCCCTGCCCCATCCTCTCTGCCGCCCCACCTCCTTACTGCCTCCCACCCCGCTGCGTGACTCTGGGCTCTGCTGCTTTTGCCTGGGATGGGAAAGGGAGAGTCGGGTAGGAGATTGGAGGAGATAGCACGGTCTAGTGTCGGGAGGAACACGGGGGGGGGGGGGTTAAACCAGGGGCGCTATTTTCTTTTCAATCATTTTTGTTTTTGCTGAATAACCCTCTTTTGCACAGAAGATCCCCTTTGCCTCCATGCTCGGCAAGTAAATCTAGTCACCGATGCTATAGGAATACATAATTAGGACCAGGAAAAGTTATTGCGACTGGAGGCCCGATGTTCCCTGATCTCACTCTACTGAATTTGAATGTATTAGTTTGTAGCTACCTGGCTATGTCAGACTAGCCGATTGTATTTGCCCCAGGAGAGACAGGAAAAATGCTTGTCATAAGATCTAAAGGAACAGCAGATGGAGAAAGTAGTGAGGGAGGAGAGGAGAAGTAGGTGGCATATTCTGTCTCTCGTTCTGTCTAAAATGGAAAGAATCTGATATCCTCCTCTCCTTCCATTCCTCCCAAAATATATGTGGGATCTTAGTCTGCCACGTTCTTTGTTTTTTATGTCGCCATTTTCTCCTTTCCCCTTCTACTTGTTCCACTGTGTGTGATTTGTATGAATTCAGAGTTGATCAAAGATGATTAAGGACTGTAAAGGATAAAAATATATTTATCTGCTCACACCTTTTGAGCTTGAGAGAGAGGGATTGTTTTAAAATCTCTATTTTTGTTTTTTATTTTCCCCTCAAGAGACACTGTTATTGGGCTTTAAATGGAAATAGTGAGAATAATGAGGAATATTTTTGCATAAGGATCATCTTACATTTCAAAGAATGGTGCTTGGCTTGTATCTGGATTACCATTGTTTCTGTAGCAGAATTCGTTTGGCCGTTTTGATCAGTGACGCAATTAATACAGTAATTTCAACCCCACTGACTTTCAGTGTTTGCACAACAACAGTTGAAGCATTCTTTAAAATATCTTCTTTTGTGTTACATACAGTTTAAGAACAACATGAGGGTGAGTAAATGATGACAGAATTGGATAAACTATCCCCTGAAGAGAAAAGAAAAATTGTGTAGGACATAAAAACTAAGTGTTTTTAGCGTGTAAACCTTTTAGCTTTCTTCCCCCATTATCGCACACAAACATGCTTTTACAGCCCAGGGGGAAAGGAGGTTGTGCTTCTTATTGTTAGTCACTTTACTGTCTTAAGGTTTGGGCCTGACTTTGTGTGTGTTTGGGAGTGGAGGAGGGTTTACATTGCCTGTGTCCCAGGAGAGGAGGAGCAGAATGATTAAGTCTCTCCATGTTGCCCATGTCCCTGTTTGGGCAGCTGTGTGTGCGTGCGTGTGTGTCTGTGCTCGCTTAGGCAAGCATCTGTGTGTCCACACAAGTTACCATCTGTATACATTCCTTGCACATAGTTGGCACTGTGTATTTGCATGTGGGTGATGTGTTGATTCTGGGATTTATGGTGTTTGTTTCTGTGTTTATGCATCGGAGGCTTCTCGTACGGATGCTTCTTCGGCTGTCTGAAGGTTTGCTGTAACCCGTGAACTTTTGCATAATCCAGATTTCCATCAGGATTTGAATGGGATTGCATGTGATGTCTTAATGTGCACTCAGGCATGGGTTTTAAATGCACATGCCGCACCAAATCAGAAATACGATACTTAAGGCGATTTTAATATTTCATGCCTGAATTGGTAGGCCGCGTGTGTTTGTGTAAGTGATGTTTTTTTGTGCATCTGATCTCCTGGGACACATACAGTAGCCGCCCCCTTTCTGCAAAAATGGAACTCTTTGCACCTTTTCGTAGACTGAACTAGAGCCTTTTGCACCTTTTTGTAGAGGAGAGTGGTGGATTGTGCACCTTTTTTTTGTAGAGCGTAATCGATGGTTTTTGGACTAAACTTCATGGATGTGTATGTGTCGGTATCTGGCCCATAACAGGATGCACCCCTGTGTCTGCGGCTGACCATGTTGAATACTGATGTAAATATCGAAGAGACTGTTGAACAGATTTTGACCAGGTTTTTAACAGGTCGTTGGTCTTTTTAATGGAAGGCTTACATTAGGTCTTTCACCCCTCTTGTTTTAGCTATTTTTTCTTCTTCTTTTATTTGCATAACCAAGTCTGGCTTACCTGCTGTTTGTATATCTGGAAATGGTAGTTTTCTTGTTTTGGTTTCAGGCTTTAGAGTCGTAGCAAATGAAGTGAACTCCTGGCAAGTTTACATCTTAAATGCAGTCTGGTTCTGGTCTGACCTATTTCTTTTTTTTTTCTTTTGGACCACAAGACAATAATGCCTCTAGTGTAGAAATGTATAACATCCTGCGAAATCAACATGCGTTCATTTCATTCTGTTTCATTTCTCCATTCTTTTAGCAGACCACATGTACTGTATTTACTTTTCAACTACTACTAATTCAAGGTGAAGAGTTGACTTGCCAAGTTTTTTAAGGATACAATATAGAGTTGTTTGACTGATGATAGAGTACTGAGTATTTTTTCATTTCTTTTTATCGACTAAAGTGCTGGGAGGGTGGGGGCACGGTGAGGGATGAACTGGTGCTATGTGTGCTATTCTTTAGATGTTAAAGGCCTGCTAGGTCACTGGTGCCTTTTCAGGAGGACTGCGGGAGACGGACTGCGTGTGTATCCGGGTAGGGCATGGAGTGGCGGCGCTCCTCTCTCTGGCTATGACTGTGCCAGTGTTTATGCGTCCTCCATTTTGATGGCACAGATCACATATGCTGCATGCGTCGCTGGAGAGGAACCGCTGTGTCCATGCGCCACCTGCTGTCTGTGTGTTGTTACTGCGGCTTGAATTTACTACTTAGTCAACACCAGGGGGTGTCATAACTGAGAAAGATGACTTTTAGTGGCCACAAAAGATGGCTTTTCTCCTTCTGGGAAGTTGAAGGTGACGTGTGTAATTTTTTTCAATGTTAAAATGCTAAAAGTAAGCCATTCGATGGTTGATTTTTCCCGAAAGGTGCAACACTGTGGCGCTATCAAAAAAGTTGCTCTGTTTGTTTGAGCATCACAACCAGCCCGAAAGAGGCTGAAATCATTGTTTTTGTGAATTAGTTTCAAGTTACACATTTCACCTTTTAAAGGATTATTTTTATTTAGGAAAAACGTATGTCTCGCCTGGTATGAAAGGTTTCTTAAGGCAAGTATATAGAGGCAATGAAGGGACCAGTGTTAATCAAAAAAGGCCAGGATGTCCATATCACGTTGCCTATCTGTCTGCTCTCTGTGCCCGAGTAAAGCACCTTTTTCTGGGGTTCACGTTCATAGACGTGCTCCTCGGCACCTTGCAATTCAGTCTGACTGTGTCACGGAGCACAGAGCAGTTAGATGGCAGACGCCTGTGAAGGTGGAGAAAGAGCGTGAGAGTTTAACTGCCCATAAGTCTTGTCATTCTTCCTTGTAACACAGTTTGTTGGAGTACTGTGCATTGTAGATCATTGTGAATTTGTAACCTGGTGGATCGCTGACAGCTTGCAAGAGAGAGTATGGAGTAGTGTATTAAAAATTTAACTTTTTTATAAATAGTGACTGTCTCTCCTCTCTGCAAAAGCAGAAACCGGACCCGTCTGTTTTGAAGCAACGGACTCGCTGCATTTTGCAGGTTTTCCTTTAGCTTGCAGGGTTTTTTTGTCAGTCTAAGCCGCTTTACCCAGAATGCAGCATTGCTATTCAACTCTAAATAACAGAGATACCACAAAAAGATACTCGCCTCTTTCTCTGCGTGTTGCGTTCTCTTCCAGCACACCCCAACACTCTGCTTTCAGTCTTTTCCCTGAAATGAGATGGATTATAACCCAACTTTGCAAATGTTTTGGTAAAGTAACCTGTGACAGCTCGACAAATTGATGTCCGGACATTGTATCACGAATTACAGAGAAATACAGACAGGATGGGTGATGACATCAGCTCGCTTGAACACTCAAAACAACAAACAGGTTGTGAACTTTTTTTTACGACGCAGTGTCTCACTTTCTATGACTACATCCCTATACAAATCTATATACTGTATATTACATAGAAGCACTAATGAAGTTTGATTGTTAGTCGTGCACTCTCAGCATGAGTTGTAACCCATACCCAGCTGTGCTCATGCACTGACCCTGTAACGCCAGTGCTCATCCACTCCATTCTGTCTGTGTTCAAAGTGCCAATAACTTTGTGAATCCCTAACTGTGACCCAATATTATCAAAAGTAATTGCACATTAACTACTGTAAAAAATGAGTAAGAGAAAAGTCAAAGGATACAGCTGAATATCTTAATAAAAGTTTGTAACAAAGATTTGTCTCTTTGGCGCCTTATTTGATTTATTATTCAAAAAATATATATTTTTTTTTTTACCCATTTGCAGATCTCTTTTCCAGGTTTAAACAAGACCTTTTTTTAAAGAAAATAAGACCTAATATATTTGCTTCACAAATAAATGTAATTTGATTTAAGAATTATACATCTTTATATTGGAAAAAGATAAATGTATTGATCATTTTTTTTTAAGTGTTTTAATTATTTACAAAAAGTAATCTTGCAGCCCCTGCTGGAAGTCCGGTGAGGCCACCTAGTTGAAAACCACTTAGTTGATATGCACATAGTATGTTTAATATGCAATCTAATTGCAGTCCTTCAGGAGTTTTGACACATTGACTAAACATGGAGGTCTTCACTGAAAGCAGCCAATGTTACGTGTGAATTCAAGCTATTAATTTAAGTTGCTGGGGGGAAAAACCCTTTTGATTGTCTTTAAGGCACACAACTTTTATAGGTTTACTTTAGCCAACCACACTTGTATTAAAGGGGTCATGACATGTTTTTTTGTTTCGTTTTATTATGTTCCCTTATGTGCAATTATAGTATTACTATAGTTTTTTGTACAAAAAACTTTAAAAATGTATTGATTTATGACCTTTTCCCACCCTGTTTCTCCCCCTCTGATTCAAACAGTCTGTTTTGGAGGTGTTTCCCCTTTAAGAGTCCAGTGTTAACGCCCATTGTTATGATTGGCTAACGTCAGTGCTGCTTATGCATAAATTATTAATTATTATTATTAATCATTTTGTATCACATGTAGGCTACACAATTCTCCGTCACGTGAAACTTCGGTCTTCCGATCTTTTACCATCGTGTCAATTCTCAATTGATTTTGATTCATATGCGCGAGGGAGAGAGAGAGGGAGAGCAAGACATTTTGAAGGCGCGCGCGCGGCCGGGGCTCTCTCTCTCTCTCTCTCTCTCTTTTCGTTCTTTCAGTAACATGCGCCCTGTCACACTCATCTACATCACTCACCGAACAAATAAGGCTTTGGCGGGCTGCATATGCTGCAAATAAACTGCATCCAACTGCTTTCTCTGACGTCTGGATCGTTCGGCAGCATTCAAACATGTTGTTTGTCCACAGCCAGGAACAGCACATCTGCGTGGCATCGCAGTCATCTTGTAAACAGACCCCCTCGCTGCCCGTCAACGCATGCGATGATGTCAAATGAGGCGTAGTTGTCTTGCGCTGGAGGCGGTCATATGCAAACGACTGGTACGTCACTTCGTACCGTGACGTCACTAAGTTCAAAGGATCTAGAACGAGCTGTATTTAGAGCTTGATTAAATAAATGGTTCGTTTATAATGGGGAGGACGTCTTAAGCTATGAAACTTGCAGGACGTTTTAATGGTACAAAGACCTCTTAAATACCAAAAGATCAAGGCAAATTTGGTTTCTCATGTCATGACCCCTTTAAGTGGAATACTTGAGTGGATGTATATATTTCAATGAACTCTTACTTTGAAATAACTCAATGTACTATTTTCTTCTATCATGCTATACAAGATTGTTATGTAGACCTTGGGAGGTTATTGAAAGATAATTAATCCCTAAACTGTAGCTTTACCTGATCACAGAGAAATACTTGGTTTGTGCAACCTTTCTTAACACAACCTGATCATGTCTGCAATCCAGAGATTGAGTTTGAGAGTGCACTTTAACATTTCATTATTATTATTTCCCATTGAATAGATCAACTGCCTTTTTGATAGCCAAAAAAATATTTTGTTAGGTTTTACCATGTATGAATAAAGGAAGTCTAATAGCATATCTCATCTCACGTTTGTCAACTCTGTCATTTTACAGTTTCTTCGTCCTAAAGCTAAATTGAATGTGGAATGAATTTAGAAAATGTATATTTGGTTGAACAACATCTGGGGATCTAACGTTTGATAAAATGGTGCTGTTATACGTTTTAAGCGAAAACAGCTGGATCCACCCGTAAATGGGCAGAGGAAGCTTGACGCGCTCGTGTCGTTTGAGGTTATTGGCTATGACGAAATCTCTTGAAGCAAATAAGGCAACAGGAAGTAGCCTAAACGAGCCCACGCATCATGGGTTTTCCATAGAGCGGACCGACAAGCGGATGTTCCTTTTATGGGCATAAGAGAATGAGGAAGCTAACAATATCCTTGGGAATAAAAGTAGCCTATCTATTAAGCCAGGCTAGACAAATGGCAAAGACTTCTTAAGCGTTTGTCATTGTGTTGTATTGTCAAGTAATTATATAATGTATTACATCATTTTAGTTAAAAATGCCATTATTTAAAATAAAATATAGGCTACAATATAACAATCAGAAGGATTCATCGACGTTTACTGCAGTATTTTTTTTACACATTTTCTAAAGGTCATTGATAGTCTAGAGGTATTGGTGATTAATTTAGTACTTAGTCGTCAACCAAATCTTCTGACTGATTACATCAGAAGCAGAGTGATGCACGTTGTGACTTATTTCCTCAGAGCCGCAATTCATGGGAGGAGCCCGAGTGTCAATCACAAGCGAACACGTCACCAAAACGATATAAAGCCCGCTGTCTTACCGCTGAGGTTTACTTCGGTGAATGAAACGACGGTAAAAGTAAACTGAGCTCAGAGGAAATTGCCTAAATATTGTTTTTATATTTAAAAAGAGGATAGAAGTTACTTAAATAACTAAGAACGATGGATGTCACTGCAGAGGCCAAGCAGATTATGGTCCATGCGTTGAGCAAAATCTACAGCTCGCGCACTCAGCGTGGTGGACTCCGACTCCACCGGAGCCTGTTGCTGACGCTCGTCATGAAATCTGCAAGGGACATATACCACTCTGCTCGACTGACAAACGAGAAAATGGGGCAATCCGACACACTCAGTGTCACAGAGAACACATCGCAAACAGAAGAGCCCATGGACACAACGAGCTCCACGACAACACCTCTGCGCGCGATAGCGACACAGTCCACCGAGGATAAGCAAAGGTCCGGACTCGAGGGTCATGCACCTCTACACAGCCCCGCAGGACTCACGGTGGACAAAGAAAACTGCAGCCCAACCAGACCGGACCGTCGCTCCAGAAAGCGACGGAGCAAAACAGCCACAGATCCTGACTTCATACCGTGCAAAAAAGCCAAACTGGAGTTTGTGGAGGCCAGAGGAATTCTTCAGAATAATTCCGCCAACTGCGGTAGAGCGCTAGACTCACTGTCAATTGTACATATGCCAAGAACAATTGTGACATTTTGACAAGACAAACAGCAATGGCACAACACAATGACAGTGACGTGACTTTGCGCACTACAGAGGGCAGCGTATTATGAGACGCATACCTGCTGTGAGATTGAGGGCACTTGACTACCGTGGAGAAATCAGTGGGTGATTACTCTCAGTGGAACGATGTGACTGACAGCTCATCGGAGAGCGGGTTGTTTTGGGAAAAAGGTGTGATGGTTCTTGTTCAAACTGTCGCGTTTCTCTGATTCAGAAATCAGGACATGATGTGGCGGTATCATGACTTCAACGAGAAGTGTTACTTAGAGAACTTCCACGGACATTCACATGAACTTTATCTATTTATTTATTGGCCATCTGGTTATATCATGTTTTGTTTATAGCTGTATGGCGCTGTCAGGATTGTCCAGTTGACACTGACTGGGATTTTTGTGGTCTCCTTGCTGGAAAACCCATATTAAGCTGTGTTTTAGAACATTGTAGCCAGGGATTTTCAAGCAGGTCAACATGACATAAGCTACTACAAACAGACATTGTGATGTTATATCTACCTCAGTTTTGTACAATAAAAGATTCTCTGGCATATTATTTTTGTGTGTGACGCATTGTAGCCAGGGATTTTCAAGCAGGTCAACATGACATAAGCTACTACAAACAGACATTGTGATGTTATATCTACCTCAGTTTTGTACAATAAAAGATTCTCTGGCATATTATTTTTGTGTGTGACGCATTATGATATATATGTTAATCCAGGAAATGATCTGACGGAGTCAGCTAGGCTTGTGTAGTTGCATGCGCTCAGCTGAAAGTATTTCGCGGTCACGTGACCGGAGGTGCGGATGGCTCGCGGGCAGGGAGCTGTTGTATATGTTCGTGGAAGGCAGGAAGCGGTGAGGCCGTGAGCACATCAGGCCGGATAATCGCTGCTGTCGTCTTTTTTCACACTCCCAACTTCTTTTCAAACCCCCACTACCGGCTCAGGATATGGGGAATAAAAGACGAGAAGCTGTAAAACGTTTAAGTCGTTTACAATTAGGCCTAATCTAGTGGCCCTTTAGCAAGTGCTGTTAAACCCAAACTTACTTCTTTTTTTTAGTCATTGTTGCCCTTATTCTGAATTCTATATTTAAAGTCTATATTTAAAGTCTATGTTAGAGCTATACTAGTTGGTTGGACACACACACACACACACACACACACACACACACCTTATTGCACCACAATGCTACTATCCAAACTGCAATTGAGACTTTTCCAAGGAATACTTTTCGGCGACAATCTATTGAAGGTCTTACATGCACCCAAATTTGTAGGCTACAGTTATCAAACTCATAAATCGCCTATTTTTTCCATATTATTTATAACAGAGTATGACAATTTTTGCTACAGCGCTTGAGCAACACTGTGGTAATAACTTCGCAACACACGATTGGTTTTTAGCACTCGCCGACTTGACACAGTTATACACTTATTTGAATCAATATAATAAGATAGTAGTTTATAACGATAGTCTACACTCTTGCATTTGTTTCAAAACCTGATTCACTTTGTGGCCATGTTAACACTGAATTAAATAGGCTTCTATGTGTAGGCTAAATATGTGTGTAGATAGGTGTAAAAGATAGATAAATCTGCATGTGAGCCATGTGTATATTTGTTGACCCAGCAAAATCATACCCCATGTTGGATTATGATCATGGGGTAAGGGAGCAGGAAGTGGGGCAAGGCGCAAAAGGAATGTGTTAGTGAGCGGGAGGTATAGAGGAAGGACAGCACCCTTCACACATCCGCACATCTGGCCGACATACAGTAGACAGCCGGGGGAGGGGGAGCTGCTGAATGCCTGTGTGGCCTATCAATTGTCCTGCTAATGGAACGAGCCTCCCCTCCCCTCCCTTCCCTCTCGAGTCTGAAACCTGATCCTCCAGTATCTGAAATCTCACAGGAATGCACTGTTAGCTCCCACAATCTCCTGACCAAACGACTTTACAACACTCGGATCAGCAGAACTACATATAGCCTACACAAAGACATACAGGATCAGAAAAGGACAGAGCAAGGGTAAAAACAAAAGGAACAAGCGAATAATGTAGCCACATGCCACCCAAATGAGATACTGCAGCCTCATAGGCGGAGGGTGAACCAGCTGTAGGGTAAGGTAGATGTGAACACATTGAAATATAATCTCATGAAATAGTTACGTGTTGCCTATCAACAACCTTCACATCACAGCATAAACAATCTTGTTATTAAAGTGGTTATGTTCACAAACCACTATAATTTGAACAGGCAAACCTGATAGCACACGTACATCACAGAGACGTCTATATTTGATGTGCGTGTTTACATCTGGAAGACGTATTTTTTAAGAGTGTTTGCAATACGTTCTAGGATGTTCCCTGTCAGATGTCAAATAGACGTTTAGAAAATGTCTTTAAGATGTTTATGATTTAGAATATATGTAAAACTGACATGTTAAATACGTCTATGGGATGTTAGTAAACAGCAGATCCTTTCAAGATTAAGTGATCTATATCTGACATTGAGCAGACATAGCCTACGTGTGCTATCTGGCGTGGTTTGGCATGGCAGCCATTCAAAAATAGCCTATTGCTTTACCTAATACATGTTTTCTTCAAATTCTGAATGGATCATCGCCCAGAAAGCATGCATAAAAATGCTCCCTTTAGCCTATAATCAACACCATGTCACTCATCTTAATTCATCGCGATTTCACAAAGGTTTGCTAATCGATTAAGCCGACTGTACAATAAATATCTTATTTAGCCTACATAATGACTACACTTTTTTTTTTGTTACGAGTTAAATTATAACGAGTGGACTTGAGTTTGTAGATCTCAGCACTGAAAAAAAACTCTGGCATTTTGAGTGGTGAGGGGATTCCAACTTTACCACGTCTGATTGGCCATTGCATTCAAGAAATCATCAGATATGTTTGTGATTGCCTACATTGCTCAACGCTGCAAAATACATCGTAAATAGAAAAACCTCTTTTATCGTGCGTAACGCTGTGAAATGCCTACAAAGTATGATGCAACATGTGCAGATCTAAATTTAAAGGTGCGCTGTGTAATTTTTAGGGACATCTAGTGGTGAGCATGCGAATTGGAACCAACAGAAGTTACGGTGGCCGACAGGAAAAGATGTCGTCGTCTGAGACAGTAGAGCAATGAGGTTTCTTTACAAAGATAAATTAAGAAATTAGGTTTACTCATTTAATAAAACGATATGTCATTGCGAATATTATTGTTACTTGTTCATCATTGTGTCAGTGTCTTATTCACTGACTTTAGCTAGCTTCTTTGCACGGAGAACAACATAGTGACGAAACGCGTTTGTTCGTTTAGGGCCACTGTAGAAACATGTCAGCGCATTTCAATGTAGGGGGTCCCACGGTGTCTGTAGATAGAAATGGCTCATTCTAAGGTAATAAAAACATAACGGTTTATTAAGAAAGGTCTTTATAGGCTACACCACTGAAGAAAAAAAAACAGTTATGTATATGATATTGCATTTCTGTCAACAGATCCTCCTAAATATCACACAATGCACTTTATAATGTCGAAATCGACACTTTTAATTACATTTTCATTTTAACTTTATTATTATAGATTTAGTTTAAATGTGCATTTTTGGCCAAAGCCCCAGTTAATTTTATGACCTGTGGCCAACATGCTCCACCTATGTGCGGCCTCATATGTGGGATATACAGTCGGCGATCACATTAAAAATCTGAGTTTTAAAATAATTATTTAGCCTTGGAAATACACTAACCCCCAGTTTCACAGATTAAAATGCATGTTTGAGCTGTTTTAACGGAAAGCAGCTTGCACTGACATATCTTAAAATATATCAGTTGCATTGTTTTTTTTATAAGGCACATATAAAAGCTACTCTGGGTTAATCTAAGCTCTGTCTGTGAAACCAAGCCTAAAATTTTATTTTTAGCTACATTTAGAAGAAAAAAAAATGTGAAAAAAACCTGACTGAAACATTTCTCAAATTATCTTCTTTTATATTCCACAAAAGAAAGTCATACAGGTTTGAAATGACATGAGGATGAGTTTTTCAATTCATTTTGTTTGATTTGTTCATTCCAAACAGCTGAAAGTCTGTACATTTTGCCAATAAACCTGATTTGCAATGTGGGTTGAATAATTTCGATTAAAACACACACATACATATATATCTTATATATATATATATATAATGATATACCCCCCCCATAATTTGTAATAAAAATTGGGAAACGGAGAGAAAAATAAGAAAAGAAAGAAAAAAGTGTGCAAGATACTTTTTAAACACTTGGTGCTGCTATCAGTACCCCACTCACGCTGCTGACAAGAATGGAAAGTGTTAAATCCTGCTCAGAGCACTTTCTCCTGACCATACTCAATTTAAGCAAGGCACTTAACCTCTGAAGCCCTGGAGGTGTCTTATGACTCTACACCTGTGGTCTGATCCCTCTGTGTCAGATACGGCTAAACCAGAGAACAAGAATTTTCTATTCCACTGTAAATTATGTAAATAAGTGGATGCCTTCAGCTCTGTGTAACCTCACTCATGTACTCACAATCATGACCCGGTTTGCCAAATGCACATTCCTTTGGAATTGTGTAAGAGTCAGAAACTCAACAGTAGTGAAAGCAGAGGAACATGAACATGAACATGGGGGACTTCAGAACTAAAAAGAGTTTTGCGCACAACAGCAAGGATTTTCTTCTTGACTCTTTTATTTCGTTCTTTTTTGTGTGTGACAGTAGTCATATTAACGTGCCCTAAACATAGTGTTGAAGTGTCTCTCCTTCTAGTTGGCAGGGGAAAAAAAGAACAGCTAGAAACAGAAAGAAATAAACAACTTGAAGTTGCATCAAAGTGATTTTCCTCCACAGAATATGCAATTTTTTTGTTTGTTTTAAAAAATAGAGCATAAAGGAATATATTACTTTAAAAAAAGATTTATCTGTACTCGTGTTTTTTTCTACAAAACATTTCATTTTTTTTAATTCCTGCAGATGACTTTTTATCAAACGCTGTGGCATGCACATTGCACATGCAGTTCTCGAGGTAAATGCTTTTCTACATTTTTTTTTCTGACAAAAACTTGCGTTTTTAGTTTCTTCTTTTTACAGTGTGACTCCCACATCGGCATTGTATTTTTAAGTGTCACTTGTTTTGCCAAACATGAGGTTGTTAGTAACGATGAATAATGACGGACAATGAGAAATGTCGATGTCCTATCCAGACAATCGCTTGTCTTTTACCTCACAGCCACACACACAGCAAGACGCTGAGAGAACATCATGCATGCAAATTA
This sequence comes from Tiaroga cobitis, assembly GCA_030578255.1. NCBI lineage: Eukaryota > Metazoa > Chordata > Actinopteri > Cypriniformes > Leuciscidae > Tiaroga > Tiaroga cobitis. The sequence goes on from CM060593.1 coordinate 29,012,351, forward strand.
GGATGACCGAAAATCATTCACGTGTTGATTTTTGTCAAACACACATTGCTCACAAACATACAGACACATAATTTCCTTATACGCTTGTTGCAACTCAAAACGGGTTTGTATGGCATATAGATGCTCTCCATATAAAAACTCAAGTCACTCAAGCTAAATGCCTGTTGTGGATAAAATAAATCAAGAGAAAGACTGTTTTTCCACTGCAAACCAACACACTGCAGCTGTATAAATGTGTAAAGAGACGTGCAGTCTAAATAATGCTGAATAAGGCACTGATTAATCTCAGTAATAAGAATGCAGTTCTCAAAGAAACAGTGACCACAGAATCTAGTAATGCTCAACTAGCAAGGGGAGACATGAAACTTGGGATTCTGTATCTTGTGTTTACATCCTCAAAGACAATACTCACCAGTTGTGGACACACTTATACATAGAGTCTTAAAGGAGAGCCACAATTTCATCAGTAGTGCTACATACAGGACTCACTCAAGTGGGACTGTGCGTGAAAATATGGTAGTAAATGCTACATACATCATCTCATTTGCACATGCTGCAAAGTTGGACTCGATCGGCAGCGTGTCTGTGTATGCGAAGTCATTCCACAGAGGATTCTGCCTCGTAAAGAATACTGAAATGGCAATGGTAATGTGGGCCGAAGAGACACAAAGATCAGTGGGACACAAGAGACAAGTTTTGGCAGAAAAGGCCCGGTCATTGTTTCACCCATGCAATTTGATTGGCTGTGTTACATGTTCCTGTGCAGTTTGACTGGCTGTGTTACATTTCCTGAACACAGAACGGTGCACCATCGGTGACAGACACATATTACGACTCTCAATGTACAGGTCATTGACAAACATGGAACAGAAAAACGTGAGACTGACAGAGCCAGAACCACTGGCTGTCGAACAATGTGGATAACAGCGCCATCTGCTGATTGAGTAGAGGTAGTGGAGCTCAGTTACCTTCTCACATTTACCTACACATTGAAATGTCTTAGGGATTTTTTTTAGGTCAGTTTAAAGCAATGGTTCTCAAGCTTTTTGATTGGAAGCCCCCCCCCCCCTCCCCCCTCTGGTATGTCTTCTATAATTATATCAAAGCTGCTTGTTTTGTATCTTTTTGGGGGGAGTTTTAATTAACTACAATTTATTATGCGATTTGATTATTTTAATATATTAAAACTAATTTATTTAATAATTTAAGTCATTGTTGACTTCTGGCCCCCTGGTTCAAAACCACTGGTTTAAAGGTATAAAATAAACAATTATAAAAAAATAAATAAAAATTAGCATTTAAAAGGAAGATTTTCACAGTAAAGATTTTTTTATAAAATATAAGATTTTTACGCCAACCTAATCTTGTTAACTAACATCTAAACGCTCTTTTTAATATCAAAACGTCTTCTAAGACGTTTATATCAATATGGTTGATAACTAGTCAGCTCTTCCTCTACTTTCTTTTTCCTTCTTGATAAAAAGTGTTCACAGTTACAGAGATTTGAGATCAGATGCATGCTTCAAACTGTCATTAACGCTCACTGATATGGCTGAGAAAGTGTTTCCATAGAAACAGTCCAAGTCGTCGAGCTACCGAGGACGTCGGCTGAAGGTCAGATGGGTTTCTGTCATGGCCCATAATGGATCACTATCACAGAGCTCCACACACCATCTACACAAAACTCACATGGAAACAAGTATGGCAATACAAAGAGCGGCAGTCAAATACAAAAACAGGTAGAAAATGAAATTAAAAGCATCATCATTATCTTCATCACCATCATCACTTATCATTACTTATTTATGTGATCATCTTTATACACACATTGTCATTATCAACATGAAATCATATGTAAAGATGGAGAGGTTCTCTCTCTCTCTTCTCCCCCCATCTCTCTCTCTCTCTGCATGTACCCTGGAAGACTGGAAGAGCGTGTTTACTCATCCTTTGCCTGTTAGTGTATTTAATGTGCTACTATATCTGCATTTTTGTGCAAGTGAGAAAATGATCTGTACAGTGATAGAGGAATGTAAATAAAATGTTATCAAATGTCTCCAGCTTAAAAAGTAATTGTGCTATCCGTTTATTTTTGATTCACAATCTTTATTGTATGTGGTATTTGGCACCAAATCTGGTACAACAAAATTGCGAACATCTCTCTGGTCACCCATTTACTAGTAGTTTGAACATTAGCAATGGCTTCATCTCCCATATCCTTCAGGAGAGAGGGATCTCAGAGAGTAGCGAGAGAGAGACAGAGGGCGTCGACGGGAGAGAGAAAGAACGTCACGGACATGACAAAGGAGCCAAAAAATTGATCCCCCCTTCCCCCTTTTATCCAAAGTTTCTGTGTATTTTTTAACTTGTTTTTTTTTTTTTCAATCATGCAGGATTTCCAAAGGATTTTTTTTTAGGAGTTTAAACAAAGCTGGGCAGTGCAACAGAAGATTCAAACTCCAGTGTTTCCAATGAGAAGCAGAAGACGAAGCCGAAGAAGAAGAAATAGTGAGGAGCTTTTCGTTTTTCTCTCCTGTTTTGTCTGTTTGTTTGTGATTCTTCTTTCTTGCGTTTGGGGGGCTGAAGTGCAGGGTGGGCTTTCCTATTTTAGTTCAGGTGAGTTCACCTCCATCTCCCACCCACAACTTACCCACACGGGCAAACGCCTCCCCCTCAACTGGGATAATTATTAACAGTAAACATAGATGATAAAACTCATCGATATTTCCCAGCATCTGGACTGATTTTTGCAATAAATTAATCTCCAGTCAAGTTCTGTGAAATAAAAAGTGATCCACCTTTTTTTAAACGAGTGCTAAAGAGTTTGTAGCGTCTCATTTCCGGAGGGACTGCATGAAATGTCCTGGGGGAAAAAAGTTCAGACATTCCTCCTCCTTATCAAAACATTTTTTGTATTCTTCAGAAAAAGGCTAGGAACAGGATTTCATGTTCTTTAGTCGTCATATTCACTGTCAGCGGTCCGTCGCTTTCAGGGAAACACTTGGCAGCAGAGGAAATGGAAATTAAATAAGAAATAGAAAGAAACGAATCATGCCTTGATTTCCCCTATGGACATTCAGCGCACTGCCAAGTGTTTCCCCGGACAGATCTGCCAATCCAGTGAGAGTATTGTTTCACTGTGAGCCTACGCTCTGCGTGGTGGCAGTCCGTTCCAGAAAAGTGCGGAAGGACTAGCCCTTCCCTGTCCCAGAGGCTAGCACCAGTCATCCTCATCAGTCTCACTGTAGGGTTCATGGAGGCCCTTCCTGGGCCCTCTGGGTTGAGGAGGCTTATGCGTTCCCGGGTGGGTGGGGGCGTGGTGGTGCGGAGAGGGCGAGGACGAACGGTAGCCGTTCGGCATGCGACGCGGGTGGCCCTGAGGGGGGGTGCAGTGGCGGGAAGTCCTGGGGGAATGTGGGTGAGGGTTGCCCTGCACAGGGCTTTGCTCGTAAGATGGAGGCTCGTTGTGATTGAACTCGTAGTCTTGGTCGTCGTAGAAACCGTCGCCCTCCACACTCTCCGTAGGACCAGGGCCCCAGTGCGCATGACGGGAGGAGCGGGGAGAGCCGTGGTGGGGAGGCGACGGGTGGTGGTGAGGGGGAAGCGGGGGCTCGGGGCCAGGCGGACTGAACCGATGGGAGGTCGGGTTAGGGAGTCGGTTCTGCTGGCCGGGAGGGGGGGTGCCACCGATGGGCTTACGGACCACGGGAGAATAGGTGACGTGGGGCCGGGGAGTAGCAGGGGTTTGGGGAAGCTGACGCCGGCCGCGGCGGGGAGTGCTGGTCCCGGAGGTGGAAGGAACTGGACTGCCGCTTACTGAACTACTGCCCTACATGAAAATGGAACAAGGCAAATAAAACAGAACCACAAAATTAACCACACAACAAGAAGAAAGACAGTAGGAGGTGACACACACACAAACAAACACCGCAGAAAGAGAGGAAAGAGCGCAGTCATAAAAGAGAGAGAGAGAGAGAGAGAGAAATGCAAGAATGAGAGACATTGCAAAGCAGTAGAGCAAAGCGACCGATGCAAACAGCCATAAAATAAACGACCAAAATTAAGCAACATATCACAGGGAAAAGAGAGGACACAAGGAAGAAAAAACAAACACAAAACAAAAAGAATTGAATTCTGTTGCAGCTGTGAAAATAACTTCAGGTTTGTTCTTGACAAACTAGGCTAGTTAATGTCAATTCAAATGAAACTGAAATTTAGACTGATCACATAATTTTTTGGAGTGACTATCAGATATTGTCACAATATTATTTAGATAACAAACAGCAGAAAATGACTCAACAACAGACCTAAAAAAATTGATCTTTTAAGTTAAACATCCTTTAACACAAGAAATACAAGAAACATGGCTTCTCTGCAAAAATCATTACATCATTTTCCCAATCAGTATTTTTGTCTCGTTTTCCAGTAAAAAATCAAAAAACAAAAACAAAATCAAAACAGATTGTTTGAATATTTTTGAAAGAAGTTTCTTATGCTCATTTCTCATTGATCAAAAAACCAAATGTGAAATATTACATTTTAAAATGACAGTTTTCTTAAAATAGATATAAAATAGTAATGATGCTGAAAATTTTGCTTTGCCATCACAGGAATACAATAGATTTGAAAAAAAAAAATAATAAAAAAAATAATACAAAAAAAATAAATATATATAGCCTATATATATTTATTTTTATTTTTTCAAATCTATTTTATTCCTGTGATGGCAAAGCAAAATTTTCAGCATCATTACTACTCCTGTCCTCAGTGTCACATGATCCTTCAGAAATCATTGTAATATACTGATTTACTGTTTAAGAAACATCTATAAAATATATTTGCTAAATCTTTTTTGTGGTTTAACATTATAAATATCTTTACTGTCACTTTTGATCAATATAATCCATCCTTGCTGAATCCAATAATTAATTTCTCTAAAAATCTATAGTGACCCATACCTTTTGAACGGCAGTGTACATACATAAACTTGGGAGATATAAACACACACACATACACATGCTCACACACATCCACATCTCAGTACCAACTCCCAAGTCACTGTTTGCTTCAGCATCAAATTCCACTGTGCTTTATGACCCTGAATGAAATGCAGTTCAAACTTGGGCAAAACAGAATATATATTTATATTTATATTTATATATATATATATATATATATATATATATATACAGTGCATCCGGAAAGTATTCACAGTGCTTCACTTTTTCCACATTTTGTTATGTTATAGCCTTATTCCCAAATGGATTAAATTCATTATTTTCCGCAAAATTCTACAAACAATACCCCGTAATGACAACGTGAAAGAAGTTTGTTTGAAATCTTTGCTAGTAAAAAAAAAAAAAAAAAAAAAAAAAAAAATCACATGTACATAAGTATTCACAGCCTTTGCCATGACACTCAAAATTGAGCAAGGTGCATCCTGTTCCCACCGATCATCCTTGGCTGCGTACACTGGCACAACAAATGACAGTATCTTGTCCATGCTGGAAAATAATCATGACCACCTGACATGAATTATATAAATAACTTTAATATAACGGCCATTCAAAATCAGGGTCTATACCATGTGGATAGTAAAACGATCACCGAAAATCATATTGGGCGGGAATTAATGTACACAGATATCAGATACCAGTCCTGTCTAAAGTGAGTGTAAACAGTCAGGCCAAAAAAATCGGATCTGATCAAAAGATCTTTTCTGTGCATTAAGACTTGCAGTGTAAATGCAACCCTTGAGATGTTTCTACAACTTGATTGAAGTTCACCTGTGGTAAATTCAGTTGATCGGACATGATTTGGAAAGGCATACACCTGTCTTAACAGAGCATGTCCGAGACAGGATTGTATCGAGGCATAGATCGGGGAAAGGGTACAGAACAATTTCTGCAGCATTGAAGGTCCCAATGATCACAGTGGCCTCCATCATCCGTAAATGGAAGTAGTTTGGGACCACCAGGACTCTTCCTAGAGCTGGCTGCCCGGCCAAACTGAGCGATCGGGGGAGAAGGGCCTTAGTCAGGGAGGTGACCAAGAACCCGATGGCCACTCTGAGAGAGCTCTAGCATTTCTTTGTGGAGAGAGGAGAACCTTCCAGAAGAACAACCATCTCTGCAGCACTCCACCAATCAGGCCTGTATGGTAGAGTGGCCAGACGGAAGCCCCGGCTCTCCCCGTAAAAGGCACATGACAGCCCGCCCGGAGAATAAAATTCTCTGGTTTGATGAAACAAAGATTGAACTTTTCGGTCTGAATGGCAAGCGTCATGTCTGGAGGAAACCAGGCACCGCTCATCACCTGGCCAATACCATCCCTACAGTGAAGCATGGTGGTGGCAGCATCATGCTGTGGGGATGTTTTTCAGCGTCATGAACTGACTGGGAGACTAGGATCGAGGGAAAGATGAATGCAGCAATGTACAGAGACATCCTTGATGAAAACCTGCTTCAGAGCGCTCTGGACCTCAGACTCGGGCGACGGTTCATCTTCCAACAGGACAACGACCCTAAGCACACAGCCAAGATAACAAAGGAGTGGCTAACTCAGTGAATGTCCTTGAGTGGCCCAGCCAGAGCCCAGACTTGAACCCGATTGAACATTTCTGGAGAGATCTGAAAATGGCTGTGCACCAACGCTCCCCATTCAACCTGATGGAGCTTGAGAGGTTCTGCCAATAAGAATGGGAGAAACTGACCAAAAATAGGAGTGCCAAGATTGTAGCATCATACTCAAAAAGATTTGAGGCTGTAATTGGTGGCAAAGGTGTTTCAACAAAGTTTAGAGCAAAGGCTATGAGCATTTATGTACATTTTTCGTTTTTCATTTTTAAAAAACTTGCCAAGATTTTCAAACAAACTTCTTTCACGTTGTCATTACGTGGTATTGTTTGTAGAATTTTGAGGAAAATAAGGAATTTAATCCATTTTGGAATAAGGCTGTAACATAAGAAAATGTGGAAAAAGTGAAGCACTGTGAATTCTTTCCGGATGCACTGTATGTATATATGTATGTATGTCTCTCTCTCTATCTATATATATATACACAATACAGCATAAAAATGTAGTTTAAGAATTAAATAAAAGTTTACTTGTTTTACTATTGGTGAAATAGTTTTTTTCTTTCTTTGTAAATGTAACTCCCAACACCCCCCCCCCCCCAAAATTACTGATTAAGATTTTTTTTTTTTTTTTTTTTTCTTCAGTGCTGCAGAAATGCTCAACTGTGATAAGATGCATTAGGAGCACATGTTCATTATGAATGAATCGCCCACCTGTCTGTGAGTCAGGCACTCTCTGCCCTCACTCGGTGAGCGGGACCAGCGCCTGTCTCCCTCTCTAGACTGTCTGTGGCTGTAGTCCCCTCGTTCTCTCTCATGTCCGTAGTGCTCCTTATCTACAGAACTGTGGTGGTGATGGTGATGATGGTGGTGCTTGCGGTCTTTGGCCCGGCCCCGGTCCCTCTCCTTGGATGGCAGGTCTCCTGACTGTGTGGTGGTGCTGAGATCAGTACCAAGACCTGCTAGGCCATAGCCAGAGAGAGAAAAACGGTACTAGTATTAGCTCTCCTATTATCTTATACACAGAAATATATATGCTTTCATTTCTGACCTGTGTCAGCATCAGTGTAGCGGCTCAGGGACCGCTCTGACGCACGGTGACTGCGGTCTCGATGGCGATGCCCATGTCTGTGACTCTCTTCTGGGATGACCCTCTCCATGGCGTAGTCCTCACCCCGCATTGAGCGGCCTGGACGCCCGTGTCCCAGAGATGAAGCGGAGCGCTTCATAGGACTGTTATCGGTGATTGTCTGCTGAAAGAGTCGGCACAGGACAGAGAAAGAGGTAGGGAGAGAAAAGAAAAGGGAGCGAAGGAAGAGAGAGTTTTCTGTTTATTGGAAATAGATGGGTCAGGAAGACTTGAGAAGGGAGCTTCATTTCTGTAGTGTTTAGTAACGGCAGGCAGATGGTCGTGCGAATGTACGGCCTTGTTTACACCTGGCATTAACATCCATCTCGGGTGATCCCGACACAAGCGGTCAGCTGAGACATAGGAGTGTCCTGTGGCCACTTTTGATAATATAATATATCGATAACAAGGGAAACCATATCCAATTTTGTGAACATATACATCACTTGAAGAATCATTCTAAAGTTTGGGTTCAGTAAGATTGAAAAAAAAAACAAAAAAGACACACACACACACACACACACACACACTTTTATTTAGTTTTATTTATTTAGTAAGGATACAATAAATCAAAAGATTTTTACTTCAAATAAATGCTATTCTTTTGAACTTTCTATACATCAAATAATCCTGAAAAAAAAACATCTCTCAGTTTCCACAAAGTATTAAGGAGCACAATTGTTTTCAACATTGATAATACGATTTTTTTCTTGCGCAACAATTCAGGATATTAGAATGATTTCTGAAGTATCATGTGACACTGAAGACTGGAGTAATGGATATATCTCCAAAAACATTAAGTCATTATTTTACATACTTTTGCTTCTCGAGTAAATCGATCTTGTTTTAAGGATATTTTAAGATATTTTTACTGGAAGACAAGAGAAGCACCCTGCTTTCGCCTGTAGATAGTGCAGACCATTTGTGATCGTATCTACCCAAACATATCTTAATACCAGGTGTAAATGGGCAAAATGATGACTTCAAACTAGTGTTTAATTCTGCAGGTCTGGGAGTTGGTGTGATTTTATTGTGTATGACCTGACGAACACACTCAGCCGATACCAGCGGACAAATAAACAAAATCACCATTCATCATGCAGAGACTGAGAAGAAGAGAAAGATAGAAAAAATATGAAAAAAAGAGAAAGAAACCGAAAGATAGCTGCAAAAGGTCGTGCCTCGCATGCATCCAGGACTGAATCTATGAAGTCAAAATACTCATTGGTTATAAAAACATTCTACTACAACATTTGAGAGAAGCACATTTCTTCCAGCAGACCCCTCTATCCATCACTCACAGTCATGCACACAGTAAAGAGCGAAGAGAGGGGGCTGTCCAGGCTTTAGAGAGAATGTGTGGGGCAACACCAAATATATGGTCCATGAAGAGGGACGTGCAGAGTGGGGTGGTTTGCTGTGGCTCAAGCCCGCTCTAGTCTGATTAGAGCCTTTCCATCTCAAAAAAACATGAATTTGACTGTTTTGGTGCAGCTTCACTATCAAACACCATCAACACTGACACCTAGAGTCGTGGATGGAACATTACATACCATCAAGAGTTTTCAGTTACTGATTCATTTGTAGAAATCTGATACAAATAGAAATTTGATAGAAATCATAGACCCATTTTGATGTGTAACCTGGAGCAAATACAGACTAGGAGAGTGCAGCAAGTCAATTTTCATATCTCTATTTTTGAAACCATAAACAGTGTAGAGGAATGTTACCTTACAGTTTTGCATTTTATAGAAAGCAACAGTATTATTTTTGTCTCACCCACTTCCATCACAGTAGCATTATATTTGTAGGTTTTTTTTTTTTTTTTTTTTTTAAATGACGTTTTCATTTATAGTATTTATTTGCTGAGGTTGTTTATTTGAAGTGGTTGTTCCTTCATCGTGTGTTGCATTCAACAACTATATTCCAGTATAGATGTATGTGTTACTCAATAACACATCCAAACTTTCCTGAAAATAATAAAATAACAAATAAAATAAAAAACGCCTTAGAAAGTCCCTCTTTTCTCCCAGTGACACAGTGAAAATCAAAGCGCACGTCTCTGCACAGCAACACAGTCACACGCTCACAGTCATAGCACAGATAATTGCAGACTCACGCACAAAGACTGCGGATACATATGCATGTAACATGGACATGAGCACAGCACATAATGAGTGTTGCAAAGCACAAAGATAGCAGATCTAAATTAGGAGGAGGCAGACAAGGAGTTTTGTGTGATTTTATCTGCACACAAATCTAAAAAAAATATGTCTGTGCTGTACAAATAATAATGCTATATATATATACACATTCCTTATTCAACCCCCATTGAAAATCAGGTTTATTGGCAAAAATAAATCTCAAAATTATTCAACCCCCTGAAGAGAATCCCGCACAATAGCACAAATCTGCAAAACAGGTTTTGTCTCAAGCACACCTGATACAAGTAATCAAGAGTTTCATTAGTTGCACCAGGTGTGCTTGAGCTATAGAACATGAAATATCTGAGCTGGCATGTAAGAAATATGGCAAAAGAATGGTGCAAAAAGTTAAGAGAAGATATCATTACCCTTCACAAACAAGGAACAGGATACAAAAAGATAGCGAAGGTACTAAATGTTCCTAAAGACACCGTTGGAAGCATAGTTCGCAGAAAGTTGCAAAAGACCTGCAGCCAGACTTGGTGGCAACAGTACTCAGGTTTCAGCTTGCAAAGTAAGGTGAGTACTAAACGCATGCGGTTTCCATGCCAGAACTCCAAGACGTACACCACTACTGACACAAAAGCACAAGAAAAGTGCTCAAAATCATTTAAATAAGCCACAGAAAGCACATCCTCTTCCTCCATACACCTGTCTGTCCCCCCCGGCCGTCTCACCCCTATGGGGAGTAGCTGCTCTGCTCCCCGTCTCTGGAACTCATTAGCACCCCAACTCAGAAACATGGATTCATTCTCCCATTTCAAATTGCAACTCAAAACACATCTGTTTAAAACTGCCTATTTCACTTGATGTCAATATTGCTGTTGTTTTTAATGTTGTTCTATTCCTTATTTTTTACTGCTTATAAATGTCTGCTTATAAAATGTCTTTTGTATCCCTGTACGGTGTCCTTGAGTGCCGAGAAAGGCACTTTTAAATAAATTGTATTATTATAGAAGGGATTCTGTTCTGTGGAGCGATGAAACAAAACTGGATCTTTTCAGCCCTCTGGATCAGTCATATGTCTGGAGGAAGAAGAATGAAGCGTATGCTGAAAAGAACACTTTTTCTACAGTTAAGCATGGTGCCGCTCGGTGATGCTCTGGGGCTGCTTTGCATTCTCTGGCACTGGAAACCTGCAACGTGTGGAAGGCAAGATGGATTCATTGAAGTATCAGGAAATCCTAGGAGAAAACTTCATGCCGTCAGTGAGGAAGCTGAAGCTTGGGCGTCATTGGACCTTCCAACAGGACAATGATCCCAAGCACACTTCAAATTCCACCAAGGCTTGGTTGCAGAAGTCATCCTGGAAGATTCTACAGTGGCCATCAGTCGCCTGACTTGAACCCCATAAGGGCTTTTCACGCTTGAAATAGTTAACCCCGAGTCATTCTAAACCCTGGGTAAACAGAATCCTGGGTTATCTTTATTCACGTTTATCACTGCTCATACTATACCCCGGGGTTAACAGTTAATCCTGGGTATTCATGAGCTGCAGTTTCACACTGCACATTCCTAAACCCTGGGTTAAAGTCCTTATTTGCATATTTGCGCTGTCAATGTTACTGACTGGACAAAGACAGCACGTGACCTGCTTACATAAAGGCTCTAGCATTGCGCATCATGTTACACATTGCTTAAGTCAAGTCAAGTCAAGTCAAATATATTTATATAGCGCTTTTCACAATACAGATTGTATCAAAGCTGCTTCACAGTATCAATCAAAACAACTTAATGTTTGTTTATTACTGGAAAAAAAAGACATCCAAGTTTGGTAGAGCTGATCAATGGTATGATTGGTTAATTAATTTGAATATCCCCAACTGAGCAAGCCAAAGGCAACAGTGGCAAGGAACCGAAAAACTCCATCCAGTGACCTAAAGGTGTCCTAACACACCATCAGATGACCCAATGGAGAAAAAAAAACCTTGGGAGAACCCAGGCTCAGTCGGGGGCCAGTTCTCCTCTGGCGTTTATGAACTAGAGGCCGAATTTACAGTAACTGTAAGATAAAACATTTATATGAATGCCTGGCTAAATAGATGCGTCTTCAGTCTAGTTTTAAACTGGGAGAGCGAGTCTGAGCAACGAACAATATCAGGAAGGCTATTCCAGAGCTTCGGAGCTAAATGTGAAAAGGCTCTGCCTCCTTTGGTGGATCTGGATATCCTAGGAATGACCAGAAGCCTCGAATTTAGTGCTCTTAAAGAGCGCGATGGATTGTAGGGCGATAGAAGATCCGTTAAATAGACTGGAGCTAAACCATTTAGAGCTTTATAAGTCAAAAGCAATACCTTGTAATTAATACGGAACTTAATAGGTAACCAATGAAGTGATGATAAAATCGGTGTTATATGATCATATTTTCTTGATCTAGTAAGAACTCTAGCGGCTGCATTTTGGACTAACTGTAGCTTGTTTATTGAAGATGCAGGACAACCAGCTAATAAAGCATTACAGTAATCTAGTCTCGAGGTCATGAATGCATGAACTAACTTTTCTGCATCAGAGACTGATAGCATATTACGTAGCTTAGCAATGTTTCTAAGGTGGAAAAAGGCGGTTTTTGTAACATATGAAATATGCTTTTCAAAAGACAGGTTGCAGTCTAATGTAACACCCAGGTCTTTTACTGTAGCGGATAAAGTAACAGGGCATCCTACTATGTTAAAGTCGTGCTGTGAAAGGTTTTGTGGACGGTTTTTACAACCGATAAGTATTACCTCTGTCTTGTCTGGATTTAATAAAAGAAAATTACGCGTCATCCAATCTTTTATATCTTTAACACAATCTGTCAATTTGGATAATTTAGTGTATTCATCTGGCCGTGATGAAATATATATTTGAGTGTCATCAGCATAACAATGGAAACTAATTCCATGTTTCCTTATAATATTACCAAGTGGCAGCATATATATTGAGAATAATAAAGGGCCTAACACAGATCCCTGCGGCACTCCATAGTTTGCCGAAGTTATGATCGATTTTTCTCCATTTAAGTAGACAAAATGGTAGCGGTCAGATAAGTATGACCTGAACCAGCTTAATGCTTGTCCTTGAACACCAGTGTAATTTTGTAGTCGATCTAAGAGTATTGTGTGATCTATAGTGTCGAACGCAGCACTAAGATCAAGTAAAACTAGTACTGAGATACAGCCTTGGTCCGAATCTAAAAGTAAATCATTTGTGATTCTAACAAGCGCAGTTTCAGTGCTATGATGTGGCCTGAATCCAGACTGAAACTTTTCATAGATGTCGTTTTCTTGCAAGAAAGAGCAGAGTTGACTGGACACAACTTTTTCTAATATTTTTGACATAATGGAAGATTCGAAATGGGTCTGTAATTTGCTAGGTTATTTGGATCTAAATGTGGTTTCTTAATAAGAGGTTTTATAACAGCCAGCTTGAACGTTCTTGGAACATGACCTAAAGATAAAGATGAGTTAATAATATTGAGAAGAGGCTCTTCCACTATAGGTAACACTTCTTTCAGTAGTTCAGTTGGTATAGGATCTAATAAACACGTTGTTGTTTTAGATGAAGTGATAAGTTTATTTAACTCTTTTTGTTCTATGGTTGTAAAGGATTGTAATTGTTCTTGCGGGGTGATAATTGCGGCTGAATTATAAGGCGCGAGTAAAGATTGAACGTTTACAATTTTGATTCTGATGCTTTCAATTTTCTCGGTGAAGAAGTTCATGAAATCATTACTACTAAACTGTAACGAGGTGTTTTGTTCAGACGACGTCTGTTTATTTGTTAGTCTAGCCACGGTATTAAATAAAAACCTTGGATTATTTCGGTTGTTTTCTATTAATTTGCTGAGGTGCTCAGCCCTGGCCGTTTTAAGGGCCTTTTTATAACGTGACATACTGTCTTTCCACGCGATTCTAAAGACCTCTAAATTAGTTTTTTTCCATTTACGCTCTAAATTACGGGTTTCTCTCTTTAAAACATACGTAGTATTATTGTACCATGGTGCTATACTTTTTTCTCTGACCTTTTTTAATTTAATGGGTGCAACAATATCCAATGTTCTAGAGAGAATGGTGCTCATAGTGCTAGTTAGTTCATCTAGTTCATCTGTTTGTTTGGGTTCAGGCAGCAGCTGAGACAGATCAGATAAGCTATTTGAGAAATGATCTATGGTGGATGGAAGAATTGTTCTACCTGGTCGATAACGTGGCGCAGCATGACATATTACAGCAGTACTTAATATGCAAGTTACCATGTAATGGTCAGTGACATCATCACTTTGTGGAATGATATCTATATCGGTTGGATCGGTTCCATATGATATAATTAAATCGAGTGTATGATGATAAGACGATGAGTTGGTCCGGTGACGTTTTGCTTGACCCCGAAGGAGTTTAATAAATCTGTAAACGCAGCCCCTAACGCATCATTTAAATTATCCACGTGTATGTTAAAATCTCCAACAATTAATGCTTTATCGACGTTGACCAAAAGATCTGATAGAAAGTCAGCAAACTCTTTTAGGAAATCGGCGTAAGGCCCTGGAGGTCTATATACGGTAGCCAATGCTAGAGATAATAGGGATTTTTTTCTTACATCTAAGAGCGTAACATTTAGCACAAGTACTTCATACGAATTAAACCTATGACGAGTTTTCTGAGTAACATTAAGGATATCTCTGTAGATTGTTGCAACACCGCCGCCACGACCGATCAGACGGGGCTCATGCTTATAACAGTATCCTGGCGGAGTAGACTCATTTAGACCGAAATAATCATTTGGTTTAAGCCAGGTTTCAGTAAGGCACAGAACATCGAAATTATTATCTGTGACCATTTCATTTACAATAACCGCCTTAGGTGTGAGCGATCTAATGTTTAGAAGACCTAGCTTTAGAAATTGTTTTTGTTCACTAATAGCGAGATTTTTTGTTTTAATAACAATTCGATTTTTTCTAGATCCCGCAGTAGATTTATTATTTGATCTTAGAAAACGAGGAATAGACACAGTTTCTATGCAATGTTCTACACTAGTATTAATATCAATTAAATTGGTGCAGTAGAGACTGTGATTTGGATTTTTGGATACTAGTCAAATGGTATTTAACATCTTCGAGATGTTATCCGACAGAAGATCTGCCCCGATTCTACTTGGGTGTAAGCCATCAGCGCGGAAGAGCCTTGGTCGCTCCCAAAACAGATTCCAATTATTTACAAAGAGCAGTTTCTGCTCATTGCACCATGACAATAGCCATTCATTTAGCGCGAATAATCTACTGAACTTTTCATGCCCTCGTCGGTACGTAGGAAGCGGTCCAGACACAATAATCGATGTTTCAGGCGATGTGCTGCGTACCGTATCGATAAGGCTCCTGAAGTCTTTCTTCCGAACCTCTGTCTGTCGCAGCCTAGTGTCGTTAGATCCCACGTGCAGCACCACAGCTCCGACGCGCTCGTCACCGTTCAAGATCTCAGTTACCCGCGCAGTGATATCGAGAACACGAGCACCAGGAAAGCAGTGACTGTGCACCTTACTTTTACCTAACGTAGCGTGGACGTGTCGGACGGTGAAATCGCATTCCATTTCACGAAGAGGGGAGAAGCGGTTCTGAGTGGAGATCTCGAACACCGGGAGGGGCGAAAAGATTCTTGTCCTGGCTCGTGGCTTCCGCGGAACCACCCAGGCTTCGTGGTGGTGTGTTGGAGCCGGAGTGAATGAAACCATGGCTGATCGTGACCTGGACGCTCGGGACCAATGCTGAGAAACGCACGGAGTAGACGAGGTCGGCGTCAGCGGGTTAATAACGTTAATCACTGATCCGTGTGCATCAGCGCGTGATGTTTCAAGAGCTAAACGCCAGTCTCTCAGCTCAGCTTGTCTCTCTAGAAGGTCACGGATCTGCTTTTCTACAGCTTCTAATTCAGACTGCACCGCGAGCAAATCAGATTTGTTCTCATCTGCACCAAAAGGTAGATAACATACACCTGATATATTCGCCATTTTAACAAAACAGAATAAAACAGAATAAAAGAAAGAAATACGGAGAAACAGAAAGAAATACGACCTAATACGAGGCTTAGACAGCCACGACGCAAACAAACAAACTCACAGCAGGCAACGAGGCTGACAAAAGCAGTCGATCGCAGGGCGAGCAGCAGTGAAGCAGTGTCTCGCTCTACGACCAACAAACGAGGCTGACAAAAGCAGTCGATCGCAGGGCGAGCAGCAGTGAAGCAGTGTCTCGCTCTACGACCAACAAACGAGGCTGACAAAAGCAGTCGATCGCAGGGCGAGCAGCAGTGAAGCAGTGTCTCGCTCTACGACCAGCAAACAAAGTTCCAACCGTATTTGCGGTTCCAGCCGTATAATGGCTTGAGACGCGTCTGGCCAACAGTCCGAGTTGTAATTATGAGTTAAATGATGGTTCAGAACAGAATAAAAGAGAGAAATACGGAAAAACAGAAGGAAATACGAAGCTAATACGAGGCTTAGACAGCCACGACGCAAACAAACTCGCAGCTCACAGCAGGCAGCGAGGCGGACAAAAGCAATCGAGCAGGTGAAAGCAGTACTGTAATATCACGTTTTTTTCTGAGTTTTAACCCTCTGAGGTCGGCTATCGCGCCGGCGCGATAGTCTCGCTTTTTTCTTATCAGTGCAAAAGAAACTCAAAATACTCTGTTGATTTTGATCTTACATATTAAGTGTTGTACATCATTAGATCCTGATAAGTGTCTATTTTTTTTGTGGATACTCACAATAAAAACAAAGTGTTGTGCTTTTCGCCAAATAAAGAAAAACAAACATGATGCGCGTTCTGCCTTCTCTCTGTCAGTAAAGTCATTCTGAAACGCGTCCTAAGATTATTTTTAATTCCGCGAATACTTGTCATACAGGCACGAGTGCTTTTCCATAATGAGGCTTGAACTCTCTTCTTTTAAATGAGTTAATTTATATAAAAAAACAAATATTCTTAGCTTATGTAATCTGTATGAAAAGAGAGAGATGTCAGTATTTTTCTTTCCAGCTCATTATACCTAATTACGCGTTAATGTGCCACGCCCACGGAGAGCGCGCGCTATTCAAACGCAAATGATTTTAGACAAGCCGTTCAAACATGCCAACGCCCACCAGCTGGATTATAAAACACATCGTGTTTAGTAAGTAGGCTATCTTGTACAGCTGTGTACACAGCGTATCCTTTCACTGTGAGGAATATCTAATCCTGGAAAATGTACCAGAAGTGCTGGTAGTTTCATTTCGAGGAGCAACGGATCCAGCTGATGTAGTAAGTCATTTATTCTAGTGCTTTGTTCTAATCGTGATATTGAAGTGTCGGACTGTAAACCGCAAAAAGACTGTTTAAATATGAATTGCGTGTATGTGTGTAGGCTAAATGATGAGTGAACGGCAAAGGCGCGCGCGCTTTGTTTACAGTTATACAGCGCGTGTCTGTGCCTTGTTCATTCACTCTCGCACCTATATTAGTAAACGTTATGTTTACATAAACACATCTTAGTAGGCTATAGCAATATAGTTTGTATGAGTAAAAATAGACTGAAATATGTTGAAATAAAATGTCTGTATAAGCAACAAGCTGCAAATTCACATGTACTAATATATCATACACAATATATTACAGACTAAATATGAATGTTTAGACACGATTTTGTGATTAGTTTTGGATAGCTTATAAAGTTTTGACTGTAAAAAAAGACTACTGTCACATTAAATAGGTACGCTTTTGTTCACCAATTTCTGCTCATAGTTAAATATACTATAGTATGATGTTTTGTCAAAAATAAAGTAGGTATATTGAATTATCAACTAAGATGTTATTATAGTGTTTGTTCCAATATTCAAACTAATGAATCCTTACCTTTTTTTAATACGTATGATAAAATGTATAGTTTTTACAAAGAAATACACTTGAAATATTGTTAAAATTGTAATTGTTGTTGTAATTGTAACCTATTTGTAATTGGTTACAATTTCTAATTGTAAAATATGTATAGGCTATATAGATAATTTCTTTTGTCCTTGCATTCTTTGGGATCCTGTGACACACCTGTGTGAAAGGGCTAATTAATATGCAGCTCATTATGCGGCACATTATCCGGCCTTTGTCTTCTCAGGTGTGAACACGCCTCCACGCATATTGCCTTTCCAAACCAAAGGTCTCTAATAAAATTTAAATCAGTGTATGTGTTTGTGTAAATGATTAGGCAGGATGATTTTCAGATCATTTTGAAGCAAAAATTCTAGGCAACAACACTGATTAGTCACAAGTCTTGTGGACACATATTTAGTATGTGTTTTGTGGCCTTATTTCAGACACTTTAAGTTTTAGTTTTTTCAATAACCATGCATAAGCAATATTCTCTCAAAAATACAAACATGTTTCATAATTGTTGCTGAGAAATTACGGTAGTCCAGTTTGTGCTTTATTGAGTGAATTTACACCTTTGCCATTAACATGTTTATAAATAACTGAAAAAAGCACAAATGTCAGAGCATGTCAGAACACCTCAAGGACCCCAAAAATCCTTAGACCTCAGAGGGTTAAAGGTTCTTTTGTTGCTCCAATTGTTGCTTTTTCCATTGCTGCTTGATATTTTTCCTATCATATGCAGAAACGACTGTTTATATACATCGCACGTTGTTTTAGTGACTGCCCAAAGCACATGAATATAAGGCACGCGATTGGTTGTTGGTTGCTAAGCATCTAGTTGTAACATTCTAACACCACATCGTTTCGCACTGTACAAGTTCGACACTGCAATGCGGAGATAACACCGCAAAAGAGGTGCTTGCGCTGCTCCAGAGCAGGGTTTCATAACCCTGGTAAAAAGCGGTACTAACCCCGCATCTAAATTACAAGTGTGAAACGCTCCTTCACCCGGGGTCAAATGCGGTGTTTAGAACAATGGTAACCCAGGGGTAAGCGCAGTGTGAAGCCCGATAGAAAATATCTGGTGGGATTTGAAGGCGGCGGTTACTGAATATTACTGAACTGGAGGCCATTGCTCATGATAAGAAATGGGTTAAGATACCTCAGAAATGCTTGCCAGAAGCTGGTGTCTGGTTATACATCTCGTTTGCAGCAAGTCATAGCAGCAAAAGGGTGTTCTACAAAGTACTAAAGATGCTTGCCATGAAGTGGTTGAATAATTTTGAGATTGCAGAAGTTATCAAAAGTTGTATTTTCAGTTGAATTTGGTGAAACCACTTGAAACTTTTATTGTGTTGAGCTATTTCAATTACTTTTATTTGATTTGTTCATTGCAAACAGCTGAAAGTCTGTCTTACTGACTGTAAAGTCTGTACATTTTGCCTATAAACCTGATTTGCAATGGGGGTTGAATAATTTTGATTACAACTGTGTATATATATATAATTTTCTTTTAAATACACATGTTAAATATTACATACGTATGATTATTCCTTAATTTCCTTATTTTTTTCTGTTAATTTTGACTATTATTTCATCGAACATTTTGAATTAAGTTTGCTACAATGGCTGAAATAATGGGTCTTTTAATAAATAAATAAAAAGTACATAAAATGTCAAACAACAATAACGTTACAGTATTGGAAGTTTTTTTCTAGTATTTTCTCATGAAATATTCAGGCACAGATGTGATTTCCAGAGAATTGGCCAGAGAGACAGAAAGACAGATGTTAGAGTCAGACAGGGTCAAACAGAGTGATGATGGAGAAAAAAGTAATAGTGAACTAGAGAGGTTGCACATACAGTGAGATTATCTCCCCGGTGCCGTCCTTTCCTCCTTGGCTGCTATACAGCCATTTCCATACAAGCACAAGACACGCCAAAAATATGTTCATACAAATACACACATATGAAGCACACAGGGCCGCATTTACACAAGACAAAGCACATTAACAGTGGGTGACCCCAGGCATGAAAGAGAAGGAGAGAGAAACAGAGATTGCACTCAAAAGAAGAAAAAGGTGGAGATGTGGTCCATGCAGTAAATTAGGATGGGGAGGCCAAAAACAGAGCGAAAGAGGGGAGGGAATAAGGAGAGAGAGAGATATATAAATAAAGAGAAAAAAAGAAAGACACAGAGAACCTGGTTAGACACAGAAGCAGTGGAGACGGGAAAAGACACTTACCACAGCAGCACACAAACTGAGGGCCAGAGGCAGTGTTAAAGACACGTCACAGTACACCACACAGAATGATACGGTGAGGAACGTTACAGTGATCATCACAAGACACAGTGGCCATAGAGAGGTATTCTACTACAACACTGCACACATATACAGTACATATAGCATGAGACCACACCAACAACTATTGTACTTGGTTTCTGAAATGTATGTAAATTACTCATAATGTACCGTTCAAAAGTTCGGGGTCGATAAGATTTTTTTTTATTGTTTTTTTATGAAGTCTCTTATGCTTCAAGCCTGCATTTATCTGAAATAAAATTACAGCAAAACAGTAATATTGTGAAATATTATAACAATTTTAAAGAACTGTTTTCTTTTTGAATATATTGTAAAATGTCATTAATTCCTGTAAATCTGTATTTTCAGCTGAATTTTCAACATCATTACTCCAGTCTTCAGTGTCACATGATCCTTCAGAAATCAGTCTAATATGATGATTGACAGTTGTGCTGCTAAATATTTTTTTGTGGTTTAACATTATAAATATCTTTACTGTTACTTTTGATCAATATAATCCATCCTTGCTGAATCCAATAATTCATTTCTCTAAAAATCTATAGTGACCCCTACCTTTTGAACGGCAGTGTACATACATAAACTTGGGAGATATAAACACACACACATACACATGCTCACACACATCCACATCTCAGTACCAACTCCCAAGTCACTGTTTGCTTCAGCATCAAATTCCACTGTGCTTTATGACCCTGAATGAAATGCAGTTCAAACTTGGGCAAAACAGAATATACATATGCTAAAGTGATATATAGATATATAAACACTTTAGCACTTATATAAAGTAATATTGCAGTAACTTCTTTACTGAGGGAGGAAGTCAGAGTTAGCTAAACCCAAAAAGGAAAATAAGGAATAAAGAAAACGAGAAAGAGAGAAAAGACATATTCACAGAAAACTCAATGAGACGGCATAAGAAGATGATTAATTCAGAGGGAAAAAAAATACTTTTCTAATCTCTCAGCTTCTCAGTTCCCACAGCAACATGGGATAGCAAAGTGTGCACTTGCTAAAAAATCCCAGAGAATGCCGTATGTCATCTGGGTATTGTGTTTTATGAACACAGAGCATTCAGATGTCCTATTTGTGTGACACTGCTTTTTGTATAAAACTGCTTTTTTTTGTGGCAAGGACATATGTATATTTGCGTCTGTATGAACGAGGCGGCGGCTACTCAAACGCCAGTGGTGAGAAATATGATAAGGAAAAAAGAAAAGAAAAGAAAAACACATACAAACAAATTCTACCTGTTCTAGACCTGCATCAAATATGCATCATAAGTAATGAGGGTGCATGTTGTAATATGCTAGATATCATATATCTAGACAATTATAATAAGAGTGTTTGAATGCAAAAAAATATGTATCCTTGAATACATCACATCAAACACATATTCTGATAATTACAAATACTTAAAATGCATATTTATGACAGGTATGCAGATGAAGATCATGGATCTGTTCTGGGCCCAACATGTTTTCCTATTAATTCACAGCATTAAAAGGCAATTTTTTTCTTTAGAATTGTATCTGTTATGAAGATTAATACACAACATGACACAAAGTATTTGGACAGCTAAACGTCTCTAATGGAAATG
Source organism: Tiaroga cobitis (assembly GCA_030578255.1). Taxonomy (NCBI): domain Eukaryota; kingdom Metazoa; phylum Chordata; class Actinopteri; order Cypriniformes; family Leuciscidae; genus Tiaroga; species Tiaroga cobitis. Next base: position 29,034,046 of record CM060593.1, read on the forward strand.
TACTATATGCTGCTATCAGGGATGTGTGGTCCATAAAAGCTGTGAATGCTCTGCATACCCAAGCCATTTGTGGACTTGCTACTTAACATTAACATTATAAATTGACTTTTCGCCGGCCCCTCCCCCAAAATGGCCATTGTCCAATCACACATCATAGCAACCGTTACTATGTGAACAGGTCCGTCAAACATTGACTCCAAGCAAGATGGTGAAGCGGTGCGTCCACGGCATTTGTAAATCGGACACTAGGTACCCCGAGAGATTGTCTGGAGGAGTTGTGTTCTTTCCGTTTCCAAAGCCGAAAACACAACGTGAGCAGTGCCTACAATGGATAAAAACAGTGTGGACAGCCCCACTCCCAGTTAAATGTGTTGAACATGGTTAACTCGCGCGCAGCGTCCGTGAGACTGAGACACTGAGATTAGTCAAAGAAACATGGAGAAAACAGATCAAGAAGATCCACAAAGTATTTACGTTTTCTAAAGGGTTGTTGTTAACATGATATTTTTCGGGGGGAAATGAGCAGCAGTCAACTAGCAGTGAAGCACCTGTAGGCTACAGTTTAGAGGAGTGCACGTTTGCAACAGGGAAAGCATGAAGCTTACTTAATGTCAGTTCATATATCAATATCGTAACGAATTGAAATAACCTTAAATAATGTATGGTTATCTGCATCTTTCCGTCTCTTATGTATAGTTACCTTTTAAATACGAAAATCGCATTCAGCATGACACGCAAGCGGTTGCCGTGGTAATGAACAACCTGCTTGTTGTATAATCCTGTATCTGAGCCAAAATTACTAAATATGCAGCGCGAGTTATATATTTCTAACTCCAAACAATGTCACTGCTCACCACTGGCTGCTATACCAACTTCCAGTCTTCCACTCAAGAGACTGCATGGCTGTATACTTGATTTGATGCATCTTTCAGCCATTTAGAGTGGTTAGGAATTAGTGACTTAACATAATTCACTTGTTTGTCTAATTCACCCTCATACTTGCTTGTACAGGGTATCAATCCATTGCAGATGCTATAATGGGTTCTCTTTGCTTTATCTGGTCAATGGACACATTTGTTTAATGCAAAGGCAGCAATGGAAAGTGGGTTGTTTGGAGGGCCAGGAAAGGAAAGAAAGATGTGAAAAGGGGGTAGAAGAAAAGGAAGGGGGGAAACACAAAGGAATGACAGGATGAGGCGCTCACTTGGTTGTCTGCTGGGAGTCGAGGCATGGAAGCAGCCCTGCCATGGCCTTCCATCGGCAGATAGTGCTCAGTGTCCGAGTAACCGTCCCGCCCCATCTCTCTCATCTCTACTGTCTGCAGAAACAGAGGGAGACCATGCATGACTGCCCAGTGACAGCAGGCAAGAGCGGAATGCTAGGAGCCTGAGAGACAGGCCTAAGCACAATGGATGGAAGGAGGACATCTCCACCTTAATCTCTCCCTTCACCCTGTGGGGAGATGCAACAGAAGCAGGACAGTCCTGCCCCAGCCTTTGTTCTACACGCCACTGCTGTTGGGTTTGGATAAAGTGATCTGATGCTGTTATCCGGTTAAGTACATGCAGGGATTCAATGACAAGATTATCCGGAGAAGACCATGAGATGTTGGGATTACAAACAACGCTCTATCTCTCTCACAAACAATTTTAAAACAGGATATTTGGGGTCAACTTCAAATATATGGACACACATCCCTTTTGTTGACTCACATTTTGTTAAAGGGTTAGTCATAATTTTGCTCAAATTGTTGCTCCAAACTATATAAATTTAATTCTTCTGTGGAACACAAAAGAATGATTTTGGAGAATTTGCGGTGGCTCCTTTCAATGCAATTACAATAAATGGGGACTGAAGTTTTCAAGCTTCAAAAGGAAAAAAAAAAGCCATAAAACTATCATAGGAATGATCCATATGACGTGTGCACTATAATTCAAAATTATCTGAAAAAATATATTTTTTTAAATATATTGTTATTTACCGATTTTTCTTATTCTTCACTGAGTGAACGGAACTTATTTACATTCATTTACAAGAACTGACTCAAACGATTAAAATACAAATCAGACATTGCTGCTTCTCTCATGAACATTGACATTTAAGTCTCTATTTACTGAACAAAATCTGTCACTAAACTACCATATTGCTTCAGAAGATTACAGTGCACTAGTTTTATGGACCATGTGTGAACCCTCTTTTTTATCATTTTGAGGATTGGGGATTGAATGTCCTCATTCAGTCATCACGCTCAAGATATTCTTCAAAAACTCACTCTTTATGTTCCATAGAAAACAGAGTCATATGGGTTTCGATCAATATGAGGGTGATTAAATTAGGGTATTTTTAATTGTTCAGTTTTCATCTTTAGGTGAACTATACATTTAACGTTTTGCTATATATATATATATATATATATATATTCTCACTGAACTATATTCTCTCACTGTTTCTCACTTTCATCTGCTCAGAAGATCTTGTGTTTTTCCAAGCAATTTGGAGACTTTGTTCTGTAGCTTCTGTTACTTCCTTATGAATCACTTATGTTGCCTTCCCCATTGATGAGATAAGGATAAAAACACCTGCTGTTCCAGTCATGAAATTAATAAATAGTTTAGCTGGGCAGGAGTGTCTCAACTCCTGACAGTACAATGGCACTCAGAACTGCGGAAGGGCTTAAACATCCTTCCCAGACAGCCGACTATTAATGCATATATTCCATGACATGAGCTTCACCGTACAAAGCAGACATGTGAGAGTAATAAAAGAAAATAAACGATAATAGATGGGACACACAGACTGAGGGGAAATATAAAAGAGAATAAGAAAGTGTGTAAGATAGTCTGCTGAATTCAGTTTTTACTCAGCAACAGATAAGGTGCTTTGTTGCTGTAATGGAGACTTGATAGCTAGGACTGTAACTGTAGCTAGTTGGGAATCAGTGACCACTGTGGTGCATCGGTAAGAATGTAATCGAATGCTCTACAGTGGATTTATTGGCAGCCAGCAGATGATTGTCTTCTGTCTTCGTGAGTGTACAGTATATGTGTTTATGTCTCTGAACGCACACATAGCGACACAGACGACAACTACGCACTTCAGAAATATCTACAATATGCTCCGGGCCACTCTCACTACTAACTCAAAAACTTAACTTATCAGTCAGCGCAAACAGGTGTCCTCTCTGTGACCCCAAAACAAAAGGCGCTGATTGGCTGATCACCGTTCCCCCGAACATAAATAGCAAGTCCTTCTTTACAGCCGCCCCCAAATTTGCAGTCAAATTTGCTGTCCCATAGAAGGACTGGTGGTCTCAGGTGCTGTCTCAGGTATGGCAGGAAGTGGGACAAGACGGGCAACTGGCCGAATGTAGTACCTGTCGTTCACCTGGATCTCCGCTGTCCTTATCCTCCCATCTGCACCTGGGATAACCTTTGGGATGTGGCCAATAGGCCAGAGCGCCCTCGGGAGCTGTGGGTCAACGATCATGGCGACAGCACCAGGTTGTAGTGAGGCCACTTCTTTCTGCCACTTGGTGCGTGTCTGCAGAGCAGAAAGATAGTGCCTGATAAATGTCCTCCAGAATTGGTTGACAAGGACCTGCGTACGCCTCCAGCGGCGGCGGCTCAACAGCTCGGACTCCGGATAGAACACCTGGGGCAGCAATGGGTCGGGCCACCCCATCACAAGCAACTTGAATGATGTGTTTAGTCACCTGGTGAGCTGGGTCCAGAACTATGGGATAAATGGCTTCTGTGTCCAGAAAGTCACTGCGACGCAATCTGCCTCCATCCGGGATCAGCTTCAGTTGGTCATCATATTCAGGGGCTAATGTGATCAAACGGCTGGTGGAAGGGACAGGTTTTCTTTCTGAGAGGTGTTGAAAGTCCTTCTCGAAGTGGTCTACCTGGACTTGTCTCAGTAGGTCTCTATTAGCATCCTAATAGTCTTGTGCAGCTGGCGTTGACTGGCGTTGCGGGACCTCACAACCACCATGTCTCTATCATGTCTCTGAAACCATTGAATTGGCTGGCATCAAGTAAGGGTGGAAGAGGAGCGGTGGTGATGGAGCCGCAAAATGTGGCCTTGCGAAGCTCTGTGGCATCCAACTGCTCAGCCTCTGGCTCAGTAGGCCAGTGCTTAGGTGACAGGCGCAGAAATGCTGGGCTGTGGTACCACCGGCTCTCCCCTGCCAACTCCATTAGGGTCTTCCCACACGTAATGTCATCTGCGGGATTATTTGCAGAATCCACGTACCTCCATGCCTCAGTCAGCTCCTGGATCTCAGCGATTCTGGTGCCCACAAACACCTTAAACCTGCAAGAGTCTGACTGAAGCCACGTGAGAACTGTGGTGGAGTCTGTCCAGAGCACCACTCCATGAAGTACCAGGGTGAGTTCACGCTGCAACAGCACTGCCAGCTGAGCTCCAGTCACCACTGCACATAGCTCTAATCGCGGTATTGACTGCTGGCGCTTGGGAACCACTCTCGACCGTGCAGTCAGAAAGGCCACCTCCACCTTACCACCTGAATCCTCCATACGAAGGTACGCAACTGAACCGTAAGCTTTCTCAGACGCGTCACAGAATATAGAGCTCCTGTGGATCCTCCATTGACTCTGTGAGCCATAACTCGCTGCTCTGGGATCTTACCCCTTTAGGAAGGTGACTGATAACTTCGGGGACGTTACTAGTCCACTGACGCAGCTCAAACCCCCCTGAGGCTAACAACATCTTCAATTTTTCAACCAGCTGTCTGGCTGCTGTAGGGGTGGAGAGGCTCTGTAAGTGGTTATCCATATAAAAATAACGCTTGACGGCCACCCGGACATCCTCCTCTAGCTGGCTGTGGTCTGTCATATGCTTCTGTTGTGCAAACATTGCACAGCAGGGGCTGCATGTTGTTCCGAAGGGGAGGACCTGCCACTCATAGGTGCCGGGTGGCGACTCTTTGTTTAGGTCCCTCCACACGAAACGAAGTAGGGATCTGTCTTCTGGCAGCCACCTGATCTGGTGGAACATGCCTTTGATGTCGCTGCTTATAGCAACAGAATGCTCTTCACGTACCCCGATTGTTCCATTTTCAGGATCTCTGCTGCATAGGCTGATGCTCGCGTTGGGTCTTTCATCAGCCGTCTTTCGGTGCTCCGCAGACACGCCAGTACAGCATCTTTGGTGGCGTGGAGACAGGGCCTGTTCTTTACACGAAGCAAGGGGGTGGCGTAGCGATGGACTCCGTAGACTTCCACCCTCACTGTCCTGGTTTCCAGTATGCGAACTGCCCCTTGATCTAGCTTTGAGCGGATCACCATCTTCTCACTCCTGTAAGCAATGTTCCCTCTAAGCTGCGCGCGTGCGCGGCCACGCACCTCTGATGTCGCGGCTGCGCACTTCTGAAGTTCTGCGCACTTCTGCGCACTTTCAGTGCTCTGGTTAACCGCTATAGAGTGAAAACTGGCGAATACAGTTTACAGGTTTCACAGAAAGACAATGATGTGAGCGTGTGTGATTGGCAGAGAGTTGTGTGTGCGGACCAAATAGCTCAATACGAGAGGCAACGAGAAACGCAAAGACATGTGAAATAAAATCACATCATAATGTTTTAAAGAAGAGTGGTTTGATTAAAGTGGTGGAAATAACGGTTGATGGACACAGAACGGTAACAATAACACACCCACCCGCGTGCAAAAATACATCATTAGTTTAAATAGATCACTTGTGTGTGGGGGAGTTTCAGGCATGGTTAGATTACTATAAAAGAGTTCATATATTCACTTTCCTTGAAATATTTAGCTATTAGATCTATTTAAAGGCTTCAGTTTGTTTTTATATTATAATGATATAATATGTAAACAAATTGAAGCATTTAAACTAATATATTATATCACTTCAAATACTTAAATTTTTTTTATTTTTATATTATATTATTTTAGGCCTATATTTTATTATAAGCCTAAATAAAGAATCTCACAAAGGTTTTGT